>CM077021.1:71943102-72543102 GCA_039090855.1 Macrothele yani | reverse complement strand
CATGTTGGATTAGATATAAAAGAATGAAAGAACCGTGATTCTTTCATAATCTGAACTTCGAAATTTCCTGAATGATCGCAAAAATGTATGAATGAATGACGTTTACCGAATTGAAACGTTCATAGAAACTACAGTAAAATATCGGGACCAGCACAGAATTACGTATAAAATAAAAAATGATAACTGGGAAAATAATAATTGTGGTTCCACTGTGCCACTCATACTATGAGCAGAAACATTAAACTATTTTTGTCGATTCTTTTAGAATTTTCCTCCAACGTAATAGTGAGAACCTTTGTAATACATAGTATTTTTCTCTGATTGGCAAATTACAAAGATTCGTATATAAGATACCTTTACTTTCAGAAAGATAAAGTATATTTCAAGAAATTTCTAATGATTAAAGTAGTTTAGCCAGACAATGGCATAATTTATTCGGCAAGGAGAATTAACTGAATGTGAATGGAAATCCTTATTAAAGGCAAAATTATCCCAGTTCAGGCGGCCTGGATAACTTTAAACACCACACAATGTGATTAAGACGCTATAGTTTTTTCATTTCTATTTCAACAGAATGTGCTCTTTAAATATGAGAACGAGCAGGTGCGACCTAATTTGGACACGGTGAATACAGTATTAAATTTCAAATCGTTTACGTATTACTTTAAAGCTCCAATCAAACGAATATAGAGGACACAGCTAACGAAACAAATGACGTAATCTGATATAAAAATTGCTTAGAACCTAATGCTTCATTCCAGCTAGAATTGGAGGTACTATCGATGGCGCTATCGATAGTTTTGTCGTACTCAGTACATCGATAGTTTTACGTTTTTCAATTATGCAAGTGCAAATCACGATGTTGTAAACTATTCAGCTCCCACCAATTGCTTTGATGACTAAAACGCTCACTTTCACCTCATTTATACTGGTGTCGAAAACATTGAGCCCAGCTGTATTAATACACGATGACAATGTGAAACTAAAGTTAACAGTAATCAAAAGAATAAACGGTGAAGTTACGTGGTTTTTCCAGTTTGCTGCACGTTGCAGTCGGATAAAGACGAAATCAAAAGCATTGTTGTTGTTGTTTGTACTGGAAGTTTAAAGGTGCGTCAGATGCTGAAATAGTTATTTGGTGAGAATAAGTAATCAGTAATAATAATTAAATGTAAAATATCTTTTGTGCAACTTTTATTTTCTTTTGGTAAGGATAAGGTCTACGCAAAATGTAGCCTTTGTGGAAAGAATTACAAAACATCGGGCAATACGTCAAATCTTAGGCATAATTTCAAACGATAGCATCCAGCTGCTGTCGTTTTAAATAATGCAGACAGCCCTACTCAAAACTTTATTTTGAGTAGGGCTTTCTCACAAATTATTACCAGGCCTTTGCTAAACATTATAGAAAAAATTATTTTTGCATACAAAACTGCAGAATTTTCTTTTTTAGCTTTTGTGAACAGAAACATAAAAAACGTCATACAGTACAAATGGAAAATAAGGATTAAGGAGCCACGAATTAGCTCGTTCTATAGGCAAAACATTTTTTTCGTGAATTTTGCTCACTCACTTAGGAAGAATATCGTCAAAACATAGACTCCACGACCCGATAGCGCAGTTGATAATTCGTCCGAGATGGGCCCGGATTCGAAACCCGTAAGGAATAGATGTTGTGGTTGTGTTTCTCTTACAGCACTGGCTTCGCCCTTCGCTGATTTCAGGGAAGGGCGAATGCTTACAGCCCTTCAAGTTGCTCACTGTGGACGTTAACACCCCCCCAGAAAAAAAGGTTTAGTTTCAAAGTTTATCAGAGCTTAGCTTTTAACAATGTAGAAAAGTAAGAAAAAATCTTGTCAGAAATAATATTTCATCCGGAAAACAAATTTTCTCCCGAGAAACTTAGCCAACACAATATCGAAGTTATTTTGTAACTATCGAAAGTTCTCCACCTCTGGTTCCAGCCACATTCGCCTAGCTATTGTTAAATGAAAGGCAAGACAAACTTTCGTATTTTAATTTTACTTTTCGGGGAGATTACTGAAAACATATAAGAAAATCCTTATGACTAGGCACGTCAAACTGAAATCAGTCATAACGCCATTTTAGTGACAAAGCAAGAATGAGAGGGTCGCATACAATTTAAAACGTAAGCATCCAACGCCAAATATATGTCAGTAACCTGTAAACGATCATTTTAAGAACATACCTGATTTATAGGGCCCCACCTCCCAAACAAAAGAACTATGTTTGACTTAATAACAGACTTCAAACTGAAAATGTTAAAATTATGAAATAATAATATACACTCTTTTTCAATCTATTTTTTCTTGCTGTTGCAAGGCTTAAAAAGAGATATTGTTATTCAAAATTAAGACTGTAAACCGAGAATAACTGACTGTAAAGAAGATAACGTTACAATGACAAAATATCTCTGCTTAATACAAACATTAAAGTCACTACAGGAAAGACGAACTGCGGAAATCAGCTTACTCACATTCCCCAGCTCCAATAGTCGATCTCCATAGCAATTATTTTCAGCGGATCCACGCCGCGTTGTGCCGAGGCATTGTTCAGACTGGTGTCTCATTGTACACTTGTATGCCCTCAAAAGCCTTACCTCATTGGAAGGAGAACGTCAGGAGGGAAACCGAATCCCTCCAATCGATGTCACTATCTAGAATAATAATCGAATCGCTAAAGCTATGGATGAAATCCCGAATCGCTAATATTTTCGATGGAATCCATCGTGATGGTGAAACAGAAAGAATTAGAATAAGTTTAAGACGTGTACTGCTGAGTTTGACACAATTCCTCTGAATAAAAGCAGTAAGTATTCGTTGTAAGTTCCTGCTGAATAAAAGTGGTAAGTATTCGTGGCAAAAGTGATTAGTATTTGTTTTAAGCATTCGTGGTCCTTGCAAACTATACATTTAAGACAATACCTTTGAATAAAAGCCGTAAGTAGCGAAAAGTCAATACAAACCATTCTAAACAAAAAACATTCATAGCATTGAGTTTTCAACTAACGTTTTCCTATGTAAATCTCAAGCATAATTTCTGTCCAAAGTTGTGGTAACTAGAGCTCTAAGAATGAACACCTGTTAGCATTTAGGTAGCGAAAATTCAATGCAAACCGTTTTATTTTTATTTCTATCCGAATTTCTGGTAAATAAAGCTTTAAGAATGAACACGTATGTTGCGAAAAGTCAATACAAACCGATTTTTTAGCTTGAAAAAGAAGATAAGACACATTTCTATTATTCACCTTAACTTCCTTAAATGTTTAAATGCGATGGATTCTATCTATAAATTAGTGATTGGTATCGCATTCTAGAGGACGACACCAACTGGAGGGAATCGGTTTCACACGTGACAGCTCCCTCCAATGAGGTAAAGTTTTGGAGGGCAAGCTAGCGTACAGTGAGGCACTAGTATTTTTCAGCTGTACTGCGTGTTACGCCAGCTCCCACGTTGCTTTACTTGTGATGTTAATTTTCATATCTCCACTAGAGATTACCATCCAGACTGAATTTTAAACGAAACACGTAATTCTCTGTCGTAAATAAAACTTGCGGTTTTGTCAGAACTGTAACCCTTATAATAGAAAATCCATTGAAATATAAAAACAAAAATTTCATGACATGAACGGGAGCTGCACTGAGGAGGCTGGGTCAGCGAGTTCGACATGCTTGTTTTCAAAACTTTCAAAACGTATGCCTGCAATTTAAAATGTGTGAGTTTTCGTGGAAAGATACGACAGATGTTTTAGGCCTTACAAAATAATTTCCTCTTTCTGCGAAATTAAATACGCATACGCTATTTTTGCTTTTATTTTCTGCAAGTCTGGCAAATAACATCGGTAGTGTTATGCAAAGTCGTTTTGTCAACAGAACTGTAAAGAATTTTGCGAAAAGAAGTGTTTTTTCGAAAAAGAGTTGTGAAATTTTATGTGAAACACACACACACACACACACACACACACACAAAAACTCCTTTCTGCTGGCAATCTAAAAAAAAAAAGTTGAAAACTTTATATGTTGGGCCAGGTGCTTTGCTGAAAAGAATTAAGGTCTGTATTACCATGCTTTTCGCTGAAATAGAAGAAGGAAACAGCAACGATTCAGTAAACTCTGTTAGCACAGGAAAATAAGTAAACCTTACATCGTTTGGAGCTTATGTAGAGTATTTGCACGAGATGTCACAAAACTGTCTGCTAGACTTCCGGGTGGTTAGAAAGTACACGAGCTGGTCTCTCTCCACGCATTTCAATGGCTGCTGCTGCTGTTTTTTTTTTTTTTTTTTATTGGAGGTTTAACGACCACCGTGAGCAACTCAATGGGCTATAAGCAGTCGCCGGTCCCTAATTTAGGATCACTGGTTCCAGGGAAGGGAGAGAGCCAGTGCCGTAAGACAAACACAACATCCATGCCTCACCGGGATTCGAACCCGGACCCCTTACAGACGAATGATCAGAGACCAGCGCCTTAGACCACTGCGCCACCAGGGCGGCCTGCTGCTGCTGTAAATAGAGTTAAAAAACTGTTCTTTCTGACGAAGTTTACCATATTAATGGGGTGGAAAAGCAGCTTTACGAAGAAAAACTTTGAAATAATGGCATAGAAGATCCATATGATATACTTGAAAGATATTTTTATCCTCTGGAAGTTTGTGTTGCTACGGACCTCCTGATCTGAACTATCACGATATTTATAACTATTTAATAGGCAATCTTTCGTGTTATACCGGAAAAGCTCTAAAAGCTTATAAAAGCCTTGACGCATATAAATATTTTACCAATGGGTGGGTTCGAAATGTATTTATTCTGAAGACTGAAAATGAAAAATGTCTTACCCGGTCTAAGATAAGTTGTTACATTTCTGACTGGTTCCAGTATGTATGGGTAGTTCCGGTGTATGTTGCAATTAAAAAAAAATACCGACTTATCATATCTCGAAAAACGGACTATTATTTCACCCTCCCCCCAAAATGAAACAGAACTGGGAAAACGGACGACACAATAATGTATGACAGCACCCTCGTATTCTATGTGGACGTATATCCTTAAATTTCGGTTCGGAAAAAAGGCAACTGTTTCAGTATTTATAAATCAGTAACAGTACAAAATCTTGAAAAGTTCAGGAAAGCTCAGCAATTTTCGATTCGATGGCAAAGTTAATCCGTCATGCATTCAGAGCATTTTAAACATAATAACAAGGATTTACGTACAAACTTGAAAATAATACATAAGAGGGAGCAAGAAAATATAGTGATATACATTTGGCTATTAACGTAGTAAAATTATGCAGATTCATAGTACCTGAAATGAAGTGTTTACTGCAGATCCTGTCGACCTGGGAGACCATGCCTTCCGATTTACGGCGATTTTCCCCATAAGCAGGCGTTTTTCTGCAGTTGGAAACCGATAAAAGGAAATTTCACAACATTACTCGTACTTTGAGAAACACCCATACGCCACACAAATTTTAACCATTTCTAAAACTTCAAACAATCGAGTGACAGAGGGTCCAGAAATCGCTTCCCCATGTTAATCCTATGGGAAAATTAGCAGCCGAACTTTCTCTTAACCACCAGAAAGTAACCGTGACGTCAAAAATGACGTCGGTGCAAAGGCCGTATAATTAGTGAACGGGTATTTCCTAATAAGTCTAGGAAATGCATTAAATATGTTAACTGAAATTTCTCAACGGAAAATGTAATTGCTCTCTTAAGTTTGGGAATTCTAAATCTGAAGAATTACTGCGATATAGAAAACATACAAAAGTGCTTTCTAACACGATAATAGGATACAGTAATCTGAAAGTTGCAATTAAAGTACTGTGTTTGATTGTCGGTGTCATATACCGCTCCGACGTCGGTTCCCTAAGCAGAAATCAGGATTATGCAATTTAAAATGTGTGAGCTTTCATGGAAAGATACGTAACAAAGAGAAAGAAAATTATGACCAAGAGACAATGAACTGTTTATAACAGCACTTAGAAGTAATACGTTTCTTACGAGCAATGACAAAATCTTACAAATTAGTCCTAACACGAGAGAAGAAATTTTTCTCATCGATTGGAGTTATAACATATCTTAGCAGAAATTGAGAGCATTAAAGCATGCGTCGAAGAATTGGAATAAATGATGTACGTATTTCGATAACGTTATTCATATCCAAACAGTAGCCACAGTAAAACGTAACGCATTCGGGAATTCTGCGCTAAAGTGTTAAAGTATTGCATTTATTTTCAGAAGGTTAGAAGAACCGGAAATGCATGAAAATGGCTCAGCAGAAGCTTAGAGAAGAAACTTTCTTCGTTGCTTTGAAATGAAGGAGTGTTAGCCCAGTACGTAATATTGTTGAAGAGTAAAATTTTTGAGAATAAAAATTTCCATAGATACACACACAACCGGTAAATCGCTGAGTTGTGTCAATTTGTTAATATAAATACAAAAAAATATGTATTACTCCGAATTGCTTTATTCTATGTAATTGCTCTCTTAAGTTTGTTTTACTCCAAATTGCTTTATTAATATATAATTACTCTCTTATGAGCAATTATATATTAAAATTTATTTATTTTATGTAATTGCTCTTTTAAATATGTGTTACCCCAAATTGCTTTATTTTGTTGACACTGATGAAGCTGAGTAATTTCTGGTTACCCAACTACAGAAAGTGAAATTCTTTGGCTGGAGTGCGTTTACGCTTAATAATTTTATCAATGGCTGGCGCTAATGGTACAGGCGATTTAAAGGCTATGCAACTGCATTGCAGCTTGTTTATCACGGAAGTCGTGTAACGAGATGGACGAATTTTATTATTCTCTCGTAGGAGATGGATACATCCAAAGTTTCGTAACGTGCTGTAATTCAGTTTCTGCGGAGAAAACGCCATAAAGCGAAATTCACAGACGAATGAAAGCGGTGTAAGGGCCAGCTTGTCTTTCCCGCGGTACTCTAATGCTATGGTGCCAGTTCTTTATTAGTGGGCGAAAAAGCACAGCAGACCAGCTAAGATCAGGAGCACTACGTCGTGCTGTTTCAGTGACAATAACTGCACGTGTGGATGCTGCAGTAAAGGCCAACCGAAGAATCACGATCTGAGAACTGGCGAAAAGCGCGAGTGTAAGCATCGGAACTGTCAATACGATCATGCATTCCCACTTTGAATATCGTAAGGTCGGCGCCACGCGAATACCAAAACATCTGTCTGATGAAGAGATAAGTCAACGAATGGGAGTATCGTTACAGCATTTTTTCCCCTATCATGAAGAAGATGAAAATTTCTTTCTACGCATTATTTGTGGGAACAAAAGCTGGTGTCATCATTTCGAGGCAGAGTCAAAACTCAAGAGTATGCAGTGGAAACATGCATCGTCCCCAACGCCAAGGAAATCGCGGTCAACCATTTCCGCAGGTAAGAAGATGTTAAACCAGTTCTTTGGCCATCGAGGATATCGGATCGCATTGCTTCTTGAGTGGCTACCAATATGATCAGTTATCAATGCCGAACGATATTCTAAAATTTAATGAAGCACCGCAAGCATTCAAAAACAAAAGGCCTGGCAACTTCACTCAGGGTATTTTGCTTCTTCATGTTAACTCCCGACAGCATACGTCAGTTACCACGCAAAGGACATTACAGCGCTTTCTCAGGAAAGTCCTTCAACATCCGGCATATAGTTCTGACCTATTGCCCTGTAATATTCACATCTTTGGACCAATGAAGAAATTTCTCAAACGTAAACGTTTTACTTCAAATGATCAGATGCGTGAAGCTTTATATAACTGTACAATTACTAGATATATGCTGTCTAAGGTACGATCAACATAAACCGCGTCTCCAACTGCAAATTAAAACACATTTACTTACAATTAAAAACACTATTTTAAAATACAAAAGCAAGTACTTTCAGGGCTCCCTTGTCCCCATCATCAGGCCTTCACGACATTGTCTACGGAGGTCGGGATATTTAGGTATGTTGGCAAGGTAGAAAACCTTCCCCCAATTACTTTTCCCCCTAAAAAGGCATGCCAGAAACATGGTTCAAAATTTGGTGGCTGCACTCGAAATATCTTTTCACTAATTTGGAATGACCGTGATAAGGTTTCAAATTGTTGTAAACCAGGTGTTTATAGTATCCCACTTATACATGAAGACCCAAATACTGATAATAAGTTCTAAATAGGTTCTACACTTCGGACATTGGATAAAAGATTGAGGGAACATAAATATGCACTACGAACGGGGACTATTAACACAGCACTTACTGCTGCAGTTGGGCAGGGAAGTTACCCCCCTGACTGGGATAACACAAAAATTCTCTGTTCAAATGTACCCAGAAGTACAATATTTTGTCCGAAAGTTTGCATATCATTTCATATGGTAACACTTGTTGTGATATTGGCATGCCTACCTATATGTCAAACCCAAGGAGACGGTTGGTGACTCCTTCTTCCATCGAGAGTGAAATCTAGAACTACCTTTAACTTGTATAATTATTTTTTGAACATTAGAGTTTGTGTTCTAATGTTGGCAACACGGGAATGTAAAAGAGACTTGCGACGGGAATACTTTGTGGCTGTATATATATATGAGATGGCTCCTCATGATTCGTGGCACTTAGGATTGATGATGGGGACAAGGGAGCCCTGAAAGTGCTTGCCATTGTTTTTTAAAATAGTGTTTTAGATGTAAGTAAATGTGTTTTAATTCGCAGTTGGAGACGCGGTTTGTGTTGATCGTACGTTATACAGCATATATCTAGTAATTGTACAGTTATCGTGCGAAATTTATCATTGGTTTATATAACTGGTTGCAGCAGCAGCTTTCCTCCTCCTGTGCCGTAAGAATAGAAGGTTTGTGCAACAATGGAACTGCTGTCTAAATACTGGAGGCGACAATTTTTAACTATGTCATGTTTTGGTTCTTTCAGGCAGAAAGTATCACTACTTATTGAACGACTCTTATATAACGAGTCTCCCCTTCATTGAGACATCTAATGGAATGGTGGGCGAGTGTAGTTTCTTTTGCTCCAGCGAGTTCTTTTATAATGTCCTTGGTAATTCCATCTTTTCCTGGAGCTCTCTCCCTTTTTTATTGTTTGACTTGCATTTACAACTTTCGCCGGAAGGACTGGAGGAACTTCGGTACTTGTTCCTTTCTTAACGTCTGTAAAAGATATACCGTCGCTTTCATTTTGTGTAAAAGCCTTTCACTTTTGTTTTCTGACTTCAAAGCTGTCCACGTCTTCTAATGGTAAACTTTCTAGAACAGACAATAGGTTCCTCAGTTAAAATTTGAAGCTGTTATGACGCTTTTTTAAAGTGGCTCGTGTCAGTACATTTTTTTTCATGATTTTGCAACGTTCGAGTTTAGGGTTGAAGTGCAAATTTCATTTCACCATTCTAAGGTCATTACCTGTTTTCAATCTGTTTAACAAACTCTAGTCTTCTATGACAATTTCTTTTTACAGTTTAAAAAATCAGTTTCACTTATCATGCCTCACTTCCATTTTGTATGTGGAATTTTTTTGAAAAAGGAGTTCATGATGAAAAACCTTTCTGCCTCTGCAAACTCTACAAGAGTATTTCTGGCTTGGTTTTGTTGTCGTGACCGAATGATCTACCGAAGCTTCATTCTGTTGACTTGTTTGCGCATTGAAATCACCTATAACAGTATTTAAGTGCTGATTGTCCTTGCCATTTAGAAGCCGAATTTCGTCGTAAAATTCTTCAATTCCTTTCCTAGAATGACTTGCTGAATTTCGCCCAAGCACCAAAGTGCGTAAGTTCGAATCATCTGAGTCTGGTAACTTTTGAGAGGCGGATAACTATTCGGAAAGTTCTGCACGAGGATTTCAGCTTCTAGAACATCATCTTTCAGTTTCTTTTTTATTACAAACTCAACAACACTAGTTCTGCAGCATTAGTCCTGCGATAGTGAAAGAAATGTTAACTTTTCAGTTTAGTGATGTCACAGCCTATATTTTAAGACAAAACAAAGGAAGAATAAAAAATCGCAGGATGAACACCACTACAAATGACGTATGCTTTATTTATTTTTATTTTTGCATGCCTGTCCATAACGTTAACGGCGCATCACTGATGGTAGTTTATATTTAAAAACATGAATGTACAACACAGTGACCTTAAAATTTTCTCATGGACCTCGTGAAGTCAATAATTCTTAATTGCGTAGTTTTCAGCAGCCTTATTAGCGTGATTTTACTAGAGTAAAACAAACATTTCTGAAAGCAGCCAATCAACAACAGATAACCAAAATTGGCGGTAATATATTGAAATAATAAATTATAGATAAATAACAAAACACTTGATTCGAGTCTCAGAAATTACAGGTCGAAATATTTTCTGCAGCTTTCCTACGCTTAAACTATGATGGGCTGAACAAAAAAATCAAATTTAAAACCACAAAGGATTATCAGCACCCTTAGATTAAAGTAATTTCATTAAAGCGCGATAAGAAAGGAGTTCTAAATAAAGAAGTGCCTTAGCGCTGAACGAATTATTTTGGCAACCCGGGAAGGATACCCTCCAGAAAGTTTCAAATGCCCTGCGAAATCAGATTTTGTTTAATTAATTATTTAGTAATATTTATTAAAATTTCATTACTAGTTACTTTTATCGATTTATATTAAAATCGCCCAATTTGAGCAATTTTAAGTAAAAGAAAGAACATATGTGGTAGTCTTAGGCTAAGAATATTAAATTTTGATTTATGTACCTCTCTCTCGCTCTATACGATTCCAAATATTCATTGTAAATAAATACTTTTTAATCACATTGAAAAAATGCAACTAATATCACCTCAGTGTGGCTAATTCCCATAGTAAATGTGTAGTTTAGCGTCCTAAATTCTTTCGCCCCAAATGTTTAAATATTTATAAAAAGTGAGATGTACAGGTTTTAAAGAATACAATTTAATGGCAAATGGTGAAGAAATTTTATCTTTATAGAGCATTTTAAAGCTTTTTACCGTAATATTTACATGCAAGTGCGACGCTGGGAACAGAAGATGCGGCAGGCGTAACACAACGCTGCGCGATGACGACAAGCTTCGCTTCGTTGAAACGAATGTTCGCTCCGAGGCGGGCTATTAACGGGCGGAAAACAACAACAGCAACCGGGTACGTTCTTGTCAGGAAAGAGTTACATATTGTAGTGCTACGATACAGCGTATAGTTCATCAATATTTTCTCAGTGTTTTTAAAGCACATGCTGATAATTTCTTCGTTGTTTTGCATTTCTTCGTTGTCTCACACGAAATATAAAGTTTGGAGATTCCATTCTTGCTTGTGCAGAAGAGTTAAAGTAGATATTCAGTTCTCATCAACAAAAGTTAGATGGCAAGTCAGAAATTTTTAAATGTTTGTTTCTGGTTTTAACGGCTTGGATTCGCGCCGCACTTAGTATCCTAGTACACTTTCGGTTCTGCTATTAAGTCGGTAATTTGTTAGTCGTACTTGCACAAAATTACCGTTGAGTACACAACAAAAAAGAGGGTGATGCGAATCTATTTTTTGTAGCGTAGCATTACAAAATGGAACGCTCTGCTGGCCAAATCGTAACCGGTTCCTACTTCACTCTTCCGCCCGTGAATTGGCCGCCTTAATGAACCTTCGTTTCAACGAACAAAGCTTGACGTTGTCGCCGCAGCTTCGGCAAATGTGTAGATTAGCGTCCTAAATTATTTCGTCGGAAAAATGTTAGTACCTGGGAAAAGTGCGACGTACAGATTTTAGAGTATGGAAATTAATGGCAAATGGTGCACAAATTTCATATTTTAAACGTGTTTTAAAGATTTTTATCATAATGTTGACCTGTGAGTCCGACGCTGTGAAGAGAAGCTGCGGTAGTCCTATCGCTTCGCTTCGGCGAAAATGTGAAGCTTTGGTCCGTTAAAAGAAAGATTTGTTGCTGTGCCGAAATTACGGGGGAAGAGTACAAGAGAAGGAGGTTACATTGTTGGCAAGAAAGCGATAAATGTTCTAGTGGTACGCTACAGATAATAGGTCCACATCATCCATCCTTTATTTTGTTGTATACTGTACATTGTTGGTAGGAAAAACCGGATGAAACCTCTTCGATTTGCAAAATATACGTACGAGTAAGATAGACACTGACCTGCGAACAAGCTATTAACAGGAGAACTAAAAGTGCAGTGACACAGCAAATCAGCTACGAAAGGAAGCCGTTCAGACCAGAAACGAAAGTTGTTCCCCAGTTCTCTGTAAGTAGTATAAAAGGACCGATTCTGCCCCAAGGAGCAGCTCCTTATAGAGAAGGAGCAAGGGGCGTGGCTTGCGGCAGAAGGATGGGGGCGTGGCGTGTGCCCGTAGGATGTGGGGGCGTGGCAGATGACGCTAGTGTGTTGGGTCGATGCTGCCCCCTAGCGGTGCTTCTTGGAACTTTATTATTATGTTAGATCTTTGTTTTTGAGAGATGGCAACGACTGAGTCGGGGAAAGGAGATGTGCTGCCCCCTAGCGGTGCTTCTTGGAACTTTTAATGGACCTTTGAGAGATGGCAACGACCGAGTGGGAGAAAGGGGGTGGATATACGGGGATGTCAACTCGATGTGCTGCCCCCTAGCGGTGCTTTTTGGAACTTTTAATGGATCTTTGAGGGATGGCAACGACCGAGTGGGGGAAAGGGGATGTTTACGTTGCCCCCTAGCGGTGCTTTTTGGAACTTTTCTCGGGAGATTTATTGGACGTTGACAAATTTTGGGGAAGTCTTTCCAATATTTATTTTTTTAATTTTCTCGGGAGATTTACTGGACTTTGTCAAATTTTTGAAGGAAGTCTTTCCAATATGTTTTTTTTTATTAAATTTATATTTTCAGGACTTCCCTGAGGAGTTAGGATTTTTAATACACGTTGCATTATTTTTTTCATTCTTATATTTGTCCTCCCTCCAATTTTAATTTAGACGAGGAAAGGCTTTGTTTGAAAAGATTTCGTTCCTGTTGATTCATGTTCCGCCATTTTAGTTTCACCACTTTGTCATTTCGTGAGCCATGTGTTTTGGGATGACTCACCATTTTCTCTTTGCCTCAGAAAATTTTGTATGACACGTGTTTTGGGATGAGTCATTATTGATGGGTGACGCATTCGTGATAGCAGACAGGACATCAGCCAACGCCATTTCCTCCGCTGGGTCGGCGGTTGACGTCATTTGAGATTCTGTAGACACATTAAGTTCCAAGACTGATTTTTTTCAATAACTTGATCATTTAGCAACGAATTTATTCCTTATTTTTTCCTCATAATTTCCCATTTTATATTCATAATTTTTCAGCGTAACGATTTTTTTATTTTCTTTGAGGAGACTTCACACATTTTCAACGGACGTTCCAACAAAAACGCTTTCCAAAGTTTTGTGCTGCAGACATAATCTTAAAACACGATTGTTTATTAACGTATTTACGTGTTCATGACATTTTCTGTTACGTTTTTTTAACTAGGAATTTTTATAGACGTTGCGTTATTTTTTTAATTCTTATATTTTTCTTCCCTCCAATTTTAATTTAGACGAAAAAAGGCTTTGTTTGAAAAAATTTCGTTCCTGTTGATTCATGTTCCGCTATCTTTTGTCCGACATGTGTTTTGGGATGACTCACCATTTTCTCTTTGACTCAGAAAACTTTGTATGACACGTGTTTTGGGAAGAGTGACTATGATGTGTGACGCATGTCGTGATAGCAGATATGACATCAGCCAACGCCATTTCCTCCGCGGGGTCGGCGGTTGACGTCATTTGAGATTCTGTTAGACGCCTTAAGTTCCAAGACTTATTTTTTTCAATAACTTGTTCATTTTGCAACGAATTTATTCCTTATTTTCCCCCTAATTTCCCATTTTATATTCATAATTTTTCAACGTAACGATTTTTTTTATTTTCTTTTTTTTTTTTTTTTTTTTTTTTTTTGGATTGGAGGTTTTACGACCACCGTGAGCAACTCAATGGGCTATAAGCAGTCGCCCGTCCCTAATTTAGGGTCACTGGTTCCAGGGAAGGGAGAGAGCCAGTGCCGTAAGACAAACACAACATCCATGCCTCACCGGGATTCGAATCCGGACCCCTTCGGACGAATGATCAGAGGACAACGCCTTAGACCACTGCGCCACCGGGGCGGCTTATTTTCTTTGAGGAGACTTCACGCATTTTCAACGGACGTTCCAACATAAAGACATTTTCCAAAGTTTTGTGCTGCAGACATAATCTTAAAACACGATTGTTTATTAACGTATTTACGTGTTCATGACATTTTTTTAACGTTGTACCGTTTTCTACTCTACAAAGCCACAATTTTTTATGCATAGTTAAAATGTTTATTTTTTTATTTTTTCGTATTTTTTTATTTCTTCATGATTATTCAGTGAAATGTACCTTTTAATGCATTATCTTAATCTACCTTTTTTCTAAATGCTTGCATACTCGTTAAACTTCTCGTTGTACCAACATTATTTTATTTTCTTACTTTTCAATCTAACAACTACTTTTATCGAGGCTTTATTTTTTCTGATTCAAACAAGCAAACGTTTCTTCATTATTATTATTTCCGTTACCTATACAAACAACTTTTCTTACTTGCTTTTAATGTATGACTTAATCTGGTTTTCTATATAGCTGTTTCATGTTTGTGCAAGAAATATACAGATCTATAGCAACTAGCTGTACATAACATTCGTTCGTAACAGTATCTTTTTTTCCAGATTTAAACCAACACACGCTTCTTAACGACTTGATATCGGTTTTCTGGGGAACTTTTCTTTTTCCTTTTTCCTTCATTCAATTTTATTCCAGATCATGAGACGAGGAAATGTTTCTTTAGAAACGATTTCGTTCCTGTTCGCAGTAATTATTGGATTTTGACAAATTTTTTGTGAAATGACTTCATGCTAATTCTGAGTCTTTCGCCTTTACAATATTATTTTCTCGTAATTTTTCGTGTGTTCAAGAACTCTACAGGTCTTTCACAGTTAAAATTCTGGTGAAACAATATTTTCTTACTTTATTTAGCATATCATTATAGCTTCCCAATTTTCGCTATTTAACTTCATCTTTTTTGAAATTTAGTAAAACTTTTCAGTAGGTCAGTAATTTATTTCTTACTTGGCCAAACTTATGACTCCTTTTATTTAGACTATTTTTTTTTCATTTCATTTCAGCAAAATGATTATTTTAGATGTAGCAAATCATCAGGTTTTTTGTTTCCTTATATATCATATTTTCCAACTTGCTTTTAAAGTATTTCTCAAAGCTTGCATGTATGTCAAATACGCATTTTTTTAATCCTTCCCTAGTTTGCTATACTTTTTCGTGGACTACCCCAACAGGAAAGCATTCATTGTCAAGGCATGGAATCTAAAACCTTTTTTCTTACGATAAAATTTGTATTCTTTGGGACATATTTTCTGTATATTGTTCTGTCTCGTCCGAAAAAAAACATTCATTCTGGAGGCAAAGCGAGTAATTCCGTTCTTCCACTAAACATTATTTTTTTACATTTTACTAACTCACCACCCCCATAGCGAAAATAAAGAAATATTTACTTCTGTTCCCTTCATATCGACTCAATCTATTTCTTTTCGAAATGCTGATCATGACATTTCAACTAAAATTTCATATCTTCACCAAAAATCATATTCTTAAACGAGCTATTTTTTACATTTATTTCATGTATAACTAAATTTTTGTTGTTTACTCACCTCATCAAAGTCAATAAGAACTCTCTTAATCTCATTCCTTTCCCTCATTTAGTTCGCTTAAATTGAGATGTTTCAAAACTTCACGTATATTTTATTCCCTTAATGTCCAGTTCTCCCGTGTCTGCCCCCTTCATTTTTAACTTCTGTGCATGCTGCATTTTATCTTTAGACGTTTAGTTTCATTGACCTTTTCTTTCGTTTTAATTAGGTTTTCATTATCGTATTTTTTATTCATTTTCTCAGCAGAAAAAACTTTCATTCTGGAGACATAGCGACTAAGTCCGTACTTCCTCTAAACATTTTTTTTTCACGTTTTACTGATTGTTCAGAAAAGCAGTTGTTTCCAAACTCCCATAGTGAAAATATCGTATTCCCCTTATAGTACTTATTATATTTTTCCTTCTGTTCAGTGTTGTATGATTCTTCAAACTTTGGTTTATTTTTATGAAACTTCTTTTTTCTGATTCAAACTTTCAATCTTTTCCTATCGATTTATTTACTCTTATTTTCCCATTCGACTTTACTTTTGAACAGAAATGTTTCTAAAATCTTCAGATGTATTTTAGTCTACAAGGCCGATTCTTCCCTGTTTCAAATAAAGTCATTGTAGGATTTTAGTGTAAATGCCCCTAAATCTTTAAAACTTACTTTTCATAGTTAGATACAAATTCCTCCAGGTTTACATTAAAACATGAAAGAAGAGTGTTTTTACGCTCTCTCCAGTGTGTGAGCTTTCCCCAAGAAATTAACTTTGAATTCCCCCCTGTTTCTGTCGGAAACTGAAAATCTCCTGCGACTGTTTTCACGCGTCTCTTGCTTACGGAAAACCTCATATGGCATGAAATCACTTTGCTTGGGAGATTAAACTAAATTCTGGTTTTGAACTTTGAATGCAAATTCAAGCTCGCAAAAGCACAGTTTTCTAAGCAAACTCAAACTGTCTAAGATGACAAAAATCTAAAACTGCTGACTCAATGGGACAGGGCATTTGAACTTTGCCGTTCATTCACCATTTAAGAGATCCGTCGTGAACCACTAGAAGTGAAGTAAGCAGACCCTGATTTAGTCCACTGTTTCCAAGGAAGGTAGAAAGCTAGTGTCGTAATTCAAAAGCCCTTAACTCAAGCCACGCCAGGATTCAATTTCGGACGAACGAATACTCAGATGTCAATGCTTAGACATTGAAAAATTGCTTCAGACAAATATTTTCTTACTTAAAGTGCTTCAATTCAGAATTTGTACCATTCATTCTGAAGCATTCTTTCTTACGATAAAATTTAAATTCTTTGGAATATATTTTCAGTATATTTTTTCTAAATCAACAGAAAAAACATTCATTCTGGAGACATAGTGACCAAGTCCGTACTTCCACTAAACATCGTATTCTTAGCAAACATTTTTTCCTCTACATAGCAATTTCCTAACTCACCAGAAAAGCAGCTATTCTCAACATGCAGCTAAAATATCGAATTTCTCCAAACAAATGTAATAATTTCTTTTAAGAAAGACTTAGTTCTTTTCTCTGTATAACGACTTAATCTATTTTTCGAAAAACTGTTCTACGTTTACGTATTTTGTTTAACTTTGCTTTACACTGTACTTCGATTTTTTTCTTTGTAGTACTTTTTTCCTGTTTCATTCCAACAAACTTGTTTCTTTTCGACTCGATCACTCTCACATTTCCATACAAACTTTCCTAATATCAGAAATGTAACAAAAAACTTCAGATATATTTTTTAACTTTAGAATAAGTCTCACCGACATTTATTATCATGACATAAACTAAAATTTCATACTTTTCCCAAAAATAGTTTTCTTAATGAGTTGTTTTACACTTTTTTCATAATTAGCAAGGACTATTTATTATTTTTTTTAATATATGGTTAGTTTCGAGAAAGTTAAATTTTCGTCTAGTGTTAATCGAACAGAAGAAATATACATCAAGGAAAGAAAACTGAAATTATACATATGCAAAGAATTTGCTACGGCTGAAGGTCCCCCGAGTGAGTTATTCAACCAATGCTCGTATTACCCATTCAAAGATGGAGGTATCAGGATGACCAAATCCCTCGTTGTTGCCTTCTTGTAGCAAAAGAGGTGGTGAACTTCACCAAACATGGTTCCATAATATTGGAGAAACACATTAAAGTTTACGGAGCAATTAAGCTCACGCCAGTGACCTTCTTCGTTCACATACACTCACATTCAAACAGAAAAAAGTATAAATGAATGACAAAAAATAATGAAATAAAAGTAGTCCTGAAAAGGACTGTTTTGTAGTCCTAAAAGGACTTGGTTTTCTTTAAACCTCGAAATCATCATCACACTCCATATTTTGAACAGTCTTGAGAATTTCGCAAACATCAAGATCTTCAAGAATAAATCTGGGAACTGAAACTTTTGCAACTGAGCAGGCATTGGCGTAAGCAATCCCAAGTACTTTGGGTTCGATAAGTGCAAATGCCTTATCAAAGCATCTATGCCACCGATCGCTTGCTGTGGAATTCATACAGTCATGACCTAGCTGATTATTTGGCATAAGAAGCACTGGAAGATGACACTCCCTACAGTAGAAAACGTTTTCTACATTTTCCTTACTGGTAGCTCTTACCACTTCCACGAGAACGTCTTTCAGTTTTTGAATGTCTACGGAAAAAGTAGTCAAAGTTCCTTGATGTTGTAACACGGCATTTTGGAAGGTGGATCCAAACTGTAATTTTTTTACACTGATCCAAAGCTTTTTGCATGCATCTTTCAGAGTTTCAAATTGGTCACATGTTAATGACACTGATGCTCGATTCAACATAAACGAATCATCAGTCAGAACGTGAAGTTGTTGAAAATGGTAAGCAATTTCACGAGGGGAAGGAAACAGTTCATCATCAATTCCTTGTTGAAAACCGCGATTTCATTACTTCCATCATACATATAGCAGTTTTCCATAAATTCCTTAAATGTTTTAGCTGACATGGTGACTCCGTACTTGGAAGGAAACAGTTTTCCTTTTTCACAACATAACTTCGAATGTGTACTCTCACAGTGCCTGTGAAATCAGACACTTTTGCTAACTTATTTCCACCCAAGGAAACATGATGTGGAGGAAGGCTTTCTAATGAGATGCCTGATTCAGCATGAGACTCAGGCTTTGTAGGAACACACACCTTCTTTGTAGCAGTAGCAGAGGAAACTTCGGCAGATCGCTTCATGTTCAAGGCAGTTCGATGAGTAACACAGTTCACGGTAGGTTGTAGCGATGATATTCCGTGCGATAACACAACGTGTGAGCAGTTCGATGATTGAGAACAGAATAGTGAGTTCATTTGTCCTCAGGGAAAATTGATAAGAGATTTGCGCATGTGCGTCTGCTTGATGACGTCAGTCCTCCACGTGGAAAAATCATGACGTCAGATACACCCAACGTCTCCCTGACCGACGCCATCTTGAATCACCACGTGCTCCAGCACAGCAGAATGACGGGAAAGAGCTGATTTGTCCTCAGGCGATAAGAGACTTGAGCATGTGTGTCTGCTTGATGACGTCAGTCCTCCACGTGGAAAAATCATGACGTCAGATACACCCAACGTCTCCCTGACCGACACCATCTTGGATTGCCACGTGCTCCAACATATACCAGCTCTCGCAAAACGCTTGGGGTGACGTCACGGAATATCTAAAGGTTAGGTTTAGACGAATATTGGGAGCATTCTTGCAGTGTGGTGATCCACTAAATGAGTAACGGACATGATTATCACCGTAGGCCACATGTTGTCTAGGAATTTTATATGTTTTTCCATAAATCTTTATTTTGCTGAGATCATCATTAAAATATTCAACTTCATTTTCAAGGCGGTTAAGATAATCTGTAGCTTCAGAATCAGAAAATAATTTCTCATATGAAAAATGGAGACCATCCTTATGACATATCTTAGAAGAATGCATTTCTTCAGACGAAAGAAAATGTAGCAGTAATTGAAAAAAGCAGTATCTTCACACCCAGCAACGAAGCGAGAATGAAACAGACAGACTTGAGATAAGACTTACGACTAACGAATGCGTGAGTCATCGATGATGCAAGCAGGAGCACATTACGGACAGGTGCAAATGATGAAGAATTAAGCACGTCGCTTTAAAACCAGTGTCAAATAAGCATTCAAAAAGTACACTTTCCCGAAGGAGAAAATGAAATTGACTACGTGTGTGAGAAAAAAATGGCGGTGATCGTGAAATGTCGAGCCCCTCCCCACAAAAAATAAAATGGCGGCGACCGCTAGCAGGATGGCAACATGGTGACTCACCCACACACGTGGCGCACAAATCACATCGCAAAGACCAATCGCGTCGCCTTTTCCTTGGCAGCATATTCTTTATTAATAGGTCACGTACATTAAATTTGGTGAACTACCGCCTTGAAAGGCAACGCGATTGGTCTTTGCGATGTGATTTGTGCTCCACGTGTGTGGGTGAGTCACCATGTTGCCATCCTGCTAGCGGTCGCTGCCATTTTCTTTTTTGTGAGGGAGGGGCTCGACATTTCACGATCACCGCCATTTTTTTCTCACACACGTAGTCAATTTCATTTTCTCCCCTTCGGGAAATTGTACTTTTTGAATGCTTATTTGACACTGGTTTTAAAGCGACGTGCTTAATTCTTCATCATTTGCACCTGTCCGTAATGTGATCCTGCTTGCATCATCGATGACTCACGCATTCGTTAGTCGTACGTCTTATCTCAAGTCTGTCTGTTTCATTCTCGCTTCGTTGCTGGGTGTGAAGATACTGCTTTTTTCAATTACTGCTACATTTTCTTTCGTCTGAAGAAATGCATTCTTCTAAGATATGTCATAAGGATGGTCTCCATTTTTCATATGAGAAATTATTTTCTGATTCTGAAGCTACAGATTATCTTAACCGCCTTGAAAATGAAGTTGAATATTTTGATGATGATCTCAGCAAAATAAAGATTTATGGAAAAACATATAAAATTCCTAGACAACATGTGGCCTACGGTGATAATCATGTCCGTTACTCATTTAGTGGATCACCACACTGCAAGAATGCTCCCAATATTCGTCTAAACCTAACCTTTAGATATTCCGTGACGTCACCCCAAGCGTTTTGCGAGAGCTGGTATATGTTGGAGCACGTGGCGATCCAAGATGGTGTCGGTCAGAGACGTTGGGTGTATCTGACGTCATGATTTTTCCACGTGGAGGACTTTCAACGTGGAGGACTGACGTCATCAAGCAGACGCACATGCGCAAATCTCTTATCAGTTTTCCCTGAGGACAAATGAGCTCACTGTTCTGTTCTCAATCATCGAACTGCTCACACGTTGTGTTATCGTACGGAATATCATCGCTACAACCTACCGTGAACTGTGTTACTCATCGAACTGCCTTGAACATGAAGCGATCTGCCGAAGTTTCCTCTGCTACTGCTACAAAGAAGGTGTGTGTTCCTACAAAGCCTGAGTCTCATGCTGAATCAGGCATCTCATTAGAAAGCCTTCCTCCACATCATGTTTCCTTGGGTGGAAATAAGTTAGCAAAAGTGTCTGATTTCACAGGCACTGTGAGAGTACACATTCGAAGTTATGTTGTGAAAAAGGAAAAACTGTTTCCTTCCAAGTACGGAGTCACCATGTCAGCTAAAACATTTAAGGAATTTATGGAAAACTGCTATATGTATGATGGAAGTAATGAAATCGCGGTTTTCAACAAGGAATTGATGATGAACTGTTTCCCTTCCCCTCGTGAAATTGCTTACCATTTTCAACAACTTCACGTTCTGACTGATGATTCGTTTATGTTGAATCGAGCATCAGTGTCATTAACATGTGACCAATTTGAAACTCTGAAAGATGCATGCAAAAAGCTTTGGATCAGTGTAAAAAAATTACAGTTTGGATCCACCTTCCAAAATGCCGTGTTACAACATCAAGGAACTTTGACTACTTTTTCCGTAGACATTCAAAAACTGAAAGACGTTCTCGTGGAAGTGGTAAGAGCTACCAGTAAGGAAAATGTAGAAAACGTTTTCTACTGTAGGGAGTGTCATCTTCCAGTGCTTCTTATGCCAAATAATCAGCTAGGTCATGACTGTATGAATTCCACAGCAAGCGATCGGTGGCATAGATGCTTTAATAAGGCATTTGCACTTATCGAACCCAAAGTACTTGGAATTGCTTACGCCAATGCCTGCTCAGTTGCAAAAGTTTCAGTTCCCAGATTTATTCTTGAAGATCTTGATGTTTGCGAAATTCTCAAGACTGTTCAAAATATGGAGTGTGATGATGATTTCGAGGTTTAAAGAAAACCAAGTCCTTTTTAGGACTACAAAACAGTCCTTTTCAGGACTACTTTTATTTCATTATTTTCTGTCATTCATTTATACTTTTTTCTGTTTGAATGTGAGTGTATTTGAACGAAGAAGGTCACTGGCGTGAGCTTAATTGCTCCGTAAACTTTAATGTGTTTCTCCAATATTATGGAACCATGTTTGGTGAAGTTCACCACCTCTTTTGCTACAAGAAGGCAACAACGAGGGATTTGGTCATCCTGATACCTCCATCTTTGAATGGGTAATACGAGCATTGGTTGAATAACTCACTCGGGGGACCTTCAGCCGTAGCAAATTCTTTGTATATGTATAATTTCAGTTTTCTTTCCTTGATGTATATTTCTTCTGTTCGATTAACACTAGACGAAAATTTAACTTTCTCGAAACTAACCTTATATTAAAAAAAAATAATAAATAGTCCTTGCTAATTATGAAAAAAGTGTAAAACAACTCATTAAGAAAACTTTTTTTGGGAAAAGTATGAAATTTTAGTTTATGTCATGAAAGTAAATGTCGGTGAGACTTATTCTAAAGTTAAAAAATATATCTGAAGTTTTTTGTTACATTTCTGATATTAGGAAAGTTTGTATGGAAATGTGAGAGTGATCGAGTCGAAAAGAAACAAGTTTGTTGGAATGAAACAGGAAAAAAGTACTACAAAGAAAAAAAAATCGAAGTACAGTGTAAAGCAAAGTTAAACAAAATACGTAAACGTAGAACAGTTTTTCGAAAAATAGATTAAGTCGCTTTACAGAGAAAAGAACTAAGTCTTTCTTAAAAAAAATATTACATTTGTTTGGAGAAATTCGATATTTTAGCTACATGTTGAGAATAGCTGCTTTTCTGGTGAGTTAGGAAATTGCTATGTAGAGGAAAAAATGTTTGCTAAGAATACGATGTTTAGTGGAAGTACGGACTTGGTCACTATGTCTCCAGAATGAATGTTTTTTCTGTTGATTTAGAAAAAATATACTGAAAATGTATTCCAAAGAATTTAAATTTTATCGTAAGAAAGAATGCTTCAGAATGAATGGTTCAAATTCTGAATTGAAGCACTTTAAGTAAGAAAATATTTGTCTGAAGCAATTTTTCAATGTCTAAGCATTGACATCTGAGTATTCGTTCGTCCGAAATTGAATCCTGGGGTGGCTTGAGTTAAGAGCTTTTGAATTACGACACTAGCTTTCTACCTTCCTTGGAAACAGTGGACTAAATCAGGGTCTGCTTACTTCCCTTCTAGTGGTTCACGACGGATCTCTTAAATGGTGAATGAACGGCAAAGTTCAAACTCTCTGTCCCATTGAGTCAGCAGTTTTAGATTTTTGTCATCTTAGACAGTTTAAGTTTGCTTAGAAAACTGTGCTTTTGCGAGCTTGAATTTGCATTCAAAGTTCAAAACCAGAATTTAGTTTAATCTCCCAAGCAAAGTGATTTCATGCCATATGAGGTTTTCCGTAAGCAAGAGACGCGTGAAAACAGTCGCCGCAGATTTTCAGTTTCCGACAGAAACAGGGGGGAATTCAAAGTTAATTTCTTGGGGAAAGCTCACACACTGGAGAGAGCGTAAAAACACTCTTCTTTCATGTTTTAATGTAAACCTGGAGGAATTTGTATCTAGCTATGAAAAGTAAGTTTTAAAGATTTAGGGGCATTTACACTAAAATCCTACAATGACTTTATTTGAAACAGGGAAGAATCGGCCTTGTAGACTAAAATACATCTGAAGATTTTAGAAACATTTCTGTTCAAAAGTAAAGTCGAATGGGAAAATAAGAGTAAATAAATCGATAGGAAAAGATTGAAAGTTTGAATCAGAAAAAAGAAGTTTCATAAAAATAAACCAAAGTTTGAAGAATCATACAACACTGAACAGAAGGAAAAATATAATAAGTACTATAAGGGGAATACGATATTTTCATTATGGGAGTTTGGAAACAACTGCTTTTCTGAACAATTAGTAAAACGTGAAAAAAAAAATGTTTAGAGGAAGTACGGACTTAGTCGCTATGTCTCCAGAATGAAAGTTTTTTCTGCTGAGAAAATGAATAAAAAATACGATAATGAAAACCTAATTAAAACGAAAGAAAAGGTCAATGAAACTAAACGTCTAAAGATAAAATGCAGCATGCACAGAAGTTAAAAATGAAGGGGGCAGACACGGGAGAACTGGACATTAAGGGAATAAAATATACGTGAAGTTTTGAAACATCTCAATTTAAGCGAACTAAATGAGGGAAAGGAATGAGATTAGGAGAGTTCTTGTTGACTTTGATGAGGTGAGTAAACAACAAAAATTTAGTTATACATGAAATAAATGTAAAAAATAGCTCGTTTAAGAATATGATTTTTGGTGAAAGTATGAAATTTTAGTTGAAATGTCATAATCAGCATTTCGAAAAGAAATAGATTGAGTCGATATGAAGGGAACAGAAGTAAGTATTTCTTTATTTTCGCTATGGGGGTGGTGAGTTAGTAAAATGTAAAAAAATAATGTTTAGTGGAAGAACGGAATTACTCGCTTTGCCTCCAGAATGAATGTTTTTTTTCGGACGAGACAGAACAATATACAGAAAATATGTCCCAAAGAATACAAATTTTATCGTAAGAAAAAAGGTTTTAGATTCCATGCCTTGACAATGAATGCTTTCCTGTTGGGGCAGTCCACGAAAAAGTATAGCAAACTAGGGTAAGGATTAAAAAAATGCGTATTTGACATACATGCAAGCTTTGAGAAATACTTTAAAAGCAAGTTGGAAAATATGATATATAAGGAAACAAAAAACCTGATGATTTGCTACATCTAAAATAATCATTTTGCTGAAATGAAATGAAAAAAAAATAGTCTAAATAAAAGGAGTCATAAGTTTGGCCAAGTAAGAAATAAATTACTGACCTACTGAAAAGTTTTACTAAATTTCAAAAAAGATGAAGTAAAATAGCGAAAATTGGGAAGCTATAATGATATGCTAAATAAAGTAAGAAAATATTGTTTCACCAGAATTTTAACTGTGAAAGACCTGTAGAGTTCTTGAACACACGAAAAATTACGAGAAAATAATATTGTAAAGGCGAAAGACTCAGAATTAGCATGAAGTCATTTCACAAAAAATTTGTCAAAATCCAATAATTACTGCGAACAGGAACGAAATCGTTTCTAAAGAAACATTTCCTCGTCTCATGATCTGGAATAAAATTGAATGAAGGAAAAAGGAAAAAGAAAAGTTCCCCAGAAAACCGATATCAAGTCGTTAAGAAGCGTGTGTTGGTTTAAATCTGGAAAAAAAAAGGTACTGTTACGAACGAATGTTATGTACAGCTAGTTGCTATAGATCTGTATATTTCTTGCACAAACATGAAACAGCTATATAGAAAACCAGATTAAGTCATACATTAAATGCAAGTAAGAAAAGTTGTTTGTATAGGTAACGGAAATAATAATAATGAAGAAACGTTTGCTTGTTTGAATCAGAAAAAATAAAGCCTCGATAAAAGTAGTTGTTAGATTGAAAAGTAAGAAAATAAAATAATGTTGGTACAACGAGAAGTTTAGCGAGTATGCAAGCATTTAGAAAAAAGGTAGATTAAGATAATGCATTAAAAGGTACATTTCACTGAATAATCATGAAGAAATAAAAAAATACGAAAAAATAAAAAAATAAACATTTTAACTATGCATAAAAAATTGTGGCTTTGTAGGGTAGAAAACGGTACAACGTTAAAAAAATGTCATGAACACGTAAATACGTTAATAAACAATCGTGTTTTAAGATTATGTCTGCAGCACAAAACTTTGGAAAATGTCTTTATGTTGGAACGTCCGTTGAAAATGCGTGAAGTCTCCTCAAAGAAAATAAAAAAATCGTTACGTTGAAAAATTATGAAAATAAAATGGGAAATTAGGGGGAAAATAAGGAATAAATTCGTTGCAAAATGAACAAGTTATTGAAAAAAATAAGTCTTGGAACTTAAGGCATCTAACAGAATCTCAAATGACGTCAATCGCCGACCCCGCGGAGGAAATGGCGTTGGCTGATGTCATATCTGCTATCACGACATGCGTCATACATCATAGTCACTCTTCCCAAAACACGTGTCATACAAAGTTTTCTGAGTCAAAGAGAAAATGGTGAGTCATCCCAAAACACATGTCGGACAAAAGATAGCGGAACATGAATCAACAGGAACGAAATTTTTTCAAACAAAGCCTTTTCTCGTCTAAATTAAAATTGGAGGGAAGAAAAATATAAGAATTAAAAAAATAACGCAACGTCTATAAAAATTCCTAGTTAAAAAAACGTAACAGAAAATGTCATGAACACGCAAATACGTTAATAAACAATCGTGTTTTAAGATTATGTCTGCAGCACAAAACTTTGGAAAGCGTTTTTGTTGGAACGTCCGTTGAAAATGTGTGAAGTCTCCTCAAAGAAAATAAAAAAATCGTTACGCTGAAAAATTATGAATATAAAATGGGAAATTATGAGGAAAAAATAAGGAATAAATTCGTTGCTAAATGATCAAGTTATTGAAAAAAAAATCAGTCTTGGAACTTAATGTGTCTACAGAATCTCAAATGACGTCAACCGCCGACCCAGCGGAGGAAATGGCGTTGGCTGATGTCATGTCTGCTATCACGAATGCGTCACCCATCAATAATGACTCATCCCAAAACACGTGTCATACAAAATTTTCTGAGGCAAAGAGAAAATGGTTAGTCATCCCAAAACACATGGCTCACGAAATGACAAAGTGGTGAAACTAAAATGGCGGAACATGAATCAACAGGAACGAAATCTTTTCAAACAAAGCCTTTCCTCGTCTAAATTAAAATTGGAGGGAGGACAAATATAAGAATGAAAAAAATAATGCAACGTGTATTAAAATTCCTAACACCTCAGGGAAGTCCTGAAAATATAAATTTAATAATAAAAAGCATTTTGGAAAGACTTCCTTCAAAAATTTGACAAAGTCCAGTAAATCTCCCGAGAAAATGAAAAAAATAAATATTGGAAAGACTTCCCCAAAATTTGTCAACGTCCAATAAATCTCCCGAGAAAAGTTCCAAAAAGCACCGCTAGGGGGCAACGTACTCATCCCCTTTCCCCACTCGGTCGTTGCCATCAATCAAAGATCCATTAAAAGTTCCACAAAGCACCGCTAGGGGCAGCACATCGAGTTGACATCCCCGTATATCCACCCCCTTTCTCCCACTCGGTCGTTGCCATCTCTCAAAGGTCCATTAAAAGTTCCAAGAAGCACCGCTAGGGGGCAGCACATCTCCTTTCCCCGACTCGGTCGTTGCCATCTCTCAAAAACAAAGATCTAACATAATAATAAAGTTCCAAGAAGCACCGCTAGGGGCAGCACATTTCCTTTCCCCGACTCGGTCGTTGCCATCTCTCAAAAACAAAGATCTAACATAATAATATAGTTCCAAGAAGCACCGCTAGGGGGCAGCATCGACCCAACACACTAGCGTCATCTGCCACGCCCCCACATCCTACGGGCACATGCCACGCCCCCATCCTTCTGCCGCAAGCCACGCCCCTTGCTCCTTCTCTAGAAGGAGCTGCTCCTTGGGGCAGAATCGGTCCTTTTATACTACTTCTGTACAACATGAAAAAGTTTATTAGAACTTTCTATTTCAAATCAGGGAATCATATGCGAAAAAACAAAAAAATTCTCAACATCTGCTTTCAAAAGCAATTACGAAACCTGAACGAACTGTATTCTGTAGAGTATGAGTACAACATGGTTCGCTCTCCTGGCAGGAACGTACGCGCTTGGACTTGTAGCCGTCCGCGTGGGAGTTACACGCCGCAGCGAATCTTCCTTTCAACGAAGCAAAGCTTCCCATTGTAGCCATAGCGATGCGTTAGGCCTACGATAGTGTCTTTTCATAGCATCGCACTCGTAGGTCAATATTACGATAAAAATCTTTAAAACACGTTTAAAATATGAACTTCCTGCACCATTTGCCATCAATTTCCATGCTCTAAAATCTGTACGGAGTGCGAATAAAAATCGCACTCCTTTACAGGATTAAATAAAGGTTTCCGACGGGAAAACTGGACAGAACTGGATTAAAAACCAAATCTCGCAGAACAAGAGGATAACGAAATTTTGAGTTTTATTTATTTTGAGTAGAAGTAAACTTAAAACGACGGAGTACCCTTATTTCTTATGATATAGATAACTGACGAAGTGATAAATTGAAAAGCGCAGAATGAAAAGTTCCCTTTCTGATTTCTCAGCGTGGAAAAATGTGTATACATCAACAACAAATTAAAGCAGGCTATTTCACTTTTCTTCTTCACCCTAACGTGAAATAATATTATGTTAACTGTGTATAAGAAACCACACTATCACAAGAGAACGTATTTATAATGTGTGTGGTTATCTTTAAAAAAATGCAATGGAATGGGGCTTGGTAGTTTACAAAACGTCCAAAATAATTTCAAACAAGCCGCAGCCAGGCTGATTGGGTGTGCACAGAGGATGAAACATCTGTATTTTTGTTGTTTTTTCTGAAGGTAGACGAAAAACTTTCAACTGTATTGCGAAATAGGAGTGCTACAGAATAATTAATTTTCCTTCTTAGAACGAGGTGCTATTGGAAGCATTATTAAGACGGCAAACAAAATTGCCATTGTCTAACCTTCTGTTCAAAATGCAAGATTATATAAAAAAACAGGAGAATTACATTGTTGGCAAGTTGTGTTGTTCGAAATTTTGTAATGATTGTTAAACTCAAAGCTCAACATTCCGTGGACTTTTTCACATGATTTTCATAAAAATTGTGTGATATATTAAGTCGCGAACCTTGAAATTACTGTAAAGATGAGTGTTCCTATTCTTAGGCTAAATGTCAGGACTGAGAGATGCAACGGTTTCAACCCCCCCCCCCCCCGGTCTCTTATTTCTGGATTGAAATTTTTATTGTTGACTACTTTTTAACAATGCTAAGCTAATCGGGGGTGAAAATAAAGACATTCTCATATCTGTTTTATTGAATATCATTATCCCATGTCACAATATTTTTTCGTACAGAAATATGTATCAGAAGGGCTGATACGCTGTTTTATGTCTAGCATTATGCAGACCTGGCGATGGAAGCTTTTGTAAATGAAAGTTCTCCAGCAAACTGCTCAGCGGCTATATACAAGTGTTTAAGAAATATGTCCTGAGAATTTCCTCTATGATAGAATGCCAAGCAAGCTGTTAATGTGTCTTTACCAAAATGATAAACAGTACTATTTTAGGTCTTTCCACGAGCAAGTTCGAAATATTACCCGTTTTTACAAGCAAATATGAGCTCCACTAATTTCGATTACAATGCAAAAAGTCAATAACTACTGGAAGTGACATAGGCATCTTAAGGCCGTTAGAGTAATAACAGCACGACGCCTCTTTTTAAAAAATACAGCTTTTACAGTAGATGTAATTTCTACTTTTCAATTCTTGTTAATAAAGTTATATTTATTTTTACAAAGAATTTAGTGAAAAATTATTGTTTTGTTATGGAATCAAGTTGGAGAACGATTAATTTTGCCTCTTCTACATACTTAGATTTTTAATTTCTTCTATGTCAGTTAAAATGTGCAACTGGTAGCAGTGACGTAGGAATACAAAGGTTGAATTCGTGAGTTTGGCTTGGGATCTACCCAAGTGACCTAATAATAAGACAGCTTCTATTTTGTTATACCTATCCACACTTATAGCAATGGAGAAGTCGTGTCACCGAGAGAATTGATTCGTTTAGCTTTAGCCTGCATTAATCTTGCACTTAAACCATTGAGATTTAACCGAGACTTCCTAAGTAAGGAGGGTTTATTGTGGAAGTACCAAATGGCTTCAGCCCCCTTTCTGGAATCACTGTCGATTGCGTCCACAAGTATCAATCTCCTTACTTTGGGCCAGTATTACCTAGAGATGAGTCAATGGCAAAAAATTCGTTCAAACAGAACGAATCAGCAAAGTTAGTCACTGGCGAATGAATCTTTCTTGAAAATAATAAATTCCGCAAAAGAGCTGGTTTTCTGAATGAATCAGTCGAAAATACTCTTCTACAGACAACAAACTTCACCAAAGTGTCTACGTGAGGTTAAACTTCTGGTCAGAAACGTTTACCTTATTCATAGGTTCATAAATGCAACAAATTACGTAACCCTTTCGAAATAAACTTATATGAAAACCGAGGGATTTAATTTTCTGAAAGGACTGAAAACAAATTTAAATTTGAAAACCGCTCATTATCCCTCCATTGTATCGGCTGTCAACGAACGAAAAAATTCGACTTCGTATCAGTTACCTAGACACAAATCCTTCTCCAAACCGTAAGTACCACTGAACGGAAAGATCTGATACAGAATTGATTGCCTAGGCACAAATCATTCTCTTAACAGTTAGTATAACCAAACGAACGAAAGGAATCGATTCAAAATCCATCCCCTACCCACAAATCCTTTTCTGAAATGGAAATATCACCGAACGAAATGAACTAATCTGTCCGAACGAAGCGTTTGAGTTAGTCGAATCAAAAGAATCAGTTGCCTCATCTTTAGACCGCGGCAGAAGAGACACTTCATTGTGCAGTTGAAATCGACGTATTCCGAGTAACGCGTGACGTCACAGAGAGAGAGCAGAAACTCGTCATAGATCCTTAGCCAGCAGGAAGCATGTTGAAAGGCGCTGGTTCGCTCATCACTTTTACGAAATTCAAAAACGTTTTTCGCTTCGTTGATTGGAGTTACTAATATTGATATTTAATCCTTTAAAAACATATTTCTAAGTTTTTGAACAACGGGCTGTGCTCAAGATTATACTATTACCCTGTCATACGTTATTATAACTTGCCAGTCTTATCATTCTGTGTTATGTTAGTATACCAGGCATGTGCAGTACCATTTTGTTTGTCGTACAATAGGTAGTCCAAAATTTGCGATATCGTTTATTGAATGTTTCTTGAAGATTTTGAGTTACTAAATATCCGTATACTGAGATGCAGGTTAAAAGATAACTTTAAGGTAAGAAATTCAGTGATTTGTTTTTACTTTTTGTCAAAAAACTCGCAAATATCATCGCAAAAGTATGTATCATACAATTTTTAGGATATTTTCGTTCAAATCGTTCAGTGCCAGCGATAAAAATAATTTTAAAACCAAATACCTATGAAAAAAAACAACGAAAAAATGATGCTGCATAGAACAATTTTTCGGAAGAAAAACACTAAACGTTGTGTTTCAAAAAGCGCTACTTTTACATAGTAGTAATTATTGGTTATCTTATGTTACACAATTATATTGATTCTAAGTGCAGTATTAAAACTGTATGAAATTATATTTAAGTAATATTTTCTTTTTTCATCTCGCTCCCTCACTCCTTTCCGGAAGGTAATTGCTGGGCTTGTGGTGTCGTGGGTGGGGTGGTTTCCTCTAAGCTGGGTGCTTTAAGTCCTTCCCTCTATACCTGCCACCTCGGTTGCTTATGAAGTTTTGTTTTATTCCATCTTTCCCTCACTTCCTGTTTTTTTCCATGTCGATTTCACTTACTCACGTCTGTTATCTTTTAGTTTGCTTAGGGTCATTGTAGTCCTGAGGTCAGACACTCGCTTACAAAAGCTAACTATTGTTCAATTCAAAAGTTTTATTTTTTGTTTGCAACCCCACTACATTCCAATTGCTAATTGCTTGGCTAAATTTCCACAAAATAACTCACTGTGAACCACGCCCAGCAGCAGATTTCTGTGTCTCCATAAATATCTTCATTCGATCGCAGTTCCTTTATTTTCCTTCTTCTGAAATTAAGCGTTTATCCATAAGAAGCGTAAACCGTGATAGCTAAAAAATGTCATAGATTTTGAGCCTGAGAGTAATTGAAAACAATATCTGTGTTGGTAGCCTCCCTTCCACAGCAGAAACTCTGAGGATCTGTGGTTTAGTTGCTTCCATCTGTCGGAGTAACGACGGACTAGCATCCCGAGCAAAGCTTTGGATCCCTTAAGTAGTCCTCTCATTGGGCCGCGTTCAAGTGGCGGAGACCAATTTAATAGCATAGAAACATAAACTAATGTGCCAGGATGTCGCGAGATCCGGTTGAGTACCAACCTCTCCTGTAGCTAGGATTTTTAGCGGATTGTATCATTTTTTTCGGATTATTGGCGGGTTGTATCTTTTATCATTACTTGGCATGGCTACTCCGAACAGATTAGGTTGTCCAAATTGTGTAAAGACATTTGGCATGAAAAAGGAATTAAATAAACATATTAGAAATTTTCATCCCGATGTTTCCATTGCATGTGTACCTAATGTAACTAATGGAAATGCAAACAGATTAACATGCAATCACTGTGAAATAACATTTGGAATGAAAGGAGATCTATTGAGACTTATTAGAAAATTTCCCCTCGATGAAATTGCTCCTGTTTCAAATAAAAATTACCCTGTTACCATAAATTAATCAGTGAGCTCCAGGGACAGTGCTCAGTACTCAATTAGTATTGCTGATACAAATGACATTTCTGCATTGACATGCGCCTTAGACGATTAGCTTAAGATGAATAAAAAAAGAAACGGAAGTTGCTAGGATTAACAGTATATGAATGAACACGCATTCATTCGAGTTACTAGGAGCTTAATAGTTCCTAGTAACTCGTATAAAACTTTCTGTACTTCAATTCGAACATTTAGAAATCACAAGTATATGTCCCATCCTCTATCTATAAAAGTTGGTACGAAATTTAATGGCATAGTTAATACAGGCATTTGACGTGGACCAGGAACATCAAACAGAGGTCATCGCTCTTTCCACGTTTATAAGTGAGTCTGTGAAACATTTTCATTGGTCGCCACTGTGAATCGAACCCAGGGTCTTGCAGTTACGTGCCGGATATGCTTCCACTGCACCACAGCGGCCTTGAACTCTTCCCGACTCACTCACACTAACTGCCAAGCCAATTTAGCAGGTTGCTTCTTGGAGCCCCGCACAATGCTGGGGATTCACCAAAGAAGTTAGTGTGAGTGAGTCGGGAGGAGTTCGAGGCCGTTGTGGTGCAGTGGAAGCATATGCGGCACGTCACTGGAAGACCTGGATTCGATTCCCGGTGGCGGCCAATGAAAATTTTTCCGTGACTCACTTGTAAACGTGGAAAGAGCGATGAACTCTGTTTGGTAATGTAAAGTGCCGCGATATTCCAACATCTTGGAACTAATATCTATTTCACTTACATCATCACACGTTCGACACGTATTTCCCAACACACGCCAATCTGTTATATGATTCGTCCGCGCCACTGGAGCACGGATCAATGAGATTACGAATTAGAGGGATGACAGCCTCTCTCCAAATGCTAGTATTACACTCAAAGGAGAGAATTAAGCGCTCATGCACAATATCACGTCCTCAGCGCTGCAGTAAAAATATTCACAAACGTTTCTTACTTTCCGAATATGCTTCGTAAAAACGTCGGTTTGGACCGTGTGGGCATCAAACAAACCAGCACATCTCGAGTCTTTGTCTGTTCTATGTGCACTGAGACTCCAGTTTATTATATACAACTGTTCTCGTCACAATCTGATGTTCGATTGAGGGTAGGAATGGACGAAACGAGTGATTTGATAGACTTTGAAAATTGCGTGTTAGTCGGCACCAAGTATGCCGATTCTAACATCTCCCAAATGCCATCCGCCTGCGCATTTTCACGCACAACAGTAGCAAGGGCTTACCGTGCATAATACGATACGTAACATCTTTCAGCAGTTGGGAGTCCTGTGGACAAAACCAACTGGTGGATTAAAGGGGTAAAAGGAGGCTGGTGGCATGGCAGTCGGCTGTTGTAACGCAACCCGACATAAACCGACATATGATGCATTCGGCTCTGTGATGCCAACCACTGAATATAAAAAGGTAAATGTGTAGTTTAGCGTCCTAAATTATTTCGTCGGAAATGTTGAAGGATTTCGAAAAAGTGAGACGTACAGATTTTAAAGTATGTAATTTCATGTCAAATGGTGAAAAAATGTCATCAGTATAGTGCATTTTACAGATTTTTACCGTAATATTTGCGTATAAGTACAACGACGTGAACAGCGCTGCGGCAGGCATAAGACAACGCGGCGCTGACCAAATCAAACTTCGCTTCGCTGAAAGGAAGGTTTCGTCCCGGCGGCCATTTTCCTAGCGGAAGAATACAAGAGGAACGGGGAACGTTCTTCTCAGGAAAGCGTTCGAATTTCTAGTGCCACCTGACAGATAATAGTTCTTCGTTTCTGTCGCAGTTTGTCAAAACACATGGTGACAATTGCTTGGATCTTATGCATATGATTCCCTGATACGAAATAGAAAGTACGCAGATGGCTTCCTTTCTTCTAGAAAAGTGTTAAAGTACATGTCGCGTTCTCTCCAACGCAACTTACGTGGCATAGGGGAGTCAACATTTTGCTCCTCTTATTAACGGAGTGATTAGCAGTTCATTCAAATTGGATTACAAAAAAAGAAAAAAAACGTCGACGAAGAAGCGACCTCATAAATTGCGCATCAAAGAATCATACGCGAAAAAAACAGGAAATTGTCTGACTGTGATATTAAAAATTGAGACAGAAATGATGAGCTATTTTCTGTAGCGCAGCCCTACAAACTGCAAAGCTTTCCTGGCAAGAACGTTCCTCCTTTTTGTTGTACTCTTCCGCCAGGAAAATGGCTTCCGGCACGAGATCATCGTTTCAGCGCAGCACAGCTTCACGCAGTGGCCGAAATGATGTGTTAGGCCTGCCGCAGCTTCTTTTCACAGCGTCGTACTAATATTACGGTAAAAATCTTTAAACATTTTCGAAATCCTTCAACATTTCCGACGATATAATGTAAGACGCTAAACTACACTTTTACCAATAAAATTCCCACATAATTTGGCAAAACTTCCCCTTTTAACACGAAGTTGCCCCGTGTCTGACAATTTTGTTTTTTGTGTCGTCAAGACACAAAATCAGACGATTATCTCAGTCATACAGCTGGACTCTTTTTCAACGCGCTTCAGTTGTAAATGCGCTTCTAGTTTTACATATATATTATTGTTGCAACCGCGGGCCTATTACGGTCCCGTATAACAGGATGCCAAATTTCTCCGGACGTAATTCGCAATCTGGATCCGCAAGCATACCTTACAAGCCAACAAGACTTCACAGTACACCAAGCGATCAATAGAAACACAGTATAGCAAATAAAAAGAGATTTACTTGACACGGAAATAATTATACAGGAATATGATTGGGTGATAAATTCTCTTAAATTCCAAGCTGCTTTGGCCCCTTTTTAGTATTTCTGAAATCATGAAGCAACTGAAAAGTCTGTCCGTTCAACAATTTCCGGAGAATAAAGAGCTGTTTCTGTCCTATCAATGTGGCCCACGAAGAAATATAAAGTACTTACGTAATGCAGGAACCTCGAGTATCCAGTGTGTAACAGTTATATTAATAGCGGAACACACACACACACTCGGGTACGTTAATCCTATACGCGATGCGCTTTCTCCACACAGTTGTAGAAGCCGGCGTCACTCGATGAAGCAGTCGGTGCGTAATCACACACACACACACACACACAGTCGAGTTTCCTCTCCTCCTCGCTCGCATAGAGGCTGCAATGATAACCTCTGTCTCCCTCTCCGGCACAGGGAGAGGGAGACAGAGGTTTATCATTTGTCGAAAGTGCTCTTCTGCTCTTTCGACAATCCAGCATTTTTCTCCCTTTATGCTTGGAGTGAGGCGGTCCCATGTCTTAGCTGCCGCACACCTGAAACAGCTCTTTTTACGGTATCTTTTTACGTCCGCAGTCCGGCGAGTTTGTGTAAATTCCCAGGCGAAACTAGAAGTCTGCGGTTCTTCTTCAGCTTTCGTTTTAGCTGGCTTTCCAAGGCTGAGTCTTTCAACTGAGACAGAAGACGTCAGCAAATTTTAGTGAGAGCTCTCAGAATCGCCTTTGGTTCCAAGAGCACTGTAAAGCGGTGCATTCCACCACTTGAAAATCACGGCATGTTTATTACTAAACACTTTTAACCTAAAACCTTCCCTGTGATCACTAGCGAGGTTTTGCTTACCGCTAAAAGTTCAAAAGCCACTGTCGTCCAACCAGAATTTGAGTTATGAGGAAAAACCTTTAACCCCTGACCTGTCCAATTTTACGATTACGAGCTCGTTGTCTTCGTGCACACACTTTCATCTCGCCATATGTATTCAGAGCACTACAAATCCTCACATTTTATTGCGCCCTTCGCATGTGTTTAATTGTTCCTCACCTCACTGTTAAGTAAGCCCCAACCAAGTTCCAATTAACAACCATTAGCCACGCCTCTCGCGAATTAATTATGCGAGAGGGGGGGGGGCGTTGTCACATAATATATACTATTTCCAAAATTTTCTACGACCTACGCAAACACCTCCCTGCTGTTTCTATGAGTAACTTTGCTACAAATTGAAAACACTTCATAACAAGAAAAATTATGCAAATAACAGTACCAGAAGCAAGGTTTGCCAATAATTCATTGTAACGACGTATGAATTTGTAACTGGGAGGGAGGTATAAAATGTAAAAGATAGACTAAATTCTTGTCAAACAAGGTTTAACAAAGATTTTGAAAATTCTCTGCATCATGATTTAAACCGGGTTTTAATCTCAACAAGAGGATTTAGTGGGGAAAATGAACAGTTTAAAATAAAATTGTGTTGATTATCAGAAAATAAAAGGTTGAATACAAATTTAATAGGCCTTTAAAATATCTGGTTTGTATTAAAATTATTATTAACACTTGGTTTCACATTTCAAAACTGTTTCGGAATGCATATATTAATCTAAAACTGGATTCAAAAACAAATTTTAAGCCAATAACTTACTAGTAAAAAAGGTACTTAACACAGAATGAAAAAATAATGTTAAATGGTTTAGATTTAGAAAGTGCTGCTGGTTAGGAGAATATGTATTTTTAATCCTTGTGGTTAGACAACATAGTAGAAACAGTTCTAATTTTCTTCCGAATCACTGAATTTACCCAGATCTGGTTAACTGTTAATTGGAGCGATTTGTGACGAAGCTCGAAATAAGTTACACTTCAATCCTTTGGCCTGGAAGCTGGCCTAATCACTGCGAGTTTTCTCACTGCATCGTTACCAAATTTATTTAGACTTTTTGACTATACATTAGTCACAATTAAGAAAAATGCAGTCAAACGTTTCTTTTTTTTTTTTTTTTTTTTTTGCATCGTTCCTCCATTATTTCATTTTCTGAATGCGAGCTAAAAATTTCCCTACATTTCGGGTTCTACTTTACAAATTTCCTTTTTTTTTGCATGCTCTTCATGTCGTCCATAAATTAATTTCTTACGCTGTGGGAAATTCCCACGGGTCTGGCATCACTGCTTCGGTGATGACCCTGAGGTTGAATTTTTTTTCTTGAACACAGTATGCAATATTTGCTCCGTTATAATGTTTGGTCTGCACTGTGCTCTATAACGGGCTATCTCAAAGTTTGTAAGCAGTGGCGGATTGGAAACTGGGACACCGGGTTATTTCCCGGTGGACCACTTGGGGAACGACAAATTTTCTCGTATCCTCTTTGTTTGGATTGTTCCGAAAAAACGAATAGTTGTTTTGATACATAAGAACAAGAATCCTTAACTTCATTTTAATTTTATGTTATGTTTGAAACGTTATTGTCGCGAAAGAAATCGGCGTTTCCTTCTATTTCTATATATACACTGAAGTGCCAGAAAAACTGGTACCCTAGTCTAATACTTGGTAGGTCCCCCACGGGAGCGCAGGACCGCAGAAATACGACGGGGCATGAACTGTACTAGTTTTTTGGAAATATACTGTAGGCAATGCACACCATACTTCCTGCAGAGCGTTCCACAATTCGGGTGTATTCCGACGTCTCCGATTTCTGTGTTCAACACGCGTTGTATGGGATCCCAGATGTGTTCTATCACGTTCAGATCTGGGTACTTCGGTGGGAATCGCAACACCCCAAACTCAGATGAATGCTCCTCTAACCATAATGTGGCGTCCCGACACTTGTGTGGAGGTGCATTGTTCTTTTGGAACAGGCCCAACCCATCAGCATGAATGCAGGACATGAACGAATGTACCTCGTCGGAACGGATGCGCACATAGCGTTGGCTAATCACAGACATTTGTAGACGTACCAGGGGTCTTAGTAAAATCCAGCTAAACACACCCCATACCATTACGGTCACCTCACCAGTCGGTACAGTTCCCGGTTGACAGGCTGGATCCATGGCTTCATGGGGTTTGCGCCACACACCAATCCTTCCAACAGCCCGATACAGTTGGAAGCGCAACTCGTCAGTCCAAGATATTTGTTTCCAGTCATAAAGTGTCTAGTGGCGGTGTTGCCGTGCCCAAGCGAGGCGCATAGCCCTGTGTCGTGCACCCATCAAGGGGACTCGAGCTGGGAGTCGGCTCCCAAATCCCATATCGTGCAGGGTACGTTGCACAGTCCAGACGCTGATGCTTGTTGAGGCTCCAGCATTTAATTCCGATGATACCTGCGAGAGTGTTGAACGTCTATCGCGTGAAACGATTCTTGACAGCCGACGATGGTCACGTTCACCCAATGTCTTTTTACGGCCAGACTGGTATCGTAGGTTGGAGGTTTTGCCGGAATTATTGTAGTCACTGTACACCCTTGCAATGGTCGTCCGTGAAAATCCGAACTTCGTTTCTACCTCCGAAATACTGCGGCCTATCTCACGTGCGCCAACTATGACACCGCGTTGAAAATCGCTTGAATAGTTATTACTTGTCAGTCCCATGCCGAAAATAGCTCTGACAGTTGGCAAGGATATCTGTCGCTTTATATACGCACTGGCGGACGCAACCGAGTACGCGCATAGGTGATGTTGCATAGTATTTTGCATGAGATGGTCCGTACCAATTTTTCTATCACTTCAGTGTACATGTTGGGCGTTTTCTCTAAAATGAAAAATCGACGCCCCGAAGGCGTAATGGTCTAAGCGCTGGCTTATGAATATTCGTCTGTGAAAGGGTCCGGGTTCGAATCCCGCTGAAGCATGGATGTTGTGTTTGTCTTACGGCACTGGCTTTCTCCCTTCTCTGGAACCAATGACCCTAAATTAGGGACGGGCGGCTGTTTATAGCCCATTGAGTTGCTTACGGTGGTCGTTAAACCTCCAAGTAAAAAAAATGTCCCAACGAACATTTCTCTCTGCTTCAGTGAAAAATTTGCCGCTGGACCAAGCACCTATTGTAAAGAAATTGAGCGAACAGTTATAAATAATGCTTGAAGCCAAAAAGAAATTGGTACGCCCTAATTTTATTGAGCATTCATTGAGCGTTATAAAAGGCTCCCTGCAGTGAGTATCTTGGGATATATGGAAATCAAAAATATGTATTATAGGAACGTACAGTATAATTTACTGATCTTGTTATAAAATGTATTTAAACTGACGTCCTTCATTTTCGAGACTTAACTTAACTGTTTTACACATGTCTTCAAACACACCTGGGAGAGTCAAACAGTTCCTCCCCAGTGAGAATGAAAGTCCGTTCCACAGAATTCTGATGGAGCTGCAATCAAAATTTTTAAATTAGGTAACTTGCATGTTTAATTTCAGTTTTTGCTGTTTCCTTGATAACCTATTATGCTTTAGAACCACATCAACGCAATTTTTGCAAGCTTCGGATGAGTTGAAAGTTTTCAAGACCTGGATATAGTTATCATAATTGCCCCTCGGAAGGAAGGGACACTCTTCCTTCATATTGTACGACATATCCTTTTTCAGTCCACGGGCACCAGCATCGAGCACAAAATTCCACAGTGCCCATATTTCTTTGAATTTTTTTATTCTTTTCAAAAATAAAACGGAAATATAACCGGGTCCAATCGGGAGAGGGGCACCTTAACTCGCAAGAAATTGTCGACCCGTTGACCTGTGGCCCGTTTTTGTGTCTGGTACAGACATAGAGCACAAAGCGATTTTTCGTCAGAGATGTTCCGAAATCCGTGTCCCACACACATTTATCTTAAAATAAGTAAATATTTACCGGTACTGGTCCATGGATCAAAATGGTAGTTCATGAGTCGAAGCAATGGGTAAACTAAAAATGCGCCTATTCAGGGAGTTTGTACGTATACCGTTGCGGAGGAGACCGTCAGTGACGAAATAAATATAATTGCCTGGAACAAAACCCCGTTTTCAACATAGTTTTATGTTATATTCAATCATGAGTGGATTTTTAAAATTGTTTCACCCTTAAATTGCAGCTAAAATTTGTTCACGGCTCAATTAGTTTTACAATACCTATTTCAACAATTTTCTTTCATCAACGAGTTAACAGAATTTTTTTCATGAGGGAATTTATGAGGTATTCCCCTGTGGGTAAGTCTGTTCCTGTAGAGAACCACAAGTCTATAATTGCTGGCCAGGTTGCGTAGAGCCAATCCACACCTGCTTGTAAGACATGTATACACATACAACAGACAACAAATACGCAAAAAAAAATACGACTAGAAATACGAACAAGAAAGAACGTTGGTAGACTTAAGCAGATCAAAATAATATTTTTTCTTCTCTTTCCTTTTTTAATAAAATAATTTTAATCATCCTCTGGGAAAAGTAAGTGGTGCGAATTTACGGAAAATATCTGAAAACAACGTGCAGCAAATTTGCCAGCAGGTGTCTGTCTTTTAACGAAAGTCCCATTTTAAAAAACAAATTCCCGTTTTATTTTAACATCTGTATTTTAACAAATTTTCCACAGTGAGTAATTCCCTTTACTTCAGAAACAACCGCTTCAGGTTTCTCCGTATATATAAAAAAACATTCGCAAAATCGAAGACGCTGACGATTTCAGCCCTTACATCAGATACCAGATAATCCTTTCACACCTGCGGCACTCGAGCTGAGTCCTTTTGGGTTGGCTCAACAAAATCGGGTCAACAAACAACCGTTTCAGGTTTTTCCGTATTTATAAAAAACATTCCCAAAATCGAAGACGCTGTCCATTTCAGCCCTTACATCAGATAATCCTTTCACATCTGCGGCACTCGAGCTGTAGTCCTTTTGGGTTGGATCAACAAAATCGTGTCTTAACCACACACCCAGAAAGACACAGAAATTACCGTCACGTTCAAGTGAAAACTCTAATTGCACGATGATTAATAGTTTTGTCATTAATGCGAGTAATTTAGTCTTTTTGTTTTCTGTTGATGCGAAATATTTTTTTGGATAGGTTCGTAATAACGTTATTTTTTCTGCAGGTAGACTTATCACAAATTAAGTATAATTTTTCATCATGATTTTTCGAAGCGACGGAATACTTCGGAACTTGAGATCTTTTAAACTAATATAAACTTTCCATTATTTTTAAGAACAGCAGAAAGGCACCGTTTCATAGTACAGGGTGTCCCTAAATGAAGTGTATAACTTCAGTATGCTATTGAAAAATACTAACTTAAAATCAAGTTAGACAAAATTTAATTATTTTAAAACTTACTTTAACATCAAGTGACGTGTCAAACGTTAAAGTTTGTTAAGTCAGATGATAGGGGCCAAGTGTCCCATGTAAGGAAAAATCTCGTCAAACACGGAACACAACAGGCATGGCTTTCCCAGCGGAGAAAACAGAGTGTGTGCTTTGGTTTAATCAAAATCTCTAACAACAGTTAAGCGTAAGTTCAGAACGGAGCACAAGAGACAGCCGTCGACATGAAAGACCATCGAACAATGGATAAATTAATTCAAAACAACAGGAAGTGTCTTGAAAGGCAAAAGCACTGGGATACTTTCCATTTCGGACGAAAAAGGGGAAGACGTGCGAAAGACTTATCTAAGGATCCCGAAGAATTCCGTTCGCGTCGAATGTCGTGAACTCGAAATACGTATCGTACCGCGAGCAGCGGTTGACAAGGTTCGGCATAAATTTTTACACCTGTATACATATAAAGTGCAGTTAGTGCCAAAACTTCGACCAAATAATCAATCACGTCGAAAGGTATTTGCGGTAGATACGCTTAATACACTTTCTACCAAGGAGAAATTGGACACCCCTGCAATCGACGATATCTACGGTCCGAATACACGTCACGGCCACGCCGTTAAATATCTTGTGGGAAACGACAACGCAACCAGTCGCAGGCAAGATGCCACGCAGTTCGGAGCTCTCTGATTTCGAGAAAGGTGTAATCGTCCGGTATCACAGAAATGGCCGATGCATACGTGACATATCCAGCGAGTTGAAGTACCCAAAATTGACAGTGGCCTACGTGATTGGCAAGTCGAAGATAAGAGGTGACTGTCGAATGTGCCCCGACCAGGCAGACGCACAAAACTGGGAGTTAGAGACCGACGGGTGCTGGCCAGAGAAGTTCGTAAGAGCCGCACCAAATCGATGGGCCACATCCGCGATGAGTTTCAACAGGCATCCGGGAGTGTTCTTTCGATGAACACCATCCGTAAGGAAGCCCATCTGCTCGGTTATCATGGACGTGCTGCCGCCCACAAGCCTTTGATCACTAAGTCCAATAGAGCTGCTAGGCTAACATGGTGCAAAGAACGTCGACAGTGGACCGTTGAACGGTGGAAACAGGTTCTCTGGAGCGACGAATCAAGGTTCACCCTCTACTGTTCAGATGGCAGGGTCTGGGTTTGGCGTCTGGCTGGAGAACGCCTCCTGCCGGAATGTATTGTGCTAACTGTGAAGTTCGGCGGCGGTGTAATTATTCTATGGCGGTGTTTCTCCTGGTATGGCACGGGACCCTTGGTCGCAATTCCTGGTAGACTACTGCACCATTTTGGATGACCATGCGCTTCCTACGTCATGGCAGTTTTACGGGGTGGACTCATGTAACTTTCAGGATGACAATGCCACCTGTCATGTTGCGCGTTCCACTATGACGTGGTATGGTGATAATGGGGTTAATCGAATGGACTGGCCTGCGCAGAGCCCGGACCTTAACCCTATCGAGCACCTCTGGGACGAGTTGGAGCGTCGACTTACGGTGTGCCCCGACCGTCCGAAATCGGTCAAGGAACTGACCTGTATTCTCCAAGCCAAGTGGAAGAAAATACCGTTAGCCCGCGTACAACGCCTGGTTGAGAGTATGCCCCGGAGGGTCGCAGCTGTAATTGCCGCTCGTGGTGCCTCCACCAGCTATTGAAGGTGAATAAACTTCGTTTTCTTTTGCTATCACAGGTGTCCAATTACTTGTTGGTAAATAGTGTAGCATTGACGAAGACCCCACACTCTTGACGCTGATCTGTTTCAGCGATGAGTGCACATTCAATGTTTCTGGCAGAGTGAATAAACAAAACTGCCAGATCTGGGGCATGGAAAATTCCCATGTAGTAGCAACACACGAGAAAGACAGCCGGAAGGTTAATGTCTGGGCTGGCCTAATGGAAGACAGAGTGATAGGGCCCTTTTCTTCTCCGAACAACGGTTACTGGCATATCGTGCCTGGACATGTTAGAATATCGCAATTCCACAACTCCACGATATTCAAGACATCATTTACCAGCAAGATGGAGGGGCCCCGCACTGGTTTTCGGATGTACGCAGATCCTTAGATCACCATTTTCCAGGGTGTTGGATTAGACTTCGGGGTCCGATGGCATGTCCAACCCGTTCTTCTGCTATTACCCCATGCGTTTTTTTCTTTGGGGCTTTATTAAGGACATTGTGTACAAGAAAAAGGTTACATCTGTCACTAATCTCAAAGAACGCATTACTGCAGCCTTCCTCCTTGTTACACCTGGCATTCTGCAGCGTACGTGGGAGGAACTGGACTATCGTTTAGACATCATGCGAGCAACCAACGGAGAGCACGTGGAGACCTACTGACATTTTAAAACAACACTTTCACAGTTACCATGTGTTTGGACATTAAAAGGAAGTTGTTATTCATTGTAGTTTTTTCAGTAGCACACTGAAGTTGCATACTTCATTTATGGACGCCCTGTATTATTTCCCAAAACTCCTAAATATAAAATTTACTCCTGATAGCTATGATAGGCTTTGTCTTAAAGGGTCCACATAGGGGTGTATTCGAGGCTTGGCGGGGCCTGGCAGTGCCAGACCACTTTATTTCAAAGCCAGGCGGCCCCAGGCCCTTTTTTATCTAACTGAATCGGACTTTTTTTAAATTTACTTATTCAATAGTCGCCCAACAAAATCCTCCTAATGTTGGTTCTGAATAACATACTAAAATCTGGACGCAGTCGATGCATTTTTCCTGAAGCAATCCTACAGAAGGTCGGGAAATAAATCCCACACCTCTGTCCTGATCTTTGACTTCACTTCGAGGATTTTCAATAGCGTTCGTGCTCAAGTTGCCCCAAACAACATATTATAATTTCATCGAAATCGTACGATAATTACGCGAGTTATCGTGCAGACGGGCAGACAAACGGACGGACAGCCGTACAAAGCTGGGGCATGTACGCTTCTTCGACCTGCGGTTGAAAAGCGTGAAAAAACTGCACTAGGTCCTGTGCAATAGTTTGCGAACTATACTTTTAAAGTTGGCAAACTGCAAAATATATGGTCGTTCATATTTCGACGGAAGTTTAATTGTGTCGAGTTCTGATAGCCGGAAATTACAGCTGTCGCTCGCCAGGCTCAACGGAGTATGGTAAAAAGCAGCTCATAACTTTTGTGTAGGTATATTGCGTGACTTGCGAGAGAGTATTTTGCTAAATTTTAGTCAGAGAATTTGGGGGAGGGCTACTTGCCCCTTCCCCGCTTGATGTTGCACCCTTGATCAAAATCGCTTCTTGTGTTTTTAACAATAGAGAGTATCGCAAATTTTTTGAACTTCCAAATTGCAGTTGACCTACTGCTCCAATGAACTCTGCCTGCACCTTACTTTGGCAGTGATTGACAATGCCAGATCGAATGTAGGAGCAGAGGGTGAGTTAATTGGAGCAGTGTAAGAGCTAGTGAACAAAATTGGGGGGGGGGAGAGAAAAGAGATATCCTCTGCCACGATAACCAAAATTCATGCGGTATGCTATACACAATATCCGATGTAGCTTCAAAATCAGATCCTTCGACCGACGATTGAAGTTTAACAGTTAATGTAACGTCAAGCATTCCCGCGAATCGCTCTTATTACCAAACATTTTCGCCATATGATACGGAAAAACTAGGAACATAATTCGTCCATTAAAATTATCGTTAATATAAAAAAGAATTGCGGGAAAGTTTCTGAAATTCAGAATTTTCTAAGAGTGCGACAAATCCGCGAAATTCAGGATTTTTTTCGTCATTTCACGAAAAATATTATATGAGAAACATGCTTTGTTTTTTCAGGAAAGCAGTCCCCGAAAGTGGCTTAAGAATTTGAGAAAAATCTTTACAGTGTACGAATAAGAGTATGTCTGAGTATTTAAATTTTGGCTAAAGTGAAACAAAATCCTACAGTTGTTGAATGAGCCATGGGATTTATATGGAATCCTTCCTATGTGTGCACAAGTTTTTAAATATCAATTTCATACTTTTCCCTCTCAGAAGCAGAATGGTAATACATTTTGCATAAGTGTTCGTCTATTTCATTTTTTTATTTTCGTTTTACTGTTACGAAATGGCTGTCTCGTGTGCTGAGCAAAATCACAATTTCTCAAGGACAGCAAAATATGTAGAAGTTGTGCTTATTTAGCTTGCAAGAACTTACCCTAGATGCTTGATGTATGTGTTCATAAAAAACGGATAAAATAGAAGTTGAGCTTGTTAACTGACAAAAAAAGTGCAAAATTGAAGTTCAGTTAGTTTAACTTTCAAGAACTTTCTTCCCCTAGATGCTTGATGTACGTGTACATATCAGTACAACATTTGAAATAGTACGCAAGAGGGCACAATTGAGATTAAACTTTGTGACTGAAGAAATACACTCTTTAGGGGAGGAGGGAAGAAGCACATCGAGAAAATTTTCGACGCTGATGAAACTTCGTGTGCAAGTACCTCAGCGCCAAATATGCAAATGATTACGAAGTAACGCACAGTGACGAAATAGTGGCCCGCCACAGCAGATGGGAACCACTCATCGAGAAGGCTAGATCAAGAGCCAAGCACGCACGCAGGTACAACTGTGACAGCGAATTAATATCCAGGGATTCTGAAAATGGCGCGAAGTCGAAACTCCGTAATACTAGCAGTTGGGATATTTGAAGAGAGGACGTTTAATTAGGCTGTGAGAGGCCGGTTGGTCAAGTCGCCGTATCACCAGGCAACTGGATCGAAACGCAGCAAACGGACGATGTTGGCGCCAGTTGGTCGAGGAGGGCACAAGCCAGCGGCCCGCGGGTGGTGGACGGCCGAGGGTAGCGACAGAACGTGAGGATTAAGCAATTGTGAGAACTGCACGCACTGAAACGAATTCGAAGCTCTGAACCATCCGTGTCCATGTTGCTTCATCTACAAGTACGGAAGTGACAATCTGGACCGTTGGCAGACGATTTCCGGCACGGGGAACACTTTCGAGGTGGCTACTCTGCTGCCTACAACTGACCATCGCCGGCTCCGGTTGCAGTGGTGTTGGGTTCGATCAACGTAGGATATTGTCCAGTGGCGTGTTGTCTTCAGTGATGAGTCACGGTGTACACTTGACGCCGATGACCAGCCCATACGTGTCTAGAGACGAGGCGGTCAGCGCACGGATCCTGCCTTTACCGTGGAACGGCACACGGATCGCACTCCGGGACGGACTGTCCGAGACGCCATTTCCTACGATAGCCAGACACATTTGGTTGCCCTCTGTCTCACCTTTACTGCTCAGCGGTAATTGGACGACATTCTACGACCTGTTGTGTTACCTCTCCCGTCGCAGCACCACCGAGCTATTTTCCAGTAGGATAATACCCGACCACATGTGGTGTGGCTAACTCATCCATGCCTGCATACTGTCGACACCCTTCCATGGTTAACTCAATCGCTTGACCTGTCGCGGATTGATCATGTTTGGGACATGACAGGAAACCACCTATTCCCACCATCACGGAATGTCGGCGAACTGGCACGCAATTTGGAAACCATCTAGCATGCTATACCTCAGGACAGTATCCACGAACTGTATGCGCCTATGCCCTGCAAGGTAACCGCTTGTATCCGAGTCAGAGGTGGCGCTACGGTGTTCTGACTTGTTCCACTCGTGTGGCTGTTCTATCCGAATAAATGGTGGAACTGGTCCGGAATTGTACATATTTCCCTCCTCGTGCATGTACATTGCACTCACCAATTTTCTTCACGATTGAGTGATTGCTTCTGGGATCTTCGTTCTTTTTGACAAAAATGGAAGAAAATCAAATTTCGTTCTTACTGCTCATCACTAAGGTAAGCAGCGAGTGAAATATTTCAGCTTAAAATGGAGAAAAAATTAAAACCTTGTTTGCATAGTTTGCATTTGACTTATATTTTTTAACTAAAAATCGCAATTTTTTTGATAATCTCAGGTCCTTGTCTAACGAAATGTTTCTGCAATTTCCATTAAATTATAAATTGAAAGGTTTTAAAATATACCTCCTACTAAGATATTGTGACATGAGTAAACTCAGAAGTTAAGAGAATAGAGATAAATGAGAAATAATATGCATGAGAATTATTAATATCATTTTCTGTTAATGAATACTCGTTTTATCAAGTTAATCCGTAATCTACAGAAAATATAAAAAGCAAGTTATACGGTTCACGACAACAACAATGCTTCTGTTTCGCACCGACAGTGTGCTACAATCGACTTGGACTGCCAGTGATGCTTCTAAAACCTGCGCTGAACTCCTGTGTCAATATTTGATTCCTGTAGCTGAGAGGTGTATGGTAACATACCAAGCCTGCCAGTCTATATGCTTCTGTCACTTGTGCCCACAGCTTCTGTATGTCTTTTTAAGTTAAAGTCTATGTCAAGATAATCACATTTCTGGGAATGACTCACAGATTTTCAAATACAGTATGTCGTACTCGTACGCTTGAAGACGTTTGAACAGCAAGTATGACAAACTTGTTTTTTATTCCTACAAAACTTGGATATAAAAACTGCGAAAAATGTATAAATTGTGGTTGGATAATTAAAAATACAGCAGCACAGCACCTTTAAGCAAATAGAAGAATATGCAATAAACAAAGATCTTATTTGAGTGAAGCCTCAACAGTAGCCACTCGTGACGGTGAATCGAACATTTCTGTTGCTGTTGACGACCCTCCAGCTCGGCAGTGTGTATGATACGAGCACTTCACAGAATGAAGATCTCTAGACAAAGAATGCTTGTGTAAGGAACTCGTTCCCACACCACAACCTGCTAGCAATGAGGAACCCACCGCCTCTACAGCAACTAGGACCACCGAAGAAGAGACGCCGATCCACCAGGACACGGACAGCTAGGAGCAGCAGCAGCAGCAGCCTCGCAACGATACCCCACCTCAAGTTTCTCACAATCCTCTGAGTGTCGAGTTCCGTGCGAGTTTGCAGCAGCACCTAAGTGTAGATGTCGGAGAGGACAATGGTGAAAATTTTGGATTGCTCCTCGATGAGATCACCGTTTTCATAGCAACAACGGTGAGAGTTCCACCCGTCAGTGCTGGTGGTTCTCCCTGTCAACAGTGGTGAGCCGTGTGAGGATCCTAAAATAATCCAGAAGCTCTATCGCAAGAGCAGGAAAAAGGCTGCTCGAGCGATATTGCAGATGGATGTGGTCCACTGCCAGGTCGAAGTGGAAAACGTTAACAGGCAGTTCAAAGAAATGTGGTCACCCAAGGAGTTTGATGAAACATTCTTCCCGGAGTTTACCCCTATTAACCCGATGACGTTGACACCCTGTAGCACCTTCGAAGTCAGGAGGTAGGTACTGAGTGCCAACAACACAGCACCGCAGCCTAACCGCCTGAGATATTAACATTGGCGTATGTTAGACCCAGAGGTTGATGTTCTCGCCTTGGTATTTAACATATGTTTCAAGCATCGGATGAAACTAACAACCTAGAAGAAGGTGAAGACCATCCTTCTTGCCAAGTCGGGGGACCCGGATGACTTAAACAACTGGTAACTAATTAGTCTTTGCAGCACAGTGCTGAAATCGTTCTCAAAATGCCTTGCTGCAGGCTAATCAATTGGCCTACCTGGAAAGACGCACTCTCCTTCTGTCAAAAGAGACACCTTCTTCACGACGGTGTGTACGGCCACACATCCGTTCTTGAGAGAAGGCTCAGCGCCGCCAAGATCCAGCAAAAAGAGCTCTTTGTTGATACAAGGCGTTTGACTCGGTATCCCGTGCTGCCCTACTATGTGCAATCAGTGCATTTGGGCTAGAAGGAGATTTCTGCGGTATACCTGAGAGCCTGTACGCGGATACAAGATCACTATCATCACCAATGAAGGCCTTCCTGATGTCCTGTACGTAAGCAGCGGCGTGGGACAGAGTTGCCCACTCATTTGGATCCTCTTCAATTACAGTATCGATATTCTGGTCCGGCAACTTTAAAGTTAAGGTACAGATCGTCACCGAGTTCTTGCTTACGTGGACGATCTCATCATCCTTGCTGGCAGCAAGGGATGAACTGAAAGACCAGCTCAACCTTGCGGAGGACCTTGTAAGGAATGCCCGGCTTGCTTTCAAACCAGCGAAGTATGCTACCCTCAGTGTCTCCGGCCAGACCCTGTTGGCGCACGCACCACTTCCTCATAGTCCTGCTGGCAAACTTTAGACATCTTGCTGATAAAGATGCACGCAAGATGCTCTGCTCGGCTGGCCCCTTCAATTCAACATCTGCTCTAACGATGGTAACCTACAAGAAGCAGCGGAGAAAGTCTTCATCCTTACTTGGAGTAAGCTGAGTTCTTGCCAAAAACTAGGCGCACTAAGGATCTTCTCGTTTCCGAGTTTGGATTTCTATCTCAGGGCTGGCATCTATTCGAAGTCTAATTGGAAGACCTCAACGACTTCCTCCGTCAAGAGCGTAAAGATCTGCTGTGCGTACCAACTGATGATTCCAATGACTTCATCTACGGGAGTCGACAACAGGACTGCTGCGTGCTCTGGAACCTAGCTGAGGATGTAGACTTGCATGCAACTGATAATTACAACAAGCTCTTGTCCTCGCGAGACTTCTTGATCCGGCAGTTCGCCCTGTAGGATCTAAAGACCAACACCCAGATTATGATCCAGCGCGAACTACAGCCGTAGGACATAGGTAAGCATCTTTTAGGTCATATGGACGATAGCTACAGACAAACTGCTGAAGTTGCCTCCGACATGTGAACTGTTTCCCGCAAAGCTGCCACACGAGTTAGGATCACGTGGCAATTCCCTATAGAACTCTATCCCACGATCGAATGGCACGGGCAAGTCATCAGAATCAGACAGCGGAACCAGCTCCTTTCGAAGTTCCGAGAGACAACCCAAAGAACCATCGCCGGCCAACTTATCAGGGTAAGGATATGGAGTGTGTGCCTCCAGCCTCTGAGAGCTGGCGATCCCCTTACACCGGCGAGCATATTAGGTTCCGTGACTTGCGCTTCATGAACCCAGCCAGGTTGAACCTCCTGCCGCTAAACGCCTGCGGGAGGTGGAACCTGCACGTTAACAAGTCCTGCAGGAAACGAGGGCACATAAATGGAATACTACCACATGTGCTTAACTGCTGCAGACAATTTAACGCTGGGAGGAACCATCGCCACAATAACATCGTGCAAAGAGTCAGGCCCGCGGCAGTCGCTTCGAGGTGGTCAGATTACCAGTGAATAGGGCCAGGTGACGGACAACAGAACCTGGTCTTAGTCAAAGGGAGTACCGCGGCCATTTTCGATGTGACCGTCTCTTTTTTACGCTTTCCAACCGCAGTTTGAAGAAGCGTATATGCTCCAGCTTTTTCCGTCCGTCTGTCTGTCGGCATGATAAATCACGTAAAAATGGTTCCATTTCGATAAAATTTTAATATGTGGTAGGGGACCACCAGGGGACGAACCCTATTGAAAATAGGTGAAGTGGGGTCAAAGGTCACGCCATAAGAGCGGGATCCATACAATTGCCCTTATGCGTCATAACTTGCGTAAATATGATTCGATTTCAATGAAATTTTAGTATGTGGTAGGGGACCACCTTGGGAACGAACCCTATTGAAAATAAATGAAATGGGTTCAAAGGTCAGGAAATAGGAGCGAGATCCATGCTATTGCCTTTATGCATCATAACTTGCGTAAAAATATTTCGATTTCAATGAAATTTAAGTATGTGGTAAAGACCCCATGGAAACGAACCCTGTTGAAAATGGGCGGAATGGGGTCAAAGGTCACGACATAGGAGCGGGATCCATTCTATTACCTTTATGCATCATAACGTGCGTAAAAATGGTTCGATTTCAATGAAATTTAAGTATGTGGTAAGGAACCACCTGGGAACGAACCCTGTTGAAAATGTGGGAAATGGGGTCAAAGGTCAGGCAGGGCATAAGAGCGGGATTTATCCCATTGCCCTTATGCGTCATAACTTGCGTAAAAATGGTTCGATTTCGATCAAATTTTAGTATTTGGTAGGGAGCCACTGGGGACAAACCCTATTGAAAATGGGCGAAATGGGGTCAAAGGTCAGGACACAGGAGTGGGATCCATTCTATTGTCCTTGCGCATCATAGCATCATAACTTACCTAAAAATGTTTCGATTGCGACAAAATGTTATCATGATGTTCCGGAGGTATAGTGAACCGGTTTCGTTGAATATCAACGAAATGGGGTCAAAGGTCATTGCCCAAAAGCAATATTTAATCCACAGACATTATTCTTATAACTTGCGTAAAACTGCTTCTATTGCGACTAAACTTTAGTATGTTATTTTTGAGGTACACTGAACCGGTTCTGTTGAATATCATCGAAATGGGGTCAAAGGTCAGGACACAGGAACGAGATTTATTCCACAGCCATTATCCTCATAACTTGAGTAATAATTTCTAATATGTTGGAAAGCGTATCATAATCAATGCATTGCATGATTTTACTAACTTCTTTTTTCTTTGATTCGGGGTTTAACGGCCGCCGTGAGCAAATTAGTTGGCTATAAGTAGTCGCCCGTTCCATTCCCGTAAGACAATTACAACATCCATGCCTAACCGGAATTCAAACCAGGACCCATCTCGGACGAATGATCAGAAGCCATCGCTTAGACCACTGCGCCACGGGGACGGCGAATTGGCTGTCCCGTTCGAAAACAGAACCAGCGCCTCCACTGAAGTCAGAACCAAAAAAAGGGAAACATACCAGCCGGTAGCCGAGATTCTGAGGATGGAGTTCTCTTCAGTTAAGGATGACGCGATCATCGTCGGCGCCCTTGGCTCATGGGACCCATTAACAATGTTTACACTTTGGCCATTTTGCAGCAGACTCTGCTTGAAGAAGACCAAAAAATTAAATGTTGCAGCTTAGCGATCCAATGGTCAAGGGATATCTAAACAGAATTCATAACTGGTGAGCGCCAGTGAACCTTCCCTAAAAAAACAATTGGCCCTTACTAACTCATGAACTGCGTCATGAAGGGTGGCAACGATATCCGACCAAGCCTGAGCTGTGCATAAAGGGCTTTGTCGGCTCTTATTATTATTATTATTACAAGTGGCTTTATGAGGCAAAATTCTCAATTTAGTAAGAAACAATTTTCACAGTTTTCAAGAAAGTGGTGATAAAATTGCAACATTGTTTCATGCTTTATGTTTTTTGTAGAGGGGTTATACAGAATGTGCAAATATATTTAATATATATCAAATACATATATATATATATATATATATTAAATATATTTGCGGTGCCTAGCGGTGCAGGAATACAATTTTTCAGTCGCTATGCGTTGTTTAAAAAATAACGTGGAAAGAGTGATGATATCGTTCATTTACATTTGCAAATATATTATCCAATAACGCAGGCTCAGGTTATGCTCTTTTCATGTTTGATCTCTTCAGCTGCAGTCTCGTACTTTTGTGCTTAAGGATTGTTAGCCAGAATAAGTATCTGCCAGGGATGGCAATATCGAACGCTTTAATTCTTTTTTCGTTACGACCAACATGTATATCAGTAGTTGCCGAGGAATCTATAAAATACAATTGGCAGTATAAAGTGTTTTCATCAGTAAGTGGTAACAAATCCGAGATGTACCGTAGACTCTGTCCCTGAATTTTGAAGCAGTCCGGACAATTGCCTGGAATCTCCTCTTTTGCGGCTGAGAGGAAAGCGAATAACATCGTGCTATTGTATTTTCGGCTGTTTTGGACAAAATCACGATTGTTCAGAAGTAAGTCTTTCAGCCCCATATTTATTTGTAGTGCTGGACGGGAAATTAGACCTTTATGATAACAGGAATTAAAATGACCAATCGTTTCCTCATTAGCGAAATTTACACCGTGGCAGTGCGCATAATCAATATTCATTGCACTCCACCTGTGCTCATGTATGGAAGTTTCGTCCAATAAAACTTTTCGGAACGATAAGCTGCCGCTTATATTTCTGCGATAACACTCAATACGTCTGCTGTCAAAATTCCTTCTCTGACTTGCAGTACGAAAAACACCCTCTCGTTTGAGTGCTCTCACTCGAATGCTACTCATAATAGAATCCTGATTCCGTCCCAGTTTACAGTTGGATAGCAGTGGAAGCACATGCAGCAGGGTTATCCTTGACAATAGTCAATCAGCTCCTTGCTCGCTGGGTCCAGATGGCACAATATCCGAAGGTTGTACGACGTCTACGTCTGCCCGCGTTGCAATGACACGAAGTGAGAAGCTAGACTAAGTGTTGTGAAATGTACAGCAGTCATCTGATTAAATTTAGAAGAAATATTTTATTTTCCCCCATTTCTTGGGTTCAGAATCTCTGAAATGAGCCATTTCCCAAGTTCTTACGACGTACCCATGTCCCTCAATTTTGTGCAACACTGCGGAATTATATATAACATATACTTTATACTTATGTGTATTTGTAAAGCCACCTTATGCTGTTTGAATGAAGTTCGTTGTCCCGCTTTAAGGTATGCCCCAGGTGGCTATTATTTCTGGACTCTGTAATTGCATTTCATGTAATTCAGTGTTAATATCTGTTTTTATCAGCTTAATGATAAGTATGACTCACGAATTTTTTTTTCAAATTTAATTCCCTTTAACCACAATCAGAGAACCCCTACATATTTTTAGCTTTATCTTGTCTAAATTATGAGTAGAATTTAAGGCTCCAGCAGCGTCGCCGAGATGAGGTTCCTGCTTTTCTAACTGTATTGGATTGCTAAACATGTCTTAGATTTTCCTCTCTATACTAATTTTTCTTTTTCCTATCTTTATCAAACTCTGCATGACTCTTTATCTCTACTTTTGCGATTTGTCTACCAAATCTCAGGAATTCCGTAGCATTTCTGACGAATTAGAAGATTGTTTGCTGTTGTTCAGAAAGCAATTCAAACCACTGACATTTACAAGCGTTGTAAGAAAACAACTGAGAATGTTGTTATGAAAAAATATGTTTACCTTAATTATCAAGAAAGTGATCATCTTTTCCGAAATACTGTCGATTGCATCGAATACAGGTGTCCCAACGTTCCTCCCACTTTTGGAATAACTTCCGGAATTCTTCTTCTGAAATGATGTTGAAGCACCCCTTCGCAGCTGCAATAATTGTTGATCAGTCTCAAATTGTCGTCCCTCTAATGTATTTTTTACGCTTTCCAACCGTGGGTTGAAAAAACGTATATGCTCTAGCTTTGTCCGTCCGTCTGTCCGTCGGCACGATAACTCGCGTAAAAATGGTTCGATTTCGATGAGATTTTAGTATATGGTAGAGGACCACACCTTGGGACGAAAGCTGTTGAAAATGGGTGAAGTGGGGTCAAAGGTCACTGCATAGGAGCGGGATCCATTCCAGTGCCCTTATGCGTTATAACTTGCGTAAATATGGTTCGATGACGATGAAATTTTAGTATATTGCAGGGTACCACATGATAATGAAGCTTATTGAAAATGGGGGAAGTGGGATCAGAAGTCAGGTCATAGGAGAGGAATGCATTCTATTGTCTTTATGCGTCGTAACGTGCGTAAAAATGGTTCGATTTCGATGAAATTTTATTAAGTGGTAGGGGACCACCTGGGATGCCCTTATGACGTCACAATCTCGCAATTCAGATGTTTGCGCGCCGACACGCCATCTATCTCATTACGTCACACATTGTGTGTGAATCCTATTAAAGTTTTATGACGTCACACTCTTGCGAGCAGATGGTCGCGATTCCCATCTGCCTCATTACGTCACGCGTTGTGTGCGTATGTCCGTCCGCACCATAACTCGCGTAAAAATCGTTCGATTTCAATGAACTTTTAGTATGTGGAAGGGGATCACCTGGGAAGGAACCATACTAAAAGTGAATGAAATGGGGTCAAAGTTTAGGACAAATGAGCGGGATCCATTCCATTGCTCTTATGCGTCATAACTAACGTAAAAAAGGTTCGATTTTGATGAAATTTTAGTATGTGGTAGGGGACTACCTGGGAACAGGGTGAAATGCGGGTCAAAGGACAGGACATTGGAGCAAAATCACTTTCATCGCCAATATGCATCATAACGTACGTAAAAATGCTGTGATATGGATGAAATGTTAGTATGTTGTTGGGAACTGTCTGGGGACGAATCCTGTTGAAAATGGACGAAATGGGGTCAAAGGGTAGGACACAGGAGCGGAATTTATTGCATAGCCCTTATGCATCATAACTTACGTAAAAATGCTTCCTTTGCGACAAAACGTTAGTATGTTTTTCCGTAGGTATACTGAACCGGTTCTGTTGTATATCATAGAAATGGGGTCAAAGGTCAGGGCACAGGAGCGAGATTTATTCCACAGCCTGTATCCTCATAACTTGAGTGATAAGTTGAGTAATGATTTCAGGTATGTTGGAAAGCGTATTATAATCAATGAATTGCATTATTTTACTAACTTGTTTAAAATGGGGAACAGCGAGAAATGACATAGTGACAAGTCTGGACTGTATGCAGGTTGTGGTATCTACTTAATACGTATTTATTTTCTTCAAATAAGAAACAACAGAACTGGCCGTGTGCGGCCTTGTGTTGGGCCACATAGGAAAAGCAATGGGGTACACAAGTTGAACAAACTCGTTTCGTGCCCAAATGTTCCGTTCAAATTCTGTGAATTGATGATTTCAAAATGTGAACCATACTTTCGATATCTGTAATTGATAAGATGTCTGTGATAATAATACCTATTGTGTTGATGTTTACCCCTGAAACACTCGCGCCATGTCTTCCTCCATGCGCGATTAAAGCCGCCGACTCACGATCATCCATAAATTCTTTTTGCCATCTGTAAATCGTTAATTTCCCTCGACTTCATCTTTATAAGCCTGTTGCATAAGACGATCATCCATAATTATTTATGCATCTGTAAATTGTTGATTTCCCTCGACATTCATCTTTATAAGTCTCTTGCATAAGACGATCATACATAAATTCCTTATGCCATCTGCAAATTATTGATTTCCCTCGACATTCATCTTTATAAGTCTGTTGCACAAGACGATCATCCATAAATTCTTTATGCCATCTGTAAATTGTTAATTTCCCTCGACTTCATCTTTATAAGCCTGTTGCATAAGACGATCATACATAAATTCTTTATGCCATCTGTAAATTGTTGATTTCCCTCGACAATCATCTTTAAAAGCCTCTTGCATAAGACGAAAAAGTCTGTTTGACAGACTTCTTAAGTAGGCAGAAAAACTTAATGGCGCAACTCTCACATCCATTATTTCGAAAAAAACACAGCGCGAACACACTTGTTAAGGGTTTACGAAACAGCACTTACTAAACTACACACTGCCAACGAAGCATGCGTGTAAACAGATGTGGCCGGTTGCTATAGTTATTACCACGACTACGGTTTTTTCCAGACTCGTGCCACGGTTGAACAAAAAAAAAAAAAAAATTGGAGGAAGTATTTTGGTCTCGCGCCAGGCTGCCCAAAATAAAGGGAGCTTTTCTTCCAAATTCGGCTCGCCAATGTGGAAATTAGTTTTGTAGTTTTGGGGATGGTTTCAGCTTTTTTGGCTGATAATTGTTTGAATTATTTATATTTTTCTGTCTGCGCCATTTTCTTTTCGTTGTCCGTTGGGACCGGAAGTGCAGTTTTTCCCTAACTGTTTCTTTGGCTTCGGGAGTTTTCTCACAGAGCGTGGGTTGATTAAGCAGGATATTTTTTTCATACCACTGTGCAAGATTTGAAGAGCCTGGATTAATTCGTTCGGCAGTTATGAAAGTGACCCGGCCAGCTCTGCTCTGTATCCTGTAGCACCTCTGGCATTTCGATTTCCCGCCCACGGCCAACTAAATTTCGGCTTATGCCAATAACTTGAAACTTGGCACGTGGTTGTGAAAACTTATTTGCCATCATCTCAAAAATTTCGTGAAGATATTTTGTTTCCTTGGACCAATTTTATTATTTTTTCCCTTATTTTCTTCTGTTCACCGGAACACGACTGCACCCAGGTGTTGTGCGTCAGCAGCTGATGATGGCTGCTGGACGCCGTGGATACCGTAGGCGGACAGTCTTGAGACACCATGGAGCAGAGGTGGATGTGGCATGAGTGAAATTTTCCCTTTTGTTTTCTCTCTCGCTTCCTATTTTCCGTCCTCCTGCACGGACGTTTCCATGCGCAGATGTTTTTGCCACTTTTTTCTGCCTCGGATGCCTTCTTTGGGGTCGGCGTTCTCCTCCTTCTCCTAATCCAATCCTGATAAGTTTTACATCTTTGTAAACCAGATGTCTGGAGCTTTCACCCCAAGTTACATTGGAAGGCCCAATAGGTTTGTTCAGGGTAAAACTTGGGGGTCGAATTCCGACTATTTTCGAAAATTTTAACTTTGGAAGTTTAAGTAAATAACTTGGATAAGGTCAATACTTTCTCTCTGGAAATTATCTGAGATATTGCTTAGCTTCCACTAAAGTGTCCCATCACTTTGGATCCCATTGCCTCTATTTGTCTAATTTTGGCGTCTCCTCAAAGCTCTTCTTTTCTGCTGCTTTCTTTTCTCTCTTTGCACTTACGCAACGTAACTTCCATGTAGAATGCCGAATGTGGCACGTAAAGAGTTCAAAAGCATTGAGCCTTGTGTGGGCACTCTTGCAGCCGTATTGTTAGCTCTGCAAGATGCCTACCGCTCCGCAATGTGGTGGTTTTGTCCTGGACGCAGGACGGGGGTCACAAGCCCAAGTCGACCTCTCCTGTCAATTGTTAGGGAGTCATATTAGTCTCGCCTCCACAGAGCTTCTACCAGCTCAGGAAGAGAGGGCGGTAGCTCAGCCCCAGATCGGCCGGGGGAGTCTGTGCGAAGACAACCTGGAGTTATATTGAAAGTGGTGCCTGTCTCCACTCCCTCTTTCGCTTGGAGTAGTGAGGCACCAGAGGACTGTGGGGCACCGGCCAGGAACCGTCTGGCCCTTTAGAGCGGGGGTCAGCCTTCACCCTAAAATCTCCGTTGAGTTTTCTGTAATATATGGAAAGAAAATCAAAACCACTACAATTAAGATATTCCAAGGATCCCCATTGTGCAGGTGTTACAATTTGACCAAATAGATCCACTTGGAAAGCCGGTAAATGACAATCCAAAATGCTAGGACAAACTCCCAAGACCTCTCTCTTAATTAGTTCCCTCAACGGAACAAACCTGTCACACAAAAAAGCCTCTCCTCAGGGCCCGAGAGATTAGGATATGGTAGAGAAAGCTCCGTGGGAAATCCCTACTGGATTCGGAAATTCCAGAGTTTACTCACCACCCCGACGCAACCCGTGATGTAGTGCAACGGGCGATTCGCTTGAAAGAGCTGCCCAGTATTCCGTGGAATACTGCCCAGCTGCCTAGTATTCCTGGATGATGAGTTGGGAGGATTCCACGAACTTAAGAAAGGCCCAGTTGAAAGCAACAGGGTGAGACTCAAGGATCTATACAAAAACTGGATCCCGGAAGAATGTGAGGAATTTGAAGAACAAACATTTATGCCAAACAGAAAGATGTATTACTAAGAACAGTTTTTCAAAAGTAGAATGCTAAAAATTGAACTTGAAAAGCTCTCTCTTTTTTAGCTCACTTGTTATTTTTTAACTTCCGTTGAACATTCAAATAATTAGGATTTTTAAGCCTTTACATTCCAGTCGACTTTAAATTTTTGTAAATGCAATTTACTGTGAACTGCGAAATGCAGCCATATACGCTGGTGTGCAAAAATTAAGGACGAAGAGGAGAAATCAGCATAAAAGCGGAACGAGCAAGGAGAACAGACCGAAACACCACTCAGGAGATAGAGTAGGGTCCGGCACGGTAGGGCATGCGCATATATGCAGCTTGACGTAGGGCGGGGGAGTGTCGGAAGGGTATAAAGCGCACGGGCGGTGTACGATCAGCAATTCGGTGAAAGCTATTGCACGGTGTACATCGGTTTGAACGACGTCGAGTTGCTGCCACCGTGTGATATGGCCAGTAGACGACATCTGGTTGACTCTACCCGAGGTCGCGTCATTGGGCAGTTCGTAGAAAGTCGAAGTGAAACTAGTGTAGCCGAGGAGTTCGGGATCGCTCACAGCATAATTTCACGAGCTTTGAGAGCATTTCAAACGACAGGAACAGCTGTCCGGGAGTTTAGCAGTGGTCGTCCACGAGCACCCACGGTGGTGGACGACCGGTATATTGTCCTACAGGCAAGAAGAGACAGACAGCTGACAGCAGGAGAAATCGCAAGACACATACAACAGACAACTGGACGTCCGTTATAGCGTTTTACCGTGGCCAGGAGGCTGTACAAAGGTGGTCTATTTGCACGACGACCAGTACGGTGTGTGCCATCAACGCCTCCTCATCGGAGACGGCGGTTTCTGTGGTGTGAGGAATACAAGATATGAGCACATGAGCAATGGGGTCGAGTTCTCTTTACGGATGAGAGCCGATTTAGTCTGACGAGCGATTCTGGACGTATACACATCTGACGAGAGCAAAGAACACGCAACCACACCTCCAACATCATCGAAAGGGACCGGTTTGGAGGTGGTGGAGTGTGCATTTGAGGCGGTATCATGCTTGGTAGCAGTACTAACCTCCACATAGTCCAATGAGGTTCAGTCACTGGTGTCCGCTATCGTACCGAGATTGTTCTGCTTCACGTGCTTCTGTTTAGAGGAGCTGAGGTTCCTGAGTTCCTCTTCATGGACGACAAAGCTACACCTCATCGTACAGTGGCTGCCGTAGAGCATTTGGAGAGTGAAGATATTCAACGCATGGAATGGCCTGTGCAAGGTCCCCGGACCAACATCCAATCGAACACGTGTGGGACCTTCTTGGAAGACGCTTGGAAGCACGTCACCAGCCGCCAGCAACGATTCCGCAGCTGCGATTGGCGCTACAAGACGAATGGGCCGCTATGCCTCGACAGCTCCTTGAGAACCTAGTCCTCAGCATGGACAGACGTTGTAAATCATGCAAAGCAGCCAGGGGTGATCATATCTCCTACTAAAGACTGGATTTTTCTTGGCAGCCGCCTGTCACATGGACGTTTCTGTCTTCTGTCCTGTTGTGCTCGAAGCTACCTTTTCAATAAAGTGCCTTTGTATCCATTGGATTCCTTGTTTGGACGGTTTTGCTCACTTATCCCATATTCTTACATCTTGGGGAACTTATGGTATAATTTGAGTTGATGTGGAGCACTTCTGCACGACGTTACATTCGAAAATCTGTCTCGTCCTTATATTTTGCACCCCAGTGTATTTTTACAGTAATGGACATATATTTCTTTATTCGAACGCTGTTAACTTATTTTGTTGCTTAAAATTAATTATTACTTCATAAACACGAGATACGATATCGCTGATGAATATGCTAATCTATGAAGTTTGATATTTCAAGTGTTTGAAAACACTTTCCATCGCATTTGTTGTTTATATTCCTTGCTAACATATAACCCGTACGGGTGATGGCACTCGCGTGGGCTCATTTGTTTCCTGTGTGATTGATCCATTTAAAGTGAAAAACTACAGTGTGAAAGGTACGGTTCGGCTGGCTTGTTTACGTTTTTCATTGTGACTTTCAGCGTGGCACTACGCGACATAAATAGTTCCACAACGAAAATCAGAAGAATGTGCGCGTGATTAGGAGTAGAATGATGTTTGATTTTTGTAAAGCCAAATAACGTACTTCGTTTGTTTGGACACTCTTTAATACGCAGTTGGGCCAACTTTCTAAATTTTCTTGGTTTTAGACGGAGACATAGCGCCGGCCAATAGCGTTTTTCGTTAAAATAAATTGGAAGGTTTTCGTGCGTAATTGTTCACATTGTCAGCTTCTTAGTTATATCCTGAGATATGCTACCGCCCCAGGCACGGGATAGGCACAGATAAGGATATAACTCATCTTAATGTTAACATTCTGCGATTTAAATCGCAAAAGCTTCGCTCTCACACCTAAGAAACGCGTCGTCAAACTCTGCGGAGAGATACACGTAGCTAGTGGAGTGCGGTGAAATTTATGTGTAAGCATGCAAAGAAAAAAAAGAAAAGAAAAAAACTATTCCGCATTCAGGAGGGAATTCCATTCTGCGATTGTTTTATCATTCTTCCGTTACGTTTTCTTAAAAAATAGGATTTGGCGTCAAAATCATCGGTAGAACTATTTCAGTTTGTACTAAGAAAAGTTACGTAATCTATTTTGTCTTTGTGTATACTGCTTTAACAAGTTTTTATTGGCTCAGTTTGCTGGCACAACATGCTATTTTCCTAAAGAATTTATCCAAACCGAGTTCGTCCGTTGCCTTGAACAATTTGCATAATTAATAACTAGGATCAGTACACCAATTATGTAGGAAATAGCACAACTATACTAGCCACGGACGCTGTCAAGGAAGATCGCGCACCCTTGTCGTACGGAATATACACTGAGTGGCCACCTTATAATGACCACCTGACAGTTTTAAGCAATCGTCATCGACTAGTGACTGCTCGGGCGGAACGGAGTGTGTCCAGACTGGTTACAAATTACAAAAGTGCAACAGTGCAGCAAATTACAAACAATCTTAATCAAGGATCCCCTCCAACGATCTCTGCATGCACTGTTCACCGTACTCTGCATCGGATGGAATATGGCAGCTGAAGGCGTGTTCGAACACCTTTGCTGTCTGCAGTTAACAAGAGAAAACGTCTCCAGTTCGCACAGGAGCACAAGGATTGAACAGTCGATAATTGGAAATAAATTATGTGGTCCGATGAATCACATGTTTAGTTGCACCATGCCGACGGCCGAGTAAGAATTTGGCGGAAACAGCACGAAAGCATGGACCCCAAATGCATTGCTACAACCCTTCAAGCTGGTGGAGGCAACGTTATGTTTTGGAGAATGTTTTCGTGGCATGCTTTGGGCCCTTTAATTAGTGTTGATCAACGTCTGATTGGCACATCATATCTAAACATCGTTGCGGACCAAATGCATCCTGTCATGTGGATGGTTTATCCCAATGGCGATTGCTACTTTCAAGAAGATAATGCGTCCTGCCATAGTGCTCGTATTGTACAGGATTGGTTTCAGGAACATGCCGGTGAGTTTACTTTGCTTAGGTGACCTCCACAATCTTCAGATCTCAGCCCCATTGAGAATTTGTGGGATGAAGTTGAACGAGCCATCAGACAGCTGGATCCACAGCCCTGCAATCTCACACTCCTGGAAAGTGCTATTCATCAAGCATGGTCTCAGTTTACACAAACCACCTATCAGCATCTCGTGGAGTCCATGCCGCGAATAATCGGCGCACTATTAAAGGCAAAAGGTGGCACAACGAAGTACTGAGGGGGTGGTGATAATAAAGTGGCAACTCAGTGTATAAGCGTGCGCACTGCTACTGTCTTTCGCGTTACAGCAACAAGATTTTTCTAATTGATTCAAAGGAAATGAGAAATAGTAGGAATTATTTAATGTTTTACGGGCCGATTAAGAATTTTTTTTTATGAGAGGTGTTACTGAATTTTTAGATTACGCAAAGATATTACCATTAGGTCAATTTTTTTTGCAGAAACGGGAAATTACTTTACGGGCATATGATTAAATGTATATCTTTTACAGCTTTTTGCCAAAACTGGAAATTCTTTTTCGAAAACGGGAAAGTCTACTGGAGGATTTCAGAACCCACAGATTTCGAATGCCCGTTGTACGGCGAAGGCGGCAGAACACAGGGTTTCATTAAGTCGAACAGGAAAAATTTTCAGCGCTCCCAGACCATCGCGCCACCTAGATACGCCCTGGCAGTTCCCACTCTTATAAAAAATAATGGCGCCGCCCCTGATATTAGCAATCCGATTTATTGACATACGAATACACACAGTCGAGTCACATTATTGTGACTACCTCCTACTTTTGACGTCAACAGCGCGTAGCCAATGGAAGAACGCCCGTGACGTGAGCTCGCTTGGAGGGTATATAAGGTGTGCTGTGGGCAATCTGAAAACATATCACTCGTTGCTGTCATGGATAAAATGAGTGATTTATTAGATTTTTAAAAAGGGATGATTATCGGCTTTTGAGCCAAGGGTGGCAGTATTTCTGAAACAGCGCAGTTTGTGAACTGTTTGCGTGCTGCTGTGGTTAAAAGTGTATCGTGATTGGAGAAATGGTATCACTGCTAATAAGCGATGTGGAAATTGAGGAGCATCAGCCAGGTGGCTTTTTCAAGGAAGTTAGACAAAACCTGTCTTTAATTTCCTTGAAAAAAAATTCTGTCTAACTTCCTTGAAAAAGCCATCTGGTTGATGTGCGAAAACTTGGAAACGCTTATTTATGTATTTCTACGCCAATAAATCGGATTACTAGTATAGTTTTACTAAATTGCGGAATACTTTACGGCTTAATCCAGAGGGAAGAATAAAATAATCACTTTTTAACTTTGTGAAGTCAAAGAGAGTGAGATACGTTTCTTTGAGTGAATTCAGGCTCTCTTTTTCTCTTTGGGAAAGTCGATGCTTTTGCATAGTATTCCTTTGAGACCATAAGCTTACCACCATGTAGGATATTTGTAGAATATGGTTATAGTTTGAGAACTACCAGTGGGCGAAAACTTTACCCTCGGGGGTGGGGGAGGATTACAGAATACGGAACTTTTAGGAGTAGCGTGCGGATTAGGAAAACAGCTTTTCGAGTTTTAAAACACTACAAGTCATGTCTGTTTGTTATTGAAAAGGGTCATAATGTGTAATAAGTTCCTACGGTTTTAGTTGCATACTTAACGACTATGTTAATCCACTCAGGTCTAAGGTCAGCCTTTCATTGTTTAGCGTTCGGATTTTTCTGTAAACCTTAGGGAATCGGATGACTCTTGTTAATTTGGCATCATCCATTCTCAGAGTTTACTTTTGCAGTTTGATTTAATTGTTTTGAAACATTATTGAGCTTCATATAGTCAAGTGCATTTTTCCAACTGTTTACGTTCGTCTTAATCTGAAATTTACCACAGGAGCGTAGATAGGACGAAAATCTGAGTACCTTTCATGACAGGTGTTCCGAGTTTTGTCCTATCAAGCTTTTTTTATGCTTGACTTTGAACTCAATTTCTGCATGCAGAAATTCGGGAAATAAGATTCTAACACATGCGGTAAATTATAGTGTTACGATACTTCGAGATATGAAAGCCTATTCCAAGGCTTTTCGCTACAAAATATACAACACGTTTGATAAATCACCCAATTAAAGAAAAATTTCAATTTATATAAAAATGACCAAAAAAAAAACTGAAAGCTGTTACAACTTTATTATAGTGATAAAATATTTTTCCGGTAGTATGATTCAGAATACATATGCGCCGAAAATCTTGTAATTACTAAAAATTGTCTGCGTCATACATAATTTATTACACAGTTTTTAGCACGTCTTTTATAAAAAAGATCGCGCTTATGTTACCGGGTTGTCCATCCGTCCCTCTGTGGACGGATGGACAAAATCTTTCTGCATCGCGAAGCTTGAAATATGCGAATGATGATAATTGCATTCTGTTTTTTTTCACAATGCACAATTTCGTCGTAAATGCAGATGCTGTCGAATTCAAAATACATTTTATTCCATATACTTGCTCCTAAACATCCGATTAAAAAACCATTTACCGTTCAATTCCATTTATATAAAAGACTACTCTAGGTACAGTCACTTTTCTCAAGTTACGCATAGATTTTCCGCTAAGGGGCGTAAAATTACATTTTGTTCCCCCCGAGATCTCTGCTTCTAAAACTACGATTTGAACATTTCTTCCTGCACCGGATACAGCTCCTGATGGGAAATGCTTTCCATATAATTTCCAATTTTTGGTAACGAATTGTTTGGCCACCAGGGGATGCAAGAATTAATTTATAGTTCTGATGTGTTTGCAATAAAATCTGAGTTTATAAAAGCTCCACTGAAAACATTCTTTCGTGGACCGACCCCGCTCATGTCGATAAAGAATTTCGGAGTATTTCCCTCTTAAAATAACGCATGATTTCTCCACCAGGGCCTTAGACTTATGTCTTGTTTTTGTCAATATCTCGGCTTCGGAGAGACCGATTTGAAAAATTCCTTCCTTGTTGGATAGCGTTTCCCGTGCGAAATGTTTCTCATATAATTTGAAAAATTTCAAGTAATGAATAAACTTTCCGCTAGGGAGCGCGAAGGTAAATTGCTCTTACCCTATATCTTTGCTTCTAAAACTCCGATTTGAAAAATTCTTCCTGTATCGGATGCAGCTCCTGATGGGAAATGTTTTTACATATATTTCTAATTTTTGGTAAAGAATAGTTTAACAACCAAGGTGTGTAAGTGTTTTTTTCTGTTTCTGATGTATTTGCCGCAAAATCGGAGCTTCTGAAAACTCGACGGATAAAATTCTTTCGTGGACCGATACAGCTCACCTCAGAAAATCTGTTGAGAATACTCTCTTTTTAAAATAATGTATAGTTTTTCCGCCAGGGGCCGCAGACGTATGTCTTATTTTTGTCGATATCGCGGTTTCTAAGTGTCCGATTTCTTTCTTTTTTCTTTGTTAGAGAGCGTTTCCGGTGCGAAGTGTTAGTCACAAAATTTCAGAGTTTTCTTAACGCACAAGTCTGCTCTTAGAGGGCGTAAGATCAAATTTCTGTATACAGCAATATATGTGGGACTAAACACACGGTCGGAAATATTTTTTGATCCATGAAAACTTTGTGTGTATGATTTCTTCCCAAAATAATGTAAAACTTCGCCACTAGGTGGCGCAAATGCTTAATCAGTTTTTCTCAATATCGCTGGTTCTACATCTGCGATTTACAAAATTCTTGTAACACTAGATGCCATTTACCTTGTAGAACACTTTCGGTTTGTAAATGAGGAGTTTCATAGTTCATAGTACTGTCTCTACGTGGTGTTTGTGCACTTCAGTTTGCAGCTGTATCTCCATTTTTTAAAACCCTGTTGAGAGATTCCTTGTTTAGTGTATGTCATTCGCTACAATAGAGATGTGGAGCATTATCCCCTTTAATTAATACACATATTTCCGGCTATGGGACGCAAAGGTCAAAACCTATTTCTCGCTATCTATGCTTTCGGGAGACGTATTTGAAAAGTTCTTTTTCCTCAGCATAGCTTTTTCCATGAAGAGCGTCTTTCACCTATTTTCAACTTTTCGGTTATGCAAAAACTCTTCCGCTAGAAGGCATGGATTTATATCATGTTTCGTTTTATATTTTTCTTTTAGCTATTCGATTTAAAAGTATCTTTGTCTCTGATATTCCTTCTGGTATGAAAAGTTTTTGTGCGCTCTTTGTTAATTTTCGTAACATAATTTTCGCGCTGGTTGAAGTAAGTAGCTGTTTCTATTTTCAGATGTTTTATCAATTCTAGAAATTTGGCTAATTTTTTCTAATAGGTTCCATTGACTTTGAATAGCTCCAGTAAATTTTATTTGCATCAGAAAGGATTGAAAAGATATGCTGATTGAAACTGACAATTCAGTGTCATCTTTTTCGTTCTTTGTTAGGATTACGACATGAGGATTTAAATTTTCGTGTGGTAGAACATTTCAAATGTTTCTTCAGCCGTCCCTGTTATTTAATTCCTTTTTCTTTTCTACCTCTGAAATTCAATAAGATTTTACTCACATTTCTGACGTACAAATTAGTGAATAACTCGAAAAGGATTAAATTATTTCCTACAAGGCCGACGTATTTCCATCTGCTGGTATTATTGTCCTTATATGCAATAGAAGCAATATTGGCGCCTAACATTTTATCGTGAAATATAGCCTTAATGATATTTATTAGATGCTGTACCTTTCTGGCATGCATTTGTACGCAGCAATTTGGGAAATATAGGAAATACTACTGTATGTGCATTAATTTTATTACTTTATAATATCACCATGTCGAAGACCCAATGTTCTGAAACGTTGACTTCTTACCATTCTTGCGAGATGGGCACGGGTTCGAGATTGAGAAGACGCATGGGTGGTATGCCATGCCCTAATTTCCGTACTGGGTTAGGGAAAGACCGTGCCTCTCCTACGGCACATGGTTTCTTCCTTCACCAAAACAGAGGCGATAAATTAGGGACAAGAAACAGCATATAGTCGTCCGACGTAGTCATTTGGTCGTTAGACATTGTAACAAAAAATGTTCAGAGTCCAACTTAAGAGGGTACGTCCTTGTTTACAGGGATCAATATCCTCCTATGTTAGCAGATGCTATGTATGTTCACTTAATGTAATCGGGAACTCGCAGCCGAGGTGGCTGATGGAAAAAGGGTAGCCAATATTCATACACAGGATTGAGTTACTGCTATTGTATGTCTGTTTTTCTTTCTAAATTCTGACATGTCAGCAGACGAAATCTAACACACCTCCGAATCACAGCACATGTGATGGCAACATTTACTTAATCAATGCTTTGAATGCGAAGTCAAGCGTTGTATCTTCTGAAAGGTTTTCTTTGCGTTTCTTCATAAGGAGCACAACGTGGTAGATAATCTCAAGTTGACTAAAAATTCAAAGTACTACCTTAATAACGTACCTGCACTTGATAAAGGTATGCAAAGTTTATCCGCGAAAACACGTAAAAAATAAGCTGTTGTTACTATATCGCGGAAAATATCTTTTGATCTCGGACTTTTCCTTTGCGTGCCGATAAATTACGCCTGTGAAGGCATGAAATTCTTATAAAAGTTCAATTTCATCTATGCAATATTTTTCTTGTATTCTTGGTGTCGTTTTAACAGTAGTTTTCGCATGAGCATAATTTCTAAGCGATTAGTTTTCCAGTGTTCCTTTTTTGGTAGACAAATTTCTAAGGAAAAGTTTGTTTCCCCTTTTTAATTTATGCAATTTTCTTTTAAACACGAGAACATATTACAGAGGAAAATGTGACCGTTAACAGAGAGCACCCTCTTTCATCAGAATATCAGGTGTGGCTCCATCTATCGCCGCCTGAGGTGAAGGAGAACTCGCAGCCCTGCCGACAGGACTAATAGGACGCTAGGATATTTACATAGGGTAATTTTGGAAGGTTTATACTGTATTAAATACTGTTGAATAAGAAATTGTTATGTAGTAATATGGCAAATAAAATTAAAACGCTCTGGAGCAGTCATATGTCGTACAGTGGGAATTATGCCATGAGGTACAGACCACAAAAAAAAAACGAGTCACCACCCTTAACTTTTGAATCACTCGCCGTAGATTGACAAGTAAAGCACCGTTGGAAAGCACTCGAAGGGAACTATCTCTTGATGCGAAGAAAAATGCTAATTAAGCTAATTAACATGTTAATTAGCTTACTATCTCTAATTTTTCCATAAAAGGGTATGTTATTTTATGCACATTCCATTTAGCGCACGGAAAAACTCTTAAATTCTAAATATCATCCAAATTGGATGATTAATAGCGAAGATATTTGCTAATAAAGTTAGAGGGGTCATCCATATATCTACATCAGGAAAAAAACACCTGGAATGTTTCTTTCCCTGCAAGGACAGTGATAATGCTGGAAAGTTGGCGTCTTACCCGAACCTCAGACAAATTGAATGCAGAGAACAGAGCAAAAGCCCTGACAGTGATTTGTACAGCAACTTGGGCCATCCAAGGACGGAGTTCATTTACTCTTGCCATTTCTTTTATAATAGCTTCATTTATTCGTGCTAATAACTTGAATTAATATTAGAATAAACTGTATGCATTTTTCTAATAACGGAAAATCTGAATCCGTGCAAGCTGAAATTTGTTTTTAATTTTCTGGTTTCCGATCCTTACATTTTCTCGAGGCACTGAGCATTCGCGTATGACTGAAACGTTGTCTCATAATAGAAAATTGAGCAGAACTACGAAATCCGATTTTTTGCGCTTTCCAACCGTAATTTGAAGAAGCGTATATGCTCGAGCTTTGTCCGTCTGTCTGCCTGACCGCACGATTACTCCAGTAAAAATGATTCGATTTCAATAAAATTTTAGTATGTGGTAGGGGACAATCTGAGGACGAACTCTGTAGAAAACGGTCGAAATGGGGTGAAAGGTCAGAACATAGGAGCGGGATCCATTCCATCGCCTTATGCGTCATAATTTACGTAAAAATGCTTTGATTCCGACAAAACTTTAACATATTGTTTCGCAGATATACTGAACCTGTTCTGTTGCATATTATCGAAATGTGATTTATTCCACAGCCGTTATCCTCATAACTTGACTGAAACTGCTTCTATTAAAATAAAACTTCTGTATGGTGTTCCGGAGGTATACTAAACCAATTCTGTTTAATATCATCGAAATGGGGTCAAAGGTCAAGACACAGGAGTGAGATTTATTTTACAGCCATAATTCTTTTTGAAAATGGCTTTGGCAAAGTGTTACGAAAGCGTGCGATCTGTTTCAAACTATTTGTTAATTTCTACCTCAAAAACGCACTTTTCTTTCATAGTTATGTGCTTAACATACGAATTAATGGGAACAGCTATGTCTTGTAATTTAAAATTGCTCCTCTCATATAATAATTCCACATATAATAATTCCACATGTCAATTTAAAACAATATAATTTTCTTTGTTCGAAAGTACGAACTTTTTTCCCATTTTGTCGCTCACAGCCAACGCCCCCTGGAACAGGGCTCACACACCTCCTGCTCTCTGACGTCTGACGTCACTACCGGAAGACCTGTTAAATTTGACGAACGGCCGTAACCATAGTTTGCGTCTGGGATCTTGTGAGATTATTGTAGCGTTGCTCCATGAGGTTGTTCATTGTTCTGGCAGCTGACTGATTCATATCATTGAACTCTTTGTTATTTATTTCACGGTGTTAAAAATCATTTTTTAGTTCTAATATGCCTTCACATTGTTGTGTACTAAACTTGCCGTAGCAATTACGACACAGGTCCTAAAGCGTCAGTGTTTAAATTTCACAGGAATGAAGAACTACGCTCCAAATGGATTCGTGAAATTCCTCGAGACTTCCAGCCTACAGGATCTTCAAGGGTATGTATGTTTTATTAGCTCTTTAAAATACAGTTCCTTTGCAGTTTTGCATTTAGTGTGAAATATAGTCTAGTTGAGAGAACGACCTTAGTACTGTACCGCAATAAAGTGTTTTATCTGAAGATGTTTGAGCCGGCATTAAATAGCGTAGTATATAATGATTACCAATCTGTAAACTAGGTTCTAATGTACTATTAATAAAGTTAATTGTGCTTTTGCTAATTCTACGGCTGTACATTTTTCTATAAAACTAGAATTGCAGAATTTCAAACTGATTCATTCCTTAAGATATGCTGAAAACTCTGGTTTTTATACATTATTTTGGTGCACATTTTTTTTATTCCTTCAAAAAGGAATAAAAAATGTGAAAACCGTGAATTGTTTCTAGTATATGGAACTGACCTTAAAGTTCGCTTAATCAAGGCTAAAATCCATTTTTAACAGTAAAAATAATTTTTTTTTTCCACGAAATAGTTTTCTAACTGTAAATGTTACATTTTTCGAAGGATATGCATGAAAAATCGATAGCAATTGGTGAAAATCCTCCAAATAAGCAAAGACATCGCTCTTTCTATGTTTTTTCAACACACAGCAACCGAAAAACTGTTATTTGGCCACTGCTTGGAAAACGAATCCCAAATCTCTCGGCTGCATATCGAGAGACCTGGGATTCCTTTCCCGAGCAGTGGCCATATAACAATTTTCCGGTTGCTGGGTGTTGCTAAAACGTGGAAAGAGCGATGTCTTTGTTTATTTGTAGCAATTGGATTAATACTTTTTTTCCACCAACAGGTGTTAAAACTAAGTTTTATTACTTTTAAATTTCAATTCCCTAAGGTGATGCTACTATTTATGGCACACCGTTGGGACAAAAATGAGAACATTTCGAACTATTGAACTGACGTTGCAAAACAATTTCTTAACTAAAGATAACCACTTTTTGTATCTAACATTTTCCGAAAAAAATTTGTTTAACTTAAATGCCCTAGGTAGTGTGCGCTGCAACTTTGGATCAAGGGTAAATATTAGTGAGTGTAATAAAAACGTATTTGGAAATGTAAAAGTTAAATAAAACTGAAAATTATAAATGTGTCAAACTAAAACATATATAAATATTATGTTCGACCTTTTTACGGTATTGTATTGGAAAAATAAAAAAAAACTATAAATTCCAATCTTTCTAAATCTGAAAGATTTCAACATTTTACTGAAAAATATTATAAATAAGACAGTGAATTATTTAATCATTACGGAACATCGTAAAATAAAAAATAAACATTTGCCACTAATAAAAAAAAGAAATAAATAAATCCATTTATGTTTTTCTACCTTGACCTTTTTTCTTAAACTACGAAATTCTCAGAATGTAACTATTTTTTCTTATCGCGCAGTACAACCAGTTATTATTTTATATATATTTGTAGAAGAAATGAAAAAGAAAACAAAAAGAAAAGAAAATTGCAATTAGAACCGTATTAAACTACACTAAGTAAGCTTAATGCTCCAAATCCTACTGGTTACGGTTATTTTCTTAATCGGTAGTCGAAAACGACGAATGCCGAAGAGGAAATTTGCGTGCAGATCCAGGCTACACAGGTACATTCATTCGGCTTCTGTATTGCAGCTAAATATATTACAGACAGTTCAAGCAGTATAACTACAGTGGAATATAATAGTGAATCGAAACGATATGCAATTACATTCGTGTTAAACCGTAATTCGAGACAGAATGAAGACAACGTAAAATCTGCAATACGAAAAAAACCGGCACACGGGTTGACTTGCGCAGGGAACAATTTGGAATTTTCCTTTTCATGACCACAGTTTCATAATATAACGGAGCTGTAAAGGTATTTATGTAAAAAACACACAGAAAACACATACGAAGCTTTCGTTTTGTGAAACATACTGTTTTACTGCGTTTTTGAATTAAACAATATAAAAGAGTCAGCTATGTGAGCAATAGGAAAAATTTAAATATGTAATTGCACGAACTATGTCGTAAGTTAAATTATTTATTTGCAAAACTATTAACTTATGATGTTCATCATTAAAATTTTCTATTCTGAATTTAAAGGTATAACATCATTACTGCTTCCTTCAACCAACTTCACGTAGAAACACTTTCTTCTAAGCTTTCTTAGTACTGCGTGGTAAACAGTTCTACAGTAAGTAGAGGAAAATATGTTTTTTATGCACGGCCCCTTAATCGATGTATGCCTGAGTTTTTGCTTATATCTCAGCAAGGTTTTATGCTACCGCGCTGACAATTTGAATTTAAGCATTTATTGATATTTCGCATTCAATTGACTACTAACCAGATTAGGTCATAATTCATTTTTTTCACGATCATATTTCATAATTTATAATTCCCTTAATATACCCTTTCTAATCTTGAATAGGGGCTCATATTATCTGGGCCTCTTTGGGTTTTACTGTTGCAACACCGAATCACGGTATCTATTTTCGATTAAATTATACAAGTCAAAAATAACTTTTGCAGTTTAACATTAGCGGCATCTTTTTTCCGTATCTCACTGTACACGTATTTATTGGTCGATTCGCATGAAATTTGGAATTTAAGGGTTTTATTATGTGCTGAATAGAGTGTGCGTAAAATAACACCTCTTATATGGAAAAATTCGCAAATAAATCGCTAATTAGCATGTTAATTAGTTTAATTAGCATATTTCTTCATATCACCTAATAGCTCCCTTCAAGTGCTTTCCAACGGTACCTTACTTCTTTGCATGCAACAAACGGTTCGAAAGATAGGGGGGCTCGTTTTTTTTTTTTTTTTTATGTCTGTACAAAGCGTTTCTAAAAATGTTCCGCGACTTTGGTTATCGTCCAACTGAAATCTGATGATACTGAGCGTTTATAAAACAAATGTAACGTTTGGGCAACACTTTCCCTCAAATTAAACGCAATGCATTTTAGAAATATAATTGGAATCCTGATTCTGTTGATTTAATGCTATGTTTCATTTTTGCAGTATTATGCACATATGACAACCCTAACTTTGAAGTGATTAACATCTTTTCAGATTGTTTAATATTTAAAAGGTTTCACCTGTGCTGATGTAATCTATATATATATAAAATGTTAAGTTGGTTTGTGTACGCTTCAAAAACTCAAAAAGTTCTGCACCGATTGAGCTCAAATTTTGACACGATATACAACCCGCTTCAAAGATTGTTTTTATCTATTTTTCGCGTCAGTAACATACCCGCGATCGCGAGAAAACAGCTTTTTCCTTCGACCATATATATTAATGAACTGCGCACTGGCAATAGCTGCATCAGAGCGTAATAAATGTATTCACGAATGAAAAGTCGTAATGGAATTCTAAAAACGAAACTCCTAAAATTCATGATGAGCACAGCACGAGTTAACCATCTTTTTGCCCGAAGTCACGTGATTTCGTGCTTGCGATGTTAGAGCCAGAAATTTTGATGCCATGCGCAGTCTATCAGTATATATGGTCGAAGGCTTTTTCAACGGTCAGCTGTGTACCAGCGAACGTGCCATCTGCCAGAAGCGAGGGGAACACTCTCCATACTAGGTGATCGTGTTGTTTTTACCTATTTTTCGCGTCAGTAACATTCCCGCGACCGCAAGAAAACAGGTTTTTCAACGGTCAGCTGTGTACCAGCAAACGCACCATCTGCCGGAAGCGAGGGGAACACTCTCCAAACTAGGTGATCGTGTTGTTTGTATCTATTTTTCGCGTCAGTTACATACCCGCGACCGCGAGAAAACAGCTTTTTCAACGGTCAGCTGTGTACCAGCAAACGCGCCATGTGCTGGAAGCGAGGGGAACACTCTCCATACTAGGTGATCGTGTCGTGATTGAGCTGCGCGGTTCGCCAAATCGTAAGTAGAGGTTATGTTTTGTCTCTTATCTCTCATGGTTTTCAACCTAGAGCTGTGAGAGCCATAAGAGGTTATAATCTTATCCCTTACTTCTGTTCCAGCGAAAACCGAAATAATGCCTCGCAAAAAAAAAACGAATTTGGGTCGTCGCACTCGCCACACAGAAGGATCGAGAAGACGGCTTTCGAATATGACTGAGGAAGAGCGGGCATACGTACGAGAGAGGAACAGACTAAGCACCATCCAGATGCGTAACACGGAACCAGCAGAAAGACGAGGAGCCAGGCTTGAGGATGCACGATTGCGAGCACGGCAGTCGCGTTCTGCAGGAACAGATTTGGTTCGTTCTCAACGGAATGAACGCGAGGCGTCGAGGATAGCTGAAACACGTACCCAAAGAACAGCAGATCTGATTCTGCAATACAATCGTCTTGCATTCCGCTACAATCCAGCTGTTGATTATAGTTCAAGTCCGCATGTTGTCATTGGCCAGATGAGTCATGTCTGTATCTACTGCCAGGCTCTAAAGTTCAATAATGAAACGAATGGGATGTGTTGCATCCCATTCGTTAATTAAATTGCCTCAACTTGAAGCACCACCAGAGCCGTTGAAAACTCTACTTGCTGGATCTACCGCTGAATCGAAGTATTTCCGATCGAACATCAGGAATAATAACTCTTGCTTCCAAATGACGTCATTTGGTGCGGAAATTGTGACTGCTCAATTCATGCCAACTTTTAAAATCAAAGAACAAATACATCACAAAGCTGGCTCCCTGCTCCCGTTCCGAGATAGTGACCATAAATTCCTTCAAATGTACTTCATCGTTGATGATAGAGATGAAGTCGATGCACGTTGTGGAATACATACCTCGCTAAGAAGATCCATCATTTCGCAACCACAGGAGCTCCTTCACGAAAAGAACAATTTGGTACGTTTGTTCAAAACGGCAATGGATATGATGCCATCAGATACCCCCAAGATTGTCATTCACGCCGACAAAACGCCCGCTGGAGAACATGTCGGAAGATATAATGCTCCAACTATAGACGAAGTAGCAATTGTCATAGTCGGAGATCATTTCCAACCTAGAGATATTGTTCTCCATCGAAGAAATGATCAATTGATAAACGTCGCAGAAACTCATCGTTGTTACGATGCTTTGCAATAACCAGTTATCTTCTGGGATGATGCCGATGGATATCATTTCAATGTGAAGGTGATAAACCCAGTGAATGGTGCAGAAATTAATAAAAAGTGCAGCGCAATGAACTTTTACGCCTACCGCTTAATGATTCGGAGGAACGAGGACAATTATATTTTGAAATGCCGTCAGTTGTTTCACCAGTACATTGTTTCATGAACTTTTACGCCTACCGCTTAATGATTCGGAGGAACGAGGACAATTATATTTTGAAATGCAGTCAGTTGTTTCACCAGTACATTGTGGATATGTATGCAAAAATTGAAACGGAACGTTTGCTATTTCTTCGTTTGAATCAGACCAAACTCCGCTTTAAAGAATACATTCATTTGCGAGATGCAGTTGTGAATGACGGTAATACAACCAACGTTGGAAAGCTTACTATTTTGCCATCTTCATACATAGGCAGTCCAGGTCACATGCAGGAATATGCTCAAGATTCAATGGCATATGTTCGTCATTACGGGCGTCCAGACTTATTTATCACCTTCACGTGCAATCCAGCTTGGGACGAGATACAGCAGCTGTTAGTTCCTGGGCAATCCCCCGTGGATAGGCATGACATCACAGCACGTGTTTTCAGACAAAAGCTTAAGTCGCTAATGGATTTCATTGTAAAACATGAAGTGTTTGGATCTGTGCGCTGCTGGATGTATTCAGTAGAATGGCAAAAGAGAGGATTGCCACATGCGCATATACTAATCTGGCTATACGATAAAATAACTACAGACGAAATCGACGATGTGATATGCGCTGAGATTCCACGGGCCGACGTCGATAAGGATTTGCATGCAGTTGTTATCAAAAACATGATACATGGACCATGCGGTACACTAAATCCGAATTCACCATGCATGGTAAACGGGAAATGTTCTAAGAAATATCCTCGAGCATTCGCAGCCAACACAGTAACAGGAGACGATGGATATCCTCAGTATAGGAGACGATCAACTGAAGATGGCGGGGATTCGGCAACTATACACATGCGAAATGATGATATTGATGTAGACAACCGTTGGGTGGTCCCATATTCGCCTCTGTTGTCAAAAACATACAAAGCGCACATAAACGTAGAATATTGCAATTCGGTCAAATCGATTAAATACATCTGTAAGTATGTGAATAAAGGCAGTGATATGGCAGTTTTTGGTGTGCAACCAGAAAATAGTGACAGAAATGCAGTACGAGTTATTCATGAAATTGCACAATACCAGGCTGGAAGATACATAAGCAGCAATGAGGCTGCATGGCGAATTTTTTCATTTTCCATGCATGAACGCAATCCAGCTGTGGTTCACTTAGCAGTACATTTAGAGAATGGACAGCGTGTTTATTTCACAGATGCAAATGTGCAACAAAGAGCCCTTAATCCACCTGGTACAACTCTGACTGCTTTCTTAACATTGTGTCAGGAAGACGTTTTCGCCAGAACACTGTAGTACACAGAAGTGCCCTCTTATTACACGTGGAATGTAACTAAAAAAGCATTCATACGACGCAGACGAGGGGAGCCAGTCTACGGTCAACCTGGCATTTTCAGAGAAAATACAATTGGTAGACTTTATACAGTGCATCCTAATCAAGATTAATGTTTTTTCCTTCGCATGCTGTTGGTAAATGTGCCTGGTCCTAGATCTTTCCAGCAACTGAAAATTGTTGACAGCGTCACATATGCCACTTTCCGCAGTGCGTGTCAAGCTCTTAATTTATTAGAAAACGACCAACAGTGGGATATATGTATTAGTGACGCGTGCAACACTGCACATCCAAGCCAAATTCGAGCACTATTCGCAATTATATTGACCGCTTGCTTCCCTTCATCTCCCACAGAGTTATGGGAAAGATATCGATCGCATATGGCTGAGGATATTTTGCATAAAGTACGCCTAGAAAATGCCAATATGACCATGGAATTTACAGAAGGCATTTACAACGAAACATTGATAAATATTGAAGACAAGTGCTTAGCTATTGCAAATAAAGTTCTTAGTCAATTGGGAATGCCAGCACCCAACCGAACTACGACTGCTTCATTTGATGTGGATTTGCGCCGTGAACAGAGTTACAACACCGGTGATCATCAGTCATATGTCCAATCAAACATTCCCAAATTAACGTGTGAACAGAAGGGCATTTATGATCGCATAATGCAAATGATAAATGACGGAGCTGGGGGGGGGGGCATCTTCTTGGGATGCGCCAGGAGGAACTGGGAAAGCATTCCTTATCAGATTGATTCTGGCAACGGTTCGATCAAAAAATGACATAGCCTTAGCTCTCGCTTCGTCTGGAATAGCTGCGACATTATTACCAGGTGGAAGGACTGCTCATTCAGCTCTGAAGTTGCCATTAAACATGCGAATCATCGAGACTCCCACGTGCAATATTTCCAAAGCATCCGGTATGGGAAAAGTATTACAAAAATGTAAACTCATTGTTTGGGATGAATGCACGATGGCACATAAAAAATCGCTTGAAGCTCTTGATCAATCGTTGCGAGATTTGCGTGGAAACGTTCAACCATTCGGGAATGCATTGATATTGCTCGCAGGAGATTTTAGGCAAACATTGCCTGTAATTTCTCTATCGACACCAGCAGACGAAATAAATGCTTGCCTGAATTATTCAACATTGTCGCGACACGTACGTACATTGCAGTTGACTACGAATATGCGTGTCCAGCTGCAGAACGATCAATCAGCCGAGGTATTCTCACGACAGTTACTGGACATTGGGAACGGACAACTGCCAGTCGATGAGACGTCAAGACGAATACCATTTCCTGATAATTTTTGTAATTTAGTAACATCGAAATAAGAACTGATCGAAAAAGTATTTCCTAATATTCAAATTAATTATAAGAATCACGATTGGCTCAGTGAACGAGCTATCCTTGCTGCGAAGAATAAAGATGTCTATCAAATTAATAATGTTATTCAATCCAGCATTCAAAGTGAGGAAATTACATACAAGTCGATAGATACAGTTGTGGAAGCAGATGAAGTAGTTAATTACCCAACGGAATTTTCGAACTCACTTGATCTGCCAGGGATGCCACCACACATATTAAAATTGAAAATAGGTGTGCCAATTATCATGTTGCTGAATATTAATCAGCCAAAACTCTGCAACGGCACGCGACTCGCAGTTAAAAAACTGACGAAAAATGTAGTGGAAGCAACGATTTTAACGGGGCCTTTCGAAGGTGAAGATGTCCTCATCCCTCAAATTCCCATGATCCCGAACGATACACCATTTCAATTTAAAAGATTGCAATTCCCAATTCGATTGGCGTTCGCAATCACAATCAATAAAGCTCAAGGTCAATCTTTAGAATTGTGTGGTTTAGATTTAGATGCGGATTGCTTCTCACATGGAGAACTGTATGTTGCGTGTTCCCGTGTCGGCAAACCAGACAGCCTTTATATCTACGCAGAGAATGGAAAAACAAAAAATATTGTATACCCACAAGTATTGCAAAATTAAACTTCTATGAAACGTATGCTTTGTTTTGTTCCTCAATTCTCATCCATGCAGCCACAATGTGCCACAGCTACGGAAATCTCAGATGGTTTTGTCAGGGGTTGTACAGAATTTCACACCGAAGCAGGGAAGATTAAATCCGAATTTACAAGTGTAATCTGCTGACATTGCTGAACGTGATGCTGCTAGATTATTTAATTTGAATCTCAAAATAAAAGTACATAGAAAATAGTTTTTATGTTTAAAAAGATAAGTATATACACTCGCGGAAAGTGAAAAAAAAAACACCAAGAAGGAGACGTCTGATACTAAAGAAAATTACACAGCATAACAACGGAATACAGAGGATAACGTGCTCAAAACATTATGGCAAAATACAGCTGTATTTGCTGGTAAACTGAAAAATAACATTTCCCTGTAACATGGTTAGTACGAGGTTGAACCGCCATGAACTGCGTCACACTGTGCAATCCTGGCATGGAATCTGTCGTACAGATGTTGGATGTAAGTTTGGGGTATTGAGTTCCAAGCATCCTCAACCTGGACGCGTAAATCGGGGATGGTCGTGGCTGGCCGTGGAGACCGGATACAACGTTGTCCCATATAATCCCACACGTGCTCAATGGGGGACAAATCCGGTGAACATGCAAGTCACGGAAGTTGTCGCACACCCTGAAGTGCATGTTGCGTTGCACGTGCCGTGTGTGGGCGTGCGTTATCTTGCTGGAAAACACCACGATGGACCGACCTTACAAATGGCACAACAACGGGCTGAATGATGTTGTTGATGTAAGAGGTGCTGTTTAACGTACCCGGTACAAACACTAGTTGTGTACGGGAGTGATAGCTGATCGCTCCCCACACCAGGAGACCAGGTGTAGGCCCTGTGTGTCGCTGGCGGAGGCAAAATTGGTGGAGCCTCTCCTCTGTGGGTCTGCGAACACGCATACGACCATCACAGGCTCCCAAGCAGAATCTGCTTTCATCGCTGAACACGACAGATCGCCATTGCGTTCTCCAGTGCAGACGTTGGCGACACCACTGCATCCGTTCCTGACGGTGGGCTGGAATCAAAGGCATACATGCCAGAGGCACACGTGCACGTAGTCCTGCATCCAGTAGACGACTGCGACTTGTTTACACAGTCACTTCAGGTGCAACGGCAGCTCCGATTTGCGTCGCAGTGGATGTTCTGCTTGACAACGCCGCTTTTCTTATGCGTCGATCGGTCCGCTCATCAGTCCGTCTGTGACTCCCGGTTCCACGTCTTCTCGTGTGGGAATGTTCCTCGGACCATTTACACCCCCATCGTACCACTACCGATACTTCCCGTCCAATTCGCTCCTGAGTACGACGATACGACCACCCAGCATTGTGGAGTCCGACTAGACGATCTCGCTCAAAGTCCAATAACTGCTAAAATCGTACACGTCTTCCATGTCTAGGCATTGCAGCTTCTTCACGGTCTTCGCACGTGTACGTACGCCAACGACTGATTGCATTTACTTCACCGCACGTCTTGAATACCACCGACGATAATTTGCATATTATGCCGTGCTGTGGCGCAAGCGCTCACCGGTTGGTCCCGAAATTAACATCACACCTATGTAAACCAGACCCCATGAATATATGTAAATTTCATGATCGTCCGCCAAATCCTTCTTCGTGTTCTTTTTTTCTTTCCGATAGTGTATTAATAGAAAAGCTCAATAAAATAAATTTTGAGATGTGACCTAAATTTCAATATTGGCCAAGCAAAGCTAAAATAAATTATTTGGAAGCTAGAAATTTATAATCTCAAAATGCATTGCTGAAGGGAAAGAAGATAATGTTTGTTATTGCTGAGGTAAAACGTGAAAAAGTAAAAGAAAGTTTAAGCAGAATTATTTCAAAAACTCAGAATTTTTCCCTGGGAAAAGGTATTTCCAGAAGTAAACGAAAACTCCTACACTGTACGAAAAAATTTAGAGTTTTTATTAGGATTAAATTTCTTAATAATTGTGTGATGTAAGAGAAGAATGGGAAAAGTGTAAATAACAGTGGGCATACAGTTCTCAAAGTTAAGGAAACTCGTCTTGAGAGGTACTTCGAGGTCATAAGTGTAGTGGTCTTACAGTTCTGTTCCTTAAAGTGTAAAAGGCTTTTTTTTGTTGTCGTTTTCTCAAAATGGCAAAACAAATACACATTGCAAAACGTTACAAATCATATTATACAGTAATTTAATGTTAGCATCGGAATGGGTTTTTTATTTGGAATGTAAAGACCTAGTTTCTCACTATTTTCACCGATTTTTGTGAAAACACTTGACATTTTTTTATTGTAACTAAAATAAGATTTTCAGATAAGGAATTCATTTCCGTTAATATCAATCCCCAGCACCCCGATGAAATTTTTAAAATACACTATCTACCAACAAGGAATTGGACACCCATGAAATCGACGATATCTGCGGTCCTGTTACACGTCACGGCCGCCGCCGTTAAATATCGTGTGGGAAACAACAACGCAACCAGTCGCATGCAAGATGCCACGCATTTCGGAGCTCTCTGATTTCGAGAAAGGTGTAATCGCCGGGTATCACAGAAATGGCCGATCCATACGTGACATATCCAGCCAGTTGAAGTACCCAAAATCGACAGTGGCCTACGTGATTGGCAAGTGGAAGATGAGAGGTGACTGTCGTAATGTGCCCCGACCCGGCAGACCCACAAAACTGGAAGTTACAGACTGACGGGTGCTGGCCAGAAAAATTCGGAAGAGCCGCACCAAACCGAAGGGCCACATCCGCGAGGAGTTTCAACAGGCCTCCGGGAGTGTTCGTTGGATGTATACCATCCGTAAGGAAGCCTATCTGCTCGGTTATCATGGACGGGCTGCCGCCCTCAAGCCTTTGATCACCAAGTCTAATAGCGCTGCTCGGCTAACGTGGTGCAAAGAACGTCGACAGTGGGCCGTTGAACATTGGAAACAGGTTCTATGGAGCGACGAATCAAGGTTCACCTTCTACCGTTCGGATGGCAGGGTCTGAGTTTGGCGTCTGCCTGGAGAACGCCTCCTGCCGGAATGTATTGTGCCAACTGTGAAGTTTTGTGGCGGTGGAATTATGCTATGGGGGTGTTTCTCCTGGTATGACACGGGACCCTCGGTCGCAATTCCTGGTAGACTCAACGCCGAGACCTACTGCACCATTTTGGATGACCATGCGCTTCCTACGTTGTGGAAGTTTTACGGGGTGGACCCATGTAACTTTCAGGATGCCAATGCCACCTGTCATGTTGCGAGGTCCACCATGGCTTGGTATGGCGACAATGGGGTTAATTGAATGGACTGGCCTGCGCAGAGCCCGGACCTTAACCCTATCGAGCACCTATGGGACGAGTTGGAGCGTCGACTTAAGGGGAAGAGTTGGAGCTTCGACTCGGCTTGGAGAAGACAGGTCAGTTCTTTCACCGTCCAAAATCGGTGAAAGAACTGACCTGTCTTCTCCATGCCGAGTGGAAGAGAATACCGCTAGCCGTCGTACAACGCCTGGTTGAGAGTATGCCCCGGAGGGTCGCAGCTGTAATCGTTGCTCGTGGAGGCTGCACCAACTGTTGAAGGTGAATAAACTTCGTTTTCCTTTGCTATCACAGGTGTCCAATTACTTGTTGGTAAATAGTGTAGCTATAAATTTCATAAACATAGCTGAAAATCAAACACAAAAATTGTATAAATTCATAGCCCTGTAACTCTTAATCATTAATTTAGAAAAAGTGGTAAAGGTATTTAGTTGGTTTATAGTGAAGCGCACTATCTCTTTTTTTAAGCACTGTCGGCTTTAATGATTAATTTTTTTACGAGTTTGTTTTCGACTTTAAAAAGCTTCTAAGCGAAAATTATGATTTTTCGACTTTTTGTTTTCAATATACCCACATGTGTTTACATTTCTTTTGGAAATCCAGACACACTTCATTGTCATGAATTCGGATATATTGCCAATTAATGTCGTGGAAAATATTTTGAAATATTTTATTTAGGCATTTCCATAAAAAATCTTGAATGCTTCATTCCTAAAGTGTTTTATCAAAAGTCTGTAAAACGCTAGACGGAAAATTTCGGTCTTTATCTGCTTTGCACCTTTGACGTGAATGGGTAGCGCAACCGAGTAGCCAATACTGCTCGACTGGCTTATGGACCTATTTTACTATCTACTTACCTTGCTACGGAGCGGTGGTGGTAAATTTAACAATCTTGCTAGCAATGGCGCTAATCTCGTATTGTATCTTTCAAGCACATTTTCTTTTTTTTTACATGTATCATTCGCGTTTGTTTTCTTCGTGCGACAGCGACAATCGCATTATTCTAGATGCACTTATAATGCATGCTTTTCCTTTCTGCCTCTTCCGAGCTTTCCACGTTGGCTCTCATATCTCGTAAACATTCTAGCGCGATACATCTTATGTAATTTATTTCTTGATTGGAGGTTTAACGACCACCGTGAGCAACTCAATGGGCTATAAGCAGTCGCCCATCCCTAATTTAGGGTCACTGGTTCCCGGGAAGGGATAGAGCCAGTGTCATAAGACAAACACAACATCCATGTCTCACCGGGATTCGAACTCGGACCCTTTCGGACGAATGATGAGAGGTCATTGCTTAGACCATTGCGCCACCGGGGCGGCCTTATGTAATTTGGTGGGGTAAGGTATTACCCAGTTTCTGGTGCCCAAAGTTCTGTGTGGAGTAGAAATACCCCTCATCCGGGCTATATGATGATTATAATATTTCATACTTTTTATGGTTGCCATATCTTTGCAGTAAGTATAGTATATTCTAATTGTTATCTATGAGGTTTTAGTTTTTTTGAAATATGTGGTAAGTTACTGCAGTCAGTGAACAAAATTTAACGCGATTTTCAATGTCCTTAATAAACAAATAGTTAATAATAGTAACATCTAATCTGAATCTTCCCCCCCCGAAACACACACACATTTCCGTCAAATGACAGTGGTGCAACAAATAAAAGGAGTGGGTATGATTCATGGCCCCTTCATTTTCTGAAAGGATTTACATGAAGTTATACATATTGTGCCGTAATTAGGAGTTGATGTTAACGTTAGCAAAGTTCAGCTAGTTTGTGTCGACATGTTGGTTCCTAACATAAGTATTTCTTAAGGTGAAGTGATACAAATGTCGGGGATTTTGGGGCAGTTATCAATTGTTTGGTTTGTTTATTTATTTATTAACTACTTTTTTTAACTGCACAACAACAAAGAAAATTAATTATTATGTAACTAATTACGTAACATATAAAACAGGACCCAAGCTGGAGACTGGAATCAGGAAAGGATCGTTGTGTTTGCTCTAGAGCAGGTTCACTCACGTGACGAGGTGCCGTGTTTCCACCCATAAGTTACGCCACTACTTGCAACTCGGGCTCCAGACTCTGCGCGATTGGTCAAAAAGATGAAATCTCGCGTTCCCATTGCACTTGTCATTTACGCTATCCGGACGTCACGTAATTGGACACGACCCGGACCCGAACCGAACTTGACCCGGACAAATGTTCTTTGAACTATAAATTCGAAACTGAATTTATATTATACATACATACATACATCTTCTTCCCCCTCTTCCCCTTTTATCAATATATATGGTCGTAGGTTATACAGAAATCGAACAAATGTATTACAGGAACGTATAATTTACTCGCTTAAAGAAAGTGCTGAAACTGCCGTCCTTCATTCGCAAGACATAACCTAACTGTTTTACGCATGTTTTCAAACGCATCTGCGACAGTCAAAATGTCCTTTCGTAGTAATGTTCGGATTATTCTATTTAATTCTGATGGTGTTATGGTCAAAAACTTTACATTAAGTAACTTGTTACATGTTTAACTTCAGGTTTTGCTGTTTCTTGATAACATATCAAGCTTTAGCATATGTTTCACGGCAACACCATTTTTCACCAGCTTCTTATAAGTTGAAAGTTTCCAAAATGTGGATATTGATTTCACCATTACCCCTCAGAAGGAAGGGACACTCTTGAAATCAACATTTACATTTCGGAAACTTTCAACTCATCATAAGCTTGTGAAAATTGGTGCTGCTGTGAAACATATTGTGGTACCTTAAGGAGATGAAACAACTTCCTGCATTTGCTCTTCCTCATTTTGTTTTCAACAAGCACGTGTCTGACTCCCTCGACGCCTTTTACAATATCCTTAATATTAAATTTATCCATATTAACAAATAAGGCATTAATTCCGATACGACATGCAATGAGAACGGGATGCTAGTACGTCAAACGAAAACCTCGCATACTGAATGCAAGAGATGCGATGTAAAAAGTAACTCAGTCGTTCAATGTGACACGCGAGCTGTGAGAGAGTGGATCAGCAGCAAAGCAAGCGACAAGCGTTTGCCTGTACGTTCGTCCGTACAATCACACCGAAAAGAAATGCAAAGAAAGCATCGTTTTACGATATGATGTAGGTGTTGCAGCGGCGCACCCATGAGGAGGGCCGATGGAGCCCGTCTCCCCCTCTTGGGCTGACAGAGTGGAAAATTATTAAGCCGAATTTTGAAACAAAAAAGCACGACACGCGATCTATATATATTTTTTAATCATGTACTTTATAATTATGACATGCAATAATTATAAGGGTGTAGTTCTTTTAAAAAATTCAGAAAACCTAACCAGGAAACGAATCTCATTTACCGGCTCTTTTAATCATTTACCTTTCTTGTATTGCTACAGTACTAGTAACTGGATAAAACTAAATGTGCAGAGGTCAACCTCATTCTTAAGTCACCACGACCTTGGGAAAATTCTGTGTGCCACTGCCCACGCTCCTCCCCCTCCCCGCCCTTCCTTGAGGAATTTCTGGTGCGTTACTGGGTGTGTCTAGCGTCGGTGAGTGGAAATCTTTTTTTAAGAAAGAAATGACAATATTTTTGCATGACAATCCATTTTCCTCTTCACTGGCACCAGTATCGAGCACAAAATTCCACAGTACGCATTTTAATGTGAAATATTTGCTTTTTCTTTTCAAAAATACAACGGAAATAAATCTGTGTCAAAATCGAGTCAGAAACACCCGCACCAGTGGCGGCTCGTGGCAACTTAAACAGTTGGGGCCAGTAGCCGAAGTCCAACAATGAAATAAAAAAAACTGTCATTCAAATGTCATTATTAGGCCAACTATTCAGACCCCACCCCCAAGGTTCCTTTACTTTGCCTCTGTTTATCCCCTTGACTCACAATAATGTCCAAATCAAGTAGGAATGTGTCAACTATTGTATTGCACACGAAAAAAATTTCCTCAGAATAGAATGCATAACTATTAACAGAAAAATGCTAAAACTCCTTAAATAAAATGTTTACCTTAAAACATATGAGCATTAATTTATGTTAGTTGTGCTTTTTGTTTCTTCAGATTTTCAACTGATGAATAATACTCACAGGATAAAAAAATGTAGTGAAAAAATAATAACTCCAAATATATGCAGGGATGGAATGTTTCATGAATTTCGTCCCATATAGAATGAGTACCATACTACCATTTGCATTATTTGAAATGTTTAACCTTTTTTTAACGAACTTGTGAAACCTAAAAACATATATGTACTCATATGCAAATTATACTTACAGGTTTTCTCATTTATTTATTTATTTTTAACATAGAAGATCATCTTAGTTAAAACAGAAATTAGAACTGCAAAGCGTTTTGTAAACTTCATACTCTTGGAAACTCAAATTCTTGGGCTGATGAGCACTGTGTTTTTTTAAGTGAAGCTCAGACTAAAAATTCTTCGGGTGATAAGCACTGAGTTTTTTGAAATAAAGCTTTTCTTCCAGATTTAAAGCAAAGAACGGGGATATTAACAAAATATCCACTCCATTAATTGTACTCGACAAGCAAAAAAGTCACGACACAAAGAAACAACACATCACCGAGAGAGAGACGCACAGAAAAAACAACTAACTGAACTTTGCTAGTGTTGTATGTAGGTCTTCATACTGAATGAGACGGGAAGGAAATCGTCTCCTCTTTGCTTGCGTAGTGATGTTACTGGGGCCTGTTGGAGCTGGCACCAATAACCTCACACTCTGATCGTGATCTATTTCTTCAGGCAGGGAATAGTTTTTCGTTTTTGAAGGAAACTTTTCTCTTAGGTAATGATTTTTGAAGAGAAAGGTTTATCACCATGTAGTTAAGAAAAAGAATAAGAATCAGGGCAAAAAAATATATATATTTCTAGAAATAGAAATTTTCAGGTGGGGCTTGGCCCCACTGGCCTCTAAAGATGAACCGCGCCTGACCCTCACCCAAACCGTTTAACCCCCAAGAAATTGTCGACCAGTTGATCCTTGACCCGTTTCCATCTCTGTCTCAAATACAAACACTTACACAATTTAATGATGATAAAAAAATAATACAGTGCAGGGAAATCGAGTGGAGAGGGGTAGAGGATTACGAGAGAAATCTTTGCTGTCTTTAGCTTCCGCTGTAGAAAGTTTCTGCTGCCGTTTTACGATTGCGGGATAAATTTTCGCTACATCGAAATTTCGTTTTGGGAATTTTTCCACCATTCCCGATCTTAAATACTAATGTTATCTAATGAAGTTATAGCCTCCCCGGTGGCGCAGTGGTCTAAGCGATGGCCTGTGATCATTCGTACGAAAGGGGTCCGGGTTCAAATTCCGGTAAGGCATAGATGTTGTACTTGTCTTACTGCACTGGTTCTCTCTCTTCCCTGGAACCAGTGACCCTAAATTAGGGACAGGTGAATGCTTTCAGTCCATTGAGTTGCTCACGGTGGTCGTTAAACCTCCAATTAAAAAACATTGATATCTAATGATCATGTATTCAGGGCAGAGGGAACATTGCGAGAAAAAGAATTTAAAACTGCAGGGTTCCGTCTAACTTCCTTTTTCGGACATTTTAGCCTCCGTTCGCAAACTGAAACACAAACATTTATGCAATAAATGCGATCAGGCGTGGTTGGTACCTACAAAAAGGGGACCGGGGAGGAAAATCCCATGAACGATTGGCAAAGTGTGGGGCCGACCGACCGCGACCCATGGATGCTAGAGGTGAGCGAGGGTTATCCTGTATGGTACGAGTCGATAGAAGGGATATCGTGACGAAACTCGCTGGTAATTTGAATTCTACTGGCGGAGTTAATATGTCACAAGACACAGTACATCAAGCCCTTCTGAAAACAGTTCTGAGTAGCTGCTGGCCGCTCCGAGTGTCAATCCTAATTTCGATTCACCGTCGAAAGCGCCATCAATGGGCAACAGATGGGCTACTGTGGGGCAAGGCGCAGGTAATTTAAATGCTGGTGAGAGGAGTAAAAACATAAATCGAACCCTGCTAAAAATAAAATACATTAAAGCCCACTAAAAATGGAAAGGGGCTGTGTTACCGCAACCATCAAACATACATCAAACCCTACTAGAAATGGGGCTGAGTAGCTGCAGGTTACTCTGATTGCAATACTAACTTTGATTCACAGTCTAAAGTGCCTACAGTGGATACTCAAGCATCAAAACTGGAGTTTGAATGACTAGGAGAAGGCCGTCTGCTCAGGTGAATCTTGTTTCCTGTTGCACAATGTTGATAGCGGGAAACATGTGCATCATTTATCTGGAGAAGTGTTGGCAGCATTATGCGCACCGGCGGCAGAATTTTAATGCTTTGGGTAAATTTCCGCTGGAAAAGCCAGATTCCAGCCATTCATGTGCGGAAAGTATGTCTTATATCTTCTCAATAAACATCACTGCAGAACAGGTAGAGCTTTTAATGGCAACGGTATTCTCACCTAGTAGTGCCTTCTTTCAGCAGTATAATGAGACACGCTATAAGGGCCGGATTGTTTGAGTATGGTTCGTGGAGTAATACGAAGACTTCCAGGTATTTCTCTGCCCTCCAAATTCGCCAGACATCAATCCAGTCTAGCATCTGTGGTTTGTGTTGGAACAGCAAATCCAATCTGAGCGGACTTAATCAGGTAACTTACAAAAGTTAAAAGGTCTGCTGATAACGTATTGGTACCAGACACCAAAAATCACCATTTGAAATCTTGTAGCGTGCATGCCTTGGCAGGTAAGAGTAGTTTTGGAGGCACGTAGAGGAACAACATCGTGTTAGATAGATGGCCATATTTGTCTGGCTCTTCGGCGTATTGCTATTCTCATAAATAGTCAAAGATATGATATTTTAGAAGATATTCAGAATATCCCACAGTGGTCAATAGTTATGCATATTTTCATTATTTATGAAAGTACGCCCAAATATACATAAATATCAAGTGCGTAGTTTTTTCTTTAATATTTACAAACAATTCCAAATAAAAGCATCCGGTATAATATTACAAAAAATGCATTACATGAATATTTCGAAAAAAGCTGCAGTAGGAAAATTTTGGAGACATTCTTAGTATTTTAACACCCGTTCGGCGCTCTAAGCAGCTGTTCTGGGAGAATTCGAAATTAGTTTCTCTTATGGGATATTGAAGGCAGGTGGCTGAATTTCCAAGTAAGACAAATTTTTGAAGATGACAATCCGATTTTTGGCGTAAATGTGACAAGGATGGTAAGTCAGATAATATCCGAAAACTTGAAAATTTTCATCGTCCTGGAGCGGGACAATTTTCAAGTTTTCGGATATTATCTGACTTACCATCCTTGTCACATTTACGCCAAAAATCGGATTGTCATCTTCAAAAATTTGTATTATATGGCGTAATCCCGTATTTCTTCCAAGTAAGAATTTGAAGTGTGACATGCTCTGGTGAGACAGGTAATTGCTAATTTAGAACGTCAGCTATACGATGAATCACGAAAGCAGAGATTTTACTTTAATTTTGAATGTGTTTAGAAATGAACAATCTAACGATGTCATTGCATTTTATGAAATAGAAGATTTTTTTCTGTTAAGTGAAGCATGTGTAATGCTAGAAGTTAGGGGAAAGAATAGTTTCCATTTAATTATAAGTATTCTGAACGGGCAATATATGGCCTTCGTAGCATCCATTTTGTTGAACATTGCAATTTTTAAACCACCATCGTTTCTGCATTCAGGAGTTACGACTGCTTCCGCTTTCTCCATATCTCACACTCTTGGAACACTCATGTGCCGTGTCCTTTGGTTTTAAAAACCTAAAAATACATGTGGAAAGCCAGTTTTTCTAGAAAATCAACAACATGTTACGCTTGATTAAACAAACGAGTGTTCGGAAAAACTGTTCGAGCTCTGAATAGATTCAGCTGATTCCCAGATAGCTTCAAATTTTATGTCCTTAATTAATCATATAAGTTTTCTTTTTAACAAAACACGAAGGGAGGTACTTGCATGTTTAATCTTCAATGTTTAGATTGACGTCAAAAATATTGAAGCACAGTTTACAATATACGCGTTTCAATTAAGCTCAAATAACAGCAGAACATATAACATCGACTATCCCATAACAAATATGTGCAAATCAATTACAAGCTCTATCCGAATTCAGCAAAAGTGGGTTAGAACATGTAACTAAAAAAAGCATCATGTACTTAACGAGAGACAACCTAACGAGAAATCACCTTAATGAAAGTCAGCCAGAATATACATAATGAACATCTTTCTTATCTCTGACTTTTCACATACATCACTAAAATTTCGCCCTTAATACCGTTGCCACCTGTATGAGGCTGGAGGCGCCTGAATTGAGCCTTTCGTCTCGCACTGTTTCGTAAAAGTTTTGAATATCCTTTTGCACTGACAGGGAGCGATATGTCAGCTTTTTCAGGGAGGCGGAAATCTACATCTCCTTTGGTTGTAATCATTGGCGTTCTCCGCTTCTAATCCGGAGCAGATGTAGATATCTTCGTGTAGTGGAGCTGAAGATATGTACAACTGATCCCATTTTAATTTTCCATATTTACTGATTTGATCAGGTATCCTTTCATATTATTAATTCTAGAACATTTATCAGTACTATGGTTTCGATATAACTTTCCATATTTCCCAAATTACTCCGAAAAATGCATGGAGGAAGTGTTTATATCCCGTACGCAAATTGTTAACGAAAAGCTTTGTCTCGTTTATTGTGCAATCCGTTGGACGTATAAAGTGCTCTATGTTTTTCAGAATTTCTTGAGTTAAATGTTGCATACCATTATTACGGATAGTTCTTTTACATGTAACTACACTGCTGCCTACCCAAAATGCAACACCAAGAAGAACACGAGATAGCAAAGCCAGATTTACTGGACACATAACAACAGATACAAAGTTGAAACGATGGAGCTTACAGGCCTGTGCGACTTGCGGAACACGCAACATCCATAGTTCGTGTGACCCCCCATGGCTGGCAATAACGGCTGCTATACGCCGCGGCATCGAACGAAATAGGCTTTGGATGTGGGCTTGGGGTATATCGGTCCAGGCTGCTTCCACACGTTGAAACAGTTCATCAGGCGTAGCCGCGGGTGGTGCTTGCTAGGACACTCGGTTGCCGTTCAGCGACCAGACGTGTTCGATGGGCGACATGTCGGGAGAACAGGTGGGCCACGGCAGCAGTGACACCTGGTGGGCCGTAAAGAATGGTGCACGATGCGTGCCACGAGCGGGCGCGCATTGTCCTGTTGAAACGTGGTCGCTGGCAGGTCATTCAGGTAAAGGAGGACTACAGGCTCCAAAACGTCGAAGATATTGAGGTGGCTGTTGAGTATACCGGCGATGCGTACCAGAGGAGCGCGGGTGTCATATCCAATTGCGCCCCAAACCATGACGTCAGGCGACAGACCGGTATGGCGACGCATAATGCAGGCGTCATGCAGTCCCTCGCCACGGTGCCGCCGCACGCGGATCTGAACATCGTGGTGTTGCAAGTAGAAGCGGTGATTCGCCGTAGAAGACAATGTTGTACCATTCCTTAGTCCGGGTGCAGCGTTCAACGGCCCACTGCTGCCGCACTCGCCGGTGGTGTAACGTCAATGGTAATCGGAGCAATGTGCGCCGTGCGACAAGTCCCCGTTCCTGCAGATGACGTCGAACGGTACGTGCTGACACAGGTTGTTTTGCAGCACACCCTAATTCTTGCGCTAACGTTCGTGATGTGGCAGTGCGAGCCGTCAATGCCCGCCGCACAAAATGCCGGTCCTGTCGTTCGGTGGTGTGCCGCGGCTGCGGCAATCGCTCACGTCGGTCCGTCCGTCCCTTCTGCACCCACAGAATCAATACTCGCCTCACTGGGGCTAGATGTCGTCCAACACGGGTGCCAATGTATCGGTACGATAAACCACTGTCGCGATCAGCCACTATTCGTCCTCTGTCGAACTCCGAAACCTGCTGGAATGACTGCCATATTCTGCGACGAGGCATCAGGAAGCTTCCCACGCACAGGTCAGGCAGCACAACACACTTCCACTACTTACACCCCGCCTTCTGTGCACCCTTCTTATAGTGCTTCTCAGTGGCGTGCCGGGCGCACATGATTTGCATATGCCCTGCAGTGATAATCGTTTGCATGTCCTCTCGCCGGCGACGCATGCTGCGAATTTCAGGCCAATCGGATATTTCCTTCTTGGTGTTGCATTTTGGATGGCCAGCAGTGTATATTCTTCTGGTTCCAACACTGTTTCAATGCAATACACTCTTTGACCCCAACAACAACAACAAAAGAAAAACCCACAAGGAACCATCAATCTAGAAGAAAATTGGTATGCACCATGTAGTTCTTGTTTTTTCAGTTCTCGTTAATGAGAGTACCGACAGGGGCTTAAATAAATCCCTGTGTGCATTAGTTCGATACATCTCTCCGAATGAGACAAAATTTAGAACTGAACTTCTGGAATTATTCACACTGGTTGCAAGATGTTTTTGTATTCTACCTTAGTCATGTACTATGGCATAGTACATAAACAAGTGGTAATTCTTTTCCGGAATCTTTTTCTGAATGAGAACAGCCGCATTCGTTCTGAAAAGGCACAGGGCACTTCGATTAGTGAATATATATTTTCCTATATCCGTGAGTGTCAGCTCCTTGCACATTTATCGCCCATAGTTATGTACGACGCCAAACTTGTACAGAAATATGTACGTGCGTTAATAGATCTCGCTCCAGGGGCATGTAATTTTCCTGTTCTCTGGATAGATTCTTATGTAGAAACAGTTCAACGCGCATTACTACGCCAACGAATAATTACGTTAATGCATGTCAGCAAAATGTGCGCTGAGACTCAATTTTTCTTTACAGACACAAGTTGTGTGAAATATTTCTCGTTTCAAAAAGGTAACGAGCCACAAAGGCCGTTCTAGAATGCTTAGATTACCACGATTGTACTGCTTGCATATCGTATACAATTTTATATATAATTTCTTTTTTCCGGATATAGAGTGCGCACAAAATGTTTTGTCTATTAATTTCACTAAAAAATGATTATCTCTTTTCAGTTTAGAAGAACTTTTACATAACGTCACTGGTCGTGCTTTGTCCCTGGTTCTTCTTCCCCAAGGTGCCTGGGTTTACCAGTTGAGTGTCGATGCGCTGTTAGTAAAACAATGTAAGACGAATAAAATCTGATGCCTCATGAGGTTAAGTACCTAAGGGAATATTACCCGTGGTTGTTGACGATGATGATGATTACTTTTATTGGAAAGAAAAGCTTTGTCCATCTAACACGTTTTCTAGCAGTGAGAAGGAGAAAGCTTAGAGGCCCAGGTGACGCAGAGGTTTAAATGCTGGCCTCTGACCATTCGTCCGAGTGAAATCGGTCTTCAGTCCCGGATGATGAATGAAAGAAGCGCTCGCTTCACGGCACGAGTTCTCCACCCTCAGAAAACAGTGATACCATATTAAAGAGGAACGGCTGCTTGTAACCCATGACCTGCTCACGGTGGTGGTAACCCCTACCTCGGAGAAAAATGACGATTTTGAAATTAAATATATTCTGAAGAATAAGTGGCCGTACTTCCAAATGCTGCCCACTCGCCGTTAACTACTTTTACTTATTGTGATTTCAGATCGGCCGATAGATGGCAGCATGTCCGTCCTTTCCTTGCCACGCTTAGTAGGTTTTAGTTCTAATTGGTTTGTTGAATTTATGTTTTGTAAATTGAGCCATTAGGTTTTTTTTTTTTTTTTTTGGACGATTTTTTTACTGTGATGTAAGATGTGGAATTGAAAGAGATTATTGGGTAAAAATGGTACGAATGAGTTTACGTTCGTTTCGTGAGGTGGAATCGAAGGATTGCTAGCAATGTCATGATGTTCAGAGGCTCATCCAATGACTTTCAGAGTGGATATGTCTTATCATTTTGGACAATTCAGGCGTCGGAAGAAACACGCTCCAGAGAAAGATGACCTGTGCTATCCCATACTTTAAAAGTGGTACCATGATGTTCATATTACTCTTGATATCGTGATGATTCTAGTCTATTGTTTCGCCAAAGGTTTGTCCTACGATAAGGCAATCGAAGAATCGTCGTAGGATGAAGTTCCCACTTCCACTCAGACATTTTGCGACTGGTATCAGTGTTATAGGCAACTTATTTGCATCCATTCAAAAGCAAATTAATACAGGGAAATGAAAAATTCATTTGACAGACGATATTCTGGAATATTGTTTTCTACGGAATTGTCATCTTTCCTGGGAGCACCGCTTCCTGGTGTTGATCAGCATGATCAGTCATTTCTTGCCTGGCATGTTATTAGTTGATTTTAAACGTGATAAGTTGATTTATTCTGTTAAATAGACACTTTCCCATTCATGAGGACACAAAAATTTTCCGTCGTAATAAATATTTTGGAGAAGGAACACAATTAGCATTCATAAAAGTTTTTTAAGGACCACCGAAATGTAATCTCGAAACTGGAGTACTACGCAACTGACGCAAAGTATATTTTCTAGCTTCTGATAAACGGCAGCACGGTACCGCTGACACGTAAATCACAGCAAACCGCCATAGATGGAAGTATATAAAAAAAGAACATTTTGAATTGTTGGTATTCCAACATTTTACCGCTTATACAAAAAAAATACTCAGTGATATGGTACTAAAGTGACTGAGAGTTGTTCTTCGCACATAAGAAGTAAAACATGATTTGAAATTTTTATATTTAGTGGTATGAAATTCTATAACATTTCTGACCTCAAATACTAACCTAGAGGAGTCTGAACTGAGTGCAAATAGATAATCAGATTCCCTATGTACTAGTAAAGACTTTTGTAATATTCAAAAGTTTGAAATAAGCAATAATGCCGGGAGAGTAACTTTTTAGTCAGAATTTCATCTGAAGCCGTTACGCGCTCTTTACTCTTGGGTATACACTACACTCTAAGCTGAGGGACGAATTTTTCGAGGCGCGGTATTCTGAACTTTGGGTTATTGATTTGCAGCTAATATTCGCAGTAATTATGACATTGATATGTGTAGATGCTAAATATTCACGACTAGAGTCAAATATCGAACATTGCGTCGTAAAAATTGGTCTTTTTAATTACATGATGGTAAATAACAGTGACTGAATAAAAAGCATGTTAGTTCCTTAATGAATGACAGCATTGTTTCTTTTTTTGTTGACTTTTAGTCTTAATGATATTCGAAAGAATTTTAACACGAAAGAAAAATTATCAAGTGTCCAGAATGAATTTGACACCGTCTCAAACAATTACAATATTGTGGGTAAAAGTGCTAAGGCAGCAACCATCCATTACCAAAACGACGATTTTAGTAGCTTATCAACAACTCCATAATATCCAGAAGGAGGCAAATAAATATTTGCTAGAGATACACTTATTACGTCACACGCATTGAAATGTTCAAGATATTTCATGGCACTACTTGCTCGCTGACGACAGACGGACAAATGGAAGAAAATTAATCACGTCTTTTTATCCTTTCTAATGCATTGTTATGCTATCTTTTGATGGTGAAAAGAAATATAATCAGACAGGCCACAATATTAAAATTACCATCAACAAAAAGTTCCTGTGTACATTTGTTGAAATTGGGGTGCCTCGTGCTTTTCAAGCTAATAAAAATGGTGTCATTAACAGCTCTTGAAAAGTATTGGACATTTATGTAGGAAATACAGCTGTTGTTATCCGAACGGTTTGCAAAAATTCAATGTTTTGGCAATTTGAAAATGATTTCGATAATATTTTTGTGATGGTAAGATCAGTGTGGCTTACGAGATGTTAGCGTGTGAACAGCATAAAAAGGGTTATTTGAACAATCGGATTTGCTATATTTTTAATAATGACCGGACGTATTTCACTTTCTCCATAAATGAGGATTCATCGAAGCAGTGTTTATTTGTTGCATCCTCAGCGCCCCTCAGGTCGAAAGCTTTGAAGCTCTTAGTTGTAATCGCATTTGATAGAATTTGCCAAGTGGTTTCTTATCAAACAGAGCCTCCCTTAGCAGCCGCGGGGCCCGTGCTTTAACCCTCTCTCCTACACTAGACATAAAACATACACTAGACTGAAAACATGGTTTATTACAGTTATCTTATAGTTTAATAAAACGTCAAGACGTTTGAAAATTAACCAATAACGAAAGACAGCATTTTAAATTTTTTCAACACTACTGATGTTTTGTAAATGTCTTAAACGATGTAGATAAAATAAGCATACCAACATATGTTCTTCCTTCACAATGGCTCAGTTTTAAAACTATTAATGGACAGTACTTGCATTATTGAAATCATTTCATAAGAAGCGGACTTTTCTTGCTTTTGTCCCAGCAAAGTCAACTATTAAATCATTAAAATTTGTTTCGCTTACTTAAAGTTGTTCAATGGGGAAATTTGCCAATCACATCGATCTTTCTTGAGTCATGACATATCTTAAATAAAATTTAATCAGCTTCAAGCGTGGAATGCTTCTTTATACGCTTGGTATCGTTACTTCGACAGTAAGTAATATCCTGTAGGCAATGAAGGCATAAGGAAAAGGATTCTGAATATTATTCATGTCTCTTAAAGCACCGGCTGCAGTTTTGACATCAGATGGAAGTAACTCCCGCAGCACAACGTTTTCGATCACTATCAGTGCACGGTGCACATTGAAAGATATGTCTTTAATACTAATGTTTCGTTGGACATAATATTGTAGTTTGCCCCCCGATATTTGGGTAAATATAAATTCAGCAATCGATATTAAAAAAAAAAGAATAATTAAATGAGAAGGAATTTAAAAAATAAAATTAGAATAATTGAAAACAAGAAATTCGCTCCTTCGCTTTTTTCCTTTCTCTCTCTCTCTCTCTCATTTCCTTTCTTATCGCAGGCCCCCGTGCGACCGGATTTGCCGCACACACCTAAGCTGCTCGGACATCAGCCGTCAGGAGGGTGCGTATAGCATTCCATTCCATTGCATCGTTATCGCTTGGGGCGGTTCATAATTATTATTTCAATGACGTTTTGCCGTGTTTCTAGAAAATAACGAACCGATATCTTTTGGGCATTAGCGCCGGCCTTAAACGTTTGCAAGTTTTACCAACATCTATTCTTGGTCTATAATCAAATTTCGAATTCCTTCCTGATTGCTTTTTTTAAAACTTAGTCTATGGTAAAAGGGTTGATAATTTATGAAGCACTACTTTCATATAATTGTCAGTACGGTCGCTATTACCACTAATGGTCGCTATTACCACTTTTGCTGTTCATGGCTCTGATCGGAGCCATACTTAAACACTAAGTACATGCCGATGACTCCGATCGGAGGACCGCTGATATGACCTTAAAAGCATTGCATTCCAAGCTCGCTGCTATAAAATAAATGCATGAAGGTCACTGCCCTCCACTGCCGTTCGCGTATCATCCAACTGCCCTCTAGTTCCGCGCGACAGAACGAGTCGCAGAAGCATGTGATACCACCACGTATTGTTGTCTTGTCAATCAGTATGAGAACGGCACTCAATGCTAAGGTATCGTGATTGCATAGGAAATATTAGACGATCGTGTTTATGGTTTAGTGAGTTGAATTCATTCGTAAAACTAGTGTAATTGGCTGTGAATATGTGTACACTAGTGAATATGTGTGCTACTGCTTTTGGTGGAAATATTTATCGTACAGACAGTATTTGCGCTTATTTGTGTGCATAAAACATGCTGGGTGAGAAAGCGGGCCCGTCTCGTGCAAAACAGCTACGTGTTCAATAATTGCGGAAACCATTAGCACAGAAAGAAGTATATTATTATTCGAAAACCGACGAAACGGATGTCGAATTAGATTTTTTATCGAGTGAGTCGAATAGTATTCCCTCAGAGTCGCCTTCAGAATGTCAAGAACAGCAATCGCATACTGGGCAACAACTAGGTGATGAACCATATGTTTCACAGCACAACAATTACACAAAACCTAACTCTGATGCTATTAAATGGTCGGAAAATTCTTTGCCACCTAATAACATGAAAATATTTCCTTTTCAAAAACACGCCAGTTGTCAGTACCAGTACCTAGAGATAACCCTATGGACTTCGTTTACCTACTGTTTGATACGGATTTCTAGCAGGCTACTGTACAGGAAACGAATGCATATGCTGTCTCCGTTGTATTTGCCAGTAAATCCGATCAATGACGAATAGTAGCCTGGAATTAATTGACAATTGAAGAACTTCGAGTATTTAGAGGGCTCCTTCTTCACATGGGAACGATACAGCTTCCTCGTTTGCAGCATAACTGGAAAACGATAGACTGTTCAATTTGTCTATTGTTCAGAGAGCAAATGAATAGAAACCGATTTCTATTAATACTACGATGACTTCACTTTTTTACTACCCCGGAAGATGACATCAAATCGCGTGACGTCTTGCAAAATATAAGACCTGTGATTACATACTTCAAAGAAAATAAGGCATCTGTTTACCTACCAAAAAAAAGAGCTTTCGCTAGATGAAAGCATGATGTTGTGGCGTGGGGAGGGGGGGTCTAGCATTTAAACAGTATATCAAAAATAAACGCCACAAATATGGTGTCAAACTATATATGCTCACCGTATCTGATGGCACGATACTCAATGTCACGTATATAAGGGAACACACAATGCCGAACGAAGGGGAACAGGGCATGCTTCGAAAGTTGTAATGAAGTTGATGTAAGACCTATAGAACCAGGGTCATGCATGATATCTGGACAACTACTACAATAGTTGCTAATTAGCACAAAAAATTCTCGAAAATGAAACCTATAGCACTGGAACATTGAGGGCTAATCTTCGTGGTACTCCACAGCAAGTAACAGAGAAAAAATGCAAAAAGGGGAAAACATGTCTTTATTCAAACGTGGTGCTCAAGTTGGAAAGTGGAAGGACAAGCGGGATGTGTTATACATAGTACCATTCACGTGCTCTGCTGAACATACAACCTACTCAGAATACTACTCCACAACGAATGTGTTGGAAGACTGTTAGAGAGGATTGCAGGTATACGTTGACGTATTTTTATTTACAGCACTGTATGTGTATGAGGAAAGCAATTGAAAACAACCAAAGCCTAAAGATAGCAAAGGGACATCTCAGTAAGGGAAGAAAACAGATTATGGCACTGAGAAAAGAAGATGGTTCTGTAACAAGAAATAGAGGCGAAATTTTGACAAGAGTGAAAGATTTCTACTCCAAATTATATGAAAGGGATGATATATGCACTCCAGACATCATGAAAGATACCAGTACCAGAGTTCCTCCAGTCCTTCCAGCAGAAGTTGCACATGCAATCAAGAACATGAAGCGAGGAAAAGCTCCAGGAGAAGATGGAATTACTGATGACATCATACAAGAAGCAAGTGGAGAAATCGAAACAGTACTCGCCCAAATTTTCACTCGATGCCTTAATGAAGGAAAGATTCCTGAGGATTGGAACACCGCTACAATGATCCTGTTACATAAGAAAGGTGACATTGAGGATCTCGGAAACTACAGACCTATCAGCCTCCTATCAGTAGTTTATAAAATCTTCACTAAAGTTCTTTCACACCGCTTGAAGGTAACACTGGACATGGCTCAACCGAGAGAACAAGCTGGATTCAGGAATGGCTACAGCACAATAGATCATATCCACGTGCTGAGAGAACTAATTGAAAGAGCGAGGGAATATGAGCTTCCATTGTGCATGGCTTTTATCGATTATGAAAAAGCCTTTGATTCGGTGAAACCATCAGCAGTTACAATGGCTCTGAAAACCTGCGGTATTGAAGATGCATACATTAATATTATTAATAACATCTATGAAAATGCAAGTGCAAAGATAAGGCTGTTTGAAAATACAATACACGTAAAAATTGGAAAGGGAGTGAGACAAGGCGACACCATATCTCCGAAGCTCTTTAATGCCACATTGGAGGGTGTTTTTCAGTCGCTGAGCTGGGAAAACAAGGGGATAAAGATTAATGGAGATTATCTAACCCACCTTCGTTTTGCTGATGACGTAGTCATTTTTGAAACTATCCCATCAGAGCTGCAGAGTATGATCCAGGAACTTGCTGACAGGAGTAAAGAAGTGGGATTAAAAATGAACTTTCAGAAGACAAAAGTGATGTTCAATGCTTTTACAAGAAATGAAGATTTATCGATTGATGGAGAAAAGCTGGAGATAACAGATACGTACGTTTATCTTGGACAGCAGATATCAAGTGAGGGTCACATTGATGAAGAAATTAATCGGCGTACAAAACTTGCCTGGAGAGCTTTTGGAAGAAACAGCATAATTTTCAAGAGCAATATGCCATTATGTCTTAAAAGAAAAGTGTTTGATCAATGCATCCTTCCAGTGCTTACGTATGGTGCAGAGACGTGGACCTTAACTAAAAGAGACATACAAAGGCTGCAGACAACTCAAAGTAGCATGGAGAGGTGCATACTTGGTGTAACCAGGAGAGATAAGAAGAGGAACTCGTGGATCCGAAAAATGACAAGAGTGGAAGACATCATGATCAGAGTTAAATCCCTGAAAAGGCAATGGGCTGGACATACTGCCAGAAGGACAGATCATCGATGGACAGCCGAAATTTTAGATTGGATTCCAAGGGACAGGAAAAGACCCAGAAGAAGACCACATGGGAGATGGGTGGATGAAATTCGAAAGTATGCAGGGGTGACATGGAGGAGACTGGCACAAGACAGACCGTTGTGGAGGAAACTTGGGGAGACCTTCGTCCAGCAGTGGATTGATAATGGTTGACATTGATGATGATGATGATGTGTATTTCTTGTATGTTATCTCGTGACTAGCATTAAACATATATTACGGGGGTTAAAGCCTAGGGGGCCAGCATATAACACAAGAACATGTGTGCCAGCTATTGTTTGTAGGCGTCATAGCTACGGTGAACAGAAAGCCATCATTGGGGACTATGCACTGCTAACATCTGCGCGTGTGTAGAGTGCATATGAAGCAAATAATTTTCCTGGTTCAGGGGTTTGCAAAGTAACGTGTGGTTAGAGGAAAGTTAAATATAACACAGTCATTCACTGAAAGAAAAATCAGGATATACAAGTTGCACCTTAAACGATAAACCCCAGCTTTATCATTTTCTAGGACAATGTGGTTTAATAAAGACCTTTTTGTATCATAAATGTAAATCCTGTGAGCTATCTAGAAGAAAGTCATGCTTTTTGTTGCGGTAACAGAAAAAATTAATATTGAACGCCACTGGATTCGCACGTCTTGGAATTCATATATGCTAAACTGGAAATATCGTTATCTAATTGGTCCACACCGCGCTAGCGCTGGCCAATGAGATAACGAATATAAGGTCATCAAGCGTGGCTTGAGATTCTAATATTACGCAGTCCAACTAACGTCTCGATAGTCTGGTGTTAGGCTTGGAGTCCTATTTTGTTGTCTCATTAAGCCGCACTTGAGTAGCGCGGACTAGTTACATAACAAATTGGCGGGTTTGTTTAAAATTCGTGTAGAAGGTGTTATAATGAAACAGTAACAGCTGATATGTGTTAGAAGGTGCAAGAATCTTGCGGCGTTTCAACTTTAAATTTATTTTCCTGTTAGAACTGCTAAAAACATTACTATCTATATACACTGAAGTGCCAGAAAAGCTGGTACATACGAGCTTATGCAAAAATCACTGACGGAAAAAAATCCCAACACCAAGAAGGGGTTGTGTTAGATAAACGACAGTTGGTAGGCGGTGAGAGTATATCTGTAAGATGACGTCTATACAAATTTCGTGTTCGGCGCATACGTGTGGCGCTAGTAGCGCCCCTCGGAACATGCAAAGCAGGTTTGCTGTAAATACGAGCTGTAACGTTCGTGAGCGTTAGTTATCGTTGAGATTAGACGTAGTGTGTTGATGTTAGTCAAGAATGCCTTTAAAAAGACGAAAAAGTCATTATCAACAGCTCACGGAGTTTGAACGAGGTCGTGTAATAGGGCTACGAGAAGGTGTATTTTCTTTCCGCAATATTGCAGAACGACTTGGCAGAAATGTAGCACCTGTGCATGATTGATGGCAGCGGTGGTCAAGTGAAGGTACTGCCTCAAGAAGACTGGGTTCCGGCCGGCCACGTGACACTACTGAGAGGGAAGACCGCCGTGTACGGCGTATGGCCGTGGCGCATGGTACTGCGTCTGCGGCAGCAATTCGAGCTGCAGTTGCCACCACAGTGACACAGCGAACTGTTACAAATCGGTTACTTGAAGGACAGCTCCGAGCCAGACGCCCTGTAGCGTGCATTCCACTTACTCCAAACCACTACCGTTTGCGACGTCAGTGGTGTCAAGCTAGAGCACATTGGAGGACGGAGAGGAGATCTGTTGTGTTTTCTGATGAAAGCCGGTTCTGCCTGGGTGTCAGTGATGGCCGTGTGTTGGTTAGAAGGTGGCCAGGTGAGCGCCTGCAACCAGCCGGTCTGCGGCCGAGACACACTGGACCTACACCTGGAGTTATGGTTTGGGGAGCAATTTCCTATGACAGCAGGAGCACTCTCGTGGTTATCGCACGCACCCGGACGGCACAGTTGTACGTCGGTCTGGTGATTCCACCTGTTGTGCTGCCATTCATGAACATCATTAATCCAAGAGGTTGTATTTCAACAGGATACCACTCGCCCGCATACCGCTGTTGTAATCCAACATGGTCTACACAGTGTCGACATGTTGCCGTGGCCTGCTAGATCACCAGATCTTTCTCTAATCGTGCACGTATGAGACATCATTGGACCACAACTCCAGCGTCACCCCCAACCAGCATTAACCGTCCCTGTATTGACCGACAAAGTGCAACAGGCATGGAACTCTGGCCCACAAACTGACATCCAGCACCTGTACGACACAATGCATGAACGTTTTCATGCTTGCATTCAACATTCTGGCGGTTACACAGGTTATTAATGTACCAGCAATTCACATTTAAAATGGCTCTTCTCGCGCTTACATTAAGCTTTGATCTTGAAACTTTTATCGATTAAATATGTTACCTATACAAATGTATTGCCGCCATTTCATTCCTCTACAACTATTTTTTCGTGGTGTTGGGATTTATTTTTCCGTCAGTGTACATAGCAACGTCACCTATGCGCGTACTCGGTTGCGTCCGCCAGTGCGTACATGTATAAAGCGATAGATATCCTTGCCAGCTGTCAGAGCTGTTTTCAGCATGAGAGTGACAAGTAATAACGATTTAAACGATTTTCTACGCGGTGTCATAGTTGGCTCTCGTGAGATGGGCCATAGTATTTCGGAGGTAGAAACAACGTTCGGAATTTCACGGACGACCATGGCAAGGGTGTACCGTGACTACAAGAATTCCGGCAAAACCTCCAACCTACAATACCAGCCTGGCCGTAAAAAGACATTGGGTAAACGTGACCATCGTCGGCTGTCAAGAATTGTTTCACGCGACACTCTAGCAGGTATCACCGGAATTCAATGCTGGAGCCTCAACAGACATCAGCGTCCGGACTGTGCCACGTACCCTGCACGATATGGGCTTTGGGAGCCGACGCCCAACTCGGGACCCCTGGATGGGTCCACGCCACAGAGCTATGAGCCTCGCTTGGGCACGGCAACATTGCTACTGGACACTTGATGACTGGAAACAAGTAGTCTGGTCTGACGAGTCGCGTTTCCAACCGTATCGTGCAGATGAAAGGATTCCTGTGTGGTGCAGCAAACTTCATGAACCCATGGATCCCGCCTGTCAACAGGGAACTGTACCGGCTGGTGGTGGTCCTTAATGCTATGCGGGGTGTTTACCTGGAATTTACTGGGACCTCTGGTACGTCTACAAACGTATGTGACCGGACAACGCTATGTGCGCATCCTTTCTGATCAGGTACGCCCGTTCATGTCATGCATTCATGCTGATGGGTTGGGCCTGTTCCAACAGGACAATGCACCTCCACCCAAGTGTTCGTACGCCACATTATGGTTGGAGGAGCATTAATCTGAGCTTGAGGTGTTCCCATTCTCATCCAAGTCCCCAGATTTGAATCTGATAGAACACATTTGTGATGCCACGCAACGCGCTATCGAACACAGGAATCCGATACCTCGGAATACACCTGAATTGTTGAACGCTCTGCAGGATGTATCGTGTGCACTGCCTACAGCATATTTCCAGAAGCTAGTGGAGTCCATGCTCCTCCTATTTCTGCTGTCCTGCGCTCCCGCGGGGGACCTATCAAGTATTAGACTGGTGTACTAGTTTTTCTGGCACTTCAGTGTGTCATTTATGACTGCAAAACTTGTGATGCTGACATAGAATAAAAATGGCAACGTTTATTCACAATTAAATGATTATTTATCATGGACAATAATTTCGCAGATCGTTTGGCTCGGCATCATCGGGACGAAGCATATAACAATTTTAAAGCAATTTCATTATTGGTTGTTATTTTTACTCTATAATATTACAGTTTTTTATAGATAGCATATGGGATACTCGTATATGATAGAAAAAGGTTTGTAATCCGTTACTATGAGTTTAATACATGTTCATTCTCAGTGCTTTAATCAAAGCCCATTTAAAGGGGGCGGGGGCGTAGGGCCCTGCACTCCGGTCCCCGCTTTTCAATGAACCCCAGAATTATGCCAGATGCTTGAAGAACTGACAGAGTTATACTGTCTTGTAAAAAATGGTTCCATTTCTTTCCCTAATTTTAGGAGTCCGCAAAAGGTATAGTCGCCCCAGTCTATCCGCAAATGTTACGAACGCATTACAGATGTTTTGTGCACTCCTGTAATTAGGAGAAATTCTCATTCATTAAGAATTCGTTTGAATCAAGATATTTGGATCATATTATTTTGTCCACTATTGATATAATTTCAACAAGCTGAACCTGGGGGAGGGAGGAAAGAACTGAACTGGAATCCATTTTTCAACCATAATTTTCTGTTTTTTTGCCAACACTGATTAGTCCATAAATCAGGGGATACACTTTTTAACATCAGGCAGGGGTATTTTTATGGCATCTTTATCATATATTGGGAATGCTTTCTCTTGGGTTTATTTATTCGGCCACCCATAGTCAAATCCTAAAGTGCCATTAATACTGGGGACCCCAAATACTGCCCAGCTCCTGGGTCCTCTGTATCTTTGAATGGACACTGGCTTTAGTCTTGTCAACTTCTAAAGATAAAGCCTAGGTTTACCGTTTAAGATGCAACCTGTATATTTTGTTTTTTACTGCAGTGAATGATTGTGTTATTTGACCCCTTCCATTCCCATGCAAACCTCTGAAACTAAACACTCGACGTGTGCAAATGCTATTAGCAATGCACGATACAGAACAATAGATTCCTCTTCGCTGTGGTTTCATGTACAGCCAAAAATCATAACTGTACCCGCCAAATACGCTGATGGAATACTTACCTACCTAATTACAGAAGTAGACGTTTTCGCATCCGGGTTCGAGAGATCCTTACACACGACAGACGGGTCATTCCCGAATGATCCGTTTCAAGTGAACGGTCGACAGAGAAAGAGGGCAGATCTGTTCCGTCGTTACAGCAGATCTCGTTCGCGGCGAACGAAATCGTTTATCGTTCGGGAAGCACAGTATTTCCCTGCTCGCTTCGGTTCCCGAGTCGTGGATCCGAAGTTCTTACACTTTTTTTTTGGTCAGACCTTGTTTGCCCTTTAATTAATTACTGATTCGAAAATCTTCACATTAAGTGTTACTACACTGCTGGTCACCCAAAATGCAACACCAAGAAGGACACGAGATCGCTAAATGAGATTTTCTGGACACATAACAACGGATACAAAGATGAAACGATTGAGCTTACAGCCCCGGGCGACTTGCGGAACACGCAGACATCAATAGTTCGTGTGACCCCCATGGATGGCAGTAACGGCCGCTACACGCCGTGGCATCGAACGAAAGAGGCTTTGGATGTGGGCTTGGGGTATATCGGTCCACGCTGCTTCGACACGTTACCACAGTTCATCAGGCGTAGCCGCTGGTGGTGCTTGCCGGGCCACTCGGTTACCGATCAGCGACCAGACGTGTCCGATGGGCGACATATCGGGAGAACAGGTAGGCCACGGCAGCGGTGACACCTGGTGGGCCGTAAAGAATTATTGCACGATGCGTGCCACGTGCGGGCGCGCATTGTCCTGTTGAAACGGGGTCGCTTGCAGGTGCTTCTGGTAATGGAGGACTACAGGCTCCAAAACGTCTGAGATGTTGAGGTGGCTATTGAGTGTACCGGCGATGCGCACCAGAGGAGTGCGGCTGTCATATAAAATTGCGCCCCAAACCATAACGCCAGCGACGGACCAGTACGGCGATGCATTGTGCAGGCATCATACAGTCTCTCGCCGCGGTGCTACCTCACGCGGATCTGACCATCATGGTGTTGCAGGCAGAAGCGGGATTCTTCGGAGAAGACAATTTCGTGGCATTCCGTAGTCCAGGTGCGGCGTTCAACGGCCCACTGCCGCCACACTCGCCGGTGGTGTAACGTCAATGGTAATCGGAGCAATGGGCGCCGTGCGAGAAGTCCCCGTTCCTGCAGACGACGTCGAACAGTACGTGCTGATACAGGTTGTTGCGCAACACACCCTAATTCATGCGCTAACGTTCGTGATGTGGCAAGGGCGAGCCGCCAATGTCCGCATCACAGCATGCCGGTCCCCTCGTTTATTGGTGTGCCGCGGCTGTGGCAATCGCTCACGTCGGTCCTTCCGTCCCTCCTGCACCCACCGAATCCATACTCGCCTCACTGTGGCTGGATGTCTTCCCACACGGGCGCCGATGTCTCGGTACGATAAACCGCTGACGCGATAAGCCACTATTCGTCCTCTGTCGAACCCTGAAACGTGCTGGAATGACTGCCGTATTCTGCGACGAGGCATCTGGAAACTTCCCACGCACAGGTCCGGCAGCACAACACACTTCCACTATTTACACCCCGCCTTCTGTGCACCCCTCTTATAGTGCTTCTCAGTGGCGTGCCGAGCGCACATGATTTGCATATGCCATGCAATGCTAATCGTTTGCGTGTCCTCTCGCGGGCGACGCATGCCACGAATTTCAGGCCAATCTGATGCTTCCTTCTTCGTGTTGTATTTTGGGTGGCCAGCAGTGTATAACCAACATAGAACAACTTCGTCTTCGGGTTTATATCATTATTTGCCATAAAACGAAGACAATTTTATAAATTCCATTTCTTTTCATATTTATCATTACAGTTTCACTCCCAAGATGGGGACACCGACTTGGAACTATGGTAGCACTTTTGTTTTGTAATATGTAGTACGTAAACATTAACTTGGTAATATATGAAAGGTTTCATTTGTATCACTACAGTATGGAACAGGTAACTAAAATCGTTATACACTATCTTAAAAAGCTTAATTTTTAGAGTGAAACCTTGTGAATTTAAAAAACCATGACCAACCGGAAAATACCTCAGAGAACTTTGTTTCCACCGAACGAAACAAACGGATTTTTTGGATTGGGGGTTGAGAGTTTAACGGCTCCTGTGAGCAACTCAGTTGGATATAAGAAGTCGCCCGTCCATACTTTAGGGCCACTGGTTCCAGGGAAGGGAGAGAGCCAGTGCTCCAAGACAAACACAACAGTGCCCTATGCTAAACCTACTTGTATCCCGTGTTCGCGGTGCATTATGTGTTGATTTGCCAGTTGATCTGCTGTGTTGTTTCTGTAGGGGATGTTCCTTCGTGCTTGTTGGCTATTCTCTTTTTCTTTTCTTAGCAGTGTGAGATTTAATTCTTCATACTGTGTTTTGTTGCTGTAGCGATTTGGGTGATCCCTTTTTTATTATGTTTTCCGTGCCGGTCCCTGGCTCTGACGACTGTCTTTTTTTTTTAATGTTCCTTCTTCCTATCTTTACTTCAATGCCACTGTCTTGTGATGGAATCGGTGATACTGTGTCCCCAATAGCTCCTGTAATGCCTGGTTGACTTGCGGGAAAATGGGGTTTGGCTTTATCTGCCCCCCTTAATAGTGTACTCGTGTGAAGATATGGCCTTTACCGCTCACCTTCAAACTGTGCTGTATCCTCAGGATTTGACCTAATTTGCTCACCCTGTAGTAGCTTGGTTTCTTCAATATCCGCAGGGTCTCGCTTAATTTGCTCACATTTTAGTAGCTTGTAGTCCATTTCCTCGTCTTGTAATTAACTGAAGTCGCGTTCTGGGGTTGACTTAGAAGAATTCTTTTTGCTCCCCCAACTTTTCCGAAAGAAAAATTAATTGCTGCGGGAGCGCTGACACCGAAGAAATCCTGATGCCGAAGTCGTACTCGTCGCGGGGACCCACATGTTCTCTCGACGCGCAATCGACTTGAAAACTACGCACTATTCGGTAAACCTATTTGCGAGTAGAGGCGAGACTCGGGAGCTCCGCGAAAGACGTCTTTATTCGACGAGAGCCGAGACTGGAATAAATGGGGCCGGCCAGTTCTTTTAAATGGACCGATTCGGTGACCCGACCTTACGTAACCGATACCCGTTAATGAACGAAATTTTACACCATTGTAATACACACTAATATCGCTGCTATTACTGTTTCGTTTTATCACCAGTTCAACACGCATATCCAACGAAGACGCTAAGTAATTTATATGTTGTCTAATTGGTCAGCGCCACTCAAGCGCGGCCCAACGAGGTAACGAGAACGGATCCCCAGGCCTGGCACGAGATACTAGCTGTAGTCCACACGAAGTGGAAGCTATTTAGCATCTGTCAGCTTGTCTGCTTTGGGAACCTGAGAGGCCCACAAATTCCAGTAATGTGTTTACTTATGATTCGTATTGCTGCTAGTGTGCGAGCAGCAAAATGGAAATGTGAAATAAATATATGCGTATAAATAAAGACAGACGTCTAATTAGAAACTCTAAGGTTGAATCTCGTATAGCCGCCCCGGTAGCGCAGTAGTATAAGCTATGGCTTCTGAACATTCGTCCGAGATAGGTCAGGTTTGAATCCTGGTGAGGCATGGATGCTGTGTTTGTCGTACGGCACTGTCTCCATCTCTTCTCTGGAACCAGTAGCCCCTAAATTAGGGACGGGCAATTGCTTACAGCGCAATGAATTGCTCACGGTGGTCTTTAAACACCCAATAAAAAAGGAAATGTTTTATACCTTCTCCTAACACCGCCATTCAGGAGCAGAAACTGTGTTAAAAATAAAACAATGTATTATTCCGAGATAATGTATATGGAGTAGTTCAAAGGGGTTAGTAGGCCCCAATGATGTTAGACTAAGACTTCTGTAAATGCCTTGGTTCTCTAAACCTTGAAGCCGCAAAGTGTCAGAATTTTATGTTTACATGATACCCATGCAGTTTCAACAGTGTGTATTTTTTTTAATTGCATGGTTTTTGGTCGCAGAAATCGTATTAAAATCAAACCGAAATAAATTACTTCATAGACGAGTGAAGTTTTCAATTGTAACGTTATATTTTGTTTTGAACTTGCACTAACGCTTTATGAATTTCAATTTAAAATAGAAACAGGAAGGAACCCCAAAATAATTAAGAATTTTATAAATCCAGAATTTTCTCACACATTGGAAGCAAGGTACGATGAAAAATTAGAAACATTTGCTACGAAAGACGAAAATATACGATTCGGCCAACACAAAATGCATTACAATAGCCTTGGAAACCACCAGCTTTCCCACATTTGAATGGAAGCCGCTCGAGGTTATAAGCTTTACCAGGAGCGGTAGTGCTCCATTGAAGAGGATATCTCCAGGTGCCTTATTCTAATTTCTTTGTCTAAGAAAGACTTAAGCGCGAATAAATAAGAAATAAAGGGAAGCATATTCGTTTTTTTTCAACGACATCATCCAGTTCAGTTTTCTGTTAGCTCACTGAATCACCAAAACTGACTTATGATTACAGGAAAATGACTTTTTTTTTTTTTTTGATTGGAGGTTTAACGACCACCGTGAGCAACTCAATGGGCTATAAGCAGTCGCCCGTCCCTAATTTAGGGTCACTGGTTCCAGGGAAGGGAGGGAGCCAGTGCCGTAAGACAAACACAACATCCATGCCTCACCGGGATTCGAACCCAGACCCCGTTCGGACGAATGATCAGAGGCCATCGCTTAGACCACTGCGCCACCGGGGCGGCTAAAATGACTTTAAACTAGTAGTTCAGATAATGATCCAAACGTGTTACGACATTTGTTGAAGCTCTTACATCGATGGCTAAGGCATTACAAAATTTTGGGATGTGGTACTTAAGCTGACTCAGCACTTCGCCTGAAAATTAAAATAATTAAAAACACGTTAGAAGTAAAAGTTCTTAATTATGCTGTAATAATTATGACTAAAATTTATCTGAATTTTTTCTTCATAGAACTAATAAAAGTTTTTTAATGGAAGTTTGCTTTCAGTATGTAATTTGAGAAAATGAAGTATTAATTCTAATACGTGGCAGGTTTGCTATCGTGAAGCTGTAAAGTCTCAATAATCTCTTTAAAACGCCAGTCTGCAGCACATCTACGTTGCAGACCTCGGTGTATGACAGTAAGGTGATACGACTCTGGAAACAAAAATCTCCTGTTAATGTCACTTGTCGCTAGATGGCGAGACGAACGTGTGGGCCCATGATTTGATACAACCTATGCTTTCTTATGGGAGGGAACGGCGGAAACGTATTTACGAATGCTATTTGTGTGGAATTAAAAAAACAATAACCTGGAACGCTTCGCAAACATGCACTTTTGTGCTTATCATATGGAATTCATCAAATAAGCGTTATATATATAAATATATATATAATTTTTTTACCCACAGAGTGAGTACACTAACGTGACGATTTCTGAGCAGACAATGCTGAGTTTTTTTACTAAGGCAGTAGAAAATAGACCCATTATCGTAAAAAAAATTGTACTTCTTGTAAAATGAGATGGTGCTGTACATTCGGAATAGTAATTTTAACATGGAATATTAGTTTTTGCGTAAGTCATTGGAGCATCGTTAACGGGAACTGCTGGGTTTGAAAAGTTACCGAGGTTTTTGTAAAATATTATTTTGCATAATCATCTCCTTGAGAAATCATTCACTATTGATCTTTTTATTTAGTAATAAACACTTCATCTTACATATTTTTTTTTATTTTTGTACCTAATCATACCAATGAATAAGGCTCTCTCACCATCTGTGCTGGCGATGACGACAGAGAAAGTGCATCGCGGCAAAATGGCTGCATTTTCTCGCCAGAGCATTCCCCAACCTGCGTGCATATACGATGAACATATTTCATATCAAGGGATAAAATTAGTGATCCTACATTTAAACAACGGTTAATGCTCTTAACGTAAAATTTTTCCACATTGTGAGCTGTGGAAATATGCATCACATCCTAATGCTTGCCGCCATTTTTCCAACACTTTTGGGTCATTAAAGGTTAATACAAGTTCTTTATGTGTCACATAACCTGTCGGATAACCGACAGTTCGGTACAACACACTTACGCCCCATATCAAAAACAGAATTGAACAGATCCTAGTCCGACATTTAGCTATACTATAAATTTATTTACCGTTAAGTAAAAAGAGAGTTTACGTACATTACCTTCTGTACAAAAACTACAAACGTTTCTGGAAATCCACGCAATATACAGTAATTATACAAAGTAATAAATAAAAAATGCTCAAGAGAAATACCGATTTAGCACTGATGAATTGAGAAACACCATGTAATCCTATGATGGTTAGCATGAACGATCGGCCCACAACTCCTGAACTCCCTCTGGTGAGCTGTGACATTAACAATCCGTTTTTCAAACTGTTTACAGTATGGAGAGTTGTATCACCTGAATTATCATACACAGTGCTGCAGACATTAGAACTGGTGAAGGGAAACTCCCAGAAGTGCATGATGTTGTTGGTTGTGTTACTAGTGTTTCTTTTAGTTTTTTTCCAAATAGGTTGTCGTGTCGATGTATGCTTTGTGTCCTATTTCTTATATCATCGGAGTGATAGAAAAGCACCGATAAAATTGATCAGGAAAGGCATATTCTTTTAATTGCGTGATCACTCCTCCGCAACAACCGCTGGACCTCGGGAGTACGTGTTTGGCCGCCCGCCGGGTGCGTGTGCCGGCGTAGATTGCGGTGTTGGAGGCTCTGTGAGGTGCTCGTGCCAGCAGTACGAGTGTGTCTAGGACTACCAGTGCCAGAAAAGTGCAAGTTATCATGGCCGCGGTATCGATTCAAGATGACGGACAGTTTCTCTTCTTTTTTTTTTTTTTTGATTGGAGGTTTAACGACCACCGTGAACAACTCAATGGGCTATAAGCAGTCGCCCGTCCTAATTTAGGGTCACTGGTTCCAGGGAAGGGAGAGAGCCAGTGCCGTAAGACAAACACAACATCCATGCCTCACCGGGATTCGAACCCGGACCCCGTTCGGACGAATTATCAGAGGCCATAGCTTAGACCACTGCGCCACGGGGCGGCAGTTTCTCTTCTTTGGTAATCTCTAGTGAACTCACTATTGAATTTTAGGCGTGTTTTTTTTATTTTCCTTTTATTTTTGTTGAAGGACTCTACTCCGCCGCAGATCCGGAGGTTCCGACTGCGGTATTGTGGGGCTTCAGCCATACCGCAATTGTTAACAGTGCCCGTGGTTTCGTCGCTTTGTGTTGTGGAGTATTTGTGTGTGCCATATTATTGGATTTGTCAAGAAGAAGATTAGTAAGTACTATTTCTACTATTCTTTTGATTGTTCTGAACATGTTTCGTGATTTTTGGACAAACTGGTCTTTACGACTATGGTGCTCAGCAAACCTCATTATAAGAAGAAACACTCTAGCTTTTCTTCCCATTCCGGGGTAACTGCTACCGAGGTCGGGCAAGCCATTTGAGTACATGTGGGTTCTCCCGATGAAACCCTTTTTAATTTTGGGAGGGCAGTTAACCCAAGAAAATTTGAACTTGTGTTCAGATGGCATGACCTGTATTTGGGGCTCATCGGCAAGACTCTGTACCATGGGAATTCAAAGATTGTTTGTGTTAACGTGGACTCTAAAATAAAAGTTCTTTATTGCAAGTATCTTCTTTGCGAGATCCCTAATGATGAGGTGGTTAAGGCTTTCAAGAATTTTGGGAAGGTGCTTAATACTAAGTACGAAGTCAGCCGGAAATCTTCATAAACGGAGCTTTTTCTGGCACCAGAGTAGTCACCCTGGACATGGCTAAAAATCTTCCGAACTATATGCATATTGTTCACCACAGGTGCATGAATGTGTATAATGAACAGGTCCAGGTTTGCAGGAAATGTAGCAGCACAGTGGTCATATTGCTGTTGACTGCGAGAAGTTCACTTGTGCCAATTGCAGAGCCTTAGGACATAATATTAAGGACTGCACATATCCTTGTGGAAACTGCAAATCACCCAACCATAAGAGGCCTGATTGTGGGGTCCCGTCCTTCGCCCAGATGGCCAGTGCCGGAAACAACCAAGAAAATCAAGACGACTTATTAGAGGCGCTAGACGCCACGGAGAAGGAGCGGGAAGTTCCAGAGACCGAGGTCAATACTTCGAGTGAGAAGGAAACTGAAAGCCACCGACTTCGTGGTCGGGAATTGCCAAGGAGGAACATGGCGTTCCTGTTATTGTGGATCAGGAAAGTATCAGTAACATAGGTGAATTAGAGAAAATTTGCCCAAAAAGTGCTAAAGAGAATTTTTCTCTTGCAGGTGATTTCTCGGCGGATAAGAGAGTGCTTTCACCAGAGGTGGGAGAGGGATTTACTGAGGTCACGAAAAGGTCTAAGCATTTCTCTAAACAATCTATTGAAAAAATAGCTAATATGCTTAATGGAATTTCCATTATTGACGAGGAGGGAAAGGTGGCTAAAAACATGGATGAAGCTAAGGAAATGGAGGTTTGCTCAGCAGAAATGGAAGGCGAAAAGGTTCTTGATAGTGCGGATAAGAATGTGGAACTTTCCGAGGGTAAAGTTTTTGTACTTCAAGTTGATAATGGTGTTGAAAATTTAAAAATTGATGTCAGTAATGTATGTATTGTAAGTAAGGATGTTATTTGTATTGTCGAGGAGATTTGCACTACCATCTCCTCAGAAATGATAAAATCGAGAGTTTTGGTGCAGTCGAGTCGCCTGAAAATATCAATGTCCTATGTGTTGGTGCTGTCGGCACGAGTGAAAAGGATGAAGTCCTGAGTTATGGCGCAGTGGAGCCTGCGCGGAATCCAGTGCAGGCGTTATTCCCGAGCCAAACCGAATTCCTGCCCACTTGCAGGAGTGCCCGTGCACTCCTGCAAGTGGGCAGGAAGCTAACATCCTCCGGTGGAGCTGTGGAAGGTCAGCAGCGGCGGACTCGCGATGGGGAGTCCGGGACGGTCTCTCCACCCCATCTGTGGACGCCAACAGAGTCCAAGGAGGATTCCAGCAGTGAAGTGACCGAGTCTTTCACGAACAGCGCCCACCGTGGTAACGGCGCGGAGATGCCGCGGGAGGCCGCCGGGCAGGCCGGCCCTCTGCCGAATAGTGAGCGCCTGCCGGAGAAGGGAGTTCGGAGGCCAACTTGCTCTCGGATGCTATTGGTGAGAACAGATTTTCTTACAGGATATCTGAGCTTTCTTCGGTCTCTGATGAAGAAAAGTAGGCTGAGCAGGTGACCGAAAATTTGAGGGCCAGGTTCAAGCGTTTGGAAAGGCGACTGACGCAGGTCAACGTTGATATGGCGAACGATCTTGCCAAGTTTGCGAAGTCGGAAATCGACGGAATAGGTCACGTTGTTCCGACGGTTGCCGGACATAAAAGCCGGCAATAGCGAAAGAGTGTGGGTAGGAAGGAGACGGAGGGACGCAATTGATGAAGATCTTGAAGGTGAGTAGCTTTTTTGGTAGGGTTCCTCTCCCTCGTTTTTTGAATTTGGGTGTTTGTTTTAGGTTAACATACTACTTCCTTTTTCAGATTAAGGTAAGTGTTGCCCCTAATTACCAAGGCACCGATCTGTGTATTGGTACGTTGAACGTTTACGGTCCCCGCACTGTCGAAAAGCAGAAGTGGCTCGCACGCTACTTCAGGGAGTCGGGTGTTGATTTTTTGCTGGTGCAGGCAACTCACCACAAGAAGCCCGAACAGGTTTTTGCGTTCCGTAGGAACACCGGGCTGAAGTGTAGGTACTCACTTAGAGTGAAAAGTTTCACTCTGGTAGCCATCGTCTACAAGTCGCAGTACGAGGATAGCATCACACATACGGGGACGGACGGTGGTGGATATTTGGGTCAATAGCGGATTGATGTCCATTAAGATGATGTGTGTTTATGTTCCGATGGTGGGGCCCATCCGGAGCGATTTCTATGATCAGGTGCCATTCTTTCTTATGGGAAGCGAAGATTTCCGGGTCGTCGGTCGGGATGTTAACTCGGTGGTGGATAATCATATCGACCGGTTGAGTACTCACCGGTGCAGGTGGTCAGAGCCGTACAGAAGGGGTCTTACGGATCTGATTAAGAACCAGCAACTCCAGGACGTATGGAAGCAGCTATTCACGCAGGAGCCGGGGTTCACCTGGCACACGAATAATTTGACTTCCATTATCGACATTTTGTTGGTCTCGAAGATGAACTGGGTTATGGGGGCAGAGGTCTTTAACCGTAACTCATAGACCTTGTTTATCTCTGATCACAGTGTTGTTGTGATGGACGTCTGTGTGCCGGCACCGATGGTGAGGAGAGCGACACCGTGGAGCCTAAACGTGTCAATTTAGACGACGTTGAAGCGATGTCGGGCGTCTGTTCAATCTTGGAGGCGTGTGCAAAGACGGTCACCGATTACGCGATCGGTGGTTCGGGAAGGGAGAAGGACGAGGTCCGGAGCACCTTTGTTGCTCGGGGTGAGTTGTTAGCTAGAGCTAAGCAGGTGACTCAGGTTTTTCTGATGAACCTCCTGAACGCGACTCTGAAGGGTAATGAGCACGGTGTAACCTGGAAATCATTACCCGGATCAAGCATGAGATTGCCGACTTTTATTGAGGCATCGGCCGTGAAGTTCCACTTCAAGGTGCGATTAGGAGTTTTGAGCAGGAGCGGAATATTAACCACATTTACCGCAAGCTCGAGGCGGGGAGGAAGAGGGAGAATCTCGAAGTTCTCAACATTGATGGTACTGAGACGAGGGACAATCAGAAGATCCTGTAGACGCGGCTTGGCACTACGGCGATCTCTTTTCCGGCGAGGATATTGATCCTGCCGTTATAGATAAGTGGTTGGAGGGTACGCCGAGGATCCCTGACCAGGACTTGGAGAGTTTCGAAGAGGAGTTCACGGAGTCTGAGGTGAGAGTGGTGATTCAGACCCTTTCGCCAGGTAGGTCAACGGGATGTGATGGTCTCCTGTCAGAATTTTACAAGAAGTTTCTTAATGTGTTAGCTCCCTGGCTTACCAGGGTGTACAACGATATTGTGCAGGTGGGTCGTATGCAGGGGTCCATGCGGAAGAGCATGGTCACTTTGCTGTGCAAGAACCCTGACGCCCCGTCCAGGGAGTTAAGTGGTTTTAGACCGGTATCTCTGTCCACCGTGGACTATAAGATCCAAGCAAGGGTCATCAATAGCAGGCTTGCTAAGGTGGCCGGTCATCTTATTTGTGCTGACTAGACGTGTGGTATCGCGGGACGCCGGATGCAATGGAATATTAGGTGCATTACAGACACTGTCACTTACCTGGGCAAGAAAGGCATTAAGATGGTAGACCAAAGCAAAGCTTCAGGGTATTGCACGAGTTCGTCGGAAGATTGTTAGAAGCCCACGGCTTCGGAGTATTTTTGAAGGGCGGCTGGTACGTTGTATAAGGACCTCTCCGGGAGAGTCATTATTGCAGGTCGTCTCTCTCCTCTCTTTGAGGTTCAAAGAGGAGTGACGCAGGGATGCCACCCGCTCTCTCTCCCCTTTTGTTTATTTTTGTCTTGGAAAACCACTTAAGAAAAGTTGCTGGGAAGAAAAGTATTAGGGGTTTTCCGATTCCGGGTAGGGGGGAATCGTTGAAGTACCTTTCATTTCATTTATTTCGTTATGGGGTTACATTTGACTATGTTACATTTCAAAATTAATTTTATACCATATAGTATTAAGAAAAATATCATGTATAATGTGAATACTTATGTACAGGGTAACCACAGAACAACAAATTGAGTAAAAGGCTATATATATATATATATATAGCCTGAGTGAATCCTTGCGTACGCCGATGATGCCTCCTTCTTCGTCGACTCAGAAAGGAGACTGAGCGGGATGCTTTCGCAGAGCACTGCAGCGCGACCGGTGCCCATCCCAATGAGTAGAAATCGAGTATTATGATCTCGAGCAAGTGAGAGCGGTCCGCGGTTAAAGGTTTAGCCGTGACCGATGGGCCCGTTCGGATATTGGGTATCCAGTTTTCTAAGAAGGGGATCCTCGTTTGCATCTGGGGAAAAGTTCTTGCGGAGATGAAGGAGCAAGAACGGTGGCAGTGGTTGGGCATTCCGAGAGTGAATCGGGCCAAGTTAACTAATATGCTCTTCTGGTTTCGAAATGCACTGTTGCCGGGGAAATTGAGTCCCCATCCGAGAGTCTCATGAAGCAGTGGAGTGAGCGGTATTTGGCTTCTTTGGGCCGGGGAGAAGACCAAGGAGGGGTCTCGGGCGGTCCTGTACTGTCCTAGATCGGAGGGGCGTTTGAAAGTCAAGCACCTTCCGACATGGCTCAGTGCACTCCAGTTAGAGAGTGTGAAAGGCGCCCTGGTTGCCGAGCACCCGTGTGGAGCTTTGGCTTCCTAATTCAGGATGTGGGACTCGTCCAAGTACGTTCCCGGCAACAGGTTTATTGGCCCTCGGCGCGAGAGCATGCATAGGACTTACCAGCTTGGGAGTCGCCTGCAGGACTTGCGGAAGCTGACCGTGGCCAGAAGAACACGCATGAGATGTACATTGACCTGCATCGTAAGCCTAGGGAACATGTCGTCAAAGATTTCAACGTTCCCAGGAACTTGTCAATGAGAGAGGCGTAGTTGAGTATTCACTCAACGGCTGTTGACTGAAAGAAGAGGGACTTTATGTGGCGGTTGGCCAACAATGTCGTTCCGCCAGAAGTAGGCAGCTTAAGTTGGGAGGCATATCCTCCGATAGGTGGCTGTCGTGTTCGGGCATTGAGGGCCGGTTCCATCTCTTTTAGGCCTGCCCCCGGCGCACCACGTTTGGCAGGGAATCTGAACTTGGGGTTGGCACAAGGGTCTTGACACCCTCCAGTTTCCCCCGGCTAATGTGTTTTATCTTCATGCTGCCCTGGCGGCGGGAAGGGAGTTCTGGAGGATGATTATCACCGAGGTATGTTATAAGATGTGAAGGGAGATGAACAGGTTTCTGCATTCCCGGGCAGCTCACTCGGGTCTCTCTCCAAGAACGGTCATCCTTCAAGTCAAGTGTGAACTCCGGGACCGGGCGAGAGTGGACGCCCGCACTTTGACCGAACGGGCCTTTAGATATCGGTGGGGACATTGGCCTCAGATAGATTCCGGGACCAAGGACAACTACATCTTTCATTGGGGGCAACTTACCCCTTCTTTTCTGAACCTGATGCCCGAGAAGTCTCTCCGAGGGTGTTGAGACTTTTCTAGTGTTATGTTTTTGTGACTCGCGTTTTTTTTTTTTATGGAAGGTGAGGAGGTTTTGTCTCCAATCCCCTCATCGGTAGTTTATTTTGTTTTGTCTCCGGTCGAGGTTGGGGTTGCAGGCCTTTGACAGAGACGGCAGGCGGCTGTGTGATTCGGGGGGGGGGTGTTTTAGTTCAGTCTCTGCTCTGTGCCTTTTGGTGTGGTGTGAATGGATGGTGTATAAGAAGGGAGTGTGTTTTGTATTTGCTGCTTGTGGTGTGCTGGTTCTGTGCAGATATGGGCCAGGGAGGCACCATCCATGGGTCGTGTGAGTTCCTTGGTTCACCTGTCGACCCGGTGTCCTCTATGACAGTCTCCCGTCTGGGTCGCTGTCACTTGGTCACATCTGAAGGAGACTTTTGTCCGCCTACATGCACGTTCTGGGTGTACTTTCGGGACGCACTCAGTTCTTCGGAGGATCTGAATGACTCAGGGTTTTGTCTAGCGTTGCCTGTTGTGCCGTGTTGGGTGTGTGTGTAAACATCAGTGAACCATGTTCAGGTGTTTACCTGCGGCGTGGTCAACGTTGTGAAGATCTTGCGTTGCAACAACGTTCGTGTATGGGGGAGGTGACGTCGTGCGAGAGCACATTAGGGCGCTCCCCTCTCCCAGCCCCCATGATTTGGGGGTCCTATACGAAGACAAAAAAGAAATGCTTTCCTAACTGGCTGTTATGAAGTATGCTATCGTTATATAAGGAAGACATACACCGTTTCTGCAAAACTTTCAGTGTGGGGCCATGGTTCTCTTTAGAAGCTAATAACAGAGGAGGCGTGGCTATCACACCAAATCCAGCGCTTAATGATGCCACACTTAGAGCTGGACATCGCCCGAAGTTTTATGACTGTTGAAATTATGTATAAGAATGGTCAGGTCGTGGAACATAATCTGTATGCACCAAGTCATACAGCAATCAGGCAGACTTTTGGTAGATGTGTAGTTTAGCGTCCTAAATTATTTCGTCGCAAATGTTGTATTTCGAAAAAAGTGAGACGTACAGATTTTAAATATGAAGTTTGATGGCAAATGGTGAAAAAAATGTTTCTTTAAAGTGCATTTTAAAGATTTTTACCGTAATATTTGCCTGCAACTACGACGCTGTGAGCAGAAGCTGCGGCAGCCCTAATACAACCCTGCGGCGACGACGTCAAACTTTGGTCCGTTGAAACGAAATGTTCTTTCCGGTCACCAAATCACGGGCGGAAGACTACAACAGCAACCAGGTACAGTCTTATCAGGAAAGAGTTACATATTGTAGTGATACGCTATAGAATATAGTTCAATTCCTTCTCACTGTTTTTATAGCATGTGCTGAAAATTTCTTCGTTGTTTCGCATATGATTTCCTCACACAATATATAAAGTTCGGAGGTGCCTTTCTTGTCTGTACAGAAGTAGATTTCCATCTCTCAACAGCGGAAGTTTGATAGAAAGTCGGAAGTCTTGCTTCTGGTTTTAACGGCTGCCTCATTTGGTATCCCAGTGCACTTTCGATTCTGCTATTAAATCGATAATATTTTAGTCGTGCTTGCACAAAATTACCGTTGAGGAGACAACAGCAAAAAAAGGAGGGGGGGGGGGAGCATCTATTTTCTGTAGCGCAACACTACAAAATGGATCGCTCCCCTGGCAACATCGTAAGCGTTTCCCCTTGTGCTCTTCCGCGCGAATTGGCCGCCGGAACGAACCTTCGTTTCAACGGAACAAAGGTTAATATTGTCGCTGTAGCGTTGTTTAAGCCAAATCCTAGCACCTTCTAATAGTGTTAAGCGAACCTTTCAATATTAATAATACTGTCATTACTTGAAAATAATGAGAGTATTATTGAACGTGTAAGAGATGGAATGACAGCAAGTAATGATGCGGATCCGAATATCTGAGCTTCAGTATTTGCGGTTGGGGAGGGGGGATGTTACTGCCATTAATACTAATCGTGTAAGGGCGCGCGCGTCATTACTTAATCATTACTCAGTTCAAATTGTGGAGCCGTGATGGAAAGTTGTGTCATCGTTGGCAGTGGGCAGCCCAAGTGCGAAGTCCAAGCAAACGGAGCCACTGATGAATAAAATTATTCAACAAAAGATGTTCTTCGGAACCTCATTGAAACTTACGAAAACAACGAAATCACAAGAACATTTCTCACATGGTGGTAACCCATTGGCAACAATGTTTACCAATTTTACAGGCATTTAAGTTGGTATTATTGATTTAATTTTGTTTCATGTTTCTACATTACGTGTTTTTTAAATGTCAACGACGTTTTTGAAGTAAATTGATTTTTACGTAGTTGTACTATTAATATTTCAGAATCTCGAATTTCATACGAACACGAGCATAACAACATTCAACAGAGAAATTCAGTTTCGAGTTTTAATCATCCATTTGTTCCAAAAAATAGGGAGAAAGTATAGATTTAAATTCATATACTCTTGAAGCAGGAATGTGAACACTTCATACAGTGGCGTACCTGTGAAACTCGCCCCCCCCGCGCAAAAAATATCTTCCAGGCCCTTTTGTGAAAATCGATTGGATTTCAATATTTGAAAATTTTAAAATCCATATTATTAATTACCTATATTATTTATTTAGAAAAAATTTATTCCATATTATTTCAATTATTATTAAAATAAAATTTAAATTTCATATTAGGAACAGGTTTTATGACCGTATTAATAACGCAAGTTCTTTGGAACTTACAGGTAATTTTCGTAAAACCAAATTGTTGCCCAAGTTTTATATGAATACAAAATATTACAAAACACCATAAATTTTATTCTTTAAAGAACTAGTCATCTCTCTGAAATTTTCTTGGAAATTTTGTTATTTTAGAGAACTATCCATCTCTTTGAAATGCATCACGACCACACACACACACACACACACACACACATACACAACTGTTGTGTGATAGCGTCTGATGATGTTTTCTAATTTATAAGAAAACACATAACATATGTTAGCAAATACGTAACAATTAAGAATTGTGGCATAAAAAAATAAAACTACTTAAACTATTTAATCTTGAATATAAAAACCATACTTAACATAATTCCATAACATTTTGCATACAGTAATTTTTTTCTCTTGACTGTTATAATAAAAATTCCCACAAGTCTGACTCTTTGTCCACGCGAAGAACATGTTTCAGTTCATTACATTCTGAAAGAGGCGGTGTTATGTGCAAACAAATGTAATACATAACACCTTATCCTCATTGATACAAAAATTTTATTTATTGAACTGATATTTCTTTCTCATTGTCTTTCTAATATACATGTATATGGCCGCGAAAAGGAGCCTCAAGTCCACTGGAAAAAATGGACGCTTTCCCGTCATCCAGTTCTCACAAACTTAAACCGTGGAAATGTTTCTAAATATTTATCTTATTTATTGGTAAAAAATGCTAGAAATTAGTTTTCCTTTTAGTATTTCCTTCGAATCAGCCGGCAGGGATTACTTATTGTTTTAATCACTTTCATATGAAAAATTTTGTAAAACCTTTTTACTGAGGAAAGAGGCCCTCAAAGCCAAGATGCCCCAGCTAAACGCGGGGGTTGCGGGGCCTTCAGTACGCCCCTGACTTCACAGGTTTCAAGAATGGCAGCGCTTCTTGCAGCTGGTAACTGTGACGTATATTCTAATATAACTTTCATGTTTAGTTCCTTTTCCTATGTAAATTTGAGTTTGTTCTCCTCTATACTTCCAAACTTAACGTGATATATTTTCTCTCTCACGAGAATGAAGTTGGACACACATTTGAGGTCAAAGAGGAAGTGACGTATGAATGTGATAAGAACGATAGATAAAAAGGACGATATAGCAGTTGCTGTGTGGATGTGTGTGTATAGACGTGCGATCGCTAAGAATAATGTAAAGTTTACCTGCTGTGCTATATGTTGGATCTACTGAAAGATTGCTAGACCTAAAAAAGGTTATCGTAAGTTGACTTCTGTTTATGTTTCGTCTGGCCGTAAACTAATGCATCGTATTCTTATTTAATGGTTTTACACTTAGCGTAACATCAATCTTGCTCACGAAAAAGACATTACTTTATATGACATCATAAATGAAAACTTCATATCTTCAAAGTTTCTCCCAGTGGCCAGGTACCTCACCGGCAAACTCCTCCGCAGAACAGTTTCTTTCCTGTTTAAAAACGGTTCAATCTTAAGCAGTAACTTGTTAAATGTCTCTTCATTCATGCGGAAGTAGGTCTTGTAATCATTCACTTCCTTAGCACTTATTTCTTTCAAAAAGACAGCATGTGAATACCTATCACGTTATTTTTAGCCATTCCTTCATCCAGTACCGTCGGTTAACATGACGTTCCGTTCCTAAAGCTAAAAGAAGTTAGTAAAATCATGCAATGCATTGATTATGATACGCTTTCCAACATACCAGAAATAATTACCCAAGTTATGAAGATAATGGCTGTGGAATTAATCTCGCTCCTGTGCTCTGAGCTTTGACCTCATTTCCGTGATATTCAACAGAACCGGTTCAGTATACCACCGGAACAACATAATAAAGTTTTGTTCCAATAGAAGCATTTTTAGTCCAGTTATGAGGATAATGGTTGTGAAATAAATCTCGCTCCTGTGTCGTGACCTTTGATTCCATTTCGATTATATTCAACAAAACCGGTTCAATATACCTCCGGAACAAAATACTAAAGTTTTGTCACAATAGAAGCATTTTACGTAAGCTATGACGCATAAGGGCGATGTAATGGATCCTGCTCCTGTGTCCTGGCCTTTGAATCCATTTCGTCCATTTTCAATAGGGTTCATCCCCAGGTGGTCCCCTACTACATACTAAAGGTTCATCGAAATTCAACCATTTGTACGCACGTTATGATGCATAAAGGCAATAGAATGGATCCCGCTCCTATGTTCTGACCTTTGACCCTATTTGGTCAATTTTCAATAGGGTTCGCTCCCGGCTGGTCCCCTACCACATACTAAACTTTGATCGAGATCGAACAATTTTTACACGAGTTATCGTGCGGACGGACAGACAGACAGGCAGTCAGACAAAGCTGGAGCATATACGCTTCTTCAAGCTACGGTTGGAAAGCGCAAATGATAGCTAAACACGCTTTTCTTTGCACATCCAATCTCGAATGCAGACAAAATGCGTGTACTCCCCGTGACGACTCTACTGGTACTGAAGCAAAGTAATGACGCTTGATAATGATTGTGTAAGGTGTGAAAGTAATGACGGGGTAATGACGGCGCAGTAATGAAGTGCAGGAAGGACAGTATTGTTGATCGTGTAAAAACTATTAAGATCCGGCAATTTTTTTAAGAACGTGCCATTTTGCTCAGGTTTACTTTAGACCTATATAGACTGGCAGTTTTGATAGAGTGCCGGGGAGCGAGTTTGGGTGTGTTTGGATTTATTTTATCTGCACTGCGAAACTTGGATTGATTGCTGATTTCGTGTGCGAGAGAATGATTCATTCCTCTCTCGCGATATTTTCAGTTCTTTTTCTGGAAAAAATATTTCGGTGCAGTGGCTAAACTTTGAATAAAAACGCCTTTCTAAGGGCGGAGTCCAGCAAAGTCCACACAGAGACTACTGCTATCAAAGTTGCGGGTGCCTCGTCGTGGGGCCGGTCCCTCTAGTCTAAGGACTCTTTGATCCTTGGCTAGGCCAAAGCCGTGCTCCCGGCATTTTTTCATTCATTCCTCTCTCGCGATGTTTTCAGTTTTTTTCTGGAAACAGTATTTTGGTGCAGTGACTAAACTTTGAATAAAAACGCCTTTTTAAGGGCGAGGTCCAGCAGTGTCCACAGAGACTACTGCTATCAAAGTTGCGGGTGCCTCGTCATGGGGCCGGTCCCTCTAGTCTGAGGACTCTTTGATACTTGGCTAGGACAAAGCCCGCGCTCCCGGCATTTTTCAAAGTTTCAGCAAGAGTGGGAGAGCCCAGGGTGCCCGCTCAGCACTCAGAAAAATGTCTTGTGCTTCTTTCCTCTATCTCACAGAGATGCCTCCTGCAAAGGAGAAAGCTTCTAAGTTGTCCAGTACTACCAAGAATCCGGTCGTTACCATGAAAAAGCTGCCTGCCCATCTGTCAACCAATGGAGGTGTTTGTCTTTCACCCGGGCCTTCCCGAAAGGAAAGGGGGTCGGCCTCTGGCCCTTCAAAAATCCCTTTGAAGGTAAACCTGGACCACGAGACTAGAGATGTTAAAAAGCCTGATAGGTTCTTGAAACGTATTCGTGTTTTAGTGGCGGAGGTGGAGTACATCTTTGGTGACTCCTTCAAACCCGTGCACAAGACCGCAGCCAGTAGAATTCAAGGAGTGCTGACTGAAATAACGGATGCATGTGTTAAACAAAGCCACAGGACTGCAGTCCTCCAGAGCAGGCTGCAACAAAAAGAGATTGACAGGGAAGACCTCGAACCTGAAGGTGTCTTCCTACGCCACAGCGGCTGGGAAGGGGGCAATGAAAGCGCCTGGGCCGGTAAAATTTTAAGAGTGCTGGCGGAAATCACGGATGCATGTGTTCAACGAAGCCACAGGATTGCAATCTTCCAGGGCAGGTTGCAACAAAATGAGATTGACAGGGAAGAGCGGAAGAGCTCGAACCTGCAGGTGTTTTCCTACGCCGCAGCCGCTAGGAAGGGGACAATAAAAGCGTCAGGACCGGCGCCTACTCCCAAAAAGAAGAAAGTGGTGTAGGCCAAGAGACACGTTCTGTTTGTGTACCCCACGATGAAAAAACGTCTTCTGACGATACGAAGAAAATTAAATTTTTTCTACCAATTTAATATTCACAACGTTTGCACAGCAAATCAAGTTAATAATACTAAGCTTTTACTTAGGCACGAAATATGAATTCAATTGCCCTAGGCCTTTATAATTGTGTTCAATCCGTCGACATCATATTCATAACGTTTACGTATCAACTAAAGTTAATAGCATTGCTCTTTTACTTTGGGACTAAATATTAATTCATAGTAACTAGGGCTGGACCTTTTCAACACTTTTTTCTTCGCCTACGTGATATTCGTAAAGTTTACAAAAAGGACAAGTAAATAGCTTTGCGCTTTTACTTAGGCATTCAATATTAATTACTAGGCCTTAGGACTAGGGCCAACGAATTAATAATTAATGCCTAATTAACTATACAATATGATTAACTTCAATTCATGCATAAGCGTTATGAATATAACATCGCTAGAGTAAAAACTGTTAAAAAGGCCTATGAATTATTATTTCGTGCCTAAGTAAAAGCGCAACGCCATTAACTTGAGTTGAAACGTAAACGTTAGGAATATGACATTGTTAGAATAAAAACTAGTAAAAGGGCATAGGTCTAGGGCCTGTTATTTAATATTTCGTGCCAAAGTAAAAATGCATTATTATTAACTTGATTTGATGTGTAAACGTTGTGAATATGGCCTTGATAAATAAAAACTGTTAAAAACGCCACGGCCTGGGGCCTCTGACTTTAATATTCAGTGCGTAAGTTTAAGCTCAATGCTTGATAAAACAAAAACTTGAGTTGATACGTAAACAATATGAATATGAAGCCGGCGGTTTAAAAGCTGTTTAAAATGCGGAGATGCAGGGCCTATGAATTAATTAAGTAAAAGAAAAATATTACAAACTTGACATGTTATGTAAATATTTAGTGCCTAAGTAAAGTGCAGCGTTATTAAAAAATCCAACCTTGTCGTCCTTTTCTGAGCACAGCATGAATTATGCTGTAATTCTCGCTTCGCTTACATAAAACGTTTTCGAGCATAGTACGTTTTCTCGAAATTTCTTTGGAGTTCCCAATTAAACACTCAATGTACGCCAAGAAACGGTAATACCACCCCCCTCCCCGCCCATACACACTTTGAACTTTTGTGGCCAGTTTTCCTATACTCGTATGAACCAGCATGAAAATTCTGACAAGCAAAAGAACTCCTTCCCATCGTTAAAAGAGCTCCTTCCCGTCTTGGAAAACTGCCACACATAATTCCGAAACTTGGAAAACTTCCCCATTGGAAAACTGCCACATATTAAGAGAGTTCCTTGGAAAAACAGCATTTTGTGCCCGGTTCCTTGATGAAAAACATCCGGCAGTTTTCCTGTGTGGGGAGTTTACAGTGAGCCGCATCCTATAGAAGTTTATATAAGAAAACGTATGTCATCCCGAATGTTTTGGTATGATGGAACAGTCTGCTAGAGCCTGAAGCGCTTTTAAATTTCAAAATGCAATCGCATTTCCCTGGCTGATCGTAATCCAGTTTTGCATTGATCAAACAATCGTTAATATGAAAAAAAAAAGTTTCCACACGGTAGATTTTCCCCTTTAACTTTTAGCCGTTTTAAAATCACCAGTATTTATTTTCTTTGCTATAACTTCCGGATAAGAATAATTCATATTGTAATACGCAAATTGATAAAAAGAACTCAACTAAGATTGTTTGGCTTTTGTAGGAACTAGAAACTTATGTATCAAGGGATGAATATTAACTAGAAGGGGACAGTAACAGTTATAAGGAAACCGTTGCTTAATGTGTTGTTTCCCTGTTTTCTACACGACATTGGTTTAAAGACGCCATCGGAAATACTAGGGACGAACTTCATTCGTTAACACTACTTCACAGCTAAGACTCTAATATTTCCTCTGGGGAATAACTTTTGATTCCCACATTTGCTGCAATCACCCTCAGCGCTATTCTTCAACTCTTTATCTTCACGCATCCTCTACGTACTAAATTTGTACCAGAGTAACAGATTTTCCCCTCCCCTAGGTATTAGGTTTTAATGACAAATTTGTGACACCAGCGGCCGGCTTTTCTTTTTTTCCTTCCCATCTGTTTCACTGCTGCTTTTTCTTCCGAACTTAAGATAGACCCCTTTGATGTGTCCGAGGGCACTTTTAGCTATGTTTGTGTGAAGGTTGGAGTTTCCTTATATCTCTCCCCTGCCTCAATCCTACCTCCTTGTAGCTAATTACTCTCTTAAAAAGCACTTAAACCACCACAAAATGACACATCGATACCGTTTTCATGCAATCCAGATTCACCGATACATTACAGGAAAAAAAAACTGATTCCTCTTCCTAAAACTCAGAAAAAAAAAAAAAAGGAAAGCTCTCAGTATTTTAACACAAAAGTTTATATACCCGAAAAGTAACTGATATTGCTATTCGTAGCTCGCCCGGGATGAAACAGATGATATTATTCGTAGCCCGCCCGATCCCGGCTCGAGGGGATACGAATATCTACGAAAACCAGTAAATATATACCTCTAGCAAGTACATAATTACTGTTATATTTTTATCTTGAGCTAGCACAAGGTTTACCTGCCCAGAATATGGTCGCTCACTGGGAATTCTGTCGGTATCCTGGCGGCCCAGTCCGCGCCTGCCAACAAGCAAAGCTCTTGTGTGGTTGAGAATCATTTTCGCAACTGTTTCTATAGATTCACCCCGAAAAGTAATTTTTTGAGTCATTCATCGTTCGTTCTATATCATTTTAACTATTCGTGTATTTCGCTTTTTTAAAAAAGAGTTCAATACACGAATAAAAAAGGTAATTATACCTATAATGAAATACAAGAGTAATTTTTATAAACCACTGAAAATACTCATAGAAGTTACAACAACGTCCATCTTCCAGGGGGCCTTGCTTGGCTTTCGGGGGGGGGGGAACTGAGCCCCCTCCTTCCCCCTGCTAGCTATGGCCCTGTCTGCCGGTACGTTTTGCTGCATCAGGAACGTCATGTGTCTTCCACTTATTCAGTACATCCAAAACAGTTGACTTGGGTATGTTTAAACGCCTCTCGGTTTCTCTTATGGACAACCCACTAAAACAATATTTCCTTTCTCAGTCAGTTCTCTCCCGCCGTGACATTTTCACTCAACCTCACAGTGCGATATGATTGCGGTCAGCTGCAGACTTGTTTTTATACCGTTTGCAGCTGTACCGCGTATCTTAACAACGCAGCGGATCCGTTCATTTGCTTTTGAATTTCTATCCGGTGACTTTGGTCAATATAGTGTATTTTAGCATAGGTTTAGAGGTGACCACCTTAAATTTCAACGTTTTTAAAAGAAAAAGAAATGCTTATACGGTCCATAAATATTTATGTGATCAGTTTTCCTACACTAGGTCGGAAACGTCCTCCGATGTTACGTATCATCTACAAATCATCCATATAGGGCATGTGTTCGTTGGGCAATTGTCCGGTGTGCAAATGTCAGGAACCCTTAAAATCCAATTTATGAAATGCTCTATATGACCATCGCCTTCCCCTCGTACTCTTGACCTAGTTGGGCGGGTGAGAGGTATAAATAATACTACTCTGATTGGGGGCAGATTTTAAGGATTTATAAACTACGTACAACTAAATAAATTATCTTCCGGCATCGGCTATTGCTGGTACCCTGTATCGGGTACGGGGAAGTGGCTACCGGAGAACTGGCCACACGGAGAACTGAACTCAATGGAATTTCAGTGCCATCAAATTGTTCTGAATAAACAAATTTTGTGTGGCTAGATTCCCCACTACTTGAGCAACTATTGTTCAGAAATTTGTTTTTTTAATAGTTCATTTTTAGTAAGAAATGTAGATATTTCCATGATTTTCGGGTTAAAGACAAAGCGGAGAACTGGCCACAAAAATTTTAAGGGGTCGTATAAAGTTGCGTTCTGGACTGCTCTGCGGCTACGTCTCCCGAGATGGGTTATCTGAAACACATGAAATTTCCGTAACTTCCTATTTTCTTATTTACCATATTTTTCAAGGTATATAAACTACAGTTAAGCAAATTCTCTGACGGTATGTGCAAATGCAGGAAACTTATCCGAGGAGGGAGGGGGGCTTAAACCTAAAATATAAAATATAAAGCATTTCTGGTACGACTGGGAGACTTTCGGCCTTCACAAATATACAACTCAGCAAATTATCTGAGGGCATGTTCTTACTCAGGAAACCTCTCTGGGAGGAAGGATACCAAAATTGTAAAATATAAAGTATTTCTGGTCCGAACGGCAGATTTTCAGCATTCACAAGCTATAACTCGAAACATTATCTGAGGGCATGTGCTTACTCAACAAACCTGTCAGGGGAGGGGGGGGTTACCAAAAGTGTAAAATATAAAGAAATTCTGGTCAGATCGGGAGATTTTGAGCGTTTACAAGCTACACATGTACAAACTCTTTGCGAACATGTGTTAACGCAGACAAGCTGTTTCGGGCGGGCCGGGGGTAATTTCAAAAGTGTAAAATATAAGAAATTTTTTCCTGTTCGGGAGATTTTTAGCATGTAGAAATGTACAACCGAAATAGTTTCTTGAGACAGCACATGTTCTCAGAGAGTTTGTTGAGATGTAGGTTGTAAATGCTCAAAATCTCCCGAACTGACCAGATATTTTATACTTTTGGTATTACCCTCCCCCCACAACTAGTGTTTGTACCGGGTACGTTAAACAGCACCTCCTACATCAACAACATCATTCAGCCCGTTGTTTTGCCATTTGTAATGTCGGTCCATCGTGGTGTTTTCCAGCAAGATAACGCACGCCCAGAAACGGCACATGCAATGCAACATGCACTTCAGGGTGTGAGACCACTTCCATTGCCTGCACGTTAACCGGATTTGTCCCCCATTGAGCACGTGTCGGATTTTATGGGACAAAGACTTATCCGGTCTCCACGGCTAGCCACGACGGTCCCCGATTTACGCGTCCAGGTTGAGGATGCTTGCAACTCAATACCCCAAACTTATATCCAACATCTGTACGACAGACTCCATGCCAGAATTGCACAGTGGGACGCAGTTCATGGCGGTTCAACCTCGTACTAACCATGTTACATGGAAATGTTATTTTTCAGTTTACCAGCAAATAAAGCTGTATTTTGCCATAATGTTTTGATCACGTTAGCCTCTGTATTCCGTTATTATGCTGTATAAATTTCGTTGGTATCAGACGTCTTCTTCTTGATGTTCTTTTTCACTTTCCACCAGTGTATTTGATGTTCCTGGTCCACGTAAACTGAGTATTCAGCATGAAGTAGCAAAGTTTTAAGAACACTCCATAAAAATCAGGCACGTGCCATCCTCAATTGCGTACGTAAGTATGACGTTCACAAGCATGTGTAAGCATCTGAGGAACGACAAACCTTCTCGGCTACTGCAAGAACATCTGAATCAAGGATGTACAATGTAAATGCCAAACAAGTAGTCGGCGCTATCCTGTGGGCGGAAATGACTAGTCAATAGTCAAGGGCAACGGCGGCTGGAGATGATTCTACAGACAAGTCCCTTGCGTCAAGTAACTGCGCAGTAGAAGAGTGGTATCGATAGGAGAATTTGAGCATGCATAGTCCGCTGCACATTGGTGCGAATGGTATAAAACTGCAAGCATCTCCGTGTGTCAATAAACGTTTCTACAGAAACAGACAAATTCGTCTGCAGTGGACACGAGAGCACCAAATCTGGATCCTTGAGGACTAGATAAAGGTCGCCTGGTCTTATGAACCACGTTTTCAATTAATACACGCTAATGGGTGGGCCAGAATATGGAGTCAACAGCATGAATCCATGGATCACAGTTGCGTAGCGTTAACTACACTGACTGGTGGAGGTGGTGTAATGATCTGGGGTGTGTTTTAATTCAATAATATTTTTGGAACAGAATTTTGATGCCATGCGGTATCTTAACACCGTTACGGACCAGATGCCCCGTACGTGTGCACGGTGTTTCCTGATAGGGAGGGCACGGTGTTTCCTGACGATCTAAGCCTTGTAATGCTTCGCAGTACAAGGTTTAGATTGCCACACAGTGGCTTCAAAAGCACTGCAGTAACTTGAAAATGCTAAAATTGCTTCCACAGTTGCCAGAGCTTAATCTTATCAAGAATTTGTGGGATGAGATTGGGAGAGCCATTCGTAACAGAGATACACCCCCAGTGGGCATTTGAGAATTGAAGGACGCCATCAGATACACTTGTTCGAACATATATGCAGAGAAGTGTATCAACACTTCCATGAATCCCCATACCATGTAGAATCGAGACTGTTTTGAAGGCCTTGGCCTTCAAAACAGCGTCCAAAAACGTTATTAGGTAAGTCTTCCTATTAATTTGTTACTTAGGTCTATATGCATGCAGAACTACTTTATGGCTCTCAAATTGCAAACTTTCCCGTTTTTCGTGCGGCTAGTTTTGCTGCAGCCGCTTTTCCCGTGGTCTCTTCTCCAAAGTTCGTGCCCGTTCCAGTACATGTCAGGCACATGTTAATGTCATCATCGACACAGAAACCCTTATTTTCGCTGTTTAAAAAACCTCCTACGTAGTGACATTTCTTTTAAAGTGGGTAGTTCCAAATTTTGACATGAATGGTATAAATAATTTATTGTAATACATACTTGTACTAAAGTGACAAGTGCATGTTAAAAAAATCAAATCTGAATGTTGAAAAAATCAAATCTCGTAATAATCCTTGACTTGACAAACCAAAATTCACGCCCGCCGAAGTTCGTTATATGACGCATAGATACAGACATCAGATTTCAGCTGGAAAACTGTAAGCAGAAGTGGAGAATGACGTTTCTGTTTCTTATGATTGTTCAAATGAAATCATATTAATAAAACCAACAAAAATCTTTAATAATAAAAATTTACAAAATAGTAAAAACACTAAATCAAAATTCAAATGGCCTTTGAAAAACTGCACGGACTTCTTTCAGGGATGTTTTAATCATTCCTTCATCGCTAAGGCACTATTTTTTTAGAACTACATCACTGCAGCAGTGGATTGATGATGGTCGATCTCCGTTTTACTGACAAGAGTAGTGGGCCTAAAAAAACTTTTTCAAGAACTGAACGCTGGAACTTTGGTTTCGAAAAACGTAACCTGCCGGATTTTTCGCGGTCAGTTAGCAACTAAGATTTGCAACAGAAACGTTGAGTCATTTCGCTGTTACACCTTTGCGAGAAATGAAACTGTGTCATTCTTGGGGCAGCCAAAATTGAACCTTGATCCCATCATAGATGGGTATTTGTATTGTTTACTTTCTGTTTGATGAGAAGCTTTTGGTTTCGCATTCCACGCTCTCGATAGCGAGGAGAGGAAAGGACCTTGAGCTTCATTTCGACACTCCCATCGGCCCAGTGCTCTAAGCGCTGGCAACGCACAAAGAAAAAACTATCCCACCGGATATCAACTTTACAGTCTGAGTTCAATAGTGTCGCACAGGGATCGCTTCGAAAAATGTAAGGAAAAAGGACCTGCCAGTCTTTCCCTGTAGAACCTTCAGTGTGCTAACCAAGATGAAAAATGCAACCCCTTTTGCATTTTGAAAATCAACGATGTCTCGAAAAAAATTACTACCTTTGAAAGACTTTTTTATCATTTAAAGTTAGGAATAACGGCTTCTACGTTATCTTTCATCATATACAAGCGAAATAAAATTAGGGAAATTACTGCTTGCGGGCTATACGTTAAAAAATCGTGTTCAAGGTGGTAAATACAACTACATATTTAGGTTCTCTAGTTTTTTAATTAGTGTCGAACAGTGAAAATTCCTGTTCATGAACCGATGTTGAAAGAAAGAGCAAATGAAATCGCGTTAAATGTGAACAGTGAAGAAAAATCGTAAACAGTAACGCTGTCCTAGTGATCCGATTTATTGGCGTAGGAAATAAATACATAAGCGTTTCCAAGCTTTCGCACATCAACCAGATGGTTTTTTCAAGAAAGTTAGACAGAAACTGCAAACTGAAAAATAGAACGCTTAACAATTTGAACGCGGGAACTTGACAATAAATAGATGCGACGTTATATTCATTTAAAGATACGAGGTATCACGTTGGTTGCACGCGGGATCCTGGTAGAGAAAAGGCGTTACTTGAAGAATTGGTTCCAAATTCGTGGCAACTCGAGCGCGACACAACGGTAGTTGCAATGATTGTGTCTCGCTCGAGTTGCCACGAATTTTTTTTTGTTTTATTGGCGGTTTAACAACCACTGTGAGCAACTCAATGGGCTATAAGCAGTCGCCCGTCCCTAATTTAGGGTCACTGGTTCCAGGGAAGGGAGAGAGTCAGTGCCGTAAGACAAACACAACATCCATGCCTCACGGGATTTGAACCCGGACTTCTTCCGGACGAATGATCAGAGGCCATCTCCTTAGACCTCTGCGCCACGGGGGCGGCAACCAACGTGATGCCTCGTATCTTTAAATGAATATAACGTCGTATCTATTTATTGTCAAGTTCCCGCGTTCAAATTGTTAAGCGTCTATTTTTCAGTTTGCAGTTTCTGTCTAACTTCCTTGAAAAAACCATCTGGTTGATGTGCGAAAGCTTGGAAACGCTTATGTGTTTATTTCCTACGCCAATAAATCAGATCACTAATAGAGCGTTAATATTTACTACTTAATTGGTGTACTGTTCCTTGTTATAAATTTGAAGAAAAATCGATTTTATTTTCCAATGGATGGTTTCAGAAATTTAAAGGACGTCATGGAATCGTTGGTAAAATTGTTTGCGGATAAAATCTTGAAACAGTAGAAGAATAGAAAATTCTTTAGTGGAACTAATTAAGAATATCCACCCCGAAATACTTTCAATGCTGATGAAATTAGACTTCATATTATTATTTTTGAATTAAGTCGAAAGTCGTCAACTTCTTTAAATATGTGTATGCTAATTCATCTTGGCATGTAGTTTCCGGCACCGTAGAAAAACAACATAATACCAGCCACAAGGGAAAATGCAGCCAGCGTTTATGTAACAAAATTTTTATTTTTAAAAATAAAAATTAAAATTCCATTTTTTTTCGTTGAACAAAAACATTTTTACGTAGGCTATATTAATCTAAAAACTACCAGAAGGCCGCGGATGGTTTAGTGCTCAACGTTCGTGACTGCTACGGCGGAATCTCAGGTTCGATCCCAGGCAGGCACGAACTCTCGAATCACTAAATATCCGCCGTACGTCAGATGGGCACGTTAAGCCGTAGGACGCCGGCTGCAGCCCTCCCCCTCCACTGTAAAAAATAAGGGCGACTTATGCCCCGCTACCATGTCACCTACCTATCGGGTACTCTAGCCTAAATCGCCTAGCTTATTATTTCTTAATACCTGGAGTTAGACATTCCCTTTCGAAACTCCTCTACATTTCGTCTAATCTGATCTAAAAACTACAAGAGAATGTTTGGCCACTTGGTTGAATTATACAGAATTTTATTTATCAACTTCTCTGCAAAATTTCATTATTTTTGTTTTTCAAAACTTTTCATTAAAATAATTCTTTTTCGAGAGGGGTGTTTCAAGATTTTATTAAAAAAATTGATAAAATTAATTTGTCAACCACTTAACTACCTCTAGAGAGATTTGAATTTATACAAAGCTGCTAATTTCGCAGTTTTTTTTTTTTGCGAGGGTGTGGGTATGTGTGATAATTACTAAATAATGAGAATGGTTTTATACAATTGCAATTTTTTTTTCTTTATTTCTCAGTAATTTGAGTAAAAATATCGAAATGCCGAAATTTAACACTTTTTTCTCGGAAAAGTGCTGAGAAACAGAGGATCTTTTATAACCGATAGTTCAAGAGCCTTAGGAAACGCCGATAACCTTTTTTTCTTTTGAAGATACGTAACCTGCCTGAGTGCAATGATAGAAAGGGCAGAGAACTGGTGTTGCGCCGTAGCAGGAAAAGCAAAGATTAACAATTTCACAACTGTGCAAGCTGGTTCCAGCATTCTGGCGGTTAGCCGCCTGCAACTCTATGAAACATATCAAAGACCTTGAATATATCTAAAGACCTTGCATGCAACTGCAACATCAAACATGTTGAGAAGAGAGCTAGGTCTTTTAGTAGGTGTTCCCCAAAGTCAACGTTTAATTGTCTAATCTACGTCAGTGGCGTAACTAGCACAACGTGCGCCCTCTCCCCCGCAAGATTTACTTCGGTGTCACTAAGCGCACTAATTTTTCCAGAGATCAAGCACGAAGAAGGACGCATTTTTTACGATGTGTGTGTGTAGGGGGGAGGGGCAGAAAAGCAGGGAGAGCGTCTGGAAAAGTACCCCACAGCTCTGTAGTTTTCACTTTTTTACGCTTTCCAACCGTAGGTTGAAGAAGCGTATATGCTCCATCTTTGTTCGTCTGTTGTAACGATAACTCGCGTAAAAATCGTTTGATTTCGATAAACTTTTAGTATGTGGTAGGGGACCACCTGGGGACGAACCCTATTGAAAATGGACGAAATGGGGTGAAAAGTCACGGCATAGGAGCGAGATCCATTCCATTGCCCTTTTGCCTCATAACTTGCGTAAATGTGGTTTGATGTCGATGAAATTTTAGCATATTGTAGAGGAACACCTTGGAATGACCCCTATTGAAAATGGTTGAAGTGGGGTCAAAGGTCATGACATAGGAGCGGGATTCATTCCATTTCCCTTATGCGTCATAACTTGCGTAACTGTGGTTCGATGTCGATGAAATTTTAGTATGTGGTAGGGGACCACCTGGGGGCGAACCCTATTGAAAATGGACGAAATGAGGTCAAAGATCACGGCATGGGAGCGAGATCCATTTCATTGCCCTTATGCATCATAACTTGCGTAAATGTGGTTCGATGTTGCTGAAATTGTAGCATATTGTAGGGGACCAGCTGGAAAGGAACCCTCTTAAACGTGAACGAAATGGGTTTAAAGGTTAGCACATAGGAGCGGGATCCATTCCATTGCCCTTATACGTCATAACTAATGTAAAAAAGGTTCGATTTCAATTAAATTTCAGTATACGGTAGGGGACGACCTGGGGACAAATCCTAGTGAAAATGGGCGAAATGGAATCAAAGGTAAGGACAGAGGAGCGGAATCACTTCCGTCGCCATTATGCGTCATAACTTACGTAAAAAGTCTTCGATCTGGATGAAATGTTAGTATGTTGTAGGGGCCTGCCTATTAAATGAGCGAAATGGTATCAACCAATCCTATTGAAAATGGGCGAAATGGGGTCAACGTATTATTTTGAAAATGGGCGAAATGAGGTCAAAGGTTAGGACACAGGAGCGGAATTTATTCCATAGCCCTTATGCATCATAACTTACGTAAAAATGATTCCATTCCGACAAAACTTTATCATGTTATTTCGGAGGTATACTGAACCGGTTCTGTAGAATATCATAGAAATGGGATCAAAGTTCAGGGCACAAGACCGAGATTTATTCCACAGCAATTATCCTCATAACTTTTTTTTTTGATTGGAGGTTTAACGACCACCGTGAGCAACTCAAATGGGCTATAAGCAGTCGCCCGTCCCTAATTTAGGGTCACTGGTTCCAGGGAAGGGAGAGAGCCAGTGCCGTAAGACAAACACAACATCCATGCCTCACCGGGATTCGAACCCGGACCCCTACGGACGAACGATCAGAGGCCAACGCCTTAGACCACTGCGCCACCGGGGCGGCCCTCATAACTTGAGTAATTATTTCTGGTATGTTGGAAAGCGTATCATAATCAATGCATTACATGATTTTACTAACTTGTTAAGTAATAGATTTACCAATAAACGTAATTGTTTTGTACAAAACTAAAATAAATCACTTGAAAAATTCATCCTCTTGTACATGGCAGATCTGCGGCTGCTGTGAATAAACGTCGACGCCTGTCGTGTACGTAATCGTAGGTGACTGACTAACGGTTTCCCCTGATCCCCCATGGGAAATCCCCATGTGTCCTCGCGCTTTTCCTCAGCAGCGTAGAGACAGCGCGATTGGAGACCGATTGTATTTCAACTCGGAGCCTAAAGGCCGAATGCTTCACTCTGTAGGAGATCGAGTGCTTTAAAAGTGAAACTTGGCATTTATTTAGGTACAGCTAAATGTACTTTAAAATAAAATATGAACTTCTGGGTTGATTATATGCTTGTCTTTGTGCGTTTTCGAATTTTTTCAAGCGAACTGTAACTAAAAGCTGCGGTACGCCCCTTGGTTACCTGGCTGCGGGGGTGGTAGTTACGCCACTGATCTACTTACGTTACTAGTGGCAATTGGTCGGACGAAGTACGAAGTAATATGCTTTGCAACTTAGAGGAGTTGTGGGAAGCAGCGCGCTGCTATTAGCGAATTTGAAGTAGTGACTAGTGCGTTATTTTTATTGTAGTTTGTAGTGTAACTACAAAAATTAAAAAAGAAATTGCAATCAGCTACAAAAATCAAGTAGTTGTAACCAGGCACATGGCCAAGGGCATGCGAGGGTGGGCGGTGGGCTCAAATTTGTCTTGCCTACCCTGCCGTCCACCCAGTTCAAAATGTGCCATTTTTCAGTATATTTAATTTTAAAATATAATCTGCACTTTGCCAAGTAATAAGTCTTGTGTTTCATTTCCCGTAGCGTTACGTATTTTCCCATAGGAAGGGTGTAGCTTATGTCATCAAAGAAAGTTATCAAACTAGCATCAGGAGGGCTATAAAATTCACTCCTCCGACTCCTTAGTTTAAACCTCTTTTTCATGTTTTTATGGCCAGGGCGCTAATGAAGAGGGAGGATAGGAATTCACTGGGGGGTCACTACTAATTACTCCAGATAATTACTTAGAGGCGTGCTGTCTCCGTACGATATCATCAAACCAACATCTCTGACTGTACAATAAAAAACTTTATTTACAATAAAAGACATGATTTTAAAATATTTAAAAAATGGCAAGATCTTTCGGGGCTACAATAGCACCCGTCCTCAGGCCACCCAACAGTGCCACAAAGCATAGGGAAGTGCCGCAATATATAACCAGTCTCCCCCGCGAGACCCACAATACATTTGTTCAAAACCGCAGGTGATGCCAATTGAGAAAAACAGCAGAACAAAAGTAATATGTACAAATAATATAATCGATTAATTAAGGTCCTCTTCTTCAGTTTTTTGAATGGGAGAAGTAATTATTTTTCTCCATTGTCTAGGAACAAAAACAGGTAAGTCCAAGTTACAACAGGTATTACCATAAGAGATTATATACAGACTCTCGGTAAAAAAGACAGTTTGTTTGTTTACATTGGAGGAGAGTACTATTGTATTAGGCCAATCGGGAGAGTAACCTCCCTGGCGAACAGCTGTAGTAAATGAAGTAGAAATGCAGTCAGTTCGAAGTGCATATTTATGTTCAGACAATCTAATGTTCAGACTTCTAAGGGTAGAACCTATGTAGTATTTGATATACCTGTTGTAACTTGGACTTACCTGTTTTTGTTCCTAGACAATGGAGAAAAATAATTACTTCTCCCATTCAAAAAACTGAAGAAGAGGACCTTAATTAATCGATTATATTATTTGTACATATTACTTTTGTTCTGCTGTTTTTCTCAATTGGCATCACCTGCGGTTTTGAACAAATGTATTGTGGGTCTCGCGGGGGAGACTGGTTATATATTGCGGCACTTCCCTATGCTTTGTGGCACTGTTGGGTGGCCTGAGGACGGGTGCTATTGTAGCCCCGAAAGATCTTGCCATTTTTTAAATATTTTAAAATCATGTCTTTTATTGTAAATAAAGTTTTTTATTGTACAGTCAGAGATGTTGGTTTGATGATATCGTACGGAGACAGCACTCCTCTAAGTAATTATCTCCTATACGTACGAATTTTTAACAAGTATTACTAATTACTCCGTTAGTTTTATTTACCAAACAGAGGATTTCAACACGGAAAGTAGAGTCTAAAGCTACACAAGCGCTCATAAGACTGCTCGGGGAAGTGAAAGTGCGGAAAGTGGCTGTCGGCTGCTTTGTAGGAACGAAGTGCGAGGCGAAGTCGCTGGCTTGAAGGAAGGAAGGTAAGGAGGGGGGGGGGTATTGTGTTTGCGTGGCACGACGTTAAAATTTGATTTATATAAAAAAAGTGATATTTTCTTGTAAATAAATTGTCAAGCACAGTACTATTTTCGTAAGCAAAAATGCAAAATTTTGAAAAGCAACATAAGACAATGAATGCATTCAGAGCAAGCAAAAAGTCGAAGGCGACATTCTGACCACACTTTCGTCTTAGGCCAGTGACGTAACTTGTCATATCCGTGTATGTATCATATGCATGTCCAGGTGGATAGGGTGGGAATAGCACGAATTCCTTTGCAACCGGTATTGAAAATCATGAAGCTGCCTAGGTGACACAGTGGTGTAAGCGCTGGCTTCTGACCATTCATCCAAGAAGTGTCCGGGTTCGAAACCCGGTGAAACATTGACGTTGTGTTTGTCTTACCGCATTAGCTCTCTCTTTGCACTGGAACTAGTGGCCCTAAATGAGGGACGAACGACTGCTTATGGCCCACTGAGTTGCTCATGGTGGTCGTTAAACTTCAATGAAAAAAAAACATTAAAAATTCGTTCTTTCATTGCTTCGTAAAATAAAAGAAAAAAGTTAATATGAAGCTTGCCCTACCAAAAATAATGCTCGCCCACCCGTCGCGCATCCTGTTTACCAAGTTTAGTGACGTCCCTGGTTGCAACAAAATTTAGCGCTACATTTTCCAGCTAATTTTGCTGTAAAAGCAGGAATCGTTTAACATTCACAATGTTACGTCACAGGTCACGACCGTGGGTTGAGCAAAACCCTCTCAGCAGTCCGACCCTACTGTATTAGCAGAAAAGTACTGATAGTCCCCGCAACCCGTCATTGCAAGGGAAGGGATGCTGAGATAGCTTCCAGCATCAGTAAAAAGATTTTGCAATATTTTTCGGAAACTTCGTATGAAACTGGTTAAAGAAATGGTCAGGAAATTTGTTTAACCAGATCAAAAAATTCTGGTCATTTCTTTAACAAGATTCAAAACGATCTTTAGAAATAGCTTTCGATTTTTAGAGTTTATGTAAACTTGATGACGGGAAATTAGTTATTCCAGCGCAAGGTTCCATCAGCGAACTTGGAGCCCCTTTTCAGGGTCATAAAAATAGTTCCTATACACAGTGGCGCGTATACATGGGAGGATTCTGTCATCAATGCCTTTGTTCTTCATTCATCAGATGAAAGAAACAAATAATTTTTGCACGCTAGTGTATTTTGCCGACTATGGCAAAATACACTGGCGTGCAAAAATTAAGGACGGGACGGTTTTTTGAATGTAACGTCGTGCAGAAGTGCTCCACATCGACTCAAATCATATCACAAGATCCGCAAGATGTAAGAATATGGGACAAGTGAGCAAAGCCGTCCAAACAAGGAATCCAAAGGATACAAAGGCACTTTATTGAAAATGTAGCTTCGAACACAACTGGACAAAAGACAGAAACGTACATGTGGCAGGCGTTTGCCAAGCAAAATCCAGTCTTTAGTAAGGGATATGATCACCCCTGAGTGCGTTTTAGGATTTTGAACGTCTGTCCATGCTGAGGACATGAATGTCAAGGAGCTGTTGAGGCATCGCGGCCCATTCCTCTTATAGCGCCAATCGCAGCTGCGGAATCGTCGCTGGCGTCTGGCGACGTGCTGCCGAGCGTCTCCCGAGAAGGTCTAACACGTGTTCGATTGGATTTAGGTCAGGAGACCTTGCAGGACAATCCATGCGTTGAATAACTTCACTCCCCAACAGCTCTACGACAGCCACTGTATGATAAGGTGTAGCGTTGTCGTCCATGAAGAGGAACTCATGACCCACAGCACCTCTAAAGAGACGCAGTTGAGGCAGGAGTACTTCGGTACCATAGCGGACCCCTTTGACTGAACCTCCTTGGAAGATGTGGAGGTCAGTACGGCTACCAAGCATGATACCGCCCCAAACGAGAACTCTGCCACCTCCAAACCGATCCTTTTCGATGATGTTGGAGGTGTGATTGCGTGTTCCCTGCTCTCTCCAAATGTGTATACGTCACGAATCGTTCGTCAGACTAAATCGGCTCTCATCCGTAAAGAGAACTCGACCCCATTGCTGATGTGTTCACTTCTTGCGTTCCTGACACCACATAAACTGCCGTCTCCGAGGAGCAGGTGTTAATGGCACACACCGTACTGGTCGTCGTGCAGAAAGACCACTTTTGTGCAGCCTCCTGGCCACGGTAAAACGCGATAACGGACGTCCAGTTGTCTGTTGCATGTGTCTTGCGATTGCTCTTGCTGTCTGCCGTCTGTCTGTTCTCGCCTGTAGGACAATATGCCGGTCGTCCGCCGCAGTGGTTGCTCGTGGACGACCACTGCTAAACTCCCGGACAGCTGTTCCTGTCGTTTGAAATACTCTCCAAGCTCGTGAAACGATGCAGTGAGCGATCCCGAACTCCTCGGCCCCACTATCCACACTTCGACCTTCTTCCAACTTCCCAATGAGGCGACCTCGGGTAAAGTCATCCAGATGTCGTCTACTGGATTACCTGTTGGCCATATCACACGGTGGCAGCAACTCGACGTCTTTCAAACCGATGTACACCGAGCAATAGCTTTCACCGAATTGCTGAGCGTGCACCGCCCGTGTGCTTTATACCCTTCGGACGCCCCCCCCCTACGTAGTGCTGCATATATGCGCATGCCGTACCGTACCGGACCCTAGTGTATTTCCTGAGTGGTCTTTAGGTCCGTTCTGCCTGCTCGTTCCGCTGTTATGCTAATTTCTCCTCTTCGTCCTTAATTTTTGCCCACCAGTGTAGAAAAATATTTCTTTCTGCACATGATTTGTTAAAATTAATATTTTTGTAATGCTCAATAAATTTTTTGTACGTCGAGTTCTAGTTTACTTAAGGATTGTTCTTTTTCTGTACAGCTTGGAGTGTTACATTGGTTATCAAATTCATTTTTTTATTCAAAAGAGTGATTTTTTAACCGGCGTGCACATCAATGTTGATTTATACCAACATACATTGAAAAAATACCTACATTCACATATGTGTGTGTGCCATTTTAAATAAGTTTTAAAGACTGGAAGAATGCAATGGCTAACACATTTTTAAAGACATAATGCTTTAAAAAATTGTTGTTTCTTCCAAATGCTTTTCAACGAAGTTTCAGGATCGGCGTATAAAACTTGGTATATACACTCAGTGGACACTTTATTATGACCACCTGACAGTTTTAAGCAAATGAGCTATGGCTGCACGCTGTTGCCGCCAGAGGGCGAGGCTAGCATATAAAGGGAAAGCTTAGTGCTTGCGGCAGTAGTATAAGTGATTTTTGGGTGACGAGATAGGGAAAAATTGCGATTTAACGGACTTTCAACGTGAGATGACTGTAGGAGCTCTGAGCCATGGAGCGTATATCACCAAAACCGCCGCATTCGTGAAATGTTCCAGAGCAGCTGTTGTTAAAGTGTTTAAAGACTGGACTGTCAGCCAAAAAACTGGGTCTCTACGTGCAACGTGTGGTCGTCATCGACTAGTGTCTGCTCAGGCAGAACGCAGAGTGTCCAGACTGGTAACAGACAACAGAAGGGCAACAGTGCAGCGAATTACAGACCAACTTAACCAACGATCTCCTCAAACGACCTCTGAACGTACTGTTCGCCGTACACTGCATCGGATGGGATATGGCAGCCGAAGGTCTGTTCGAACCCTTTACTGTCTGCAGTTAACAAGAGAAAACGTCTGCAGTTCGCACAGGAGCACAAGGATTGGGGAGCCGATAATTGGAAACAAATTATATGGTCCGATGAATCACGTTTTCAGTTACACCATGTGATGGCAGAGTGAGAATTTGGCGGAAACAGCACGAAAGCATGGACCCCAAATGCATTGCTACAACCCTTCAAGCTGGTGGAGGCAACGTTATGTTTTCGGGAATGTTTTCCTGGCATGCTTTGGGCCCTTTAATTCGTGTTGGCCAACGTCTGACTGGCACGTCATATCTAAACATCGTTGCGGACCAAGTGCATCCTGTCATGAGGATGGTTTTTCCCAATGGCGATGGCTACTTTTCAACAAGATAATGCGTCCTGCCATAATGTTCGTATTGTGTAGGATTGGTTCAGGAACATGCTGGTGACTTTACTTTGCTTAGGTGGCCCCCACAATCTCCAGATCTCAACCCCATTGAGAATTTGTGGGATGAAGTTGAACGAGCCATCAGACAGCTGGATCCACAACCCTGCAATCTCACACTCCTGGAAAGTGCTATTCATCAAGCATGGTCTCATATTCCACAAACCACCTATCAATATCTCGTGCAGTCCATGCCACGAGGAATCGACGCAGTATTAAAGGCAAAATGGTGGCCCAACGAAGTACGGAGGGGGTGGTCATAATAAATTGGCCACTCAGTGTATAATAATGTTATAAATACAATACATATATAAATGAAATGTATATATGAAATTAATTTATGTCTTAAAAGAAAAGTGTAGCAAGAGACAGAAAAGGATGAAGACGATCACGTGGGATATGGGTAGATGAAATTAGAAATCATGATGGCGCGCCATGGAAGAGGCCGGCTCAAGATAGGCAATTGTAGAAGAAACTTAGCGAGACCTTCATCCAACAGTGGATGGATAAAAATTGATGACGTTCATGTTTTAATTTAGTTCTGGTCCGAATAACTATGCACGTATATACACCGAAGAGCCGAAACATTTTGACCAGCGCGTCTTTATACAAAGCGAGGCAACTGCAAGTATACGACGACGACGTTTGCGAAGAGCATGAAGAAGGTCATGAAACAGTATTACACTGCCGGACAATTGCTAAGGACGGATGACAATAGCAACGATAGCAACCATAAAATGGAAGGCAGGAAAATGTGGAAATTAGCATAAGTGCGGGATACAGTAAGACGTGTGCGTATGCAAATTTTGGATTGCCGAACTTGTTCGTGACGTCATAGCGCTGATAAGAGATATAAAGGATTTGACGCGTATTGACCGTTGTTGTTCAAACGCAAAGTTGAAAGGGAAAGAATCAATTGACGAACTTGCAAGTTTCAGTATGTCTTCCCGACATCACCTAGATGATTTTACGCGTGGCCGTATTATTGGCAAGATTGAAGAAGGGCGAAAAATAACAGATGATGCCAGGGAGTTCGACGTCAGCCACAGTGTTGTTTCAAGGCTTTGGAAATTATTTCAAACAAATGGAGAGTGTAGCAAACGTCACGGGGGAGGTCGTGTTCGCAGTACGACACCTGCAGAAGATCGGTACATAGTGCTATCAACAAAAAAGACACCGGCGCAGCACAGCTAGTGAGGTAGCAAATCAGTTTATGGCTGCTACTGGCAAGCGGATCTCCCGAAAAACCGTCGCCAGACGTTTGCATGAAGGAGGACTATACGCCCGCCGTCCTGTTGTGTGTATCCCATTGTCCGGACGTCACCGTACCGCCCGTTTTCAATGGTGCCATCAACATCGCAATTGGACTGATAACGACTGGTCTGCTGTCCTCTTCTCAGATGAGAGTAGATACAGTCTATCGTCTGATTGTCGATGACAACTGATCTGGCGTGATAGTGGTACTGCATATTGTCCAGCAAACATACAGGAAAGAGACCGATATCCGACATGTAGTGTCAGGGTATGGGCTGGCATCATGATCAATGGCCGTACGTCCCTCTATGTGCTTCCAACTGGGACTATGACTGGCCAACGATACATTAATGATGTTCTGCCACCTCATGTTCGCATGTTCCGTGGTGCTGTCGGTGATAGATTCATTTTCATGTACGACAACGCAACATGTCATCGAACAGTCGCTGTCCAGGAGTGTCTTGAGAGCGAGGATATTCAACGCCTCGTATGGCCAGCACGTTCTCCAGATCTGAATCCCATTGAAAATGTGTGGGATGCTTTGGGAGGAGTCTTGCTGGTCGCCAATACCCTCCAATAAACGGACACCCTCATCCGTGCACTGACAGAGGAATGGGATAAATTACCCCAACAGCTGCTTGATAATGTTGTGCAAAGCATGACACGACGTGTGGAATCTTGCATCGCCCTCCATGGTGGCCATATCCCGTATTGACATCTTACGCCGGAACGCCTGCGGACGGTAATTGCATTTTTTTCACGTTTACGTATTCTGCACAAAATGGCCTGTTTGTCCCTTGAACACGTTCCAAAGCCTTCTGGATTTCAGAGCACAATAAATTGTCTTTCTTGTAATGTCCTGGCATTCTGACATAATTTTATTTCACTTGGCATCCAACCACACTTACTTTTTTATGCGCAATATAGCCGTTTATGATCCGTCCTTAGCAATTGTCCAGTAGTGTATAACCCCGATAGGGAGCTCTGTTATTCAGTGTTGTTCTTCAGATGGGAAATGCAGGGGACATAAGCGAGTTTGATAAGTTACAAATTGTAACGGCCAAAACAGAAGAATTTCAGTCGTCTGACTACTGGGTCAGATAGTTTCCGAGACGGTAAGGCTTATGGGGGTGCGCACGGTCCAGGGCCGTAGCCAAAAATAATTCTCTGGAGGCGTTTCTAAATTTAAACATTAATTTTCACCGTACGTTTTGCATATGTTAAATTGTTTTACTGTCACCTTTTACTTGCACATAAAATTCTTCTATTTAGTACTCCCATTTTTCAGATACTTACTTAAATGCTACGCTACTTACACTTTCACAAGTATATAGATTTATCTACGATCTCTTTACCTAAGTACGGTATGCCGGGGAGGGTTTAATCTCCCCACCCCCTCCCGGGCTGCAGTCTTGTCACGGTCAGTCGTAGTTAGGACCTTAAAAAAGTGGTCCAAGGAAGAGAAAACCACGAACCGCTGAAAATGAGTGGGCCGGCCGCAGCTCATCGCTGCTTGAGGTAAGCGACGGCTATACCGTATAGTACGAAGCAACGAGAAGGAATTCTGTGACGCAATTCGCCGGTAATTTGAATGCTGGTGAAGGGAATAATGTATCACAACACACAGTACATCAAACTCTATTGGAAATGGGGTTGCGTAGCCGCAGGTCCCTCCGACTGACCATGCTAATCTTGGTTCACCGTCGAAAGCGCCTACAATAGACACGTGAGCCTAAAAACTGGACTTTGAATAACTGGAAGAGGGTCATACACAGGCCCCTCTGAGTGACCATGCTAACCTCGGTTCACCGTCGAAAGCGCCTACAATGGACACGTGAGCCTAAAAACTGGACTTTGAATAACTGGGAGAGGGTCATACGCAGGCCCCTCCGAGTGACCATGCTAACCTCGGTTCACCGTCGAAAGCGCCTACAATGGACACGTGAGCCTAAAACTGGACTTTGAATAACTGGAAGAGGGTCATACGCAGGCCATTCCGAGTGACTCAAAAAGGTGGGCGACCTTTCCTGTAGGGTACTTTTCCCTGCATCCTACAACTTTTCCCATGTACTATTTTTCATTTGAGTGGTATTTAAAATAATTACTGGACATTGACTCTTCTCATAGCCATAACATGGTGATGGTGGTGAATGTAATAACGTAATAACACTTGTGTCATTTCAGTGCACATAAATACACACACATGGATCTGGGGCCTCGAAGGAGGTGACGACTGAGGGCCTCCAAAAGTGTTAAGACGGCACGGTACAGGCGCAGGGGAGGGGAGGTAAATCTTTTCCCTCCAATGTTTTATTCTGGGGGGGGGGGTGGCAATGCCCATCCAATATATTCCCTCCTGTTTAAATAAATAATCGCTTTACACGCCAAAGCGATTTATTTCCCAAAACTTAAATATATAACAAAATAAGAAATATTTTTCACATATTCAGCATTGCGCATTTGATACGAAACTGGATTGCCAACCCCGTATTGTATTTGGCATGTTCTCGTGATATGTGGTAAATGGTTAAAACAATTTAAAAAAAAAAGGCAGAAGTGTAGGATTCCTGGCACCTTTATGCATCTATTTCCGCTTTTTGTTCTTTGTTTAAGTAATCCACTTAATTTCCCTTTTTTTTTTATAAACGTTTGGAAATAAAATCGCTGGATTTTTTTATAAAAAACACAGGCTGAATTTTATTTATATATTATATAAAATAATATAAATAATAAAAATTATTTATACAATATATAAAAATATTTTTTTGGTGAATTAATATTCACCAAAAGAATATTTCCCTTTCCTTTGTTCATTTGCTGATGAGCAATTAAAATTGCATTTTAAAATAGACGTCGAATCTCAAAGTTTACCTTTTTGCCTCCCCTCTTTTCTTTAAATTTTCCACCTGGCGATAGAAGAGACGTATCCCTCACACGTATGATCACTTAACGCACCCCTCCCCCCCCCCCCGAAAACAAATTGGTGAAGTCGGCTTCCCTACAATAAACTAAAGATAGGGATCAATTACAAGAGAAGCAGTGGGGATTGTGGATAGGAGTATGGTGGAGTTCGAGTCGAACTCTATCCACTACTCTCTGCTTAAGTAACACATCCCCTTCCAATTTTTTCGCTGGGTTGGGAGAAGTTTGCTACCATTTCCTTCCTCTCCAAACTGGACAGCATCAGCCGAAAGTACCAGGCTCTTGACTGAGTAACTTCTCATATCAAATTTATTTCTGAAAATGTTCTGTCGTTTTAAAAACTTTTCTTTTTATGCAATTTCGTCTAAGAAACTGTTGACCAAAGAAAAACGGATTCTGAACACTCCTTGTGCTGCTTTTTGCTCTTAACATTATGGACTATTTTTTGCAGCGGAGGTAGCTGTTTCTGTCAGCGACAACAGCAAGGAGCAATGGCGTCTGGTTCAGACGAAGCCGTGGCTGCACAAAATGTATTAGTCTCTTACGTTATGAAAAATAGTTTTACATAGCAATTTTGTCCAAGAAACTTGTGAGCGAAGAAAAATGGAATTTCGAAAACTCCTTATTTTGTCCTTAACAATAGGGACTATTTTTCGTAACGGAGGTAGCTGTTTATACCAGCAACACCAGCAAATAGTAATGACGTCTGGCTCAGGCGCGAGGCCGTGGCTGCAGCAAAACACTGATCTCACGCGCCGTCTTCCTGTATCGATCACCGGTACTTCTGCCCGTCCCGAAGTGCACGGCTCACGCCGGGCAATCAAGAGTCATCGTTGCCGCTGATTGAATTTTCGCATACACAGGTAAATTTTACGTAAAACCTTTTCAAAAATAACTCTATCAATTAACTTTTCTTTTATTTTACATCATTTTGATTTCCAAAAAGATGTACGTCACATTTTTTTGAAATTTCTCGTCCCTGAATTTTGCACCATAATCTTCACGTTAAAAATTGATAGAAACTAAGTTTAACGCACATGCGAGCTTCTTAGAACCGCCGAAATGCAGCGCCATCTAATGACAAATTCATTCGCAAGGGCGGTCATAGAACTGCGTGAAATGGGCAGGACATATCTTATATACGAGGGTCTCGGCCGTGTGTAAAAGAAAGTGGACTACAACGCTTCGGCAGCAAAGAGATAAACATAAATTCCTGTTGTAATTCAATAGTGAACTCTAAGCTAACTCGAAATGTAAAATGGAGATAAGAAAAGTAAAAATGCCTGGCTATCCTAACATACTCGGCACCCAAATAGTTCCGAAACGGCCAATTGGTTGTAGCACTCAAGCACAAGTACTTTTTCGTTGGATTGGATTATGTTATTGTGCAAGTACAAAGCTGAGTAAAATGCTATTATATTGTCCGCTGCCTTATTTTATCTTAACCTCAAAATTAACAATCTGGTCTGGGGTTTAATTCCGAAAAGCCATGATCGCGAACCTAACAAAACGGGTTGACAAATTCGGCGGAGTGATACACGACGCACATTGACAGTGCTTGAAATACTTGGGGGCTGAATACCCCCAAGCAGTTCAAATTTAAATGTACAAGGATACGGACGAAACAGGTTATCGCAGCCGTATAATAGAGTACATATGTTTTCTGTCAATGTATTAAGTCAGATTTAAATTTGCATGCAACTCCTTGGCACTCCTGCCTGCGTTTCCTCGGTTAGTTTTTCAAACGTAATTTGCAGACGGGCCCCTTAGTACTGCTGGACTCAACGGTCGTCAACAAAGAAAGCTAGCTGCGTTTCCCGGGAACTACACCGCAAGAGTTCTCCGCATCTTTTTTTTTTTTTTTTTGATTGGAGGTTTAACGACCACCGTGAGCAACTCAATGGGCTATAAGCAGTCGCCCGTCCCGAATTTAGGGTCACTGGTTCCAGGGAAGGGAGAGAGCCAGTGGGGTAAGACAAACACAACATCCATGCCACACCGGGATTCGAACCCGGACCCCTTTCGGACGAATGATCAGAGGCCATCGCTTAGACCACTGCGCCACCGGGGCGGCTCCTCCGCATCTCGCGGTGGATTTCCGAGAGAGTTGCTTGTATCAAATCATTTGTTTTCAGTATTAAGAGAAAGCAAAGAGCCTTCACCTCTTGTGATAGCCTGAAGCAGATTCTAATGGAAGAATGGTGCTTTTGTTTTGTATATGAAACCAATTTTAAAGATAAAATACTGCAAAAAATATGTTCACGAGTCTATTGTGTTTCAATGATTTCTTGAAGGAGACTTAAAAATTAAAGAAATAATATTAGTACGGTATTAAGAATTGCCAACCAAACACAATTTTCCTAATGTATGCATGAAACGCCTTCTCAAATTCACGATTAAGTGCAATTTCAAAACGGTAAATCTAGCATTACTAGTAAAGCAGAGCGCTGTTGACATTGCTGATTTAAACTGCGCAAGTACAGCCCAAAACACAACGGCAATAATAATGTACCAAAACAGGATTAACGCTAGTGTATTAATACTTCTAAAAATGAGATAAATTTTTCGTAAACTCACAACGGACATATAACATCTTGTATTAACAAAGTCGTTACTGAACATCCTTTGAAACGTTTTATTGTCCTTTCGTAAATCGTTAAGTAAAACCTGGTTAGTTTTCATTCTTCGAGAGTTTTCCATGACTACATTACAAATGGTTTAATTTATCCCACTTGCTGATCATGTATAACTACATAATAACCGACTACGTCAGATCGAGATTACTCTCAGCGATGTCATAGCACTATAGGATAAATTTCCGGTTCGAGATGTTTACAAAGATTTCATGAGTTCTGTGGCATTTCTCTATATTTGCATTTACCAAATCAACACATAAGAAACAGTTCCACTGAAATGGCGAAATTACATTTTGCAATCTGAAAACACGTCATCAAAAACAACTGTTTTGTTTCTTTGAAATAGCTTTCTATGGATGCTGCGAACAGAAACAGTTCACTTATGAAAGCCCTTTGCCGCTCACGTTAACCGTTAATTTCTGTTTGTTTAGCATTTCACCCTTTTGAATTACTACGGAAGTGGGTTAAGGCTTGATTTCAATTACGTTTTTTATTTCTTAACCACTTTATCTCAAGGTGTCGACAACATTTCTTAAAAGTCCACCCCAGATACTAAGGTATTCAGTTACATGTTATACTTCCAATTGCGACCAGCTTTCTGGGATTTATGTGTCATCGGTAGCGTGCTGCCATCTATTTATTAACCGGTCGTAAAGATACTTCGCGTGAGTTGTGTAATAATCCCGTTTCGTGGTTATTTTGGGGTGGCTCTTAAAAGAACTTTTGTGAATGTTGATTGTGCCCCTACTCCGAAACATTTATTATGACGGAAAATTTTTGTTTTCTCATGAATGGGAAATGTCTATTTGGCAGAATCAATAAACTGATTGAGTGAATTTAAAATCAAGTGAAGAACTGTCTGATAGTGCGAATCAACACCCGAAAGCAGTATTCTGAGGAATGAACACAGTTCCGTCGGAATACATATTCCAAAATATGGTGTTTCAAATAAATGTTTGATTTCCCTCTATTAGTTTGCGTTTGAAGAGACGCATATTAGTTGTCTATAACACTGACACCAGGCACTAACTGCCTCAGTGGACGTCAGCGCCTGGTGTCAGTGTTGGCTTCACACTATGACGATTCGTCGATTGTCTCATTGTAGAACAATACTTTGGCTAAACGATACGCTAGAATCATCACGATATCAACAGGCCTGTAATCATCAGGGAACCACTTTCCAGGTATACGGGAATATAGCTCATCCTTCCTTGAAACGTGCTTCTTCCGACTCCTGATTGTCCAAAACGATGAGGCATATGTATATGCACTCTGGGAGTCATTGGGTGACCCTCTGAACATCATGATATTGGTAGCAATCCACGGCTTTCACACCACGAAATAAACGTAACCTCATTCCTAGAAATTTTATTGAAAAATCTCTTCCAATTCCACATCTCAGAGCACAGTAAACAGACCCTCGAAACAAAAAGGAACTTACCGCTATAAATCACATGTTCAAGAAACACTCTGAAACTAACTAGCGTACCAGCGTGGTAAGCGCAAGCCAACGGAAGAGCTAACGTACTGCCATCAGCGGCCAATGTGTAATCACAATAAATTTCAATAATTCGCGGGCAACGGACTTCTCTTGTAAGTAAAGTCCAATTATAAATGCTCAGTAATACTAGCATTATTCGAAAAAAATGTTCATTGCATTGAAATCTGGTTGGTCTGATAAACGAAATATGCCATTTCTACCACCTGATCCACTTTATATTTAAGTATGATCAGGACTGGATGGAGCTTTTGCGGGGTCCCGGGCGAAATTTCATTGTTGGCGACGCCGACGACAGCTGGACACTGCGAATTCTTTGGACAGATGAAGCGCATTTTTCCTTAACAGGAAAATTTTTCCAGAACTGTGTGCATTCGTCGAACACTAGCTCACGTGATGTTTTACCCGTTCCTATAGCGGAACAGAAAGTACAGTATGGTGTGCAGTGACCAACGATTTTGTTTCGTGGCCTTATGTTTTTGAGGAAGTTACCCCTCGAGGACTAGGGACTTGCAATGTTACAGGCGTCCGTTATGCTCATTGCTGATAAACTATGTAATTCCACATCTGCAACAACGGAATGCAATGGAGAATGTTATTTGAATGCAAGGTGGTGCTCCCCCACATGTAACCACTATGTAAAAGGCGTGTTGCAATGATTTCTCTGACCAAATCATATCTCGTCACTTTCGTTTCCCATATCCTGCACGTTCTATAGATTCAATACCGATGGATTTCTGGTTCTGGGGTTATCTGAAGTCTAAAGTGTACAGAGACCAACTTCTTATACTACGTGAACTGAAAGAAGCCAAACAACGCACCGTGACAGGCATTCCTATGCTATTCTTTTCTTAAACTGTGCCATCTGTCGTGCTAATTCCGTACGTCGCATACCGTCCTTCATTTGATATCTCGTTCAATTTTAAGTCCAGTGATACCATTTCAACGCCATTGACTATTTTTCATGGCGCTTGTTACAGTGACGTTAACAAATTAGGGTGTTGCCGTTCAAACATTCTGAAAGTCGGTAACCTCAACTGTAACCATGAGAGGTGCACAATTTTTTGTTTGCGCATCAGGAGCGCACCCTGCGTAACATATATGTTCTGCATTTCTATTCCATGCATCCATTACAGCCATCCCTGGAGCCCGTTTAATTGGCAAAGTAACTTTTTGGCCATCCTGTACATATTTCTGACCACTTAATGCTTATACTTTCGTATGTACTCAAAAGCAGGTTTTTTTTTTTTGTTTTTTTGGAGCAACGTGCTGGAACCGCATTCTAGCATCTGTTGTAACAAAAAAATTTAAGTTTTGAGATTTGGCATAGATACTTAATTAACATAGCTAGATAAATGGAACAACGTGTAATAACCGCAACACGTGAGTGAGATAGATGGCAAAGTTAAACTCTTGAGTTTGATCTTTTTTTAAGTTGTAGACGTAAAGCTTTTTTCCTGTGCATAACGTGTCGCTCGCTGTACAACGTTTGCCCAGTGATACTTCATACACAGAAGAGGTAAAATATCATGACTACCTGTCTAATATAATGCTGGATCTTAACCGGTGAGACATGGACGCTACAGAACAGATCTTACTCGGTGAGACGTGGACGCTACAATATTTCTAAAGGTGTCTTATGGTATCTGGTACCAACATGTTACCAGCAGAGCCTTTAACTTTTGTAAGTCACGTGGTTGAGCCGCCGTAGATCGGATTTGCTGTTCCAACATAAACCACAAATACTTGATTGGATTGATGTCTGAGTTTGGAGGCCAGGGTAATATCTGGAAGTCTTCCTTATGTTTCATGAATCATCTTCGAACAATCTGGGCTGTGTGGCATGGTGCTTTTTTTATTGGAGGTTTAACGACCACTGTGAGCAACTCAATGGGCTATAAGAAGTCTCCCGTCCCAAATTAGGGTCACTGGTTCCATGGAAAGGAGAGAGCCAGTGCCGTAAGACAAACACAACATCCATGCCTCACCGGGATTCGAACCCGGGCCTCTTTCGGACGAATGATCAGAAGCCATCGCTTTGACCACTGCGCCACCGGGGCGGCGCATGGCGCTTTATATAGGTAAAGGGAGACTCTACCAGAGAAGAATATCGTTGCCATGAAACGACGTACGAAGTCTGCAAAGTGTTCAATGATGTTTAGGATGGTGGTAGACGTCACAGGCCGGGTGGCGCAGTGGTCGAAGCGATGGCTTCCGAGCATTCGTCCGGAAGGGTTCCGGGTCAGAATCCCGTGAGGCGTGGATGTTGCGTTCGTCTTACGGCGCTGGCTCTCTGCCTTCCCTGGAGCCAGTGGCCCTAAATTAGGGACGGGCGACTGCTTACAGCCCATTGAGTTGCTAACGGTGGTCGTCAAACCTCCAATCAATGAAAGAAAACACGTCATACTTTCCTACACATTTATGACTGGAGCCAGGGTTCTTCAGAAGGATATTGCCCAAAGCATTACACTTCCTCTATCGGATTATTTTCAGTCCACAGTGCAGCCAGGTGTGGACATTTCCACTTCCAAACGAGGCCCACGTACCCGGCTGTCCACATGGTGCAACAGGAAAGGTGATTCCCAGACAAGACGACCTTCTTCCAATTATTCAAGATTAAGTTTTAATGCTCCCGTGTCCATTGTAGTTGCTTTCTGGGGTGAACGGAGATTAACACGGGTACTAGGAGTTGTTTGTGGCTACGAAGCCCCATGTTTTAGCAGAGTACGCTGTACTATGTATTGTGACACTTTTCTCTCGTCACCAACGTCCAAATTACCGGCGAATTGCGCCACAGTATCCCTTCTGTTGGCTCGCACCATACGGAATAGCCTTCGCTCACCTGTATTATCGATGATCCGTGGTCGGCCGACAACTTTGCGGCGGTTCGTGGTCTTCCTCCTCGGGCCACTTCTCGAAGGTACTAACCATGGCTAACCGTGAGCACCCCACAAGCCTTGCCGTCTCGGAAATTCTCTAACCCAAGGATCTGGCCATTACAATTTGGCCTTTGTCAAACTCACTGGAATCTGCATTCCCTATATGAAGTAAAATAACGGCACTGATTTACAGAACTCAGTATCAGGTGCTATTTATACCGTTTCTTGAACTTCACACACACGCCGTCGTTTACCTGCAGGTGCTTCGATTTGCATAAAGACGGGATGGTCATAATGTTTTGGATCTTCGGTGCATTTTACCTGCACTAAATTTCCTCTTCGTTTGAAGATATAAAACATATAATTTATACCTTCAAACTTAAAAAAATTTTAAATCATATCTGTCCAATATACACTGAAGAGCAATTGAATTAGAGACAGCTGCCGTTATGCAAATACGTGGCTGAGGGCGGCCCTGTAAACGGAAACGAAAATGACGTATGCAGCGATCCGACAATATAAGGAGTGATGCGACGGGAATCAGTAAGAGTCGGACGCACTATGGGTGAGACGAAGGATCTAAGCGCATTTGATCGTGAGCAAATTGTCCAGGCCCGTCGAATGGGTCACTCCATCTCGGAAGTCGTGCTAGCACTATGATTTTCACGAGCCACTATGTCACGGATGCACCGTGAATACATTGAATCCGGTAAAACCATCCCTGCAAGTGCCAACTGCCGTGGACAACAGCGTGTGGATAAGGGGATCATCATCTGCTAGCTCGCTTTATAATAACGGATGGACGGGCCACAGTGCAAGAAATCACTCGGCAATTTTACACTGGTACACAGAAGCTTCTAACTAACCACACCATCCAGAACCATCTCCTCGCTATGGGGTACAGAAGCCATCGTCCCACGAAGGTACCGCTGCTTACCGCACATCACAGGGTGCAAAGATTAGCATGGGCGCTGAAACACCGCCACTGGACCCTAGACATGTTGAAAAATGTTGCCTGGAATGATGAGTCGAGATTCACGTTAGTACATGCAGATGGCAGGATACGAATACGGCGCAATCACATGAAGCGACGGATCCTTCTTGCCAGCAGGGTACTCTTCAAGCTGGTGGGGGTGGCATTCTAGTCTGGTGACTGTTTACGTGGACTGAAATGGGACCCCTCGTACGTGTGACATCGTTCCTCACAGGTCAACGTTACCGGGATATCCTGGACGACGATTTGCTCCCGTTTGTGCGTCTTCAACATCCCACTGGGAACCTCATTCTGCAACAAGACAAAACACTGTGCCATTGGTCCCGAATTGTATCCGAATGGTTGGATGAACACTCCACCGACGTGACCTTGCTACCTTGGCCAGCTAGGTCACCTGATTTAAATTCCATCGCGCACATCTGGGATGCCATCGAGAGAGATGTTCGAGGCTCTGACCCCCTCCATCAAATCTTCGTGAACTGTGGGAGCTTGTTCAGGGATTGTGGATCCGTATGGCTTCCAAACGCTTCCAGTGTCTTGTCGAGTCCATGCCGAGACGAATCGCCGCCGTCATCAGGGCGAAAGGTGGTGCTACACGTTACTAGACAGGTATCTCTAATTCAATTCCTCTTCAGTGTAATTTACAATTTTAAGGAAGCTGAAAGTCTCAGCTCCTATGCTTCAGAAATAAGGTCTCGCCCGACATTTAAGCTTGAAGTCACATCGGAATGTCTTTCTCATCATCACAGTGCAACTGAGACGGTATACTTCACAGGTGAGGTGTCAGCACTCTAGGCGTGTTTTTGAAGAAATTCTGAGTATGGAAATAAATCCATTTTGGACACACATAAAGCTCAAATGAAATTAACGATTATTATTCATGAAAACCACAATAATTGCTCCTTGGTTCCAAAAATGCAGAAAAAAGAATGCAAAAAAGTGGGCAATAACTCTAGTGGTCCACCAGGAAATGTCATTTCGTGGACCAATCCGTCCGCTCTTGTGGGTTTGTGACATAGAGAATGTCCGTCTGAAAGAGTAAAGTGCAGTCCTTTAATATGAGACCATTAATCGACACCCTTGTTCGGAAACAAAAGGTAAGCAGAACACGGCATTTAGGCCACGATTAAGGGGAATGACGGGAACTAATGTTGTCTGTGGGTATCTCCTCCGCAGTACAGCCTCTGTCTAATCATGCAGTCTGTTTTCTAGCTGTTCACCCCACACCTCGTAAAATACAGACCCGTTCTTTGGCATATTCGATCTGGACTCTGGATTAATCTGACCAGGCAACAGTGTCCCAAATGTTAAATATGGAGTCATCGTTCCCACTAAAGGCGGTTAGCATGGGCACATGAATGGGACGACAACTCATTAGGCCCACGTTAAAGAGAACCCCCTAGATTGTGTGCTTGCAAACTCTTCTCTGTGCGTCCTGGTTAGAGTGCACCATTAACTCAAGGATCCTGAGTGCTCTGCTTTTCCGCACTAAGCCTGGCAACCGGAAATATCCTTGATTGTTAACCAGTTGCAGTCTCCCGTTTCCGGCAAATTGGGTGCATGTGTGATCCTCTTCGGACCATTTCCACCACACACTCACTTCAGCGGCCCTCCAAAAGTGTACAAAGCCTGCGGTTCATGAGATGCTGATCCCTTTTTCCTTCAACCCGGTGATAATCATTCTGGTTTCAAACTCAGATAATTTCTTTCCTTTCGCCATTGCCCGATCTTCGTACCGACAAACTAACACGTCCACCAAACATAATTCCTGGAGGTTTAAAACTAGATTCACATTCAGGTGTACAGCTTAAAAACATAATTTATATGAAAATGGTTGAGGGTCTCCTGATCAGGGCCGGGTTAACGCGTGTCGAACGAGGCTATAGCCTAGGGGCCCACCATTTTTAAGGGCCCAGGAGGCATGCCGCAACACCGCAAACACTACACAGATTGTGTTAATATCATGTTTATAAGTAGACCGAAGTTAAATAGTTTTAGTTTTGTCTCGCATGATTCCTACTCAATCACGAATACACACTGGAAGACGAACAAATTTCTAGGCAGTGACTCACTAAGGGAAAACGTTTCATGTCGCTTTGTACAGAAGATTCAGCGAGACAGTTTCAACCTTTTCACTACCATCGACTCACACTTCCCTGCTTACACTTGGAACCATCAATGGACGAAATCCACTGTGACTTCACAATGCATAATAAAAACGATGCACCAAGAAAAGTATACAGTGCTAAATTATTAAACATCCCAAGACTAAATCTAAGAATCTTAAGCTTTAACTCATGTTCTTGTGAGAGCAGTAGAAAATGCAGTGACTTTATGAAAACTCTGCTGATAGCTTATTAGTTTAAAGAAGGTACTACGTTTTAATTATCACAATCATATTGCTACATGTTCGTGTTTTATGGACTTCAATAATGATTCTCCATCATAAGTTCTATGGAGGCTCACTCAGGTGTCTTAGCCTTGGTAGCCCGCTGATTTGTCTTAGCCTTGGTAGCCCATTGATTTGCCTTAGCCTAGGGGCACGCTAAAGCCTGATAGCGATATTAAATAACTAGAAAAAGTGAAAGATTAAAATATTTTATTTTTAATATCAATTGGGAAAGCAAAATATCAGCCACATTTTTCATTGATATTGAATTACTCGTTTCTCGATGAATCGTGATGCAATATGCTTTCCCTAGAAGCTAAAATCACACTGGTCGATGCTGGCAGTCTGACCATAAATAACTGTATACGAAGGGGAACTTACGGCCGCAGATGAAACTCTGACGTCCCAAATCGATTGCAACTTACCACCGGCCTGCAACAGAAGTAGTGTGCCGATATAACCAACAAAGAACAGGTACTGTATCTAGATGTCCTTCCACTTAATATGCAATTTTGCAGTATTTTGTGACTTAACCTGATATTTCGTTGATAACCTTTAATTTGCTATTATTCGCTGATTTCAGCATTTATTATTTTTATTTATACTTTAGTTAGTTTAATACTAAGAAACGGTATTTTTCGGTTAATTTCCTGACTAGCTGTTCTCAGTTAACCGAAAATATCTGAAGTATCACCTTTAAAAACTCGATGGGGTATATAAATTGATCCGTCCCTAATTTAGGGCATCTGGTTTCAGAGAATGGAGAAAGTCAGGGCCGTAAGACATACACAACATTTGTGCATCATGGCATTCGAATCCGGAACCATCTCGGATGAATGGTCAGAAACCAACGCTTAGACCACTGCTCCACAGGTGCAGGCTTTTTGATAAGTTCATTAGGACACGTCTACAGTGAAACTGATAAATTCTTTCAGTGCAGAGAAATTCTTTCTTATCAAGCAAGGACGAAAGTCACATTACCGCGGGCCATAAGACTCCCAAGTGAAAGCTGAAGCCATGAGAATAAACATCGCCAAAGCAGGACCACTTTATTATTGACATGGCATCACGTTTATCCTTGTTAATAAGGGCCTGCCGCTTTGGTGGCGCAGTAGTCTAAGCGCTGGCTTCTGACCATTCGACCAAGCGTGGGCCGGGTTCGAATCCCGGTGAGGTATGGATGTTATGTTTGTCCCACGGCACTGGATATCTGCCTTCCCTGTAACCAGAGGCCCTAAATTAGGGACTGCGACTGCTTATACCCCATCGAGTTGCTCAAAATGGTCGTTAAATCTCAATCAAAACAATAAAGCAACAACAAAAAACCAAACGAACATAAAAAAAAAAAAAGGACCCCACTTTCTATATGCCTTGCCAATTTACTAGTGATAGTTTCCGCTCTGCATACAGCTACTCGTCAGTTCGATTTCTTTCAAGCTAATTCCTAGTTTGAGTGGTCTAAAGGCATCGCAGAATGGTGTAAGGATCAGAAAGTAAAAAGATAATCCGTTTTGGAATAATTTTTATTTTTTTCTGGAAGCTCACTTCGTACACACTACGAAAGCATTTGTAACCATACCTGGAAGCTGATATGTGCTGCTGGGAGAAAAAATGTTTTACCCTTTTTGTAACCATTAAGATGAGTCGATCTGCTTCATCTTCGTTTGATTTGAATAAGACACTGCATAGGGTTACCGGAGCTGTCTTCAGCTTTAGTTTTTGGCTAGGCAGTCTTTACTGCTAGTGTTTCTTTCAACGAACACCGTGTAACGTGACAGATTATGGTCGCAATAGTAAATAGCAGTGCACGTGTAAACATCATTAATCGGTATTTCGTGCCTTTTACGTTTCGGAATTGGCCATGTTTGGCTTACGCTGCAGATGTTAGAGCGTGGCACTGTCATTTTCGTAAATATGCGAATGATTAGCTGAGTTGCTAACTATTGGCAATTTCAGCGGTCCGCTCTCGCTCTAGCGGCGAAAGGAAGAATTGCTATAGTACTGATAACATTCTCAGGTGTTATTAGATCGTTGCTTAGATTCGGTTGGCTTGTTTTGGGGTATTTTTGCGTTCATTCTGGAATTCCAGAGTAGTATAATCGAGAATTCTGTGAAGAACAATTCATATTGTGGCATCCCACAATGTTGATCCCAAGGTTCCAGCTATGTTTTTCTCAAGTTAAAAACGTTTGTGCCTTGCATTTGAAATCCTTCCAGTGAAATGCTACTAACCTAGTAACGTACGTGTTTTTTTTTGTTTTTTGATTGGAGGTTTAACGACCACCGTGAGCAACTCAATGGGCTATAAGCAGTCGCCCGTCCCTAATTTAGGGTCACTGACTCCAGGGAAGGGAGAGATCCAGCACCGTAAGACAAACACAACATCCTTGCCTGACCGGGATACGAACCCGGGCCCCTAACGGACGAATGAGCAGAGGCCAGCGCCTTAGACCACTGCACCACCGGGGCGGCAACGTACGTGTTTGAATGAATAATAAACAAGACAACATGTTTTTTTACGCTTTCCAACCGTATGTTGAAGAAGCGTATATGCTCCAGCTTTGTCCGTCCTTCCGTCCGTCCGTCCGTCCGCACGATAACTGGCGTAAAAATGGGTCGATGTCGATGAAATTTTAGTATGTGGTAGGGGCCCTCCCGGGGACGAACCCTATTGAAAATGAGACAAATGGGGTCAAAGGTCACGACATAGCATTGCGATCCATTCCATCCCCCTTATCCCATATTATTAAGGTGGACATCAAGTAATTTTGCTTCCTATACTTCCAATGGAAAAACTTTTGTACACATTTCCTTCACAATTAATGTGTTCCCAAGGATGAAAATTTGAACATCGATTAAAATAACTTCATATGACGTCAGTGGACAAAAAAATGTTGGATTGATTAATTACGGTTATGGTTTAGAAAATATTAAGTATTCCAAGTTATGAAATAAAGCTATTTTAATCGATGTTCAAATCTTCATCCTTGTGAACGCATTAATTGTCCAGAAAAAAGATGGCGAGACTTGTATTTTTATGACGTCAGTAGACAAACAAATGTTGAATTGCACAATTATGGTTATGTTTTAGAAAATATTAAGTATTGCAAGTTATAAAATGAAGATATTTTAATCGATGTTCAAATTTTCATCCTTGGGAACGCATTAATTGTGAAGAAAATGTGTACAGAAGTTTTTCCATTGGAAGTATAGGAAGCAAAGTTACTTGACGTCCACCTTAAAGTACAATTCTTGTACGTATATATGTACATTTTATTTTGAAAACGGCTCTAAGAATTTTGATGAAAGTCGTTAACCTACCGTTTTCTGGTACTAGAAATCGATTTAGCTTGATCTCAACTTTAGAAGAATTCGTTTAGTGGGTTAAATAACCACCCCGAATTACAACGTTTTTAGTGATGGCGTTGTTTCATTAATGTTACCAATGCTTAGAAATCTTATGACGTCACAACTCGCGTTTGAGAATGTTGGCGCGCGGTCATGCCATCTATCTCATTGCGTCACGCGTTGTTTGTGGATCCTATTAAAGATTTATGACGTCACACCTTGCTAGCAGATGGTCCCGATTCCCATCTGCCTCATTACTCACGCGTTGTGTGCGTATGTCCGTCAGCACGATAACTCGCGTAACAGCCGTTGGATTTCGATGAAATTTTAATATCTGGTAGGGGATCACCTGGGAAGGAACCCTATTTAAAGTGAACGAAATGGGGTCAAAGGTCAGTTCTTAGGAGAGGGATCCATTCCACTGCTGTTATGCGCCATAACTAACGAAAAAAGCTTCGATTTCGATGAAATTTTAGTATGTGGTAAGGGACCACCTGGCGACAAACCTTATTGAAAATGGGCGAAATGGGGTCAAAGGTTAGGACACAGGAGTGGGATCTATTCCATAGCCCTTATGCATCATAACTTACATAAAAATGCTTCGATTGCGATAAAACTTTATCATGTTATTTCGGAGGTATACCAAGCCGGTTCTGTTGAATATCATCGAAATGGGATCAAAGGTCAGGGCGCAGGACCGAGATTTATTCCACAGACATTATTCTCATAACTTGAATGATAACTTGAGTAATGATTTCTGTAATGTTGGAAAGCGTATTATAATTAATTCATTGCATGATTTTACTAACTTGTATTGCATAGTAATAACTTAAAATTCCGTATTTCTACATGCTCTTGAAAACAAGTAATTGTTGTTTGTCCATATAAATTTCAACTCCATTAAGGAACAAGATTTGCAATGTTCTATCAACAATCACCAATTCAGAAACATTGTTTTTGGAACAGAATGTTCAAAAATTACAAATTTCTTATTGTACTCCCTGGGCCCACAATTCCCAGGATCCTACTAGTTTTTGATACAGCACTGTCGGTATTACCATATCACTTGACTTAAAATGTAAAAATAAAAATTACCTGTGACAGTAAAGCATTACTACTACATAGTATTTACACGTTCCACTTCTGCCTGCTTTAGAAGAGCACTCAAAAGACTTTACAGAAATTTTACAATTATTTCTGTCTAAATAACCGTTGATCGAATGAGGCGACGACGTTATTGCTGTGGATTGAATGCAGTGGTAAACTATGTAGATTTCTTTTCTATCTTCCTTCTTACTTCCACATGAAATTATATGACCTGCATTAAGAATCACTTCCCCTTCTTTGGTGCGTCGTGAATCTTTTGCAGCGACCACAAATTTTATTATCTCAAGGATTGAGAGTGCTAAACCAGCCATTCCAACATACGACTGTACGAAAACACGTGCAACGTTATCCGTACTAAATGAAGTATGTTTACCTTTGCGCAGTGCCCCTATAGTTCATTTAAGTTGCCAATATTGTATCAGGAGTTCATGCCAATTCTTCTTCCTCCACGCCACTCTTTTCTGAGTCAGGAGTCAAGAGACTGGTTTTATATTACTTTTATTAATCTGAAGTATGATAAATGCGTTCAACATCATTCCCTATATTTCCGCTTCACGCGTTTGCCACCAAGGATTGTAATATTACATGGATATTTATCTCAATATATGTTTCATTCATTTTAACTGCTCCTTAACATCCAATTGAAACTATTATTTTCCCGTTAGAATGGAACTTCTGTAATGAACTTCTCACGCACACTTTCGACTTCAGGTAATTTCAGTAATCCTATTATGGGGATCGTTCGGTGTGCAGGGGTTTATGAAAATAATCGAAACAGCGACCGGAGTATACGTAATACGCCGTATGCAAGTCACAGAAACGACGTCACCCGCGATATGAGGTATATAAAGGGGTACAGTACGATGTCGGCTAACTCATAGCAGTGTCACAGTCGTAGGTAAAACAGCCGTTGTGGAGTAATTGTCGATAATGTCAAATCTCAGTGACTTAAAAAAAGCATGATCATTGGTGCGCGTCTTGCAAGAGCTTCAGTAACTAGAACGGTAGAAATAGTATTTGTAATACGAGGAACTGTATATAAGATTATAACAATCTATCAAAAATGACACGGCGTTGTTTCCAAACGTGCAAATTGCGAACGCCATACGATTACGTGAGATAAGGATAAGCGAACGTTGGCTCGGATTACACAACGGAAGCACAAAGCCACGGCAACGCAAATAACAGCAGAGTTGAACATCAATCAGAATGATCCCGTTTCCGTCATAACAGTTCGCTGGGAATCCCATCCTTGAGGTATTTATGACGTGTTGCAATCAACACACCTCTGATTACCAACATCCAAAAAATAAAATGTGTAAGATGTGAAAAGCACATGAAATCTGGGGTGTTAAGGCTGGGAACGTGTCATCTGGTCAGATGAATCGTGATTTACATTTTTTCTCACAACTGCTAGAATGTAGGTCTGACCAAAACCTGCAGAAGCGTACCACCCCGACTGTGAAGCATGGAGGTCGATTCCTAATGCTCTAGGGGCGCTTTATCATGTCATTCCTGAGGGTCATTGGCTGTTATGCAGCGAGTAAATAGCCGTCGAAGTAGGATTCACGATGCTGATATCTAAAACCATATGATATTTAAAACTTTAATCACGGTTAAAACCCGCACATGAATGATAATAGTACACTCATGATATCTTTCGAGGTCGCCTACGACTCCCATCTTCAGATGTGTGACTAACAGAGTGAGGTAACTTACAGAGTTACACTGGCGCGCAAAAATCAAGGACGAGACGGTTTTTTAAACGTAACGTCGTGCAGAACTGCTCCACATCGACTCAAATCATACCATAAGATCCCCAAGATGTACGAATATGGGACAAGTGAGAAAAACCATCCAAAGAAGGAATCCAGTGGATACAAAGGCACTTTATTGAAAAGGTAGTTTTGGATGCAACCCAACAGAAGACAGAAACGTCCATGTGACAGGCGGCTGCCAAGAAAATTCCTGTCTTTAGTAGGGGATATAATCACTCCTGTCTGCGTTGCAGGATTTACAACGTATGTCCATGCTGAGGACGAGGTTGTCAAGGAGCTGTTGAGGCATCGCGGCCCATTCCTCTTGTAGCGCCAATCGCAGCTGAGGAATCATTGCTGGCGGCTGGTGATGTGCTGCCAAGCGTCTCCGGTCGAAGGTCCCACACTTATTCGATTGGAGTTAGGCCCGGGAACCTTGCGGGACAATCCATGCGTTGAATATCTTCACTCTCCAACAGCTCTGCGACAGCCACTGTACAATGAGGTGTAGCGTTGTCGTCAATGAAGAGGAACTCAGGAGCCACAGCACCTCTAAACAGACGCACGTGAGGCAGGAGAACCTCGGTACAATAGCGGACACCAGTGGCTGAACCTCCTTGGAAGATGTGGAGGTCAGTACGGCTGCCAAGCATGATACCGCCCCAAACGAGAACTCCGCCGCCTCCAAACCGGTCCCTTTCGATGATGTTGGAGATGTCATTGCTTGTTCTCTGCTCTCTCCAGATGTGTATACGTCCATAATCGCTAGTCAGACTAAATCGACTCTCATCCATAAAGAGAACTCAACCCCATTGCTGATGTGTCCAGTTCTTGTGTTCCTGACACCAGAGAAACTGCCGTCTCCGATGAGCAGGCGTAAATGGCACACACCGTACTGGTCGTCGTGAAAATAGACCACTTTTGTGCATCCTCCTAGCAACGGTAAAACGTGATAACGGACGTCGAGTTGCCGAAAGTTGGCTACCGGAAGTTGCCTAGTGCTGCATGTGCCTTGCGATTTCTCCCACTCTATGCCGTCTGTTTCGTCTCGCCTGTAGGGCAATATACCGGTTGTCCGCCGACGTGGTTGCTCGTAGACAACCACTGCTAAACTATCGGACAGATGTTCCTGTCGTTTGAAATGCTCTCCAAGCTCGTAAAACGGTGCTGTAAGCGATCCCGGATCGTCAGCCACACTAGTCACATTTCGACTTTCTTCCAACTTCCCAATGACGCGACCTCGGGTAAAGTCATCCAGATGTCGTCTACTGAATTGCCTGTTGGCCATATCACACAGTGGTAGCAACTCGACGTCGTTCAGACCGATGCACACCGTGCAATAGCTTTCACCGAATTGCTGAGCATACACCGCCAGTGTGCTTTATACCATTCCGACACTCCCCCCCCCCTATGTCATGCTGCATATATATGCGCATGCCCTACCGTACCGGACCCTAGTCTATCTCCTGAGTGGTCTTTTGGTCCTTTCTGCCTGCTCGTTCCGCTGTTATGCTAATTTCTACTCTTCGTCCTTAACTTTTGCACACTAGTGTACATAGTTATTGAAATCAGTGACGTAGGGTAGGTATCATAAACACTGGAAAAACCACGAACAAAATTAAGTTAATAAATCACGGCTTATGAGCATTTTCCATTGATAGGGAACATGATACGGGAATCAATCTTTACAGGCACTCTTTTTGTATAGTAATACACTATCTACCAACAAGTAATTGGACACCTGTGATAGCAAAGGATAACGAAGTTTATTCACCTTCAATAGTTGGCGGAGCCTCTACTAGCGGCGATTACAGCTGCGACCCTCCGGGGCATACTCTAAACCAGGCGTTGTACGACGCCTAGCGGTATTTTCTTCCACTCGGCTTGGAGAAGACAGGTTAGTTCCTTCACCGATTTCGGACGGTGGGGGCACCCCTTAAGTCGACGCTCCAACTCGTCCCAGAAGTTCTCGATAAGTTAAGGTCCGGGCTCTACGCAGGCCTGTCCATCCGATTAACCCCATTGTCACCATACCAAACCATGGTGGACCTCGCAACATGACAGGTGGCATTGGCATCCTGAAAGAAACATGGGTCCACCACATAAAACTGCCACAACGTAGGAAGCGTATGGTCATCCAAAATAGTGCATTAGCTCTCGGCGTAGAGTCTACCAGGAATCGCGACCAAGGGTCCCGTGCCATACCAGGAGAAACACCCCAACAGCATAATTCCATCGCCGCCGATCTTCACAGTAGGCACAATACATTCCGGCAGGAGGCGTTCTCCAGGCAGACGCCAATCCCAGATCCTGCCATCCGAATGGCAGAGGATGAACCTTGATTCGTCGCTCAAGAGAACCTGTTTCCACTGTTCAACGGTCCACTGTCGAAGTTTTTTGCACCACGTTAGCCGAGCAGCGCTATTGGACTTGGTGATTAAAGGCTTGTTGGCGGCAGTACGTCCATGATAACCAAGCAGATGGGCTTCCTTACGGATGATCTTCATCAAAAGAACACTCCCGGATGCCTGTTGAAACTCCTCGCGGATGTGGCCCATCGATTCGGTGCGTTTCTTCCGAATTTCCTTGGCCAGTACCCGTCGGTCTCTAACTCCCAGTTCTGTGGGTCTGCCAGATCAGGGCACATTCCGACAGTCACCTCTCATCTTCCACTTGCTAATCAGGTAGGCCACTAGCGATTTTGGGTACTTCATCTCGCTGGATATGAAACGTATGGATCGGCCATTTCTGTGATACCCGACGATTACACCTTTCCCGAAATCAGAGAGCTCCGAATTGCGTGGCATTTTGCATGCGACTGGTTGCGTTGTTGTTTCTCACACGATATTTAACAGCCGCGACCATGACGTGTATCAGGACCGCAGATATCGTCGATTGCAGGGGTGTCCAATTACTTGTTGGCAGGAAGTGTGTATACAAGCTTTCGGTAATTAAAGTAAAAAACTTGTTAGGTGGTGACGCAAGGTAGTGACATTGTCCCAATCTGATCTATAGTCACCACTGTGAACAAGGCCGGCTAAGGATATTTTGAGAATACATCTTTATATTGTATTTATACTCTACCGTAGATCCAATATAAACCAGTTGTTTACTGTTCACATCCACAGGAGTCACCCGTACGAAGCAAATACCACTTTTTTTAGAGATGTAAGCAAAGCAATAATACTTGTTGTCTTCTCACCAAGATTAAGTTTATACACAGTCGAGTTACATTATTGTGACCACCTCCTACTTTTGACATCAACAGCGCGTAGCCAATGAAAGAAGGCACGTTTCATAAGCTGCCTGGGACGGTATATAAGGAGTGCTGTAGATAACCAGAAAACATGCCACTCTTTGCTGTCATGGATAAAAGGAGCGATTTATCATATTTTCAAAAAGAGATGATTTTCAGCTTTCGGGCCAAGGGTTGCAGTATTTCTGAAACAGCGCGGTTTGTGAACCGTTCGCGCGCTACTGGGGTTAAAGTCTATCGTGATTGGAGAAATGGCAATATTGCGAAAAAGCGATGTTGAAACTGCTGACCACCACTCACCATTGATGTGAGAGGTGAACGTCAGCTTCGAAGGAGCGCTAGGACCGATCGACACGCTACAGTGGAGCAACTCACTGGCCGAATGAACCAGGGGGCTACCGGAAGTTGCCTAAAACGACAGTTCAGCAAACCCTGATGCGTATGGGATTCCGATGCAGACGGATGGTCACTGCACCTATGCTAACGAAGGTACATCGGCTGAAAAGGCTTAAATTTGCACGGCAGTATCGGAATTGGACTTCCGCTGATTGAAAAAGGATTGCGTTATCCGATGAGTGACGTTTACTGCTTCGTCGAACGGATGGACACTAGCGTATAAGGCAAGAAACATCGGAGAACAAACACTCTTTAAGCACTGCTGGAAGAACACAAGCTAGTGAGGGCAACGTTATGGTATGGGGAATGTTTTCGTGATATTCCCTGGGTTCATTCGTATCTGTTGAAGGCACTATTGACTGAATTCGTTATGAATCCATCCCTGCAGACCACGTACACCCATACAGCTGATTATCTTCCCATGGGCAGATGGGATCTTACAGAACGACAATGCGACTTGTCACACAGCAAGAAAGGTCCGAGAGTGTTTGGAAGAGCATGATAAAGTCTCCAAAGTACTTCCCTGGCCCCCTAATTCCCCAGACGTAAACCCAATTGAGCATCTGTGGGACCACCTCGATCGTGTTGTTCGCTCTATGGATCCTCCACCACGCACCTTCCAGCAGCTGTCCGATGCACTGCAGTAAGCATGGCTTCACATACCAGCAAACATCTTCCAGCACCTCATTGAGTCACTCCCAGTCCGTCTCGCTGCTGCCCGCGCTTCACACGGCGGTTACTCTATGAATTAGCTGGTGGTCACAATAATGTGACTCGACCGTGTACTTACCACAAACGTTACGCAGTACTGAGTTAATACAAGGTATATAATCCATGGAGCCGTTGTACCTGGTTTCTGAAGGGTCACATAAAAGGGTTGCGAAAGTTCTATTAAGTAACGTCTTGAGTTCGGCACCCACAACACTTACAGGGTATTCAAATTGTACCTGAATGTCCTTAATAGTAGCAATTTCTTTCCGCTTAAATTCAGATGTGGAGAAATGGGTAAACATTGCTACTGTTAAGGATATTGCGGTATAATTAGGATACCCTATAAATGTTGTAAATGCCAAACTCAAGAAGCTACTTAAAAGAACTTTTACAACTTTTTATGCGACTCTTCAGAATTCAGGTACATCGGCTCCATGGACAACATTTGTCGTAAGTATAAACTGCGTAACATTTGTCGGAAGTATAAACTTAATTTTGGTGTGAAAACAACAAACATTATTGCTTTGCTTAAAAATGACAGAATCCCCTTTGACATCTCTAATAAAAGTTGTATTTACTGTGTGCCGTTGACTACCGTGTATGTGAACAATGAAAAACGCGTTTATATTTGATCTACGGTACGTACCTTAACTACTCGTCTCGACGAACATAAATACAATATAAAAATGGATTCTCAAAATACATCCTTAGCCACCTTGTTCACATTGATAACTACAAACCGAATTGGAACAATGTCACCACCCTTGCGTCACCACCTAACAGGTTTTTGACTTTAATTACTGAAAGCATGTATATATTACAACACAAAAATGGTGCCTGTAATGATGATTTCCCGTATCATGTTCCTTATCCATGGAAAATGCTCATAGATTGTGATTTATTAACTTAATTTTGTTTATTGTGTTTCCTATGTTTATTATAAGTTATCCATCTTTTCTTGCTGGTTTTGCGCATGTGTTGAATACTTAATTTTATCAAAATTAAGTTGATAGAATCAGAGACCCTACGTCTCTGATTCTATCAACTATATAACTCTGTAAGTTAACTCACTCTGTTAGTCTCATATCTGAAGATGGAAGTCGCAGGCGACTCAGAAAGATCTCATATACTTTCATCATTCATGTGCTGTTTTTAACTGTGATTAAAGTTTAAAATATCAAATGGTTTTTGTTATCAACTTCATAAATCGTGCTCCGACGGCTATTTATTTTTGAAGTTCTTACTCAGGATGAAAACCTGCTTTATTTTATTGTTACCTAATGATCGTCACTGGTTTCAATAATTTAATGCATCCGTGAATTGTGTGGAATGTGTAAAGTTGTGGTTTTTAGAGCATCAGCACATGAGGTACAGCTGCTATCCTGGCCACTGCCACCTCCACGCCTCAGTATTATTGAAGTCTGAAGGTTTTATTATATTATTGTGGGAATATCTTTAGTAAAAGATCAGATCACACTTTCCACCTCCAATATCACTGGCATAGTTGAGGCATATTTTACGGGAAGAATGGTCTCAAATTCCGTTATCAAATGTGCGTGACTTCAAAGTCTATTCCACATCGAATTGCTTCTGTTCTGAAAGCCCGAGCTATGCCTATAGGTTGTTAATATAACATTTCTCCACAGCGTTTCCATTATTTTGATAAACTGCTGTATGTACTGAGTTCGTTCCTCGGTGAGTTTGTACATGTCATTCGAAAATTCGTTTGTACCCCGGATGGCGTCAACTTTGAGAGATTTGCGTAAGTATTCCATTTTTTCAGCCCTTAACAGACAGTTGTGAACTTTAGGTGTGCAAGAGTGTTTTTGCTATTTACCCATGTGGTCAGCTACTTAAGACTCGTTCAAAACTACATCGTCCCAGAACAAAAACTGAACCCACATCTACTAAATTCTCCGATTGTGTTTTACCATTATACCATACAGGGTACTAGAGTTCTAAATATCTAAAACTTATTATGCAGTGTTTCTAAAACGCTTGAAGAATCGACCTACCACCCACACTCATGAAAAACAATTCATATAAACATAGGGCCGGAAAAGATTTCCTACAGAGATGCAATACGTTGTCGGAGTACAATTTTTTTTTCATTTCATTTCATTTATTGGTCTTGCTGTTACATATTAAAGTTAATAATTCTGAACATTTGTGCGTAAACATATGAATAACAGCAGTGTAGAACAAGGAAAAGGCCTCGAAGAGACGTGACTAGGCTTTGATCTGCCTAAGTATAAGTCAAGCGAAGATCATTCAAATAACAGCAAAAAAGTCAAAAAAGAAAACATAGAAATGAAAAGAGAACGAAGAAAGAAAAGAAAAACAGAAAGGAAGATAGAGTAACAGATCTAAGATATAACTTGTTAACTAAATTAAATATCTAGCATGGTATTTAATTGACAGCATCTTGATGGGAAATATAAAGTTGAAGTATGGAAATTATGAATTATCCCCCCTACCCAATCCTCATTAAATAAATCCCCTTTCCCCTGGTCACCAAATCCTCACCTGGTAAGTCACCCTGCGTTACCCCCTCAGTCGAATAATCCCAGTATCAATCAACTTCCCACCTTGCATTTTTGAATAAATATTAATTGTTAAGTAGGTAGTGTTTGAATTTCTTTTTATACAAATTGAAATTATTAATGTATTTTAATTCTGTAGACAATGAGTTCCTGAACTCTAGACCAGAGTAATGTAGGCTTTGTTTAGTGGTTTATGTTCTAGGTGTTGTTATATGTTTAAGATCTATTAATCGAATACATTTATTTTGGAGAATTTGTAATTGATTAATCCTTTATATACCATGAACCAAAAATTTTGTATCACTCTAAATACCATAAAGCTCGAAACTGTGTATTGGTTCACTTCTTTGTTTATTAACAGCAGTATTGACTGACGGTGACTCCTGATGACACCTCATATGTCGCGCAAATTTGAAGAACAGCTAAGAGTAGGAAATCTGACTCCTCTAGAATGATGATTTTGGAAGATATTGTTCTTTATATGTACGGGCGTTTTGGGCGTTAAAGGGTTAATGTTAGTAAGTATTGTTTGACACAGGGTAGTAAACAGTAATCGACATGTAGATGCATTAATGTATAATACAATATAATAATTTTAATGTTTTAACAGATAGGTTTGTTAGAATATGTCTAATTATTCCTATATTTCTGGATATTTTTTTTGATAAAATTTCTATATGTAGATTCCATTTTAAGTAATTGTGGAAAGCAATACCCAGATAGGTACGATTATTAACTACCTCAATCTGAGTATTATTAAGAGAAAAGTTAAAATTAAGGGTTTGGTTAGTTTTTTGTCTGGAAAAAAGTAAAGCTTTAGATTTATTGTAGTTAATTACTAATTTATTAGAAGATAACCAGTCAGTGTACTTCAAAAATTGAGTACTGGATAGGGATATTGTTTTACTAATAGTTGGTCCTGAAAAGAGGAGTGTTGTATCATCGGCGTAAAGAATAAGGTTTGAGTTAGATTCAATAGTGAATATATCACTAATATATATGTATATTGAATACTAGTGGACAAAGGACGGATCCTTGTGGAACTCCTGAGTTTAAACATGCAGTAGGTGAAATAAATTGATCAATTTGGAATATATTGTGATCTATTGCTACGGTAGTTTTTAAACAAAATATAACTCGACCCTCTTAAATCCAGAATATGTAATTTTGACAATAAAATGTTACGGATTAGTGTATCAAATGCTTTAGTAAGGTCCAAAAAGGTAGCTAGTGTAATAAACTTATTTTCATTTTTTTTTTGTATTATTTGTTGAACATGTAATACTGCGAATTCCGTAGATTTATTTAGTTGAAAACCAAATTGATTTTGCTTAATAATTTTTGTATTTTTCTAAATATGTAACCATTCCCTTATAAAGCAGTTTTTTTCAAAAATTTTAGAGAATATGGAAAGGTTCGCAATGGGTCGATAATTATTAATTTAATTTTTTGATCCTGATTTGTATTTAGGCACTACTTTGGCAATTTTCAAGTCATCAGGAAATAATTCCTGTTTGAAATACTAAATTCAACATGACAAGTAGTGGATCAAATACACTGCTGGACAATTGCTAAGGACGGATCATAAACGGCTACATAGCGCATAAAAAAGTAAGTGTTGTTGGATGCCAAGTGAAATAAAATAATGTCAGAATGCCAGGACATTACAAGAAAGACAATTTATTGTGCTCTGAAATCCAGAAGGCTTTGGAACGTGTTCAAGGGACAAACAGGCCATTTTGTGCAGAATACGTAAACGTAAAAAAAATGCAATTACCGTCCGCAGGCGTTCCGGCGTAAGATGTCAATACGGGATATGGCCACCATGGAGGGCGATGCAAGATTCCACACGTCGCGTCATGCTTTGCACAACATTATCAAGCAGCTGTTGGGGTAATTTATCCCATTCCTCTGTCAGTGCACGGATGAGGGTGTCCTTGTTTATTGGAGGGCATTGGCGACCAGCAAGACTCCTCCCCAAAGCATCCCACACATTTTCAATGGGATTCAGATTTGGAGAACGTGCTGGCCATACGAGGCGTTGAATATTTTCGCTCTCAAGACACTCCTGGACAGCGACTGTTCGATGACATGTCGCGTTGTCGTCCATGAAAATGAATCTATCACCGACAGCACCACGAAACATGCGAACATGAGGTAGCAGAACATCATTAAAGTATCGTTGGCCAGTCATAGTCCCAGTTGGAAGCACATAGAGGGACGTACGGCCATTGATCATGATGTCAGCCCATACCATGACACTACATGTCGGATATCGGTCCCTTTCCTGTATGTTTGCTGAACAATATGCAGTACCACTATCACGCCAGATCAGTTGTGGTCGACAATCAGACTATAGACTGTATCTACTCTCATCTGAGAAGAGGACAGCAGACCAGTCGTTATCAGTTCAATTGCGATGTTGATGGCACCATTGCAAACGGGCGGTATGGTGACGTCTGGACAATGGGATGCACACAACAGGACGGCGGGCGTATAGTCCTCCTTCATGCAAACGTCTGGCGACAGTTTTTCGGGAGATCCGCTTGCCAGTAGCAGCCATAAACTGATTTGCTACCTCACTAGCTGTGCTGCGCCGGCGTCTTTTTGTTGATAGCACTATGTACCGATCTTCTGCAGGTGTCGTACTGCAAACACGACCTCTCCCGTGACGTTTGCTACACTCTCCATTTGTTTGAAATGATTTCCAAAGCCTTGAAACAACACTGTGGCTGACGTCGAACTCCCTGGCAACATCTGTTATTTTTCGCCCTTCTTCAATCTTGCCAATAATACGGCAACGCGTAAAATCATCTAGGTGATGTCGGGAAGACATACTGAAACTTGCAAGTTCGTCAATTGATTCTTTCCCTTTCAACTTTGCGTTTGAACAACAACGGTCAATACGCGTCAAATCCTTTATATCGCTTATCAGCGCTATGACGTCACGAACAAGTTCGGCAATCCAAAATTTGCATACGCACAACACGTCTTACTGTATCCCGCACTTATGCTAATTTCCACATTTTCCTGCCTTCCATTTTATGGTTGCTATCGTTGCTATTGTCATCCGTCCTTAGCAATTGTCCGGCAGTGTATAACCTCAGCCGCATATTTAATCCAGAAGGTGCTTGGTTTCGGGGGCCCTGCCCCAAACTTCCGTAATTTTATATTCTGCACTGCTAGAGTTGGTCAGTGTATCGGGGATGCTCCCAAATTCAATGACTAACTACAGCGACACTGACTGACGGAAGTTGAGGGCAGCCCACCCCCCCCCACCCCCAACCCATCTGAAGCACCTCGGATCCCTGTTACAAACTTCAAATTTCTGAGGGAAGTGCATACCCATCCACAAGTAGATTCTGCCACTCAACACGAAGGAAGCATTTAAATTTCGAGCAAATAACTTACCTTGAACACGTTGCCCCCGTTCTTAGAAACCGGGGAAGAGGGGTGAATTTATCTCGCCCTCCTGAAAGTTCTTGGCTGTGTACAGAATCATCATAAAAGCATGATACCAATGTTTACAGCTCTACGTCCATTTAATCGTTTTGGGGGACGAAATGCCGACCGTCAAAATGTCGACAGGGTCCAGAAAATGGTCGCATGGTACTCTAACTTAGACCGTAGACGGTTTTTGGAAGGGGTCGGAGCACGGGTTCAAGAAGCTCCCATACAAAATTTTCGTAAGATCTACAGTTTGCAATTTGGTATACTACCTCATGGTACTCGAACTTAGACCGTAGATGGAAGGAGTCGGGGCTCGGGGTCAAGGGACCACCACACAAAATTTAATATGATGGACAATTTTCAATTTAGAACCACCAAATTCGGTATATCTCATGGTACTCTAACTTAGATCGTAAACGGTTTTTGGAAGAGGTCGTGGCTTTGGGTCATGGGGCTCCCATACACAATTTTCGTAAAAAGTTCCATTTTTTACTTTTAAGAACTGCAACACAATTCAGCACTCCAATACTTGATCTGCGGTCTAAGCTAAAAACCGACGATAACAATGAAGTGCAAAAATATCTATTTAATGGCATACCAACGGTCTCTAACTTAGACCGTAGTTTGGGTACTAGGGTGCTGAATTGTGTGGCAGTTCTCAAAAGTAAATAAAATTGAAATTTTACGAAATTTTTGAATGGGACCCTTGACCCCGGGCTCCGGCACCTTGCATTTGCAGTCTAAGTTAGAGTACCATAAGATAGTATACCAAATTTGGTGGTTCTAAATTGAAAACTGTGGATCTCACTAAAAAAGCTGTATGGGGGCTCTGTTACGGAGATGTAATACTAGCATTTTAGGCAAAGATATTAAATCTCATTTCAGAACTTCTATTTCGCTTTTGGGCTCTGTTTCCTTTGTTTCCACGGAGCATGAAAGAAATTTCGGTGTGTCATCCCGCTACAAAACATGGGAAGCACAGTTTATTTAGAGACGCCAGTTTGTCTCATTTTAGAGTCTGCGCCTTTGTATTTTGTTGACGGATTAGCATTGTCGTGTTCTTTTGATCCTTTGCCTTATTTAATTTCAAAACAGCCGTCTAAAAGCGCAAGCTCTCTTAATTTGCAACTTCATGCTTTGTATAAGCCGAAGCCGGCGTGTTCTTTCCCAGGGGCTTGGGAGCCGAGGGGTTTTGTGATGGTGAAGGAGTTAGTTTGCGTGGAAAGAAAGGGGCGGCTAGAACAGTGGTTTCCTGGATTTGTTAGCAAGCGGTCGCAGGAACACGAGGGCAGGAAACGCCTGACGTGTTGGGGAAGCAGGTCTTAAGCTTACCGGGAAAATGCAGGTATTATCCGCACCACGAAGAAATGGCCGCAGGAGGATTTAGGAAAGGAAGTCTTAGTTTTCAGAGGAGCAGGGAGGAACAATAAGTAAGCTAAGGAGAACGTTTCTATGATTAAGCAAAGAAATGAATAAAGTGCTTTATAAGTTTTTTAAAAGGATTGCGAAATCATCTTACTTATAACTGTTTTATTGTCTTCAACAACGTAAGACCTTGCAAGTTAGCATAACCACGTAACAGCCCTTTGAACCCGGTAGTCTGTCACTCGACACAACATGAACCATGGAAATTGCGAACATTACTTACCTTGAACACCTTTTCTATGCTTTTAGAAACCTGGAGGGGAGGTGGGCGAATTCAACCCACCCTCCTGAAAATTCGTGGCCGTGTACAGAATCATCATATAAAGCACGGTGTCAATGTTTACAGCTCTAAGCCTATTTTAACATTGGGGGCATGGAGCCCCCTCCCAGCTCGTGAACTTTGCGGATGCCTCAGGGAGAACACGCCGGATACACTGACCGACATCAGCGGTCCAGAATATAACATTAGGGAAGTTGGGGCAGCCCCCCAACCAAAGCACCTTGGATCCCTCTTACGGACTTCACCAAATTTCTGAGGGAAGGTCAAACCCACAAGTAGAGTCTACTACGCGATACAACAGTAAACACGAAAAATATGGACAAATTACTTTTGTTAGGCTTATACAAATCTTCGTCTTATGCAAAGATCCCCGAGGGACTTGAAGACACCGAGGTCCCCCGAGGTTCCATGGACCTGCAGAACAATGTAAAGTACACTAAGAATAAATCAATGCAATGTGCAAGAATTAAATTTAATACTGCCAGGATAACCCAGCGACAAGAGCCTCCACCCTCTTGATCCACTATATAAATATCCCAGTAAAATCCCAATACTCGTAATATACGTAATCTGCAACGGTTCCATTTGGAAGTGTTATATTTTTTAAATTTTGTATTAGTCATTTTTGTTATCATATAGCACAGATGTCAACAAGAGTTAGCATGTATACAGGGTGATTCCTAAAGTCCTAAGTCACCTCAATAACTTGGGAACAAAAACAGCTAGAGCTATGGAAGTAAGGTATGGTACAGTAAAATAACCATGCTCTATCGGATGCAAGTGACTGCAGCGCTCCTAGGGGCAAAATGTGAAAGGTAGCACTCCTATCTCGGAAACCAGGAGATATACGGGAAAGAGATCGATTAGGAACTTGTAGAGCATCAACGAATTAGTAGAAAATGACATATGGTAGAAACGGCTAGGGTAAGTAGAAGGCTGGAAACGTGAGGGAAACACAGGTTTATTATACTCAGGCATGAATACAAATGGAGTACATTGGTCGTGTTTAATGCATCAGCGGTACTTACATAACGTTGTATTTAACGTAAATAGGGTTCAATATGGCCACCATCTGCCACAATACACATTTGAATGCGAGACAGAGGTTCCCGTTGTACGTTCGCCAGCATAGCAGGTGTCACGCTCTCACCCGCAGCGACGACACGCAGTCGGAGATCGTGGAGACTTGTCGGTTCCACCCTGTACACGTGATCCTTTAGGTAACCCCAGAGGACGAAATTCATGGGAGTTAGATCCAGGGATCATGGAGGCAACGCTACGGTACCACCATAACCAATGATCTTTTGCCCAAAAGTGTCGGACAGGAAGTGCTGTACCGCTGTTGGTTGATGTGCCGGGCTCCGTCATGCTGAATCCATAATGAGTGTACATCTTGCAGAGACAGATCATCTAACCACTCAGGTAATGTGCTTTGTAACAGGTGCAGGTACCTTCGTCCATTCAGTGCGCCCTCATAGAACACAGGCCCAACAATTCGGTCCTTCCAGATGCCACACCAGACATTGATCGACCAGCGCACCTGATGTCTCATTTCCCGTGTAAAAAACGGATTCTGAACTGCTCAGTAATGGGTGTTTTTTTCGCTTAGCACCCCTGCGCGTGTGAACTGCGGCTCGTCAGTCCAAAGGATGTTTGATAGAAAGGCCGCATTTTCTTCTACGGTGTTCATTACAAAATTGAACCAATCGAAAAAAACAAAGACGTCGTTGGTTATCTCCTGGTATCACTACGTGCAGTGATACTATACGGTACGGTTGGTCACTATGCTAATGCAAAATGTTCCACACACAGGATTGTGATCAGCCACATGCCTAACTGATTTCTCTCGTCCTGGTGTGTGAGTTGGCCAAAACGTATGCCAGAACATCAACTGGTTGCACATCCCTACCCATTCCTGTGGGTCGGCGCGAACAGGGACGCACTGCAATACTGCCTTCTCTCGTAGCCGTCGAACCGCGCGACTGCTGGTCCACGCTGTCGCCGATGGATGAGTCGGAAATCGTAAGCCATACTGGCGTGACACTTCCCTCTCTTTGCGTCTGAATTCTCCATATAGTAGTACCATCTCGCAATACTGTTCATTCGAATAGAATGCCATGCTCGTTCTTTACCCGATACTCACGTTACGAAAGACACAGCTCTTGACCGACGATCCTTTATACATTGCCACGCCGCGCCTGATACGGCAGGTGAGGCATTATGACAAACCAGGATTTGCATACGACACTCACAGGCGTGCGGTCGAATACGTCATACATTTCTCTGTGCTAGATTGTTACCACGACAACGACAGCGGCGAGGATGACGCTTCACCGCCCGGAGTGAGTCGTAAGCTTTGCAACTGGCACAAGTGCCAAAGATGAGAACAAGAGGACGCAGCAAGAGATTAGTGTTTTGGTGCAGCTACAGCCTCGCCTCAGCCAGAGTCGCTAGGATAAACAACTACTTCTGCTACGAAAAATAGTCCCTAGTGTTATAAGCAAATAAGCAAGACCAGGACTGTTTGAATTCATTTTCCTTTGTTCTTCAGTTTTTGGACAAATTTGCTATGTAAAACTAGTTTTCACAACGCCAGAGATTGATGTTTTTTTGGAGCAGCCACGGCAACGTCTGAACAAGATGCCATTGCTCCTTGCTGTCGTTGTTGACGGAAACAGCTATATCTGCTACAGAAAATAGTCCCTAGTGTTGAGAGCAAAAAGCAGCACAAAGACTGTTCAGGATCGATTTTTGTTTAGTCAACAGTTTTCTGGACTAAATTCCTATGTAAAACAAGTTTTTAAAACGTCAGAACATTTTCAGAAATATATTCGATATGAGAAGTTACTCAGTCACTTTTCGCTGATACTGTCCAGCTTGGAGAGGAAGGAAGTGCTACGAAACTTCCAACCAAGTGACAAAATAATTGCAATCGCAAAAATTAAGGTAAGAAAATTATTTTTGTATGCATGTATTAGTTAGAGGGAGTGATGTATTAATTGTTCATTTTCATCATAAGGACATGCAGTGTTTACTGAGGCACAGAAATCCTTGGTTAGAAAACTAGATGAGATAAAGTGCTGTGTTATTGTTTCAAATTATACGTAGGAATAGCTTTTAAAATTAGTTTATTGAGTATGAATATATCACGGCAATTAATAATAGATATAAAAGATCTACATGTCTCAGGAAAAACAGTGATAATTTTGTAAACATCATATTTGTAGACCTTCCTTTTTCGTTTTATGCGATATTCATTTTTCATGAGAACATGTGATAAAACTATTTTTTCAATAAAACAATTTGAGGAACAAAATCGGGTGATTAAGGTTAATATGAAGGAACGATAGTGCGGTATATTTAAATTCGCATTACTGCAATTTCACGTATCAGGTGTTCGTTGTATGTAGCTGCGTATTTTCTATTTCATAGCTGATTTTCATTGAAATTGAGAACTTGCTAATTAAATTTTGATCTAGAAATTTGTTGGTTCGCATTTTCAACCGAACATTCCTCCTGCGCTATTTATACGATATATCATGCGTTGAATCAAACACTGTATGTACCTTTCTAATAGCTATGCACTTTTCACCAACTCTTTGGGGTAAAAGATGGCGCTGCTGCCTCAATTGCTGCTCGTTGTCTTAGAAGGGCTAGCATTAGGTTTGTCAGTCTATTCGCTCCAAGGTCTTTGAGCTGAACTCACTTTGCAAACTTGCTTGGATACATTGGGTTAGAACGACTAGACAATAGGATATGGATTCGGGTACTTTTCCTTGGATTAGTTTGGAAGGTTCCATTTCTGATATATTTATATTGCCAGTTCCCCAGTTTTATGCTCAGCTGTATCTCCCGCAAGAGTGGCAGGGACGTACGAGAATATTACTCAACTCCACAAATTAATAATCCCTGGTTTAAATCGCAAAAGCCACGATCTCATACATGTCGGAAAATGCCGCTGATGGATACATTTAGCATATCAGAAGTACTTCCCGTTCTCCTTACAAGGAATTTTTCTGCCATAAGCAGAATTAATGTTGCGCGATACCGCAGAGTAGAAGGACATTGGCGGTACAGTTATTGTTGACATCGTAAAAAACGCCACACGACGATGCGCAGATGGTGGAGGAGCCAGGATGTCTAACCTTCTTGCAGTCTGATGGGCATTTTTGCTGCATGTTTGATGTGTCGCCATCTATAGGTATTCTGTGGCATGCGAACAATTCAAAGCACAGGGTTATAAATGTTTACCTCTGTTTCAGAAAAACACCTACTTAAAAACGTACATCCTTTCGAAAGAATGATGTCTATTCACGAAATGTTCCCTCTTTCACAGAAATGCTTAATGTATTCTGATATCGCCATCTAGAGGCACACAATGAGGGAGTCTGAGACATTCTAGTTTTGGCAGGAATACCGTACACAAGCTGCCACACCTTGCAATGACGTATTCTTGAATCTTTGAATGGTTCCGATATTTAAAAAATGCAAATGAAGTAATTTGGTTGAGCAGTTGATAGTCAAAATCGTTTGACCAGACGTAAAACTCACTCTCGCCCCAAGTCCACATTTCTCCTCTCAGATCCTAGAATAAAGGCTTGCGAATTCAGGGCCGCCCCGGTGGCGCAGTGGTCTAAGCGATGGCCTCTGATCATTCGTCCGAACGGGGTCCGGGTTCGAATCCCGGTGAGGCATGGATGTTGTGTTTGTCTTACGGCACTGGCTCTCTCCCTTCCCTGGAACCAGTGACCCTAAATTAGGGACGGGCGACTGCTTATAGCCCATTGAGTTGCTCACGGTGGTCGTTAAACCTCCAACCAAAAAAAAAAAAAAAAAAAAAAAAAATTCAGGAAATAAAATCGTGTGACACGAATGTTTAAAGTGAAGTTAAAGGAAAGCTGTGACAGAATTGTAAGAAATTAAAAGTCGTTTCATTCCTGCAATGGCTGCTTGTGTTATTGGAAGTAACTGCTGGCTAAAATTTCTTTGTCGAATCTCAGTTCTCCTTAGAGCTGCACAGGCTAGATTGCAGGTACTCAAACAAGTTTGTTATTTTTTCATTACACTCTGCAGTTACTCGTATAACAATTAAAGAAGAATGTAAGAGAAAACCTTACGAAACAACTTCATAACACTTCATAGCATGCTAAATGTGTATATTGCTGTGACTTAGAAGGCAGTGAATTTTTTGTAGACCTACAAAAGTCTTCTAATGGAATTCTCAAAACAATTCACTTTCGCCACTAGAAGCCTTAAGGAATTTTTCACTGGCGCAGCCATAGGAAAGGCTTTGGGGCCTAAGCTCCTTCCCCTGCCCCAAGTAGATTAGAAACGACGTACATCAACTCTTTTATCTATCTGATATATGATCATGATCATAATCATTGTCAACCGTTATCAATCCACTGCTAGAAGTAGGTCTCCTCAAGTTTCTTCCACAATTAGGTGTCTGCTCCATGTCACTCCGGCATGCTTTCAAATTTCATCCATCCATCTCCCAAGAGGTCTTTCTCTGGGTCTTTTTCTGTCCCTTGGAATCCAGTCTAAAATTTCAGTTGCCCATCAGTGGTCCGTTCTTCTGGCAACATGACCAGCCCATTGCTATTTTAGTGATTTCCCTCTGGTCATGATGTCGTCGACTCTTGTCATTTTCCTTATTAACAAGTTCCTCTTCTTAACTTTCCTGGTTACACCAAGCATGCATCTCTCCATGCTGCTTTGAGTTGTCTGCAGTCTTCGTATATCTTTTTTATTTAAGGTCCATGTCTCTTCTCCATACGTAAGCACTGGAGGGATGCATTGATTAAACAATTTTGCTTTCAAGACATAATGGCATACTGCTCTTAATAATTGTTCTGTTTCGCCCAAAAGCTCTCCATCCAAGTTTTATACGCCGATTAATTTCTGCATCAATGTGCCCCTCATTTAATATCTACTGCCCGAGATAAATGTAGGTATCGGTTGTTTCTAGGTTTTCTCCATCAATCAATAAATCTTCTTTTCTTGTAAAAGCATTGGACATCACTTTTGTTATCTGAAAGTTCATTTTTATCCCACTTCTTTACTCTTGTCAGCGAGTTGTTGGATCATACTCTGCAGGTCTGATGGGGTAGTTGCAAAAACCATTACGTCATTAGCAAAACGAAGGTGAGTTAAATAATCTCCATTAATCTTTACCCCTTTGTTTTCCCAGTTCAATGATTGAAAGACATTTTAAATGTGGCATTAAAGAGGTTGGGATACATGATGTCACCTTGTTTCACTCCCTTTTCAATTTTATTAGTGCTGTATCCTCCAATATCTGAACCTTTGCACTCGAATTTTCTTACATGTTGTTAATAATGCTAATGTATGCATCTTCAATACCGCAGAATTTCAAACCCATTGTTACTGCTGATGGTTTCACAGAATCGAAGGCCTTTTTATAATCAATAAAAGCCATGCATAATGGGAGTTCATATTCTCTTGTTCTTTCAGTTAGTTCTTTCAGTACATGGATATGATTTACAGTGCTGTAGCCAAAGCTGAATCCAGCTTGTTCTCTTGGTTGAGCCATGTCTAGTGTTACCTTCAAGCGATGTAAAATAATTTTAGTGAAGACTTTATATATCACTAACATGAGGCTAATTGGCCTGTAGTTCCCTAGATCTCTTTTATGTAGCATAATCACTGTAGCATTGTCATCGTAGCAATTTTTGTCTCAACGCCAACCATTTATGTAGCAGGATCATTGTAGCTTTCTTCCAGTCATCTGGACTCTTTCCTTTATTGAGACATCTGGTGAGAACTTGGGCGAGTGTAGTTTCAATTTCTCCACTTGCTTCTTGCATAACGTCCATGGTAATTCCATCTTCTTCTGGAGTTTTCCCCCGTTTCATGTTCTTAATTGCATGTGTAACTTCTGTTTTCTGTCACGTGTAACTTCTGTTTTCTGTCATGCGTAACTTCTGTTTTATGCCATGTGTAACTTCTCTTGTCTGTCATGTGTAACTTTCTGTTTCTGGAGGTGATGGTTTAGTCTCTGTGAAAAAAAAAAAAAGAAAGGAGCGAGCCACCTCAAACTCGCATTGAAACGGTTAGTTAGTTGATTTTTTACTTCTACTATTTGCTAACCTAAATAATATAAAGGGGTTGAAACCAAATGGCAGGGGAAAGGCTTACACCATACATTTTCAGGTAACACTGTAATGATTCTTTAACAATCAGAAACACGCTTGTAGTAAGGCAAGAACTTTTTTTCCACTCCTAATGACTTGGGAGGATTTTCTTCAGCATCCTCACCTTTATAAGCATCCACAATATTTTACACCACCCCATGGTGAAACCCGTAGTCCATTACTGAATTACAGCAAAGGTATAGCATTTTTATTTATTTGTGCATATGTGAAGATTTCTTGGAATTTCCATTTCGATATAAGAGCATAAGAAAATTTTTGTACTCTAATGAAATGAGAAAACTGACCTTCCATGTACGATATTTAATAAAATACGAAAGATATTTACAGTTAAAATAACCCACTAGTACTTTCGGGGTAACATTTACCCCATCATCAGGGGGAACAGATGATCATTATCATGATCATATGTAGAGGATTTTAGGAAGGGAGTGTCTGACCCCAGGTCTTAAACAACCCTTAGGAATAGGAAGCTAAGAGATTTGGGCTAGAGTACCCGATAGGAAAGTGACACGGAAGCGAAGTAGAAAGGGGGAGGAAGACGCCCTTATTTTTTACTAAGGGCCAGTACCCAAGGTCCGACGGCTTAACGTGCTCATCCGACGCACGGCGGATATTAGTGGATCGAGTGTTCGTACCTGCCTGGGATCGAACCTGAGGTCCTTTCCGCGGCAGTCACGAACGTTGCCCACTAGGTCACCCGTGGCCCAAGGAACAGAGGCAATGTAGTACTCCTTGATATATTAGTGCAACGATGCATTTTGGGTATAAATCATCAATCGTATGGGTCGTGACCGTTGCCATTATAGCAGTGTGAAGAGTATAATTTCACAAGTTGTTATTTTTGCATAAAAATACAAGGATTCGTTACAAATACAAAGTTATGGTCAATTTATATATTCTTGGAATTTGTATTGAAGAAAGGGGGAGGAAGACGCCCTTATTTTTTACCAAGGGCCAGTACCCAAGGTCCGACGGCTTAACGTGCTCATCCGACGCACGGCGGATATTAGTGGATCGAGTGTTCGTACCTGCCTGGGATCGAACCTGAGGTCCTTTCCGCGACAGTCACGAACGTTGCCCACTAGGTCACCCGTGGCCCAAGGAACAGAGGCAATGTAGTACTCCTTGATATATTAGTGCAACGATGCATTTTGGGTATAAATCATCAATCGTATGGGTCGTGACCGTTGCCATTATAGCAGTGTGAAGAGTATAATTTCACAAGTTGTTATTTTTGCATATCAATACAAGGATTCGTTACAAATACAAAGTTATGGTCAATTTATATATTCTTGGAATTTGTAAATATATATTACTATAATTTAAAGTTCAGTTTAGTAATACGCTCTTTCCAAAATAAGGCCTAATAAACATATGGCCTAATAGGCCTAATAAACGATTCGTAGGAGCATTGGACCAGCACACCCATATCACTAACACACTATCTCGTATCTGTTCAAAACACAATACACAATTTGGCACCCGCTCGAAGAACCTCCTATCATGAGTTGAAAGGATTGAGCAAAAACAGATATTATGAACAAATGGGTGTGTATAATATTCCACTGCTGGACCCCTCAACAGGAAAAACATGTTAACAACTACGTGGGCTCGACACGAAGAAGTTTGGGTATCCGTGTCCAGGAATACAAATACGATATCCGAAACAACAGCAATAACACAGGAATGTGGTAAACGGAATTCTACAACCATACTAGGAAAACATCAGACTACTGGACACTCCAGCATATATACATTCGCTGCATTTTGTTGAAAGTATGTACATCGAAGCTTTAGGGTACAAATGCTGCAATGACTACTTGCCTGTGGACATATCAAGAATTTGGAAAGAGCATATTACTAACCTGAACTTTAAATTATAGTAATATATATTTACAAATTCGAAGAATATATAAATTGACCATTACTTTGTATTTGTAACGAATCCTTGTATTGATATGCAAAACTAACAACTTGTGAAATTATACTCTTCACACTGTTATAATGGCAACGGTCACGACCCATACGTTTGATGACTTATACCCATAATGCATCGTAGCACTAATATATAAAGGAGTACTACATTGCCTCTGTTCCACCTGATGATGGGGTAAATGTCACCCCGAAAGTACTAGTGGGGTATTTTAACTGTAAATACCTTTCGTATTTTATTAAACATCGTACATAGACGGGGAGTTTTCTCATTTCATTTGACGTATTGTGCGAAGTCATCCTTTTATTGTTTTTGTACTCTACTTAAAAATATATATATATATATATAACAAGGGATGTAAGTTCAGGTGATGCGTAACATCACAGCCTCTCCTTGACAAATGTCAACCCCGCCTTCTCGTGGTACATCCTGTTCCCACTAAAGGGGCTCTGACGACCGCCAATAGCGGTATAACTATACCATCGGGATTAGAGGAAATTCTATCCCACACTCACCAACCCGCTTGGCCAGCGTGGTGAGTTATGGCCAAACCCCTCCAAAATGATTCCACAACTTAAATCTTGGCCCTCAGTCTCCGGCAGCTGGAATGTACCTGGCCAAGGCAGCGGCCAGTGCGACATGAAGGCAGAGGGTGCTAAGAATCCCCGGAGGACCGGACTAGGCTGCCATCTGATGCTGACCTTGGCTACGTACAACGGACGCTCCCTATCTTCTGATTCAAGGCTTCTTGAATTGGAAGAGGAACTACAAAGGATCAAGTGGGACATCGTGGGGCTAAGTGAGGTAAGGAGAAAAGGAGAAGATCTCATCGAACTGAAAAGTGGACATCTCTTCTACTATCGTGGGACAGATACTGGCAGAACTATTGGTGTTGGATTTATAATAAACAAGAAACTGAAGGATAAAGTTGTAGAAGTTGAAAGTTCCTCTGACAGAGCTGCACGACTCGTTATCCAACTCTCGAAAAGATACCAGGCTCAGATTATTCAAACTTATGCACCCACCACAAGTCATCCTGAAGAAGAAATTGAAGAATTTTATGAGGAAATTTGTCATCTAAATAATAAAGGTATGCAGCACTTGAAAATAATTATGGGAGATTTCAATGCAAAAATAGGGCAACGGCAACAGAATGAAACTTCAGTAGGTAAATTCGGTCACGGCAACAGAAACCAGCGTGGAAATACTCTCGTTGAGTTTGCAGAGGCAGAAGGGTTTTTCATCTTGAACTCCTTCTTCAAGAAAAAGCCACACAGGAAATGGACATGGAGACATCCAAATGGGACGACAAGTGAAATTGATTTTATTATGTGTAACAAAAAATTCGTCATAGAAGACTGCAGTGTGCTAAACAAGTTCAACACAGGTAGTGACCATAGATTGGTGAGATGTAAGATGCACCTCAACACCAAACTTGAACGTGGCAAGCTCATAAGACAAACAAAATCTATTGACATAACCAACCTTAAAAAACACCATAATACCTTCAAGTTGGAACTGAAGAACAGGTTCTCTGCTTTAGAAGGCCTAACATCGGAAGAAGTGGACATCTCTGAAGTTAACAGAAAAGTAACCAAAGCTCTTATGGAAACAGCAACAGCAAATTAGCTGGGTCTAAGAACAAGTTGCATGTAAACAAATTATCAGGAAAAACGAAAATGTTGATGCAAAAAAGAAGAGAGATGAGGACAACTAAAGATGATGTGACTTCCAAAGTGGAATATATAGAGCTATGCAAGACAGTAAGAAAAAGTATCACTGAAGACGTAAGAAAATTCAACTGTGAACTAGTGAGGAAAGCAATTGAAAACAACCAAAGCCTAAAGATAGCAAAGGGACATCTCAGTAAGGGAAGAAAACAGATTATGGCACTGAGAAAAGAAGATGGTTCTGTAACAAGAAATAGAGGCGAAATTTTGACAAGAGTGAAAGATTTCTAATCCAAATTATATGAAAGGGATGATACATGCACTCCAGACATCATGAAAGATACCAGTACCAGAGTTCCTCCAGTCCTTCCAGCAGAAGTTGCACATGCAATCAAGAACATGAAGCGGGGAAAAGCTCCAGGAGAAGATGGAATTACTGTAGACATCATACAAGAAGCAAGTGGAGAAATTGAAACAGTACTCGCCCAAATTTTCACTCGATGCCTTAATGAAGGAAAGATTCCTGAGGATTGGAACACCGCTACAATGATCCTGCTACATAATAAAGGTGACATTGAGGATCTCGGAAACTACAGACCTATCAGCCTCCTATCAGTAGTTTATAAAATCTTCACTAAAGTTCTTTCACACCGCTTGAAGGTAACACTGGACATGGCTCAACCGAGAGAACAAGCTGGATTCAGGAGTGGCTACAGCACAATAGATCATATCCACGTACTGAGAGAACTAATTGAAAGAGCGAGGGAATATGAACTTCCATTGTGCATGGCTTTTATAGATTATGAAAAAGCCTTTGTTTCGGTGAAACCATCAGCAGTTACAATGGCTCTGAAAACCTGCGGTATTGAAGATGCATACATTAATATTATTAACAACATCTATGAAAATGCAAGTGCAAAGATTAGGCTGTTTGAAAATACAACACACATACAAATTGGAAAGGGAGTGAGACAAGGTGACACCATATCTCCGAAGCTCTTTAATGCCACATTGGAGGGTGTTTTTCAGTCGCTGAGCTGGGAAAACAAAGGGATAAAGATTAATGGAGATTATCTAACCCACCTTCGTTTTGCTGATGACGTAGTCATTTTTGCAACTACCCCATCAGAGCTGCAGAGTATGATCCAGGAACTTGCTGACAAGAGTAAAGAAGTGGGATTAAAAATGAACTTTCAGAAGACAAAAGTGATGTTCAATGCTTTTACAAGAAATGAAGATTTATTGATTGATGGAGAAAAGCTGGAGATAACAGACACGTACATTTATCTTGGACAGCAGATATCAAGTGAGGGTCACATTGATGAAGAAATTAATCGGCGTACAAAACTTGCCTGGAGAGCTTTTGGAAGAAACAGCATAATTTTCAAGAGCAATATGCCATTATGTCTTAAAAGAAAAGTGTTTGATCAATGCATCCTTCCAGTGCTTACGTATGGTGCAGAGACGTGGACCTTAACTAAAAGAGATATACAAAGACTGCAGACAACTCAAAGGAGCATGGAGAGGTGCATGCTTCGTGTAACCAGGAGAGATAAGAAGAGGAACTCGTGGATCCGAAAAATGACAAGAGTGGAAGACATCATGATCAGAGTTAAATCCCTGAAATGGCAATGGGCTGGACATACTGCCAGAAGGACAGATCATCGATGGACAGCCGAAATTTTAGATTGGATTCCAAGGGACAGGAAAAGACCCAGAAGAAGACCAAATGGGAGATGGGTGGATGAAATTCGAAAGTATGCAGGGGTGACATGGAGGAGACTGGCACAAGACAGACCGTTGTGGAGGAAACTTGGGGAGACCTTCGTCCAGCAGTGGATTGATAATGGTTGACAATGATGATGATGATGATATATAACAAAACTGTGATTATATATATATAATCGGTCAACATGTTTTAGCCCCCCCCCGTCGGAAAAATCTGCGAATGCAACACTGTGCGTAGCCGGAGCTCTTTCTTTTTGTTTCCAGCGTCTTTTACTGTGTTCCAAGATGTGGAATTGGCAGAGATTTTTCGATGAAATCGGCAGACAAGATGCTACGTTCATTTGGTAGTATTCATACCAAAGATTGATTCTAACTTCAAGATGTTCAGTGGGTGGCCCAAAGACTTTTAGGGTGGATATATCTCGTCTTTTTGGATCTTTCAAGTGTCAGAAGAAATACGTTTCAGGGAAGGATCAGCTATATTCCCGGATACTTGGAACGTGGTTCCATGATGCTCACATTTCTCTTGATATTGTGATGATTCAAGTGTTTGTTACGCCGGAAAGTCCACAGAGACAGCCAGTGTCTGGAATCAGTATTGCAAAGCATGAATTTGCGTCCCTTCAAACACAAACTAATAAAAGGAAATCAAAAATTCATTTGGCATACGATATTTTGGAATAATTATTCAGACGCAACTCTCGTCTTTTCTAGGAATACTGCTTTCAGGAGTTGATTCCCATCATCAGACAGTTCTTCGGTGGCATGTAAGCAATTGATTTTAAATTTACCTAAGCAGTTGATTTATTCTCCCAGACACTTTCCCATTTTTGAGGAAATAAAAGTCTTCCGTCATAATAAATGTTTTGATGTATAGACGCAAGTATCAGTGGCGTACCAGAAATTAGAGCTGAGACGGGCTGACCACGATCCCGAAAGCCCGAAGCAGAACTCGTGCCCGAATCGGGCTCGGGCTGTAGAATATTTACTGCGGTTCGGGCTCGGGCTGTAGAATATTTACTGTGGTTCGGAGCTCGGGCTGTGCAATATTTACTGCAGTTCGGGCTCTGGCTGTTAGAGGGAGGGAGAATGAATTATTTTTATGTATAAATGTGATTTCATATGATTTAGCATATGAGACACTTTATAGTTGGTAAAGGGAATTCTTCGGCAATTGGTTCTTATTGGAGAGTACGCATTCGAGATGGCTATTTATTCTGGGCTTGGGTAGAAAATGACATAGGCCGTGAATTACTGTATTTCTGCAGAGAAGAAAAAGCTTTTTCAGGAACTATAAATATTGGATAGTTGCTAGCTTGCCGACGATAATTTACTCCCCTATCTCCAAGCAGTAGCTCTGTCCTAATTCGATTTAGCAACATACATATTTCAGCGCATTTTCGCGCGATAATATTAGCATTATTTGAGCAACATACAATTGCAGCATCGCAGAGTTATTTTGGACGGACGGCTACCCGAAGCACTCAGGTGGAAACGAATGGTCAAAGAAAATCGTACAGTTACACTGTAAACATAGGTAGAGGTCCTTTCCCCACTCCCTATTTGAGAAATACATTGTTTAATTACAGGAGGAGGAGGAGAGAATGGAAGTGTGGAAAGGGAGATGTTTTTTATTAATGGTTGAACAGGTTAGCCAGCTTTCAGGCACGTTCGGGCCCGGGCTCTGTCTTTCAATATAATATTCGGGCCCGAACTCAGCTCTACTGGAATAAAAGCATAAGAAAATTAAAATTGAAAAGTTTTTTTCGAAGTCCTTTCCGCAAATTCTTTTTTCGAAGCCCTTTTGAGAAAATATATTAGTACTCAATTACTTAAATTTTTAATTCCATATTATTAACTAAGGTTTATAGGCGTTTTAATAATTCCAATTCTTTGGAACCTACAGGTATTTTTCGCAACACCAAAATTAGTGCACTCTACTGCGTATATCACAAATGTGCACGTTGCAATTGAAATAGTTGTCCTAATTTTATACCTACGGAAAGCACTTCAAAACACATTTTTTCATAAAAAGTTTGTTTTTTTAGAGAACTAAGGCCAGCCTCTTTGAAATGCCTCGTGATCATACATACAAACACATAATTTTCATGTGACAAAGTCTAATGATCTTTTTCGATTTATACGAAAATACAGAGCATAAGTAAGCAAAAAAATAAGTATCAATTAAGAATTGTAGCACGAAAAAAATTAAACTACTTAAATTATTTACTCTTGAACATAAAAAAACACACATTGCATAATGCTAGAAGATTATACACAAAGTGAAACTTTTTCTCTTGACTCTGTTATAAAAATAATTATAGCACAAATCTGCTCTTCACCCTGTCATGAAAAAAAAAAAAAATAAGAAAAAGAGACGCAGGTCTCTGTTCTTTCCCGCGAATAACACCTTTGAGTTCATCATATTCTGAAGCATGCGTAGTTACGTGCAAAAAACTGTAATACGTAACACTTTATCCTTATTGCTAAAATTTTTCATTGATTACTGATATCCCTTTTACATTATCTTGTAATTATACATGCATAGGCGCCGACTATAGGGGGCAAGGGAAATCTTGTCCCTCCAATAATTTTACTGGGCGGTAGTACCCACCCAATATTTTTCATCCTGTTTAATAAATAAAAAAAAAAAAAAAAAGGAAAGTAAACCTTTTCCCCATATTTATTTAGCATTGGTCATTTGATAAGTGACTTGATTGTCAGTCCCGTATTGTTTTGGCATGTTCTCGTGATACGTGATAAATGTTCAAAACAATTATCAAAAATGAAATATATATTATTTATCTATTTATTTTTTGCGCTTCCTTTTCTTTGTTTAAGTAACCCAGCTAATTTCCCATTTTCTTTTTGGTTGGATATAAAATCTCTCTCTAGATATTTCTATAAAATCGCAAGTTGAATTTTATTTTTAAAAACAATTACATTCAGCAAAAGAATATTTCTGTTTCCTTGTTCATTTGCTGATGAGCAATCACCATTGCGTTTTAAAATATACGTCAAACCTCGTAGTTAATATCCCCCCTCCTTTTTTTATTTTCCTTCTGACAGTGAAAGAGACGTGCCCTTCCCACATATGATCTTTTCACGCTTGCCCTCCTAATAATTTGGTGAAGTCGGTAACCCTGTATACATGTACTGAAATTGTTGCTACGACTATAAAAAAAAAAGGGGCCTCAGGTCTTCTTAAATAACTGTTTTCCCGTCATCCAGTTTTAATAAATTTTAACCGCGAAACAAAACAAAAAATTACTTTTGTTTTTAATACTTCTTTCAAAGCTGCCATAAAGAATTGCTGTTTACTTCTTTGTTCATGATAAGTTTTCGCAAAAGATTCTGTAAAATGTTTTTGCTGAAGCTAGAGGCCCTTTTAGCCATGAGCCCCCTCCCCGCAATGCGGGGTTGGCGGGGCTATCAGTTCGCCCGTGAAAATTAATTTCATAAAGGTCCATCTAATGATCAAACAAAACAAAAAAATCACGAAATGGAATTATTACCCAAATCACGCGCTGTATCTTTTCGAGCAGCATATAGATGGCAGCACGCTAGTACTGACACATAAATAGCATAGAAGGCCGCGGTTGGGAGAATAACAGAATTTTATTTTATTTTTGGCGTGCATGCCCTAAAATTTACAAACCGAAAACCAATACCTGCGAACCTCACACTACCTTTCGTATTCCTATTTTGTTATTGCATTGAGAAAAATCGCTAAAAAGCAGCTGTACACGATTGCCATTATTTCAGAATAAGATGACCTTGAACGCTAGGGTACGGTTTTCATTGGTTTTCTTGTGTACCCTAAAGACACGCAAATTATTGAAACATGTAGATAATAGCCTCGCGGTCGGTGCTGTAACTGATCCTCAGAAAGTACGAAGTAGAAACTAGTTTGACAGAGTTAAACTTGAGAAATATGAGGATTACCGTGCCACCAAACCAATGAAATGGATAAAAATCGATTCAACCCATAATATAAAAACAAATCGATTTATTGTCGACAGAAAACTTTCGTTAAAGACACAAATGTAAAATTTTAAAGTCAGAATACTGTTAGCTAGTATGATAAAATAGTTGTTTTTTTAAAGAAACAGTGTGCAATGAGTACACTATTTTATACGGAAAATTATATTTAACATATTATTAAAACAAAATTTGTTACTTTGATGTTGTGTTTGTCCATTATATTTTTTTCAACCTCTTTGAGCAGCGAGCGCTCGGAGGTTCATGGAAAATTAAATCGCTGTCGCTACAGGGTTTCTTGACCCAACATGTTTAGGAGCATCTGCTTATTGGTTAGGAAGGGAGTGGAGGACTCTGAAGCTTCGGTCACTGCACTGGTGCCTCCGCGGTCGGAAACCGTGTATCACAAACTGTTCGGTTGATGTCTGGACCCGAACCGAGTTGCTGGGCAACAAAACTTCTTTGGATCATAGAGGTCGCAGTGCGCGAGCATCATAGCCCACCGGAAAGAGGAGAGCCTGAAACGAACGGCTATCTCTGAGGACATGTGACCAACTAACAATGTGAGTCATTGGCGAATGAACCTTGAAAAGATTCAATTCCGCAGAAGAGCCGTTTCCCTGAATGAATCAGAATTACTTCTTACCGGGCATCAAAAATCCAGTCAGCGGCAACGATGACTCCTGATTGTCCGGGGTGAGCCGTGTCGTTCGGGACGTGCAGAAGTACCGGTGATCGCTGCCAGAGGACGCCGCGATAGATTAGTATTTTGGTGCAGGCACAGCCTCGCCTGAGTCAGACGCCACCTCCTTCTTGTTGTTGGTGGAAACAGGTACCTCCACTACGAAAAGTAGCTCTTAGTGTTTTTTTTATTGGAGGTTTAACGACCACCTTGAGCAACTCAATGGGCTATAAGCAGTCGCCCGTCCGTAATTTATGGTCACTGGTTCCAGGGAAGGGAGAGAGCCAGTGCCATTAGACAAACACAACATCCATGCCTTACCGGGATTCGAACCCGGACCCCTTTCTGACGAATGATCAGAGGCCATCGCTTAGACCACTGCGCCACCGGGGCGGCTCTTAGTGTTCGGAGCAAAAGGTACCACAAGGACTGCTTAGAATCCATTTTTCTTTGCTTAAAAGTTTTTTGGACAAAATTGCTATGTAAAACAAGTTTTATAACGTCAGAGATTAATGTTTCTTGTTGCAGCCACGGCCTCGCCTGAATCAGACGCCATTGCTCCTTGCTGTTGTAGCTGACGGAAACATATATCTCCGCTACAAAGAATAGTGCCTAGTGTTAAGAGCAAAAAGTGTTAAGAGCAAAAAGCAACAGAAGGACTATTCAGAATCCACTTTTCTTTGGTCAACATTTTGGGCGAAATTGCTATGTAAAAGAAGTTTTTCAAAACGACAGAGCATTTTTAGAAATAAATTTGATATGAGAAGTTATTCAGTCAAGAGCCTGGCATTTTTAGCCGATGCTGTCAGCTTGGAGAGGAAGGAAGTGGTAGAAAACTTCTCCCATCACAGCGACAAAAAATTGGCAATCGGGCGAACTCGAAGTGGATATGTTACCTAAGCACGCAGTAGGGGATAGAGTTCGGACTCCACCACACTGTCATCCACAATCCCCACTGCTTCTCTTGAATTGGATCCCTATCTTTAGTTTGTATCACGGAAACGGACTTCACAATTTTGGGGGGAGAGAGAGTGCGTGAAGTGATCATACGTGGGAGGAACACGTCTCTTCCATTGCCAGGTGAAATATAAAAAAAAAGGGGAGGGGCAAAAAGATAAACTACGAGAGTTCGACGTGTATTTAAAAAAAAGCAATTGTAATTGCTCATTAGCAAATGAACAAGGAAAACGGAAATATTCTTTTGTTGAATATTAATATTTTGTAAAATAATAATATTCACCAAAAGAATACGTGCACAGTTGAAAAACTGTGAAATGCTGTATTATAGAAACTTTTTGATATTTCTTCCAATTAGGGGTCGTCCAGCGAGAAATAACGAAAAGCGTACCAAAGTTTGTAGTTCGAATTTCCCTTTTGGGAGAAATAAATTAGATGTTTTACTTTATAAATACTAAAATACTATTTATGGAGTTCTGTTACACGTTCAGTATGTGTATACTATTAATACTATTAGGAGAATTAATAGTTTACACATACTGAAACTATTTAATAGTATACTATTTATGGAGTTCTGTTTTGTTCTGTTCAGTATGTGTGTGCGCGAATTGTGTGAGAAATAACCATCAAATAGTTAGAAAGGATTGGGAGAATTATTTCTAAACGAATGGGAGGAAAAAGCGAAAACACTGTGACGTTTACAAAATTAACGGGCAGACGTTATGCAAAAGTTCGTGAGCAAAATCCTTTCGGGCACACTGCAACATCTATCAGATACGAAACGAACATTCGATAAAACGTGTCACTGGTGAACTAATCATTCACCCATTAGATGGCGCCAAGTTCGCAAGAGGGAACGGCCCGTAATCGGGAATTTCCGAGGTCGGCATTTCCATTTTTTTACCCCAACTTTCAGATGTTTCATAAGTATTTCGACTTTTTTTAGCAACAGACGGTCTTACAAGTGGCAGGTAGACAAGGTGGGGTGGAAATATCTGAGGTCGGCATTTTTTATTCCATCGTGCTCATGTTTATCCACCCGTCTGCCACGTGATCTTCTTCTGGGTCTTTTTATGACGTTTCCAGACAGCACGACGCACCGGTAAAAAATGCCAGTGTGCGGCGCCTCCGTCAGCTTCTCTCCCGCCTGTTCGGGAAAGCGAAACTACGAGCCCGGTTCACAAACAAAAAGGCAGAAGAACTTCCGTTTCTTATAGGCGTAATCACTGGAGGCGTCGGGGGTCAGAACATTCCCAGATTTAAAAGCATTTTTTTCTAATAAAAGTTGACGCACTTTTATTAAATTAAAGCGTTTTTTAATGAAAGTCACATTTTAACCAAACATTTTAAAATATTAAATACTTCTGGGAGGGGGGGGGACAATTCTTCGAAATTGTTTCATATTGGGTCCTCTCTAATTACGTCCTTGGTATGTTCATATTATGAACGAAATAAAAAAAATCGGACATAATTAAACTTTGACACCATTTTGAGGCCCGTATTTAGGTCGGGAGCCTGGTGGACCACCCCTTCAGAAGCCACTGACGAGGACAGAAAATATACAAACGTCTATGTTTCTCACGGATTTACAAATTCCTGAAACAAACCACTGAAGAATAGCAAATATTATAAAGTAAAAAAAAGACCCTTCGATTGCTTGTGAAAGTAGAGCCTTCCCGTACTGCTGTATGTGTGTCATGGCCACGTATCTTTCCGCGCTCACCACAGTTAGTCAAGCGTTGGCCACGGTCAAGCTGGCGGTCGCACTGCACTGCTAGGCCTAACCTGTTTTGCGGTGTTGCTTCCGCTGAGACCAGGGGCAGACGTGGCATATGCTCTAACGGCAGTCACTACGTCATCGTCGCCGCGGGCTGGATTTCTGCGTACCGCATAGACAGGTAAATTTTACGTAAAACGTTTTTAAAAAGGACTCTATCAATGAGATTTTTTTTTATTTTACATCATTTCTGATTTCAAAAAGGATGTACGTCACAGTTTTTTGAAATTTTTCGTCCCTGAATTTTGCACCATAATCTTCCCGTTAACCTAAGAAAACCGAGGAACAAATTTCCCTTGAGAATTAAAAACGGATTTAAATTTAGAAATCGGGTACTAAACTGGAACCCATCAACGAACGAAAGGACCCGACTCAGAATCGTTTCCCTATACTCTGGGCAAAATTAGCCTGTTACACTGTTAAGGTTGTGAAACCTATTCACCGACATGAAATCTATTGTTTATCAGTATTTCTCCGCGCACTAATGGAGTGCCATGTGTTGAGGACCCTTCACCGTACTGGTAACTGAAGACGAGATAAAAGGAAACTTCCTGTGTTCCATCACCGTGTCGCCCTCCATCGCCACACCTTCTTAACTTCGCCGACCACCAAGCAAACGATTTCCGAATGAGTATTTTAAAACAGCAACCACGAAGGAAGGACGAAGCTTATTACAATAACCGCCAGGCCATTATCTACCTGAGTCCGGCTAACAATACTCCCCTCCCAGTCACAGTAAACATCATCCGCGTTAACTGTTTAGCCTCTCTGAAACTAAACAGAAGTGACAATGACTCCGCCAAAATGCGAATGTTTGTGTTTTTTAGAAACGCAAAGAAAGCTGGATCTTCAATTTTTTAATGTGTGTACGTACGAAATTTAGAACTTCTATATATTCATGTGCTTTCTTAGGTCTCAGTTCAAGCTCGAACACGGCTTTTAAAATGGAACAGTATAATGCAGTGGAAGTACACGCCCCCTAACTTTAACTTTATAGTCAGGTTAACTTCTCCCCGAGTATAGATACAAATCGTTCCCTAAACAGGAGGAATCTACGTTGACTGGAGACAATGGTCACGACTAGAGATGTGTCGTTCGCGAACGTTTCGTTCGAAAAGACCAAATCCGCAAACTGAGTAATTAGCGAACGAATCTTTCAAGAAAAGAAACCCAAACGGGTAAATGTGTACTTTAGCGTCCAAAATTATTTCGTCGGAAAAATTTAACTGTGTGCGAGAAGTGCGACGTACAATTTTTAAAGCATGCAAAATAATGGGGAAATGTGCAAAAATATAGTTTTTGTAGAGAACAGGAAAGCATTTTGCCGAAGTATTTACCCAGGAGTACGATGGTTTGGAAAAGTACGTGCGGTGGGCCTAGTACGACGGAGCGGTGACTGTAACAAAGTGTAGTCCGGTGAATGTGAAGCTTCGTTGAGAAAGGCAAGTAACGGGCGGAAGAATACAACAGGAAGCGGTTGAGCAGTAGGTAGTGATACAAGTGTCTTGTAGGAATACGCTGAAGGAGAGAGTTCGGCTTTACGCGGCACTGTAAGCGGTGTCAGTAGCTTTTTCAACAGTTTTAGTGGCTCTTTCCAAAGTCGTAAGTCTCCATATTTAATTTCGTATTTCGTCAGGGCTTAAAATTTCTTTATCCGGCACAATACGACAAGAAGCACTTGGCCTCCCTGCCGTAGTATGATTTCTGAATTAAAGGAACTCCTTTATTTTCAAAAATATCCGTTGCAGGATTAAAAAATGTGAACTACGATGTACAGAATAACAGCACAATTACAAATGAAGTGCTTCAAGAAATTAACTGCCCCTGTACATTTTCAAAACCAAAACCAAAACTTGAGGTTCAACCGGAACCAAAAGTTCTGACTCAACACTTCTGTGGCAAATGAAAACATTCACATTCCTTAATTTCTTTCCATTCGGTGACATTGTGAAATTAATAATAACGACATTCCGCACATTTCTTTTACAAAAATTAAGAAAACAGTTTCGAACTACTTCCACTTGCGCTGGATTACAGCGCCCATCACACTCTTCAGAATAATACACCATACTCCTATTTTATTCTTCCGCGCATTCATTACGACCTCCTGCTCGCTTTCGAAGCATGGAAGCTGCACGTCGTCGACGTTAGCATCGCTTATACTTCCCGCATCGACGCTGCACACCATCGCACTCGCAAGTAAATCATTCGGTAAAATTCCTTCAAGTTCTCTTAAATTACTGTATTTCTGCAGCTTTCCCCATTATTTTGCATGCTAAAAAATTGTACGTCGCACTTTTCCCACACAGTGAACTTTTTCCGGCGAAATAATTTAGGACGCTAAAGTACACATTTACCAATAAATCAAGTTCATTTTGTCCGCTAAATAACTATCTTCACATTCATGAGGACACAGAACTTAAACATCAGAATAAATATTTCAGTGCAGGGAAAGAGTTTCAATCGATAAAGGCTCTTTTGAGGAGCAGCCAAAATTATGCATTTCGTTTTGAGGCACTTTCACAGGAACATAAATCACGTTGGATACACAGATTATATGCTTCCATCTATTGGCCAAAATCTGAGTCTTTAGTATGTGTTCCACATTTCTTGATGTCGTCCTCCGTTTTATTATTAAAGCGGATTTCGCACTTGTATTTATCTCAGCAAGTAATGTTTATGATAACGTAGATAAAATTACTTGGCAGTAAAATACACAATACCATCAATTGGGACTATATGTAAAGTGACCTCACAGTGAATTTCTTAAAGGAACAGTAAACTCATTTCGAGCATAATTTTTTTTTACGCGAAAATGTAATGTCAAAAGAGACATGAAAACTGACGCAATCAGAAATGCTTTATCGTCAGTAATTCTTCTGCTGAAGCGTTTTTTTACGCTTTCCAACCGTAGGTTGAAGAACCGTATATGCTCCAGCTTTGTCCGTCCGCCTGTCTGCTTGATAACTGGCGTAAAAATGGTTCAATTTCGATGAAATTTTAGTATGTGGTAGGGGACCACCCGGTGACGAACCCTGTTGAAAATGGGACAAATGGGGTCACAGGTCACGACGTAAGAGCGGGATCCATTCCATTGCACTTATACGTCATAACTTGCGTAAATATGGTTCGATTTCAATGAAACTTGACTATGTGGTAAGTGACTGTCAGGAGACGAACCCTATTTAAGATGGGTGAATTGGGGTCAAAGGTCAGGACATAAGAACGGGATGCATTCCATTGCCTTTATGTATCATAACGTGTGTAAAAATGGCTCGATTACGATGAAATTTCAGTATGTGGTAGGGGACCACATGTGGACAAACCCTATTGAAAATGGACGAAATGGGGTCAAAAGTCAGGACACAGAATTGCGATCCATTCCATCGCCCTTATCCCATATTATTAAAGTGGACGTCAAGTAATTTTGCTTCCTATACTCCGAATGGAAACATTTTCGTACACATTTCCTTCGCAATTAATGTGTCCCCAAGGATGAAAATTTGAACATCGATTAAAATAACTTCTTATTATCACTTGGAATACTTAATATTTTCTAAAACATAACCATAATTATATTAAAAACCAATAACTTTTCTTTTGGTGGTGTTGAAACCAGAAAAAAAGATGGCGCGACCTGTACTTTGATGACGTCAGTAGACAAACAAATGTTGGATTGCATAATTATGGTTATGTTTTAGAAAATATTACGTACTCCAAGTTATAAAATGAAGCTATTTTATTCGATGTTCAAATTTTCATCCTTGTGAACGCATTAATTGTCTAGAAAAAAGATGGCGCGACCTGTATTTTCATGACCTCAGTAGACAAACAAATGTTGGATTGCGAAATTATGGTTATGTTTTAGAAAATATTGAGTAATGCAAGTTATAAAATGAAGATATTTTAATCGATGTTAAAAAATTTTATCCTTGGGAACGCATTATTTGTGAAGAAAATGTGTACAGAAGTTTTTCCATTCGAACTACAGGAAGCAAAATTACTTGACGTTCACCTTAAAGGAGCAATTCTTGTATGTATGTAAATTTTATTTTGAAAACGGCTCTAAGGATTTTGATGAAAATCGTTAACTTATTGTTTTATGGTAATAGAAATCGATTTAGCTTGATCTTGACTTTAGGAAAATTCGTTTAGTGGGTTAATAACCACCCTGAATTACCACGTCTTTAGTGTAATGTCATGGCGTCGTCCAATTAGATGTTGGCGCGTGGTCACGCCATCTGCCTCATTACGTCACGCGTTGTGTGCGGATCCTATTAAAGTTTTATGACGTCACAGTCTTGCCAGCAGATGGTCGCGATTCCCATCTGCCTCATTACGTCACGCGTGGTGTGCGTATGTTCGTCTGCACTATAACCCGTGTAAAAATAGTTCGATTTCGATGAAATTTTAGTATGTGGTAGGGGAACACCTGGAAAGGAACCCTATTGAAAGTGAACGAAATGGAGTCAAAAATCAGGACATAGGATCGGGATCCATTCCACTGCTCGTATGCATCATAACTTACGTAAAAATGTTTCGATTTGGATGAAATATTAGTATGTTGTAAGGACCTGCTTGGGCACGAATCCTATTGAAAATTGGCGAAATGGGTCGAAGGTTAGGACACAGAAGCGGGATCTATTCCATAGCCCTTATGCATCATAACTTACGTAAAATTGCTTCAATTGCGACAAAACTTTATCATGTTATTTTGGAGGTATACTGAACCAGTTCTGTTGAATATCATCGAAATGGGATCAAAGGTCAGGGCACTGGAGTGAGATTTAATCCACAGCCATTTTCCTCATAACTTGAGTAATAACTTGAGTAATGATTTCTAGTATGTTGGAAAGCGTACCATAATCAATGCATTGCATGATTTTACTAACTTGTTACGCTTTCCAACAGGTTGAAGAAGCGTATATGCTTCAGCTTTGTCCATCTGTCTGTCCGCACGGTAACTCGCGTAGAAATGGTTCGATGTCGATGAAATTTTAGTATGTGGTAAAGGACGATCTGGGGACGAACCCTACTGAAAATGGAACAAATGAGTCAAAAGTCGTGACACAGGAGCGGGATGCCTTCCATTGCCCTTATGCGTCATAACTTGCGTAAACATGGTTCGATTTCGATGACATTTTAGTATGTCCTAGGGCACCACGTGGGAATGAACCCTATTGAAAATGGGTGCAGTGGGGTCAAAGGTCAGGACATAGGAGCTGGATGCATTCCATTGCACTTATGCGTCATAACGTGCATAAAAATGTTTCGATTTCAATGAAATTTTAGTATGTGGTAGGGGATCACCTGGGAACGAACCCTGTTGAGAATGGACAAAATGGGTTCAAAGTTCGGGATTCATTTCATCATCCTTATCTCATACTAATAAAGGAGCAATTCTTGTATGTATGTAAATTTTATTTTGAAAACAGCTCTAAGGATTTTGATGAAAGTCGTTAACCTACCGTTTTCTGGTACTAGAAATCGATTTAGCTTGATCTCGACTTTAACAAAATTTGTTTAGTGGGTTAAATAACCACCCCGAATTACCACATTTTTAGTGTCATGCTACCCGTGCTTATAAATCCTATAACGTCACACTCTCGCGATTGAGATGTTGGCACGCGGTAACGCCATCTGTCTCATTACGTCACGCGTTGAGTGTGGATCCTATTAAAGTTTTGTTATGTCAGTCTCTTGCGAGCAGATGGTCGCGTTTCTCATCTGCCTCATTACGTCACGCGGTGTGTGCGTATGTCCGTCCGCACGATAACTCCCATCTGCCAGGACATAGGAGTGGAATCGTTTCCATCGCCATTATGCGTCATAACGCACGTAAAAATTGTTCGATTTGGATGAAATGTTAGTATGTTGTTGGGGCCTGCTTGGGGACGAATCCTGTTGAAAATGGGCGAAATGGGGTCAAAGGTTAGGACACAGGAGCGGGATCTATTCCATAGCCCTTATGCGTCATAACTTACGTAAAAATATTTGGATTACGACAAAACATTATCATGTTATTTCGGAGGTATACTGAACCCGTTCTGTTGAATATCATCGAAATTGGATCAAAGGTCAGGGCACAGGATCGAGATTTATTCCACAGCCGTTATCCTCATAACTTGAGTGATAACTTGAGTAATGATTTCTGGTATGTCGTATCATAATGAATGCATTACATGATTTTACTAACTTGTTTTAAACCAGCAGTGACGTCCCACTAGACAAGAGGACCGGACGCCCAGCATGCGGAGGGCTCCAGTCGGTTCTGTTTACCGTTCTGTGCAGCGCAGTAGATCCTACCAATCTGTAAAGTGGCTGGTATAAATCCTTATTCATTTAAACCATGATATTCTGCCGCTACAGTACGAATGTTTAACAAGGAATGTGAAAACGAATTCGAGGGTAGAAAACGTAACCTTGTCTGGTGCCAATGTGATAACTGCGAGAGAATATCAACAGACGCTGAGTGTTTCTGTTTCAACGAGAGTGATCAAATGATGAAAATAAAAGGTAGTTCCCAATGTAAAATAAACCACGAATCATTCGAGAGTGTTGTTTTAAACATCCACACTGTACAGGCAAGTCGTTATCAAATGATTCTTCGGGCACAAAAATACGAGAAAAAAATATGAACTTGTATGTAACAAACTATGGAGACACGTTGCATACAAACAATTCGTACATTGGGTCAATGCCTGGATACCTGTAGGGCGGAAAATCAGAAAAGCAATCACCTCCTGTGTTGTGAGTAAAATTAGGGAATGTTTTCCTGAATCAAATAAACAGTGTTCGGGTTTTGTTTGTTACCCTGGAAATTCAGGGTGATATTGTTCGTGCGTAGGCAAGGTGAACGTCTGTCGGCCTTTAGATGAAATTAAGGTGTTTTGTTACATACACCTCCCCCCCTTCCACACACACACACACACACACTTTTCTTGAGGCACGTAGTATACATAGTGATAGCATTATTTATGGAATTATCTTCCAAAAATTCAATGAAAACCTACACAAATTGCCAGTTTGTCTTTCGATGAAGAATACTGTAAGAATACACATCAGGAAAAAATACGTCTTATGGGAATACTTCCAAAAACTTTCACAACAAGCAACAGAAAATGAAATATTGAAAAGCGACAGTGGAATGTACATCAGAAATGACGACGGAGAATGTTTCCTTCATGTAGCCGGAGGGGGCAAGGGATTCAAACTAACTTACATGGAAAATTCCCAAATACTTATTTTACACTTTAAAGTTCTCAGGAAATTTATTTCTTCCTTTCGATTAAAACATTAAGTAAGTGTCCTTTGATTAATGCGAGGATCGAGACCAACCCATTAAGATAGCACTCTATGTACGAAGGTATCTAAAAAAAAAAAACAGGGATTGAGAAGTTATCTGAATTTTACAGTCTACGCATTTTTATTTAGTTTCCCTTTTTATTATATTAGAAATCTGGATTTCATTAGCAATTAGGATAAAACAAATAATTCAAAATCCTTCAAAAATGAAATAAAAAAAAAACGCATTTCCATCCCCACTGAAATCCCAATTTTCTATTTTCCTCTAAATGATTAGAGTATTTTTCCTCTATTTAGTCGCTTCACCTAATACGGGTAAAATGAGAATTGCTAAATTACATGTTGTACCAACCAAACAGGCCGATTTCCTACTCGGTTCTAGGAAAACTGGCACCGAAAAACTAGAACCCAATCGATTCGTATACGAATCTTAAGAGAGCTATTATACCTGGTTCACACCAATGAAAATGAGGCTAAGGGTAAATTAAAATAAATATCTAGAATGACCAGTAATAAATGATAAATAATAGATGATATCAGTAATAAATGACACTCCCCTAACAAAAATCTAGAGAATTTTGCCGACATTTAAATTTTCAGTAGAGCTGCACGAAGACTTCCTGATTTTCATTTCTAATATGTTAGTTCAGCCCTTATTTTAAATCTCGTATTTCTGCCCATTAGTTTCTTGTTACTACAGGCACACAGATGTAAAGATCTCACCCATATGCCAGGAACAAGGTAAATATCGTGTTCAGATCTACGAGTTCCAACTATCAGAATATTTTCTCAATTTAAGGGTATGTTTTAACTAGCCAACGAAATGATTAAAACATTCTGAGTCACATTGGCTAACAGTTCTTTTTTCTTTCTTTAAAATTTTTCGGTACATTGTGTTTAAAAAAAAAGTTCTTGTTTACCTTTAGAAAGTATTGTAATTGTGAAAACATTCGACATCAAGATTTCAAAGGAAATGCACGTTTTGGGACAGTACCCACCGCTCAGTGGCGCAGTGGTCTGAGCGATGGCTTCTGATCATTTGTCCGAAAGCGGTCCGGGTTAGAATCCTGGTGAGGCATGGATGTTGTGTTTGTCTTACGCACTGGCTCTCTCCCTTCCCTGGAACCAGTGACCCTAAATTAGGTACGGGAAACTGCTTATAGCCCATCGAGTTGCTCATGTTGGTAGTTAAACCTCCAATCAAAAAAAAAAAAAAAAGAACAGTACCCACCAAAGACTTTAGAGGAGAATTGACTGGCAAACGCAATGCCAGTCCGTCTGAGGCAACGAGCAGCAATTGAGATAGCAACGCCATCAGTAACCGCGAAGAGTTTGTGAGATATACATAGCTATTGGAAAGGTACACAGAGTGTTTGATTCAACGCATAATATATCGTATAAATAGCGCAAATGGAATGTTCGAGTGCGAATGCAAACCAACAAATTTCTAGATCAAAATTTCATTAGCAAATTCTTGATTTCGATGAAAATCCGCTATGAAATAGAAAATACGGCAGTACATACAACGAACACCTGATACGTGAAGTTGCAATACGAATTTAAATATACCGAATTACCGTTCCTTCATAATACCCTTAGTCACCCGATTCTGTTTCTGAAATTGTTTTACTGAAACATATGTTTATCCCGTAAGCTCATGAAAAATGAATATCGCATAAAATAGAAAAGTACGTCCACAGATATCATGTTTACAAAACTATCACGGCTTTTCCTCAGGCATGCAAAGTTCTTTATGTCTATTATTATTAAAGTGCCGTATTCACACTCAATAAATTGATTTTGAAAGTTACTCCTACATATAGTTTGAAAGAATAACATAGCACTTTATCTCATCTATTTTTCTAACCAAGTACTTCTATGCCTCAGTAAACACTGTATGTTCTCATGAAACAAATGAACAATTAATACATCACTCCCTCTAACTGATACATGCATACATAAATCATTTTCTTACCTTTATTTTTTCTTTAGCTACAGACCTGTGTGAATTGTTTGTTTCTTTCTAAGAAAAGATGACTATATAAACGTTTTTTCAAAATATCTTGTAAATAATCAAAAAGGAGAACATAGTACAGGATAGGCACTGAAATTGCGGTAAACATGCTTTGTTTTTCTTCCTGCAATTATGATTTTGTCAAATGCTAGCTTTAATATGAACTGAATGTCAGCAAACTGTTCTGTAATCAAGTATGCTGTCTCAGTCCCAGGAATAGACACAAAGATAGAGACTTCAAAAATAGAAAGGGTAAATATACTGACTTAGAAAAACGGCAGAGAATGAGAACTGCTATAAAATATTGCAATTAAGTATTCTTTTTTATGTAATAATACGGATGAAACAAACGCGATTGATTCACTAAGAAAAAGGGGTAAATAATATTTAGTTTATGAAACAGTATATTTCAGATTTTTATCATATAAACATAATATATATATTTATATAAAAAAGTAAAGCAAAATAAGGGTAGTTTACCTACCGGCCAGCCGTCCTCCATGTGGGCGCAAGCTCATGTCGCCCACGCCTTAGGGTCAGCCCTGTAGAAATGACACAGCCCAACTTGATTATCTTCCACTGTCACTAAAGATTTGTCAGCTGCTGTCCGTATACGAGTATATAAAGGTATTTTCCATTGAAGTAAGTGTATATTTTATTTATTTTTTTAGTTTCCCTAATTTCATGGGAGAAACAACTTTATGACTATTTCTCGTTGCCCAAGTGCAACGCCATTAATGAGCCCCCCCCGCCCCCGTACGAAAATAAAAACACCGCAATAGTTGAATATGATATATAGCTCTAGAAATAATAGTTAGATAAAAAGGTAGTTTACCTGTTATTTCTACTGTTATTACTGTATGATAGGTTAGTCACAGATAGAAATTTTTCTACCGGCAGTTCAGCATCTCCATTACACGTTTGAGCTGACCACCACAAATGGTTGGTTATACTGGACCGCCATGCTTCTAGTATAGGAGCTTTCTTTTCAGCAGTTTTTAGATTTTTAGTTAAACTTTTGGCCATGCGCCACACATCAAACTGATGAACAATTTGGGGAATTTTTTTCTTCAAGAGGGCACGAATGCTTCTATGTCCATCTGATAAAAAACGAATATCTTTATTTCTTCATAGAGGCCTGAGGGTAATAAATCGTACGCATTCTTTTCTAGGTCCCCATCAAAAACACCTTTTTGTACGACAATAAAATCTACAATATTTCCCTTGCGAATATCCATAATAGAATATGTATAGTATTTGGCGCAAAAACCTGGCGAATCAAACTTTCTATCTCCGCTCACCCTAATTTCGGAATCGCATAATTTTAAATCATCATTAATTTGTTTTTTCATACTGTGCCACGTAAACTTGATTATTGGCCCAACTAAAAATTTCACAACCTTGTAAAAAGTAGTGTTATTGAGTGATCGTAAACCAAGGGTTTCAGAGAAATCCATAAGCTGCTTAAAATTCATTCCAGTTGCGTAAATTGCAGCAGAAAGCTCATTGTCTAACAAACAGGACACGTGCAACACAAGGAGAGAAATTCCTGACACCAATTAACTCGTACTTTCCCTCACAACCTCTACTGCGCCGAGTACACACAGATGCCGCTGGTGGGACAAGTGGCCTGACAGCTTGTCTAATGTGAGGTCATCACCAGAAACTTTGTCGTCTGTTTTTCCAGCTCACAATGACCGCAGGGAATCAAGTTTCGGCTCTATGAGCATCCCCACGTCATCCGGATAATATGTCAGCAAAAATTCGTATTTTCGAACACCTTATTTTTTTTTAAGTTTACTGTTCCTTTAAAAGCAGAACTTCCCGCTGTAGAATGTATAGATGTTTTCGTCCCGTGCTTCTTCTAGACTTCGACTGCAATCAATCACCAAAACAGCTCCGAACTAATCGGATGTTCGAAATGGCTGCAATCGCCAATCCGTATATACACTTATTAAATACGCGACCGGAACCATTATGTGCTGAAACCTGTGGTGCGAAAAAATCGCCGGTACTTGGTGCAACACAATAATGTTTGTTGAACGCTGAAGAGAATGGATTTCATGGTCGATCAACCACACAAATTCGAGATATCAAGAAGATCAAAGCCAAGCGTGCGATATAGTAGTGTAAAGCTCAGTTTCAGGAGACCTTGGAGTGGTGGAAACTCCTTCTATACAGTGATGAATCATGTTCCGTCATCAGGCTGTCCGACGGACGGGTCTTGATGTGCAGGACATCAGGTGAAGGCTACCTCACCGTCTGTGTTGTGCCGTCTGTGATATTTGGTTGGAAAGACATCACGTTCTGTAGCTGTTCTTCGTGGTTTGGGCTGGGCCACATATATCCATTTCTTGAAAATATTAACCTTTCGCCCTATAATAACATTATCGACAATTCCGTATTTCCTCCGTTAAGGATATAGTTCGATGAAGAGTCTTTGTTCTCCCACAAACGCTGACTCCGTTCACGAAGCGAGGTGCGTGCAGGAACGGTTTGATGAGACGTTGTGGAAGAACTTGACGCGTCTACAGAGTTCCCGATCTCAACTGCATGGAATATTTCGTAAAAACTTGGAATACCGACTGCAATCCAGACCGAACCACCCGATATCGGTGTGCGACTTAACTAATGATTAAGTGGCAGAATGGAAAGCGTTTCCCGTAGTAATGTACCAAGATCTAGACGGAAGCATTCCCAGCGGAGTGAAGCAAAGAGTGGCAAATTCGATATACATTTCTTTCGATTTATAGAAAGTTTGTGGATAGGCTAGTGTCTGGTTACTTCTGATAAGGTAGTGTGTCTGTGTGAGTGCGTATATGTGAAAAGAATCTACACGAATTCCAATTTAATCAATTAAAATAATAGTTTTTAGCTCTTTCTACATGAGATTAATAACATATAAAATATAAATTGCTTCAGGTTACGTTTTACTTTACACATAAATTTATCATGATTACATCTGTGGCAGCAGCTGGTGATGTGAATTAACAGACAAATCACTGGAATCTACCCATGAAGTTAAGAATTGTGTAATAGAATGTATGCATTTGTAATCGCATGGATCTGGAGAAACATGGAACTAAACGGAACATTAATTTTTCTCCCGAACGATCAAACGATCTATTATTTTTTACTGAAGGCTTTGTTCTGTTGTTGTTTTTTTACCTTTAAATAAAGAGCATAAATCGGCACTTCTGAATATTTTGTGGTATTATGACATTGAGTTGTACGACTAAAAATAGGTTTGTGGAATGCCTTTTCTTCACGGATTAGGACAGCGATTTCCGCGGAAACTGTAACAGTAGAATTGCCCATTTATTGTATTTTTCGGTTTAAAAGTCGATATGAAGTATTTGTCGAATGGGTTAACTTCCTCAGTTTCGTTATCATCATTCGTAGATGAGACGATCCTGAGTATAAGACCATGCTGAAATAAATACAGTTAACGTTCCGAAATTCCCTGACTACATATTTAATGTTGCCGTCAATACTAAAGAAAAGAGAAAGTCAGGACATTTTCACATTTTTTCTTTCAGTAGGAATTTAAATTTCGTACTTTTATTAATTTTTTTTTGGCTGATTGATGCTACCTTAAGGCTTCGGATTAGGCGGATAAGTAGTTATCACAAGGCCAATAGATGAAAAAACGTAAGAGCTCACCCCTTTCCTTCCGATCCTTACTGAAAAGGAGGTTACGTCCCATCTTAGGTGGTCTTGTTAGTTCTGCTGTGTTTTGCATCAGGACTAATGCCGGTGTTCTGTAGCGGTAAGTTTTTGAACATTTTCCTTTCATAAAACGACAACTCTCAAGTAGTGCCTAAAAAGAAAATATAGAATTAAAGGTGTGAGCACTGTCGTGCTGATCTATAATCACTACATGGATAATTAATACAGACATTTAAAGTGGACCAGGAACATCAAACAAAGATCTTCGCTTTTTCCACGTTTATAAGTAAGTCACGGAAACATTCTCATTGGCCGCCACCGAGAGTCGAGCCCAGGGTCTTCCAGTTACGCGCCGGATATGCTTCCGCTACACCACAGTGGCCTCGAATTTCTTCAGACTAACAGATGCTAACTGCCAAGCCAATTTAACAGGTTGTTTCTTGGAGCCCCGCACAATGCTGGGGATTCACCAAAAATGATAAGCAGCAACTGAAGAAATAATTAGAAGGCGAATGAATAATTAATACAGATATTTAACTTGGACCTGGAACATCAAACAAAGATCTACGCTCTTTCCACGTTTATAAGTGAGTCACGGAAAAATTCTCATTTGCCGCAACCGGGAGTCGAACCCAGGGTCTTCCAGTTACACGCCGGATATGCTTGCGCTACACCACAGCGGCCTCGAATTCCTCCAGACTCATACACGCTAACTGCCAAGCCAATTTGGCAGGTTGCTTCTTGGAGCCCCGCACAATGTTGGAGATTCACCAAAGATGGTAAGCAGCAACTGAAGAAATAATTAGAAGGCGAATGAATAATTAATAATTATTCTTTCCGTGACTCACTTATAAACGTGGAAAGAGCGATGACATTTGTTTGATATTCCTTGTCCACGTTAAATGTCTGTATTAATTTTTCATTCGCCTTCTAATTATTTCTTCAGTTGCTGCTTACCATCTTTGGTGAATCCCCAGCATTGTGCGGGGCTCTAAGAAGCAGTCTGCCAACTTAGCTTGGCAGTTAGCGTGTGTGAGTCTGGAGGAATTCGAGTCCGATGTGGTGTAGCGGAAGCATATCCGGCGCGTAACTGGAAGACTCTGGATTCGACTCCCGGTGGCGGCCAATGAGAATTTTTCCGTGACTCACTTATAAACGTGGAAAGAGCGAAGATCTTTGTTTGATGACACTACATGGATTTCTTTTATTTTTTTTATTGAAGGTTTAGCGACCACCGTGAGCAACTCAATGGGCTATAAGCAGTCGCCCGTCCCTAATTTACCGTCACTGGTTCCAGGGAAGGGAGAGAGCCAGTGCCTAAGACAAACACAATATCCATGCCTCACCGGGATTCTAACTCGGACCCCTTTCGGACGAATGATCAGCGGCCGTAGCTTAGACCACTGCGCCACCGGGGCGGTCAAGGAATTACGCAGACCGAATTCGGAAGCACTACTGGAAACGTAATCGCTAAGCGGATGTAATTAACGTATAACAGCTTCCACTTCCAATTGACTACGGCGATTTCAAAAATTATTCTGTGGAATGGAAATGCTCGTTTTTGCAGTTTTTAAGCAAATTTTAAAGAAATGTAATGTTATATATCGTAGATGTCCCGAATAGTTTTTTATGAACATCATATTGCGTTTAAGGTGCTCAGACAACCACCGAATATAAGTCACGATTTTTTTTCTCTTTAAAAAATTTCAATAATCAATCAATAGATAAATCGCAGTGATGTATAAGTCAAGTCCCGAAATTCTCAACGAAAACGTTTCGTCCCATACACCGAAAAAGGAGCTATTGATTTATTTTTCATTTACGCATTCAAAGACAAAACGTGGGGACTTAATCTATCACAAAGGATTTCGTAACAAGGAACTTTTCGTTTTAGATCTAAGTGTGCATATCAGAATGATAACACAGAAATACCCTTCAAGTTGCTATATTTCCACGCCAGTTGTGCAATAATACTTTGTCTTTCACACACCTGGTGCTCGTTTATGATGTAAGAATATTTAATATAAATATACTACTTTTCTGCATTACACAAAACCTTGGTCATGAAAACTTGTATTCTGAAACGCCGTTCAGATATTCGACCTTGTTGGCCATGCAAAATGAAAGACAAGGAAATCTAAATGAAAAGTGCACCGCCAAAGCGCGATTGTATCCTCTTGACAAATCACGTAGCGTCTGAAGCCCCGAATTGCAAATAACAGCATCACGTGGGCAAAGACACAGCCCCTAGTGACGTGAGTGAAAACTGCTCTGAAGAAAAGACAACGATCCTTATTCTAATTTCCATTGTAATTCTCGTTTTAGGGGTACAATCAGTTGTGCGTTTGCGGCGCAATTTTTATTTAAGGCAAATATCAAACTGCATGAAAAAGCATTTATTTCGTGTAATGATGGCGACTAAACTTCAGGTTTTCTAACCTCAAATGTTCAAATTCCGAATATTTTAAAGTAAAATTATTTCACATGTAAACTACCAAGTTAGGTTGGAAGAGTGCTCCAAAGTATGCAATTATGAAATTTGTGTTCTAAAATGAAATAACCAATTTAAAATACTCTCCTTTTCAGTTTCAAATATTGAACACCCAGCAGTTACAAGAAAAAAGATTTGCTAAAAACTTACGAAGCCTAACACTAACATCAGTTAAAAGGAAAAAATCTGAATTCGTGAGTTACGAATTCATTTACAAAAGTCGTAACTCAGATGATTTGTTATAAAATTCACATGAGCGGTGGTTGTCAGGTATCGAAACATAACCGTGAAAACAAACCCATACAAGCTGAATTTAAGTTTTCATATATAATTTATTTTTACCGAGAGAACAAAAACTGTTATTTCAACTGATTGAATTTGAATTCGTGTAAAATTTTAACAGGAATGAAAACTCACTGTGACTGTGTGTGTGTGTGTGTGTGCGCGCGCGCGCGCGTTTGTGTGTGTGTGTGTGTGCCAACTTACGAGGATTCATGGCAAATTATAATACGGAATGGAATATTGTGTTCATAACAATTCTCTATTGATTGTTATGGCGTTAACAGATTTATAAAAATGGCACCTCTTTTTCTTCGAATATACGATTCCAAGGTTTGGTATGGAACAATATTTTGAATATTGAATATTAGAGAAAATAATTATCCACAGCGAACAGTATGCGTATGTATTTAAGTTACAAGACATGGCTGTATTTTCCACTGCAAAATAATAAAAAAAATGGAAGCATATTGTTTTTTATAGGTATAATACATAGATCGCTGCCCGGTTTGTTAGAAACGGGTTTTTTAAAGAGAACATGTACGTAATTGCTTATGAGCTCCATTCTTCATTAAAAAAGTACAGAGAAACGTCACATGCATAATGTTTTGTTATTCCTGTTATTTATAAAATACAATTTCAGATTTTACAGTCTCATATCATTAAAAAAATTCCGAGATACGTCGCATGCATATATTCCTGTTATTTAAAAAAAATACAATTTCAGTTTTTCCCTATAAAGCACACAATTTCATATTTTTTTTTTTTTGGGGGGGGGGGGTGCTCTTTATGTGTCATTAGTTTACCTAAGTAAACAGCAAAGAAAAGAAATGTAAGAAGTATCAGGATAAATTTCATTCTCTTATATCTGTGTGTGTGTTTGCGCGAGCTTCGAAACTCAGTGCAATTAACTAAAAACACATCTTTGTACAGCTTGAACGGAGGAAAGGAAAGACAAAAAATGTTCGAAACAAGAACGTAGATCTTTCATGCTTTTCACATGAACCCTTCAGTTCTCGTTATTAGAAACATTCTCCATATTTTACAACTGTAGTGGTGTATCACATTAGTTGTTCTTAAATATACCCAAAAATTTCACACGACATATCAGTTCGCGGCTCTCACGCAATGCAAGAAAATTAGATCTACAAGCACGCACAACATGATTCTTCACGTGTCTATAAACAGTTTATTCTTCATTTTCCATGATAGCTCATTGTATCCACTAACAAGGGAAACTATCGGACCTCCCGACGACAATCGTCACGGAACGTTCGTTGGTGGACAAGAATGACACTACAGTACCAGGTGTGAAGTACGACATTTCGCAGTCGCCCACAACCCCTAGAACATGGCTTATAAAAGTGGGACGCCCACCTGTAATGCATGCAGCCATAAAGTGTCAAACAACATGTAAATGTGGGTGTGATGTGATAAGGTGATACTGCGAATGCCTGGAAGGTGTCCTGCGTTGTTTACGTCAGTGACTGTTAAACGTGAGTAGTATGAAACAGCGCCCGGGTCTGTTCGTACGCATACAAATATTGTGTTGTGTGTTTTAAGAAAATGGCTTGTAACCTTCATACTGTAGTACAGATACTGGTGAACGAGGTGACGCAGAAATACCAAGCGGAAGACACGGCCCCAACGTACATCGACAGGCAAATTCAAGGCAGATGTATAGCATTTTGGAGCAACATATCATTGCAAGCGCTGACATGTTTGAAGGACAGACATTGTGGCGTGATAGTGATGAAACGTCGGAAACGTTATCTGAACATAGTGATGCACCGGGTACTCCAGCACACAACGTGCAAAGCAGTTCAAGTTCCTATGAGCCATCACCCATTCACCCCCAAAGGGAAACGGAAAGCATTCATGAACAATTTTCCGGACAAACCATGCAGAATGTCTATGACAATGTGAAGGTCGGAAAGAAAACAGTTTCATCAACTGCTCGTAAGTACAAGATATCACCAGAAAAAGTGCGGCAAATACTAACGGCTGTTGAAAGTGGTGGCACGATGGAACACAGAACAGCACGCATTTGCCAGGATATGTACACCACATTCCAAGATGCGCGTAACATGGGGCTCTCAATTCACTACTGGCATTTAAAGAAGTGGGCGAAGAATGCAGCTAACGCAATGGGTATCCCCAATTTTAAATCCAGCACATATTTACTGCACAAATTCTAACGCCGCTATAAAATCTCATCACGCAAGATCCGGAGGTTCGTTGCCAGGCGGGATGTAACCCTTGACACGGCCGTAAGGAATAGCGCATTGGAGGTTGTACGAGATGTTACGGACTACATTACTGCCAATGCAATTGACCGACATGGTGTTCAATACAGAACAAACTCGATTTGAATACGAACTCACGTCAAACAGAATGGTATCACTGACTGGGGAGAAGACAACTGAAGCTGTTGTGCAATCCGTTGCATCGTCTACCCACTCCTATACCATTCAGGTGCTTATGTCCATGTCAGGGCGCCTTGCAAAGAAACTGTACATCTGCTTTCAGGAAGCGGGAGTTAAGTTTGGCAAACGTGTTTCCGAAACAGTACGACGTAATCACCCTCTAAATATAGAATGTGACTGCAGCACCAGTGGTAGGTTGTCCACAGCTCTCGTTCTGTCCTGGATGCGTAAGGTACTGGAACCAGCGCTAACAGGACCTTCCCATCTCTTACTGGATTCGTGGTTTGGTCAAACCGACACTAGTTTGCCAGCCAAAGCCTTCGGTAACAGGGACGTCGATTTGCACACAAAAATCATATCACCGAAAGCCACCAAATACTTCCAGCCCCTTGATGTGCATTTCTTTCGACAATACAAACTGTTTGCACGACGCATGGAAGAGTACATACGTTCTTATGAGGTGCATGGCGTCAACCTGCATGAGAGAATCTTCGTTTTCAAGTTGCATTCATTTATATACAACCAGTTGTGTGCACCACAGTACCAAACTATGCTTCGCTATGCGTGGAAAGCGTCTAGATACTTGCCACACGAAACTCCTCTTCTGTTCCGTAATGTGTTGGACATCAATTTTGCTGTGCGTGACATGTGCAACGTTCCTGACTGTGATTCAAGTGACGTCATTATTTACTCGTGGTGTGAGATTCACCTTTGCTTGCAGCACTGCCCTCTCCCAACACATTACCGTGACGTGAGTGAGATATGTATATGACATTTATAACTTACTGGTGTTGTACGTCGTCTCTCTTGACATTTTGGTGCCTCATATCTAACAGGTAAGAGTTGTATGAAACTTTATGGCTGCATACATTACAGGCGGGTGTCCCACTTTTATAAGCCATGTTGTAAGGGTTGCGGGAGATTGCAAAATTCCGTATATCACACCTCTTACATTGGTGTCATGCTTGTCCACCACAGAACGTTCCGTGACGATTGTCGTCGGGAGATCCGATAATTCCCCATGTAAGATCTCTGGTTCTCAGTGTCGTTCAGATCACACCTTCGAAACGTATGGACTTTTCCTGGTACTTTAAAATATTGTTCACTGACACTAGTTTCACTTTGTTTAAGATACATTGTTCCATTTTTTTGCAAAAATAACTTCATCAATATTCATATCTTTTCCCCGCCCCTCTTATCGTTTTCACAACATTTTTCTCCACTCAAACGTGACGCAAAGAATTAGAAAAGTAATTAAAAATGTCTGGTGATCGAAGAAGCAGTATTTCCAGTTTTATTATTGATCGCCGACTATTGCAATTGTATTTATGATATAAATGAATAGTTTCCGTGTGTTGTGGTTTCCTCAGAATCGCTCCTGGGTAGAAGCAAATTCTGGTGCTTGTAGAGAATTTTTAAAATCTTCCGGTGACATCGGACAATTTTGAAAGTTCTGTAGAAATGACACCTCCTTTGCAATTATGATATTAAAATTTGTCGAACATAACACGTATTATCATGATTACCGTTTAGCTTGTGGATTTACATTTGGCATGGTGCAATTATTTTTTGCCAAAACTGTGCAAATTTATTAAACCTATGAAAATATGCAATCGTGTGTCACGGTGCTTGTGCTATAGATTATCGTAGACTGCTAACGTTGATCGTACAGAGAGTAGGTGGTTTTAGAATAACTGGTTTGATCTTCTGCAAACAGCGTAGGAACTACAGTACTTTAAAAAGATGCCTTCAAGTGATTAATGAAAAAGTAAAACGACCTAGAGACATCAGTACGTAACTGAATTGTAATCACTTGCTTTCCTGCACGTTTTATTCAATAAACGGAACTTTTCCTTTAACTAAAAGTGACCTTGATGATTTCACTGTTATAACAGTATGACCTGCTAGAATTTGAAATGTATATTTTGAGAAGACCGCTTTATCTATATGTTTGAGTAAAAATAGTTTAGCTCATTTCTGAAAATTTCTGCTAAATTCTAATTAGCAGAAATAGCGTTATACAATCAAATTATAGTATCATCTCCTTTAGTTAAAAACCTGAAATTTTATTTATCGTTTCAATACCTTTAATTAGGTTAGACGTACAGCCGAGCAGCTGACAACGTAACGGAGCTCAGATTAAAGGCAGAAGGGTCTAACACACTTGTATTGTCTTTTTCTTCACCCCCTTCCCAGTCAATAAAACAGCGACAGAAGACATCCATTCTCTCAACATTCACTTGTTGGTGTCGATATTTCATTTTATTTTTCTGCTGTTCTTTAAAATGTCATTATGCTGCTATTAGGTTTTATTGGTATCCGTTTTTTACCCGTAGCTCTCCAGAGGTCATATAATTAATTGAATGTTACGAATGAACGAACATTGCATGCTGAAAAACAAATTTCAAAAATTGACAAATCTTTCATGTCGCACATGTTGTGATATTGAATTCAGCCCAGCATTTGGTTCGGGAATTTCTTCTGATAGGCGCACTTTTTTTTTATTCCGACATGATTTTTACAGTAATAAGTTTTTTCACCATAAGGATTATTGACCTCCTACATTTATGTTTTTCAAAGAGAACTGTTGAGTTTGTAACCATTTTTTATCGCAATTATTTAAGACATGCGCATTTTCCGCTGGAGTTCGTTATACTTAGGGATTTCCACTTTAAAACATAACAAGCCTGTTCTTACTATACTTTGAGTGATAGACATAGGAAATCAATTTATCATTAGGCATACCTAATACACATACACACATGATAAGATTTTTCTTTTTTAACTGGCACAAATTTAAACAGCTGCATTGGATTCAGTCACTACACAAGAACTGAAATGCGCCTAGTTAGTCCAAAATTGTACAGCCAGCACGTTTTGAACGAACTGACACCTGGCCGCACGAAATTATTTTTCTTCCTCCATTTTAATATAAAGGAATATCTTCTAAATGTTTGTCCCATAGGCGCGTAAATTCGGTATTTCTATGGATATTTATTTTCCTGTTTTGACAGGGAAAAAGATTTAGTGAATATGTTTTGCCCCATTTTAAAATTTCTGTTATGTCCTAATACAAGCAACTTTGAAATCCACCGGAAGATGCAACGATGTCTCGTGGATTAGAACACAGACCAAGAATGCAGACTATCAAAATGTCGTCCGTAGACCCTGGGGGCCTAAGGAACCCGTCTGAAAATTGTGTTTTGTACCAGTAACGTGAAAGCACAGCCGTCGTCGTCTAGGGGAGGTACAGAAATTGATATCTGACTAACCAGATTGACAGAAAAACATCTGCAGTCTATCGTAGTGCGATTACGTGTTTGTCCATACCCTTCTACCTGTACTTGTCTTCTGTTCTTTCATATAAACACGTTGCTCTCATTGTAAAACCCGGTGTTGTTACTCAAAATTGGGTGGGAAACCTTTATTAATTCCCCAGCTTTTTGTCCCTGGTGTCTGAGCTGGTACTCTGAAACTGTTTTCCAGACTTTGTACAAAATCTGATTAACTACATTCTCTGTGCCTGTAACCCCTTTCCACTTCAATCCTAAGTGACCTGCTTTCACAATTCGTAGCCTAAATTGTACAGATATATACTTCTACGTGCAATTCAGAAAAATATATCTTATGAAGATTATTAAAATGGTCCCTGGTGTTTGCAACTAGTACTGCCTGTATGATACGTGTTCTCAACTTCTTTCAGAACGCTGTTATTGCATTGTAAAACTTAAGTTCAGAATTAGCTCTATTCACACTAATTGCCTAACCATTTTACCAGGTTTCAGGCTAATAACATTTAATAACCTTTTTGGTATTCATTACAGTTAGCGCTTGCTCTAAACTTCAAAACCAGTAATATTAGATTTCGGTATCCCCCTTAGTTCAGGAGATAGCTATTTGTGTCATCTCATTTGTATACACTGACCCCTTGATTTTCTCATTTGAACTCTCACCGGTTTTCCTACTCCGCAACTGAGTGAAACAAGTTGCATGAGTTTGTAGAAGGCATTTGATGTTAATGCTGACTTTGGTATTATGGTATTGCCCATTCCAGGATGCATTTTGTGCAGTCAAGAGTGTCACAAAAAATACCAAAATCAGCATGTAAAATAAATGTATACTGCAGACTGAAACAGGTTGTTCCAAGCTGTTGTGCAGCTAGGAAACGAGTGAGTTCGCAAATGGGAAAAATAAGAGGATAGTGTATGTTGATGAGCTGACACCAAGAGCTATCTCCCGAACTTAGGGAGATACCGAAATCTAATACCACTTGTTTTAAAGCTTAGAACAAGTGCTACCTCCAACACATTGTCGAAATGAACTCTGGCCTTACAAGAAAAAAGTTATTAAATCTTATTTCCGGACAGCAGGTAAAACAGTGAAGGCAATTAATGAAAATAAAGCTTCTTCTGATTTTGTTTTATGATGCAATAAAAACACTTAGATCGAAGCACAAAGCTCGGCACACAGGCAAGTAATAGTTCAAACACCAAGTACCAATTTAGGAATTTGCATAACATTATTTTTCTGAATTCCATAACTAAATGGATCTGCATATTTTAGTCAAAGAACTATGTCATTTAGGACTCCAGTGGAAGGGGTGACATAGAAAGATATTTTAAGTGTATATAGTGTAGGGCACAGTAGCATGGCGCTAGATCGAAATAACAGCAAGGGGGAATGGCAACAGGTGAACCAACCAATTCTAAGAATACAGTGTGTTGTAAAGAGGACAACATGTAAATATGAGAAAAGGTAAATGTATGTACAACGGGATGGAAGAAACACGTCATCGCACTAAACTAGAGTTCAAATTCATTTCGGTCAACATAAACAGTAAGAAAATCAGATCTGAATTTCTTTGTCGCCTCCTGGCAATCGTGGCTGTGTTTTCTGGTTACTGTTACAAACGCAATTCGCCGACGAGCCTCTTAGTGGTCCTAGAGTAGACCGCCGTCAGTAAATAAAGAAGCCGGCGTTGCTTCCAATCTACGTCCCGAATGTTTCCTCCATCTCCCGGTGAAATTCAAAGTTGCTTGTCTTCGTTGTCATACCTGCAGGGCATGCGCGACATAGCTTAATGGAGCTGTGAAATGTATTTCCGCAATCGAAAATGTTGATTTATATAACGAAATAAAATCATATCCTAAAATAAATAATCTGAGTCGCGTACAACTAGTAAAAGTGAGTGCGTTTGTCTGTCGAAAGGTTGCCAAAATTTCAGACAAACACGCCATATGGTAATTAAAGTATTCTCTGCGGCAAAAGGGAGAAAATTTCCAGGGAGTGAAAATAGAAAGCACGTGGAGTTATCCCCGTTAAGCAAAGAAACTTTATGTATTTTTGCGTTTCACTTTCTCATTTATTCACTTTTTGGAAGCTTACGAGTACATACAAAAATTACCGTATCAGTAGTGTATATTAAACGAGAAGGGTAACCTGCCAAGCTAAAGATTTTAATATGTAACGCTGAACTACTGATGATTTGTTGATCAACTTACAGTGGCCCGCACTCAAGGTGTGAAGAGTTATTGGCGTTCGTTCGAACTCAAACTAATAAAGGGATATCAAAAAATCTTTTAGCATGCTATTGTCTGGAATGCTTATTCCGATGGAACTGTAATCTTTCCTCAAAACATTGTTTTGAACTGTTGCTTCACATCATCAGACAGTTTTTCTCAAGCACGTAATCAATTTGTTTAAACTCACGTAATTAATTAATTTATTATGACAGATAGGCACATGCCAATTCATGAAAAACATATCTTTTTCATCATAATAAATGTTTCGGAGTATACGGACACAATTAATACAGTGCCTTTTAAGTGCCAGCCGAAATAGTCACGAAACCAGATTATTACAGAACTTACGAGCAGCATTTTTAACAGCGGCCAGGAGATGGCATACGTTAGCGCGAACACATAAATCGGGGAGAATGGGAAGGGGTTGGACGTAAAATCTTTTCTGTCAAATATCATATTTCATTCGAACTTTGACACCTTTCCAACTTCGAAAGCGATAATCTCATTAACCATCATCGACGTGGCGACGTCTGATGAACACATGCCAAGCTTCTTTCCGTCGCTAATGACTGATGTCTTAGCTTCTTCCAGCCTAAACAGGGAATAATAAATTTGGAATGAAACTAGTCTCATACTTTTTGTTTCGGAAGCAAATTTTTTCTTCTGTGAGAGTCCAGCTCTTCTATATCTTTGTTCAGAGATAACTTCGTTTGAAAAAACGGGTGTTCTAAGTTCTAATGTCTGGACATTTTCGTGGTTTTTTGCAGCATTTCTTTTTATTTCCTTTTAAGTTCCAAAGTTTCAAAGGCCCTTTCCTTTTTTTTTTTTTTTTTTTTGGCCAGCAGACTGTGACATTTTTTGCTATATTTTGGATATAGCTGTAACAGCTGAGGAAAGCATGTAGGAAAACTTATGAACCCCTATTTTTAACGGGATGCCATATATTCCTAAATATCTAATTTTCCATCATTTAGGTTTTTTACCAATTTCCTCACAGGGCACTTTGTTCCTTCATTCGATTTTCTATCTCCGTCATAAAAATGGGTCTTGGGACCCAGGTATGAGATATGAAACTTCGAGGTGTCCTTTAACGATTGATTAATCTTTCATTTGCAAATGAGTCTTAAATTTTGTATTCGTGTGCTTCGTGGAACATTTTCTCAGTCATATTTCCATATTTTCATAAGGTTATATATTGTTCCAACTATATTACTTTTCTTTTGATTCATCATTTCGGTTTGATACCTCCGTTTCGCCGAAACCCGTTGATGCGGTTTTTAGGGAGATTCTTTGACACGGATGAGCGATCCTAGTAATACGTACCTGTTGACGTACTGTAATAAGCATTTCTTAAATTGAAGCCGAAAATCAGCACTGGAAATTACTAAAATATCAAAACGAACTATTAATATATGATAATATTTGTTGCGTAATTAAATCTGTGATTAAAAATTTTCTATGCTCCCAGCAGATGGCCTAGAACTAAAGATTATAGCTAAAAACTGAAATGTAGTGTACGAATTAATTATCTGCTAATGCTCATCATAGAATAATTTTTATCAGGACAAAAACCGTAATGAAAAAAGAATTCTTTCAGTATTTTATTGGAAATATAAATTTAAATACTTTAATTTTCCAACAATTATCATAAGGATATTAATAGTTTTCTCTTTATTATATTGCATCAGACCTCCACTTAATTTTCATATCTGGAGCATCTAAGAGTTGATTACTATTGGCTCTTAACATGTTCGAAAGCGAAACATAAATATTTAGGCAAAATCCCATTTGGAAGGACTACGATTTCCACGGAAGATTCCATTGTGCTCATACCGCAAAATCAAGCTGCTTTCGCCGGGAAAACTCGAACACCTCCCGGACTCAACTAAAGACTGTGATTGCGGAATGACTGCGACATCTCCCCGGCGAAAGCAGCCTGATTTTACGGCATGGTCACAACGGAATTGTGACGTGCTTGCCCAGCAGGACGCACACGACATAAAGGCAGATAGCAGTCAGAACGAACGTTCGCGTAACTCAATTGGTAGAGTGACTTATTCCGGAATGAAGGGACCCGGGTTCGAGCCCCAGCGTGGACAAAAATGACGGAGAAATTTACTTCGTTGTAGAGTCCTCGGTGGCAATCGTAGTTCCTCCAAATAGGATTTTGCCGAATCACCAAACATTAAAATATCCTGACATGTTTTACCAATATTTATCCAAAACTTTTAATACCCGATGAAGATTTAAAGAAAGTTTTAAGCGATGTAAAGAAATAATTGTCCATCTTAATAGAAAACGCAATCAGGTGCTTTGAATAAATTATTAATATTCCGATTTTTAAAATTGTCATATCGTACTCCTGGGTTGAAATGTTGTTTTCTTCTTGTGTACTTCAGAATTGATTTACGCAAAATGCTTTATAATCTGTCGTGAATATAAAATATCCACTCTTGGAAGTATAGGGTTTTAGAGGCCATCAATTTCGCGAATCACAATCAATTTGTACTGTTGGAGTTTATTTTTATGCTGTTCTCTAACAGCATTAATGTAAAGATTAAAATTAACGAATTTGTCCAAGTGATTTTGACGTTTTAATTACAGAGTGTCCCTATAACGAAGAAAAAGTCTTCTATGGTCTAAATCATCTGGAAATGACTTGGTTATGTGAGCAATAAATTATTTATTTTGTTTGAAAATTCAAAACTGACAGTTTCTTTGGTGGATAAGAAAACACATTCTTAGTCCACAAAAATCAAACTCGCAGTATGAAATTACAGTAGCCCAGAAGAGCAACGTATGCAGAACAAATATGTATATTATATTCAAACTGCAACAGAGAGAGAAATTTTGGAAGGAATTTCTAGAAACTAAATGGAAGAACATCTATATAGAAATAAGGAATCAAAGCATTTCAGGAACGGATTATCTTCCCCCAACGTGTATTCTAAGGAAGCTTTAACAGCAATTGATATTTATTCGATTTAATGAGTGCATTTTAAAAATTACTGTGAAAATTGCCTATAACATAGATATTTCTTCTGAAAAGCTGTTAATTAGAAACAAAAAAAAACATGGAAATAACTGTTGGGGAAATGTTTCACAGCTGCAATCTTATTTTCAAAAACTAATGAGTTTCAGTTTTATAAAGTGTCATTTGCTAAGTTTGAGAAACATTGGTCACAAATTCCCCAGCCCTTCGAACTCTGCGGAATTTCCCAGTAGCATTCTATGAGATATGGACGTATCTTTGTAACATACCGGGCACTGAATTAGAAACATACATTCAATACCAGGCTGAACATCCTTTAGCCCGAATTACCTTAGGTATGCGATTTGGCATAGATTCCAAAAAGTGTTGGAGGGCATCTACATTTGCAGGATATCAGGCGTACACCACGCAGTCTTTCTGATGGTTCAGATTTGGCGGAAGAGGACTCTGTTTCCAGATCTGCTTTTCTAACATATCCTATACATTCTCAATGGAGTTCAGATCCGGGCTTTGTGGTGACCAGAGAAGATAGTAGAACTCGCTTTTGGGCTCGATGAACCACTGTTGAACACATATTGCACATTGTCTTCCGTGAAACAGCCACATCTGCAGGATAAAAAGTTAACATCACAAGATAGACTCGATCGGCAACAATATTCAGATAATCCAACAACAGGGACCCGTTCTTTACCAACAGAGCGTGCCCTACACCATAATACTACCTCCAGAACCTTGAGTTGTATTTACAAGGCAAGCTGTGTGCACTACTTCTCGGGACTCTCGCCAAACTATCTACCAACCGCCGGCACAATACAAGGAGTACCGCGTCTCTTAAGACCACATGACGTTTTTCAGTCTTCCAGTGTCCAGTCACGGTGTTCCTGACACCACTGCAGTGAACTTTCCGTTCTTCACCAAAGCCATTGGTTTCTGTACATGCATGCGACTGCCGATACCGATCCTCTTCAATTCCCTGCACACAGCTCGCTAAGAAAATAGGGAGGGGGGACATCTTTCGTTGAATGCTTGGGTTAATTGCTGCGCATAGGAAGTCCTGTGTCTCCGTATAAACCTTCTCAGACCGTGGCGAACTTTCGTTCCTGATAGACTGCCATCGCGCCACAATTTGCCTTTTAGAGTAGCAATGTGGGTTGTTTTCCCACTGATTAAAAATCCAGGATATCTCACTTTTTAAAGAACCTGTCATCTGTGCTGTTTTCAGAAATCGAGCTCCAACCAGATGGGCACCCACAGTAACCCTTTATTGAACTCCGTAAAATGCTTGTTTTTCTTACTGTAATAAGTACTACTGCGAGCAGCAATCTTAATTAGTTGTCTTGATCACGAGGTGATGCACGTGACACCGTATTTTGCATATACGTTGCGTAAGTGTGTTTACCTACATCTGCATAAAGGTTTATAATTAAACGACCAGTGTGTGTACATCAGGATCCTGCAAGAAGTAGTATCCTGATATACACACACATCTTCCAAAGTTTTTCTTATTGCAGGCTGAAAGAGTGGTACTTATTTCAGTATGTGTGCTATCGGAGAAGTGATAATAAGTTGATCGGTTTAAATGTTTGATAAAATGATTTGTCCTTGGAACAATAATTTACACATCGGCATCATCAAAATTTATTTTCCTATCGGGCCCGGAAGCAATCGTGAAACAATGTGGACCTATAGGCGTTATACACCAGCGAAGTTGAAAAATATTGAAGCGTGTTCGCGTAGTCGTATTTAGGTTATCGTTTCTTATGTTTGATAACTACGGATTTTGACAATGCAAAAGTGTAAAAGTATATTTTATTTTTTCCTTGTTTACTTATTCACGATTTTCACGATAAACTCATTTCGAAAGTACGCCAAAACGTCATTGAAGATACTTCAGGAGACGTCTTCCAGCAACTATCGGAGTTTATCACGCTACAGTTCTGGAAGCTTTCAATGATTCACGCTACATATAACATGGTGATGTTATATGTAACGTGAATCATTGAAAGCTTCCAGAACTTAAGGGAGTAAGGTGTTTCAGTCCCTAAATCATATCAGAATATCATTGTGTGGTGAAAAAACGAGAAGTCCGAAGGCAAAAACTTCCACCTCACAGGACCTGACGGATGGTAAACAATGAATCTTTGCTTTTCATAATACCTATGTTATGTCCAGGTAATAACATTGGAGTTACACTTTAATTGTCAGACGTTACCCATCAGAGTTTAGACTTACCTTATGCAGCAAGAGATGACGCCATAAGAGAAATTAACTTAGCAGATGTTAGACCGGTTTTTGTTGGAACCGGTCGAACGAGTGATAGTTTTGGTTGAACTGAGATACCAAAGCTGGAGAGGGTGATCTTTCGTCGGTGTACCGAAGCATCACCTGGATAAGCTCGATCGCCGCTTACCCATTTTCATTTTTCTATCGCAAGTGCTTAGGCTCAGAGAAGAAATAACTAAGTTACGGATTTGGAAAAATTGCCCTTTTGAGGAGAGATCTACTAAAGACGCTCGTTTTTGCCAACAACATAGCAGATGACTTATCGTGGTACCTGTCTTACAAGTCTACGGATTAGCTCAAACTCCGCGTCGAACGTTGCGTCTAGCCAAGCAGACGTCGAACGTTAAGTCTAGCCCTTAGGTTCGGGTTACACTTGACTAAATAGGGTGGTGAAGATGCCTGGGAATGTGGAGGTCTCGACCTCCGATTCTAATGGTACTAACCAGGATAGAGATCTCGAAACTCAGTATGAGTTCCCAGATTCAGTGAGATCCTTCCTTAAGGAGTTAGATGGAACTCTCGAGCATCCCACCAACAGATTGACTACGTCCGTTCAGGCCGAGATCAGAATTGTAGCTAATAAGCTATTATTCTCCTGCAGAAGACAGGCGATTGATATGAATGTCTGGCGATGGAGAGACTCTAGGGTAAGGTCGAGCACCCGAGCGCAGCTCCAAGGTCTTACGCAGATGTCTCGAACACCAACGAGTGATGCAAGGCCTCGAAGCCTAAGTTTAACCGTAAGGCGAATAAGATTATTAAGGGGGACAACAAGAAGAATGTCCTTCTCGTTTTCGTTGCGTCGGAGGCATCCCCCGACCCCGACGCAGCAAAGATTGCGATGCATACGGAGGTTAATGTTGCTAAACTCCAGATTGGAGTTCAGTGAGTTAGCAAGATAAAGGAGGGAGGTGTGGCAGTTGAATGTTCTAGCGTGGATGACATTCAGAAGCTTGAGACCGAGAATATTAAACATTCAAAAGTTTAGACCGATAATATTGAATATTAAACAAAATTCCATTCGTAATTACAACCTAGTACAACTTATTTGGAATTACAAGCTAGAGTGTAGGTTTTTTTTCCAGTATACTGAAAACATGTAATCCTACAGAATTTCCTAACCAGATTGTATAATGAAATGAGAATAAAAATTTGACACAAATTTCAAAATAGACATAAGATTAAAGTAACAAATAAGTACGTATGTATATATGTATTATGTATGTATAATGTCTCACATTATAAATCAGAGCAATCTAAAACAACGAGCCTTTCCCATTTTATCTTTTTACAGTCATTTGTAATTTTATGATAGTATTTACTAATTCGAAGTTTCGTTTGTAAGTTTTTAAGGCCGTTCGGCAGAAGAACGTATGACAGAGGTTGCACTCTATATTGATCACCTTTATCGAAACAGGACTTTCAAGTGAAACCTGTTTCGCATTTTCGAAGGTGTAAGGCAGAAGGTATGGTTTTCACAAAGGGCTTGATTTATTCTGTTTTATTTTGAGAAATATTTAAGTCGCCTGTCTTTCGCTCTATTCCACGCAGAAAACTCTCACTTAAAAACACAATTATATTTAGAGTACCTAAGATATTCCGAACATATATTGTTCGTCTCTAGCTGTATGTGGGATTTGTATTACCAGATATTTAAGCACTCTGCATCAGAAGTTTACGCAAACATGTTGTTTACATCTGAGTTAAATAGGGAAACCACCTGCATTGACTAAGCAACTGAAGAAATTGCCAATGAAATTAATTTAATGCGTAACACTAGCACTAAAATTAAATGCCATTCTTATCTTTCCGTTGAGAATAATTTGGTCTTCTACATTATCGTCTGTCTGAGTATTTAGGATAAAGATCTCGGTCAGCCTCTTCGAAGCTCCAACATTAAAGAACTCAAGCGAAAACTCGAAAACCTTACTATGGCCAAGACAGGGTGAAAACATTACGGAAACTCCGAAGAAGTGATGGTGAAGTGAAGCATAAAGGACGGCATCATTCAGCCTTTTCTCATGGCGAGCTCCGTTTTGGAACAGCACAGTGCGGATTTAGCAACAGCTGTGCTGTTGTTAAATCCACAGCGTAAAGGTAACCTCAGATTTAATTCCTGGAAATAAAACAGATGGCGCTGAACACGCTACTTCAACCACGTAACACTGATGGAAAGTGGGAAGGTTAAATATGAGACTGGGTTTGGATATAGTCTTGGTGTCACGAAACTAGGAATTTTTGGAAGACAGGTACCTTCAGAAAACCTGTTACCAAAATGTCAGGCAAAGGTCGTAGCCGTTTTCAAACATGTTTACAGTTTAATACTCGGCAAATTTACGTGTTTTGATAGGATAATGTGAATATCAAGTGAATATACATTGAAACGCTTAGCTTGTGTGATCGTGTAGTTTATGAATCAATTCTTCAATTATGTCAATATCATTTCCGTGGTTCAGAACTTATACACTGGAATTCTAAACTATGTTCATTAAATCGCAGATTCACAATGAAAACACCGGTTCTTTTTTTGCTGTTGTTTAATTTTATCTATTGGAGTTTAAAGTTGTGCACTTATATAACTGAAAAATAAATTGAATATAAATAATGTTTGATTAAAGCTTTACCGATAACAATTAAATCTTCCATGTACAGGAAAGCTTCTTCCTTGTGGTGCAGCCTTAGGTATGCCGGAAAATACAGTGCGCCCCGAGTTAAAAGAGTGTGGGATTCTGGAGGAAAATTGATCATTTCTCTTGTTGCAACTGTCACAGTGAGCTGAAAGTGAAAGTGGATGTGTATCCTGTGATCATACGCTTTGTGGGTATTCCAGCTTCGAATACAGTATGAAAAAAAAGAGTGAAAAATTCCAAAGTGCTTCAGAGTGTTTTTCTCCGATCTACAAGGTGATATAAGTGCAGTGAGGCTTTGCCCAAAGTGTTTTTTCATCAGTTTGTCCTAATGGTGTGCATTTTGGATTATGCTACAGCAATGGAACTGGGTGAGTACTTTTTCAACTCTTTCATTTTGGAGGGAGAACACTAACACCAAAATGCAACGACCGAACAGTATTTCGGTGGTCCATCCCCAGGCGATGAGGCCGAAGGAAGTTGGGAGAGTGTTATGGGAGTTCGTCGGTAATCCTCCCGGGGATTTGTTTGTCACAGTGCAAGTGATTACCAGCAGCAAAAAAGATTTTCAGGTCGCTGAAAAATTTAAGAGTGTCGTTGATCAAATTCTTAAACAAGAGAAATTCGAATGTAAAGTAAAGACTTTCACTGTGTCGAAGGCGGGAAACAACATCAAGAGAGTCTTCGTGAAATTGCTCCCCCGAGAGATCCCAGATATTGAGGTATCTAATGCCTTACAAAAATATGGGACAATTTTTTCTCTTTACAGAGAGAAAGTGAGACCAGAAGGGCGTGCAGAGTTCATGCAAAATGCCTTTTCTGGGACAAGAGTTGTTGTGATGGACATGATAGAGGCTGTACCTAATTTCATTTACATCAAGGGTCTAAGAGCTACGTGTGTACATGCCGGACTTGTTCGAATTTGCAGACGGTGTAACCAGCCGTGTCATTTGTCTTTTACATGCAAAACTAAAATTTGCGAAAATTGCAAAGCTCTAGATCACTCCTTGGATAAGTGTTTTTTTTCCATGCGGTATCTGTGGATCTGAGCAGCACATGAGACTGGCTTGTAGCCGACGTACCTTTGCAATGATCACATGAGGAAATGAGAAGGAAGACTCGGAAATAGATGAGATTTAAGAGTTACAATTTCACAGAGTTGGAGGAAAGCAGATTGCTTCAACTGCAGAGCAATCTGAAAAAAACATTGAGGAGGCAGAGGAGAGAGAGAGAGAATGAAAAAGACAAGCGTGAGAAAATTCCAGGTATTGACTCGTCGTCAAACGACTCTGTTGAGTCAAATGAGGGAAATGCAGAAGGGAAAAGTGTTTCCTTTGAACCTTTGCCCCTGCCTCAAAGACCGCTTTTGTCGGCGTCAGCTCCTCCTCAAAGCAAAGTTTACGAGGCATAGTTTGGCAATGAAACTTTTGGCCTCTTGAAGGTTAAAGAGAAGGGGAATTCAAGTCTAATCACGAGATCCAAGTCGAAACACGTAGAAGAAACAAAAGAAAAAAAAACAAATCCAGAGTTTCTGGATCCAAACACAGGTGACAAAATGACAAAAAGCCAGCGGAGGAAAGTAGCATTAAAGAGAAGGCTGACCGAAGTGCAGAAGGTTCTGGAGAAAAAAGGGTGACAAATACCCCCCCACACACACACACCCCTCCCCGGAGTTTCCATCCGGCAGTGTCGGACGAACAACAGTAGAGAATGAAAATCCTGAGGATCCTGACAATAGTCATAATATTTTGCCTGTGTCTTCGAAGAGGGTTCTCATCTTTCGGAGTCTTCTTCCAATGGAGAGACAAAGTAAGTAGATGCAGAAAGGCATAGAAGCGCATAGTGATCTTGTAAATAAATAAATAAAATAAAATTCGTTGTAAACATGATGTCTTTGAACATTGCTTCGTTAAAGAAGGCAGAAAAACTGAACTGGCTTGAAGGCTTTCTTTCTCTGAATGAAATAGACTTTTGTTTTATTCAGGAGACTCGTTTCAGGGTCTTTAGAGAGGTTTCAGCATTCAAGCAAGTAACGACATTAAAATGCGTATTTTCTTTGGTGAGTTCAAGACACAGTGGTGTGATGCTGTTATACCGCAATGCTCTTCTGGTGAATTTCCAGTTCGATGTAGAAGGAAGAGTGGTTGCGGCTACTTTGGAAAAGAATGGGTTCCGCTTCAAACTTATTTGTATATATGCACCTCCGTCGACTCCTGCGCGGAACGACTTCTTTAGAAGCCTTCCGTACTACTTGACCGGAAACTATGACTTTTTGTTCACTGCAGGAGACTTCAATACTGTAATGGATATCAGTCTTGACCGCCAGATTAAAGCTGTGTATTCGGATGCAAGCCGTTCGGCGTTCAGAAACTGGGTACAAGCAAACGACTTGAAAGATGTTAGGAGGACTCTCCAACACACTATACCAGGGTACACGTGGAAGTCCAGAGGTTTGGCCTCCATTATTGACTATGTGTTCACACAAGAGACAAATGTATTCAAGAAAATTACTATAATTGATCCGAATGCCCCTCCCGTGCCTATCTCGGACCACCATGTGCTTAAATGGAAAATTGTTGTTCATAGCTCGATTCGAAGGCAGCGAATGCCCTGGAGAATGAACACTTTACATCTGGAAAACGAAGACATAAAGCATGAAATATTGAGATATACCAAAGATCTACTGGAGAGTTCTGAAAACCTATCCCAACGATGGTTGGAATTCAAAGGAAGATTGAGTAGGCTCCTTCAAGGAAAAGGCAGAGAATTTGCAGAGGAAAAAAGAATTAACTTTAGATGGCTAAATAGCATATTGAGGGCACTGATTAAAGGTAACAACTTGAGTTTTAACCAAGAAGAGTTAATTAACATTAAAACAGAATTAATGGAAATTTCAACGAAATCAGGCAATGGCATTCGAGAAGGAATTGCTGTAACTGACTTGCAAACTGAAGAGAATATGGTTAACGTATACCAGAAGAACAAAAGAAAATAGAGGGCAGTGGGTCTCCCCTTGTCGTATATTGATAAACATAACAAAAAAGATAACACAATCACAGAAGCACAGGTTTTCTTTCAAGATCTCTATAGAAAACCGGTGACACTCTCAACAAATATCTCCGGATATGTTGAAGTTCCAAAACTTGAAGAAATTGAGGAAGAGAAGCTGGAAAACACAGTTACGTTAACTGAAGTTAAAAAAGCTATTTAAAAGCAAAAGAACCAGAGGTCCCCTGGACCGGATGGTATAATGGCAGAATATTACAAAATGTTTGAAAATGAAATAGCAATGTTTTTGGTACAGCTGTTTAATGAGATGATCCTGCAGGGAATTCCGAAAGAATTTAAAGAAGGGTATATTTAATTGATTAAAAAAGAAGATACGGAAGAAATAAATTTTGATAAAATAAGACCAATTACATAACTAAATGTAGATTACAAAGTTTTTGCAACCATCATTAATTCCAGAGTTCGAAGTGTCATTAAGAAACTGATTAATTGTCAACAGTATTGTGCTATTCCTGGAAGAAATATCTCCCAGAGCCTATTTCTCACTAGAGATATCATCTACTTACTAAATGAAAGGAAAATAAAGTTTGGACTTTTTCCGCTAGACCAAGATAAGGCATTCGATTCAGTTGATCAAGAGGCGCTTTTAAGTATTTTGGTAGCGTACGGGTTTCCTGAATCCATGGTGAAAATTATTGAAGAGTTATATAGAGAGTCATTTGCTCAGGTCTTGATAAGTGAACACAAGACAGAGGACATTAAAATCGAAAGAGGTATCAAACAGGGCTCGCCCTTGTCTCCAACTTGGTTGGGCTGATTATAGAGTTATATTTAAGAAAAAATTTTTCTAACACCAGAATCTGTGGATTACCAATTCCGGCTCAGAACGATGAAGAATATAAATTTTCAGCGTATGCAGACGATGTTCTGCTCTACCTAAAAGATGAACAGTTTTTAATCGAAGCCCTCCGGGACTTTGAAGAATACGGTGCAATCACAGGTGCCAGTCTTAATGTCACAAAATCCAAAGACTTCCTTTGGGACAAATGGACTTACCAAGGAAGAATCCTCAGTGTAAAAGAGTTTATGATTCCAGGGATCCACTTTACTCATTTTGGGACAAGTGACACTACCTTCTGGGAAATAATTGCCCAAATGACAGAAGTGATACAACAGTGGCAGGTCCACAGAATTTCTTTCAGCAATAGACCCAAATTGATCAACACTTTGCTGTTGACTAAATGTGCCTATGCGGGGCTTCTTTGGGACCCTCCAAGAAGGATAATGGTGCAAATGACTAGACTTATATTTAGATTCTTTTGGAATCCAAAAGTCAAAGAAGATATTGGCAGGAATGTGTTGTATCAAAGAATCAACAATGGTGGCCTGGAAATTCGGAATTTGAAAATATGGTTTAAAACTATCCGTTTTTGGTTAATACGACAAAGGCTTGTGGAAAATACCTACCCGAACTATGACTTTCTTAAGTTTTTAACGGGTCTGGACTCAAAGAAATACGTGACAAATGAACCTCAGTGGCATGGTCCTGTTAAAAACAATGTCCCTGATTTTTACAGGGAAGAACTTGGTTTCTTATAGTGCAATAATTTTGAAAAGGCTAAAAGTGTCAAAGACATATTTTTTGGTGCTTCCTTCAAGTAATATTCAGATTCATGAGTTTCATGTTCCACCGACTTTTTGTAATGAGAAAGCTTGGGAAAACATGGCAGGTTGCTTCTTGTACACCACAAGAAGAGACTTTGTCTTTAAGCTGGCACACGACGTGCTTCCGACCTGATGAAGAACCTGCCGTTGGGCAAGATGTTCAAATTTTTTCTGCTGCCATTGCGGTTTTGTAGAAAACAGACTTCACCTTTTTGTAAACTGTCGTTTCGCCAAACGTGTTTGGGCGGGAGTATCGTCGTGGGCCGGCTTCGCTTCCCCGAGTGCTTCTCAAATAATCAAATTGCATCCAATCCGCTCCGGGAAAAATTATGTGTATCTATTCATAGTAGTTGAAACAAGTTATCATATTTAGCTAGAACGAAACAAAGTTATACATAGTGAAAAATCAAATGGGAACACTCAGCAAGTCATCTGGCATATTAAGCAAATGAACAGAAACCGGATGGTGACGGATCATGCCCTATTATCCGAATCACAGTTCATTCGACGATGGATGTCATGGAGGAGAATTATTGGAGGTTCTCCGCAGGATCCATACATCATCTGGAATTAAAATAACTAGAGGCTTCTCCACCATGTACAGGTCAGTGTCAGAACTTAGGAGAAGGGGCCAAGATGTAAAGGTTGATTTTTTTCAGCCTGTAGTAAGAGTTAAATATAATTCGTTTGTTAAAAATTGAAATATTTAAGTAGTTTCTTGAAAATTAGTAGTACGTTAGTGAAAGGTGTAAGTTCGCTGTAAATTTAGGAGATTAATCTTGTATCTTCCTGTATAAAAAATTAGTACACTTGTAGTTAAATAATTCTGTTGAACGTCCTGAAGGATTTTGTTCAGGATTTAGGATAGTCATTGTTCTTTTGTTGTAGAAATAACATTAATGTTTATCTAATTTCAGTATAATGTTTAGAAGTGCGTGTTTTTAAGGTTGTTAGTTTATTGAACTTTGATGCGTACTAAGTGTAAAAATTTATTTGAAAGTCACCTTGGTGAAATTTAACATTTAGAGAATTTTGTGTCGTAGTTCAGAGATACTTTGAGGTCTTGACCTCAGGGTTTGCTGAGGAGGGTTCGCCCTTTCCTCAGGTATTTTTTGTTCTTTTGCTTTTCGAATCCCTTTCTCAATCCACTTCGGAGCTGCTTTCATTCCAGGTTGCCAACCGGGAGATGCCTGCCTGCTTTCGATCTGCTGGATGGTGGAAAAGAAGGGTGAATAAATGCTGTGTGGTGTGTGTATGATCGTTTGTTTTAAGTAAAAGAGAAAGAAAGTTGGGTGAAATGTTGAATAAATGTTTATTTGCCAGAGTTCTGACTCTAGATGCCGTTCCATGTGTTTAATGGCGGACAGAGTTCTTTGGTGCTTCTGAGTATTAATCTCTGTGGCCCCCCTCACCTTTGGGGGAGGGGCTACTGGGACTTCAGAGATCCTTACTGGGGCACACTCTGTAGTGTGTCCCAAGAGGATGCTTTACCTTTGAAGACAAAGCTTCTTCATAGGCCTTATAAGTAAAGATTCAAGGCAAGAGGTACCATAAGCAATCCATGATTCGTACATTTTGTCTCTTATATACAGGGTGATCATAATTAAAGTATCCTTAGTCAACACTCTGTGGAGAGATATCTAGCAGTCCAAACGCAACCAAATTTGGTATGCTGACAGTTGAGGATATGCGGAAAAGAATTCCGACAAAAAAATTTCCGAAAGTCCCCACTAGAAAACTTTTGGCGCTGCAAGCTGCGCTAATATAAACAATTTTCGGCTCTACGTGGGAAACGACACACACATCGAAGCAGAAATCAACACACGTGTTGCGGTCAAGACGTTTTATTGTCTCCGGTATTTAATTGCACAAGGAGAGATTGTGCAATTAAATATCGGAGACAACTTGAGCGGTGCAACCGGTACTGCTCAATGCGGGCGCCATTGTTAAATTGCAAAACCTGAAGTCGATGAGCAGTGGTTTCAACGGCCGAACGTAACTGACTATTGTCTTTCATTTAAACAGTGGAATCTGTTGAAATGCATGAAGATTTTGCAATGCCCAAATGCGACAGTTATGCGTGTTGACTGTTCCATTGAGGTGAAAATGTGCTTCTTCACTGCACAAGATCTCCCATGGCCACGCATCGTCCACTTCCATTCTATCACGGCAGGTCAATGAATAGGTCAGTCGGGTGTCCTTGTCACCGTCAATCATCTGTTGGGTGTGGCTGATCTTGTATGGAAAAAATGCAACACTTTTCTCAGTACCTCCCATACGGTGGTGTAGGGCACATCCAGCTTCCGTGACACACTATCCATGGAGCAATCCTCAAGCGCCATGGAGATATCTTCAACCACTTCTGGAGCTATAGGTTTGGTCCCTCGCCCTGGATGAACATGTACACATCCAATTTCCTTGAAACGAGCAATCATTCTTCTGAGAGCACATGGAGTCAATGGACCTCGGGGGAAATTTTTACGACGTAGGAATTCTCGAAGCGCCGCGGCAGCATTGCTCACGTTTTCTTAAAACAGCTTCACAAGAAGAGCGCGTTCTGGCAGGGTGATACCCATTGCGGTTGATTTAATACGAATGGCATTTACCATGCTTAGGATAGTTTCATACCCTGGAGTCGCCCGTAGCGCGTGTGCCTTATGCTAATGATACGCTTTCAGTCGCTTGTAGCGTAGAGCCGAAAATTGTTTATATTATCGCAGCTTGCAGCGCTTAAAATTACCTGGAGGTGACTTTAGGAGGTTTTTTTTTTTTTTTTTTGCGGAAATCTCTTCTTTCGCATGTCCTGAATTGTCAGCATACCTAATTTGGTTGCGTTTGGACTGCTAGATATCTCTCCAGAGAGCTTTAAATAGGCATACTTTAATTGTGATCACCCGGTATATAAATAAGTAGGATCGAATTTACAGTCGCAACTGATGATAGTGAGGACAAAGTCAAAATTTCGCGCACTCATGAGAAACGGGTGATATCAAAACCAAAGTTATGTAAAGAAATGGTTAGCGTATGAATTTCTTCTCCCACATTGTGTGGTTATATCCTCAGTCTTCTGCGGACATGTAAGTTACAATAAAAAAACGGATACTCTTTACGTCATCATCTACGGAAATGATTGGAAATTAACACGTACTGGCACTTCTTGCTGTCCTTTCAGTGGTTGTACGGAAGAATATTCGAAACCTTACTTTAACGCACAGTTCAGAATCCAGCATAGTATTTCAAGTGCGCACACATTTATTGAAAATTTGGTTGCAATACATACAGAAAATATATTGAAAATGCATTTTAAAAATAGGTAAGTTATTTGTATTGATATAGCGATATATGGACATATTTCACGCAAAACCCCAGAAGCAAAATACTGGATTTGGGACATTTCTAACTCTGTGCTTTGTATGGATCAGATCTGAAGTTTTTGATATTTAATGAACGTTTGTTCACATGATATTAAAATGCACTGTAAACAATTTCATGGTCAAATTACGGTAGATACACCGGCAGCTGAGTGGCCGGTCAATAAACCGTAATTGTACACTACCGTACTGTAATGTTCATTAACGGTCTAATGACAGGGAAATAAAAATCGGTCAAACTACCAGAAAATGTGGCCTAACACAGTAGGTCAACCGTAAATTTAATACGGTAGATAAACCGTATTTTAAAGAAAAAACATGGCAAAGCCTGTTAAATAAATCCGGTGTAAGGACCGTTTTTTTACAGTACTGTAATTTTACAGTACCATACTGTAATGTTCATTCACGGTCTAATGACCGGAAAATAAAAAACGGTCAAACTACCAGAAAATGTGGCCTAACACGGTAGAGCAACTGTAAATTTCATACGGTAGATAAACCGTATTTTAAAGAAAAAACATGGCAAAGCCTGTTAAATAAACACGGTGCAAAGTTTTTTTGTTTTTTTTCAAAAATGTTTAGCCACCGTTTTTTAGATTTGGTTTAATGACCTTTTCTTAATGTTTTTTTGGTCTAATTAGGGCTTCAGCCAATTTTTGGGGCGGACTTGAACCGCAGTTTTAAGAAAAAACACGGCAAAGCCCATTAAATAAACATGGTGCAAAGACAGTTTTTTTTACAAAAATGTTTGCAAAATTGCATGTGTTTTTCACGATCTATAATGTGTTTGAGCTTTTGTTTTCATAATTCGTAAAACTCTCAAAAATACCGTATAATATATACACCAATCAGCCAAAACATTAAAACCACCTACCTAATACAATGTGTCTTCACCTGATGAGACAGATTCAATGAGATGTTTTTAGCCATCTCTTGGTATCATGACTGCAACAGATCCCACACTTCCTGTAAATTATGCGGGTGATGCTGCTCATACCCCTTCCTCCAACTGAAACCACAAATGCTCAATAGGATTCATGTCCAGTGAATTTGGGGCCTATGGCATTAAAGGGAATTCCAGTTATGTTCTTGGAACCATTCCTGAACTTTCTTTGCAATGCAACATGGATTACATCCTTTATTTCAAGACTTGTTGAAAAGTGCCATCTCCACTAGGGAATACAGTCACGAAAAGGTAGTTTTAATTTTGTGGCTGATCAGTGTACATTAATGTAAAGATTTCAAAAATGTGGTCATCCCTAGAATGCCACTCTTAGTCTACCGTAATGGTCAAAATACAAATACCACCAAACTTGCTTATAATGAGCTTTGTCGAATCATTTTCATCTAAGAAACAATATGCATTATGCAGTTTTACTGACGTAGATCACTGGGGTGAATGACTTAACTTGTAAGTCCTGTGCAAAATATTCATGCCATTGTAAATCTAGATGAGCAAATTGTTAAAGCTTCCTCGGATTTTTCCAAAGGACTACCAAAAACAGTTAATTTCTACATGACAGCACAAAGTAACACATTTTTCATTTTTGTCCCTACAACTTTTGGTGTGACAATTGCAGTTCACTGTAGGTATTTAAATTGGAAGGAGTCAGAAAGCCAAAGTGCACGTTGTTTGCAAGTATAACAAACAGATGACAAAACTACAGAGATAATAGTGTATAGCAGTTGGCTTGAAGACACCGGCGAATCAGTAGTATTTAAAAAAAATAAATGTTGCATATGCAGAGAACTAGAAACAAATTACCAACAGATATTTTCCAATGTGCTCAGGCAAAAAGTAATTTATTGTTTCTTTGATTTAGGACTACCATTACTAAAATATTGATATATAATTGAAACTTAGATACACAGGAAAAAGTACTGAATCAACTGGATTGCATGTTTTTATTTAAAAAAAACAAACTTAATTGGTGTAACAATATATATATACAGATCAACTAATATCATAGAAAATGTTTTTTTTTATTATGTGCCACTTATTGTCTGATATCTTTTAGCCAACTGTTGTGGTCTTTTACTTTGTGTCATAATTTTGCAATTTTTGGATTGACTTCAGAATAAAGCTTCTTCCCTTTATTCCTTTCTACCTTTGATCCACATACAGGATTTATACAAACAAAGTACCTGTGATTAAAGTGAGAAATTAACTGAATGAAATACATCATAAAAATTCTGGCTTCTAAAAAAGTAACTATATCTATACAAAAATAATATGTATCTTTACAGCACACTACTAGTTTGATTTTAAATTATTACAAAAACTAAATTATTTGTGTAGTGAGAAATCCTGAAGACCATCAATAATGGAAAAGATTTAATTAATTTGAATACTGTTTTTATCCCAAAATAAGAATACTGGTTATACAATACAATGTTCATAATATTTAGCAAGTGTAGTGGTAAAAATTTGCTTGTAAACTCAAGAAAATGAAGACCACCAAAAACAATTGTTGTCACAATGGCCAGGTCTGAAAATTAGCAAGGCAGGTGGAATTACTAGAGGGCAACTGAAAATAAAAGACTGATGCCTTCATGGACTGAGCAGATTCCTAATACCTAGCAGAGTTGTATAAAAATTAAATGTATCTGCATACACAACCATTGAAACAGAAAACTTGCTGAAAACCCATGAATCATAACAATAGAATAAGATAATTTAAAGAAAAATTAATATGACAATAAATAATTATTAGAACATTACAGATTCTAGAGAGGACAAAAGTATATCAAGACTGAATGCGCAGAAATGTGTGTAAAATGTACCTTAAGGCCAAAACACTATGAACCTCATAAAAACAAGACTAATCAAAGTTTTTATATCTAGAAAAGCAGTTCCGTTAATGAACTTTCAAAAATTATAAATAGCATTTTCAACTTAATTCAAAAATAGTAGACTTATAAAATACATAAGGAAAAGACTTTAATTTCATAACTAGCAACTGCAAGAGGAACCTGGCAATATAATTTATAGTCTTTCTGTGTAAATGAAACTTTTGTTACAGTTCCTATATATTGAGAACAGGCCTTGATAAAATCAAGAGGCCAGAAAAGTCTGTAAAACCAAAAGAAGTCACTATCGGAAGATGTGAAAATTTCTCGTTGAGATAGAAGTAAATATATTAATCTGAGTAAAGCCTTAAGTGTTTTAATTGCTGTAAATAACATTTTTAAATCTGCAAGCAAAAACTTTCTGCAAAAGCTGCTAATAATTTGGAAACTATCCGTCTATGGCATATTCATGCACGTCTATATTCTGAGACTGATACCAACTGCAAAAATCCAGGAAAAGCAGCAGATCCCTTCTAGTAAATAGGTGGACACAATTAATTTTTACACCCAGTCCTCAAGAAAGAGAGATACTACTTATTTTCCTCGGTAAAGTGGAGGCTTGCCGCCCCGATGGCGCAGTGGTCTAAAGCGCTGGCCTCTGATCATTCGTCCGAACGGGGTCCGGGTTCGAATCCCGGTGAGGCATGGATGTTGTGTTTGTCTTACGGCACTGGCTCTCTCCCTTCCCTGGAACCAGTGACCTAAATTAGGGACGGGCGACTGCTTATAGCCCATTGAGTTGCTCACGGTGGTCGTTAAACCTCCAATCAAAAAAAAAAAAAAGCATAGGCTTAGGGTTAGAACAGATAAAAAGACCAAAATTATTTTAGTATTATACTTTGTTTAAAAAAAATAGGTTTATATTCTCAATAAAGGACATGTCACTATTTTTTGTATATCATGCAATACATACACAATTATAGATGTAAAAAATATATTTTATACACTTTGTTAACATTGGAGAGAGAAAAAACTTCAATAGAATCAAAGTTTTATCCAAAAGTTCCTATACTAACCTTTGCAAAAATTCCAATGTCACTTTTGCCTCAAAGGGGTAGTGAATATATCACGAAGTAAATTTCTCCGTCATTTCTGTCCACGCCAGGATTTGAACCCGGATCCCCTCATTCAGGAATAAGTCGCTCTACCAATTGAGCTACGCGGACGTTTTATTCTGATTCCTATCTGCCTTTATGTCGTGTGCGTCCTTCGGGCAGGTACGTCACATCTCCTGGTACGTTACAAATATTAAACATAAAATAGGCAGAAAACAGCATGCACACTGCTTTTATTGGATTTTGCACACTATTGACACACATTCTGGCAATTATTAACATGAAGTTCTCTGGGTTTAGAACAGAGGAACCTAAAAAAATAATATATATATATATATATATTAAATTCCTAAAATTTTATGTAAAATTAACAAATTTAACAATGCTAACTATGCAGTTTTAAATTTTGTACTGCATCAAACAGCAGTTATAAAATGGTGTAACCAAGATACCCCTATCCTGTTAGACATCAGGATCTTTGTATTACTGTCATCAAATTTAGTTAAGATTTTTGCTAGTAACTTTAATAATGCCAACACTCACTGAAGAAGCAGGGCTCGCTTCCAACAACTTCAGAACAAAATAAGATGGACTTAAGTAGTGGGGGAAAAAAGGGTCAAATCATGGACATGTAAAAAAAAAAAAAACTTTTCATTTTTATAAATCTCCGTAATGGCTGGTTAAGTCAAACCCAACCAACCATCTGCAAAATAATTAATTCACTACCCATTTAGTAACTGCCGATCTTGGGAACTCCCAAATGACTTCCAAAAAGGCGGAACTCTTTCACCCCTGATAATAGCAATAACTTTGCAAAAATTACTGCCTGAGACTGCTCAGGCATGGAAATTTAAAATCATATCAAGTTGAATTCAGTTCATATGGGGTATGCAGATGTGTCAACTCTCCGGATGAATGTCAAATTCTCCTGATTTTCACCGAGAATTAGCCATTAGGATGGTCAGCATTCCATCAACCACCACCATGATTTTGAATCGCATGTGAAATAATTTTCTTTCGGCGTCAAAGCAAGGCGACAATTGCAGTCATTAATTTTGTATTTGTTCTCTCCTCCTATCTGCAAAAAGAAAGCTTCCCAGGTGGCGCAGCGCAGTGGTCTAAGCGCTAGCTTTCGACAAAAAAAATGTGCTTTAAAAAAATTTCCCTAGCCCGATTGTCATATGACACCTTCAGCAAGGAGCTGACCTGCTCTGGCACTAGGAATGCCGGGGAGGGTCCATAATTAATTGACAGATGGCAGCTGCCCTGCCTTCTTGCAGTTCAGTCTTTCAACCCTTCGCCTCAAGGAATTCGGCGAATTCACTAAACGACAAAATTTGGCCTTGCCTTGTAACGAAAGGCAATGTTAGTACGATGCTTTTTGTTGTTTTTGCCGTTGCGCACAACCTAAAGAAGACTATACCATGCGGGCAATTTTACGTTTTTATTATCTTGCAGAATCTACGAACCCGAAAAACCTATTTCAGTAGGGAGTTGGATGATCCGTGGAAGGGAGGAGCGTAATGAAGAGTGTAATTTCCAAAACCAAAAACAGACCACAACCCTTAGGAATACGAAGAGCTTGAATGTTTTTAAACTGCACCCCCCCCCCACCCCCAATAACTATACGTGATGGACACCGATTACATGATCTTTATCTAAGTTAGGAACAAAAATATCTGGGGTGTATACATTTACAATACAAAAACTAACAATGCAATAAAATGGGTATTGCTTTTAGTTTTATTTTTGTTTTGTTCTCCAGAACTTTTAGTGGACCAATAATACTTCTGGAAAATATCGATAAAAGTAGAGCTCATGTGATTTTACGAGCTGTAATAATATCCCGATTTTCAGATTTTGAAGGTTGGCATGTCTAGGGATGACATTTTTACTTGCATAAATGTAAGAATACAATAATTAAAAAAATACAGTATTATAAAAAAAATGCAGAGGACAATATACATACAAGTGAAATAAAGCAAATACTTAAAATATCAAAACATTGTACTGTTAAGAGTGTGAAAAGCAAATATGATACTGACAATTGGTTAGGCAGAATTTTAACAAAAGCATGGCACAAACTTTCAAAGCAGAAACATTCAGCAAACAATGATAAGTGAAGAAGTATGTCATTCTTAAAACTGCAGCTTTTTATTTCTCTAAAAGGTCCGTGCATTTTCAAGCTTTGAAAATGCACGGGTCCATTTGGCCATGAACCTGAGCAAAATTTACACAATTTTGGAGGTGGTATGGCTGGCAATATTTGAAGAATATTTTCACAAACTTTAAAAATGTTCGGCATTTTGCCGCATGAAACAGACACGAGACTGACCAATGAAAAAATAAAGGCTGAATTTTTTAGCGATGCGAGGGAAAAAAAGCATTGAACATTATAATTACTAAGCACATAAGAATATGCAATCATCCTGCGTAAGCCAATATAAAATAATTTTATTAATTACAATTACAAAAAAAATTAACTTTTTTCCTGACCAAGTCACACTGTGTTGTCTCACAGGCTGTTGGAACTTTGTTAGAGCAATTAAATAACCAGTGCAACATCAGATTTGGCAAGACGCACTGAAAATGCTTCTTGGGGAACTATTATATCAGTCAACCTTATAATAATAAGTCCAACAATGACACTGCCACAGGACTGTAGCAGAAAAATCAAAATCAAATTTTCAGTAGGTTGAGCAGTCACACATTGTCAGAATAAAAAAAAGTTTATTGATGTTTTCAGAGAGCTATCTATGGCAGCATCAGGAAGTCCAAATTACTAAAAATTTTGAAGTGATTCTTATAAGAGCCTGATTTTCAGAAAAGTGCAATAAATTAATACTGTAATACAATAGTAGGAAAGAGGATGATTCAGAAAAACTTTTTCTTTAAAGAAAACAAAAATTAGTTCTCTTTGATTTCAAGATGTACGTACACAGATCAATTGCTTTTATAACAGGGTAACTACCCCCTCCCCCCACACACACACAAAAAAAAAAACCTTCAGTTTTGTAACAATATAAAAAATAACCAAAACAATGTTAAAAAAGCTGAATTCAGCCAAAAGGTGAAAAAAATGCATGCATTATTATAACAGGTGGCTCAGCATGGTTACTAGAAAGGTATCTATTTTAACAGTACATCTCTCTCACACACACAATGTGTACATACACTCAAAGGACAAAACATTAGATAGTTTGGAAATGTGCTTCCACATGTTTTCTCTATGCCGAAGCACACTCCGAAACAAATATCGAGAGTTGCCCTTCCGATTTTTACCACATGCAACAAATGGACAGAATACACTGAAATATAGACCCACAATAAGATATAAAGGTTAAAATCGTGCAGAACTTTTTCAATATGTCACTGATTGCCAAACACTCCACTTTTATGAATCAGCACAAAGGAGATCTTCATATCAATAATTTATTGTTGGCGGAAAATGAAAAAAACAAAGCAAAAAAATCTTAGAAATAAAAATTACGATCTTACACAAAACATTTTCTTAATTTCTTTACATATGTAAGGAGTTCCAATGGAAAATTAGGAACATTTGCTAGTTCTTCCAGAAAATTTTAGAGAATAACAATGTATTAGCCTATATTGATGGAAATTCATGTATTTAACAACTTTATAGTCCTTTACTTTTTCATCATGAATACCTTTTATTTGCAATCCCTTTTCCTTAGCAGCAAACTACTGGACTAGTTAATCTTAGTCAATAGCCTGTTCCAAGTTAATCCTCCGCCCAAAAGAGGAACAAAGATTGGAAGTTGAAACTCGGATGTACCACAGTGGTAAAGTCAACACCAGCTTTCATAGCTGGTTTCCCTTGCGAAAGCAACGACTTAAAGGTTGATGCACAGGGAAAAGAAAACTCATTTAACAAGCTTTATGTCTACATAATTGTTCTCACCTCTCTACAAAGGGGAAGGTACATAGCTATTCACCACAGCAATCAAAACATTTAAAAATAGTGCAGGTAATTTACTTCAAAATTTATGAGTTAACGCCATTAAAAGGCAGTTTATTCTTCTAATACACAACAGTATGAAAATGTACAATAATTGCTAAACTATGATATAGAAAACGTGGGTTATTGCAGATGAGGCTTTTTTTAGGCCACTGTGCATTTCCCTTAACATACAAACTGGAAGTGCATGTTTGGCAATACCCTGAATATGACGTGTGGTGTCATCATATTCTAAGAAAACAAAATTTTATGGTATGATAAAACCATAAGCAGTTTGAATAAAATTCAAAATATTCAAGAGGGAAATCATAGTGTTACCTTTTATAGCTCGAAATGGAGATGTTACTGATTCATTAGGAGGACAGTGAGGATTGAGCACCTGAAAAAAAATCAATTACTTTTGCATCACAAAATCAAGATACTGATAAAATATTGTTGCACTTCATTTTAGTGATTCCATAAAATTCTACAAATAAGAAAAGGAACCAACATTAAAACATACAGCATGTTGAGGACTGATGTAGCTTTTTTTTGGGGGGGGGGGGGTGAGGGGGGGAGCATACTCATTTTGCGCATATTATTCCATCTAGACTGTTTATATATATAGTATAGGTGGCTGCACCTTCACCCTTGCGTTTGCCATGATAAACCTGCAAAACTTAGGAGAAATTAATATTTTTGCCAATTATTTGTAAATTAAAAACATTAATATGGCTTATCAGCCAAAGAATATTGTGTTGTACACAGCCGTTCACTCTACAGCTTCCCATATCTTTATTACTTTACCAACATTAGATCAGAATACCATCAATCAGAAAGTTAAGCTAGCTGATATTTTTTTGAAATTCCTTTTACTAGTGATAAAACTGTAACGGCCAAAAAAACGCATAATTTAACATTAAAAAATGCTGCGTGTTGCCTCCTATGTTGGCTGAATTTGCAAGCGAATCAGGTAAGGTTTTCCATGATCCTGCTCCCTGAATTGCACCACCCACGCTCAAGGCCATTTGCATTGAATAAGCTAATTTATGCCAAAAACACCTCCAGTAACTCTTATGAAGAGAACACGGTTGTAGGCGAAAAATTATGATGTGTGATCACAGATAACAAAAGGTCAGATTTTAATTTTAGATCCACTTCTTACCCGCAAAGGCACCTTCTGTTACTTCTGCATCCAAGGGTCAGTATTTCCCAAAATAAAGGTGGGAGATATCTGTAGATAAAAGGGTGGGCAACAAATTTGTTGGAAATCTCCACAACGTGCACACATGTAAATGGAAAACCACTTAAGTCTACAAGAGAGTTAAAAAACAACAACTGTGGACCAACATATTTTATCTGTAGGTCCATAAAAAAATTCACACCAGACATCTGTAAAAGTAATATCCAAATAGATGTGGGGCACTCTTCAAAAAAATAGATGTTAGCAGAAATTCATATATTTGGTGTAAGTAGGTCAATATTTGAAATAATAATAGATCAGTGTACTACAGACTGTTTCACCCTTTCAAAACTTTTTTGAGACGCACTCCCCCCCTCAAATGACCCATCTTACTGATATAGCACATTAAACTATTGAAAAGCTGCTAGTAGATCTTCATACTTATACTACAGTATCATTTGATGTGTAGCCGATTATCAATGAAATGGTTGTTAAAACATAGTGATAGTATACCAGCTGACAATATCCAAATTATTGAAATCACAATATTCAAGTAGATATGAGGGTAATGCCAATATTCAGAGATATACTGATCACCAATTATAAAATTTACACTACATTTCTCTACTAAAGAAAATATTCCAAATATTTGGTTTCTCTGTAAAAAAGCTAAAATTTCATACAATTATGTTGGTTGTAATTGCAATGATCATTATGTTTTATAAAGTTTAAAGAAATCAATAGAATAAATTCAAAATTACCTCAGAAACTGCCAGAAGAAATTTTACATCTTCATCAAAATATGCAGCAACTGCTGCAATTAGCAAAATGACTGGATTGCCATTTCACACATCGGCTTCTGCAAATAGCTGCAGTAAATTTGTCTTTTTCTGAGCACGAAAATAAGTCAAAAGTTCGGTATTTCGATCTTCAACCGACTTGCAGAATTGGCTGTATATATATCAATTCCTGTTAGTAATCAAAAATGATGCAAAAGGCCAACACCCGAAAACAACTGTGGCCAGTCTTCAACTAATTTCACCAGGCTTGTTCCACTATTTATGCCAAGGCGCTGTAAGTAAAAGGTGTCACTGATTAGCTCAATTAGTTTTTCATCTCCCTCAGTGAGCTTGCTGAGCTGGGTTTTTTTAAACTGAAGGGACTCTGTAGTCTCATTGTGAGGCCAGTTAGGTGCCCAGTTGATGCATCTATAACTATCTATCTTTAGGCTAGGAAGGGAACCAGGTGTGTTTCCTTCCTCTTCATTACAAGAGACCTTCCTTTTCCAAACTGGCATTTTTTTATGTAGCCTGCACATGTTCTTAACCCTGTTCAGAAGTTGCTGAGCTAGGAAATCATAGCCAGATCCGAGAATGATCCCATTGATATTGTCGGCTAAAGAGGCATTGTACGTCTGTACACATGATTTTGCAAACTCCTGGACTATTTTCTTGGAGGGGTTTGTAGTGTACTGAAATACGTCATCTGCAACGACCCTCACCAATTCTCCTCTGAGACTTGGTTTGGGGGTTCAGCCTGTATTTAGGAATTTGTTCCTCATATTTCAAAAGGAAGAAATTTCCTGCCTGTATTTAAGGATTTGTCCCTTATATTTCAAAAGGAAGAACTCATCATTAGTGCAGTGGAACTTCATGGTAATAATGCAATTTCAACACCTCAGATAACGAAGGATGCATCTGGCACTCATGAAAATAATTTTGTTAATAATAACACACTTACAGGAATACATCAAGAAGTGCAGCTGCTAGAGGAATGGTTCCTAGGACTGTCTAGAAGCATTCACAGGTGTACAAAGGTCTTTGACACATTTTAGTGTCCAACAGGAAATAACTTAAGAAAAGTTTAGGAAGGAGAACATTACAACACTGGGTAAACACTTCCATAAACAGCTTGGATCTCATGAATCTCTTGGAAGACTGAGTAGTGACTCAGTCTTCTAGGTGAGTGGTAAGAATTCAATTAAGGTTATCAGGCAAGGAATGAAATTTCACAAGCTGCTAGAAAAGTTCTGACCCTCAAGGAGCGATTTCCGGGTTCTTTTTCAAAGCTGATGGCCATAGACAGTGTGCTGCAAACAAGGGTTCAGTTTGACGAATTTAATAAAAAAAAACAAATTCAGATCAAATATGGAAATTAACAGTTTGTATAACCTAATGATGATCCGCATGAATGGACCACCATTGGATAAATTTGATTTATCAGCTTCAGTGTACTACTGGTTTATGTTTAGATTTTTATCAAAACTATAGAATCCTGAGATTTACAGACTAAATTTGAATTTCATTTAGCAATAAGTAGTTTGGGTAATAGGCAGTGCTCAATACACTTATACTGTATTATTATTATTAGTCTTTGTTCCCACATCATCACCATGATTTATGCTTGTGCATGAATACCCCGAAATTTGCTTTTGTTTCACCTGACTCCTAAATTTTGGAGCTGGTTCCTAAATCTGGAGCTTATTTTTCCAGCCCTGTATTATGTGTTGTTTTACAGGTTACATTTGTACAAACTTTTATATTACAATACATCCAACGGTTTTTGAGATATCACATGTTTTTTTTATTTGTAACTTAACCTTTGCACCATAGTGAATATATACACCCCATGAAAAGTGAAATAGGGCAAAAATAAATTCTTACCAGTTTTTTTAAATGCTCTCAATAGTTTTCTTGACTGTACTGGCTTCAAACATTCTTTTAAATCTGATTCTTCAACATATTCAATGTCCTTATACTTCGAAACTCCAGCATCAGTTAGTGCCAGAATAACTTCTTCAGTCTTGCTTTTATCCAGTTGTAGGGTTTTTGTGACAAATTCACGAACTTGCTCCATTTCTTAAAAAGCAACACAATAATCAACATCATGTATAAGCATGTTTTATTTAAAGAATATAATTAATCTAAGTTAACATATAAAAAAAATATCAGTTCAGTTTCTGTCGTGGATTCTTCCAGTTATAACCACAATTTTTCACTTGTGAATTGAATCATAATTTTAAGATAAAGATTCTTCCACACATATCCACAGCAGCATTTCTCACTGTCTTTTAGGAATTTAAATGCCCCATGGGAGAACTTTACTGACTAATTAAAGAAAAAATTACTGAACAAGATGAAAATAATTTACTTCTACTGACCATTTTGCACTCCTGGAACCAATATTCAGCTGTGTCAGTAGCAATAATGGCAGTGTACAAATAGCCGATAAAATATGCATTATCTAGTGCTCTATTGCTGTTTCTAAACCATTAAAAAACTTATGTTTCAAAGCAATAACTTTTTTATTACCACAACTGTAGCATGATAAAGGGTAGAAATCACCTAATTTTTTTGTCATTCACACACAAAACTCTGTCTGTACTTTTACAAATGTGCAAACCACTATCTGAGCACCAACGACCCTCCCACACATTAACAATAAAAATATTTCCTTGTTCTTATCTTCTAATATGAACAGTATTTCTCCAAAGACACAATCATTATCTTTGTTCTTTACGTTCAAAAACTGGCCTACAGTACAGAGTACCAAAAATTTTCACTTTGTTTGAAATGTGCAGAGGTTGACATTCTGATTCTTTTATTGCCCTTTGTATTTGAATAGAGTACAACTCGATAATGAAAGTTTGACTGTCTTCAAACCGAACCCTTTCAGCAAAAAGTGAGCCATTTAGAAGATAAGCTTGCAATAACTGATGTTTGTTTGACAGTGTATCAGTGAGGTTTTGGAAGTTCTGACATCTTCGGGCAACTCTTTTGAAATATGAATGTTTACTCTCAAAGCGCAATGTCTAAAGACGAATAAGTGGTCCAAATTTCATCGTTAACTCAGGATAGTGCAGAAGGAAGTGGTGCTTTGGTCGAAGAGGCACATCTGCAAAAGCAACCTTCCTTCCCTCCAAGTACTCTTCAATTATGATTTTGAAACATGCAATTTGTGAATGACTTATGCTAGGTGCACAGGCAAATTCCACAATTTCTCTGAGTGTAACAACTAGTTTCCATACAGAATCATCAGTATCTATCTTAGAGTACACAAGGATTGGCAAAAAGCGAAGTAAGGCCCAGTTCTGAAAAGCACTGCCATTTAAGCTTTTGCTTTTTGGGTGAAACACAGCAAGCCTGCAAGAAGCATCATGCTCAGAAAATGAAAAACGTATTAGATCATTTAATAAAGTATACGTAAGCCAGCCTTTCTGAAAAAAGTAATTTAGGTAAAGTGACAAATCATAGTCACAAACCCCTTCAAACCAGTCATGACCAACACAAGGAGGGAGCTCAGGAAAACAAACATGAAAGTACTGCAACTCATTGAACAGAGACGGGAAAATAATTCCTTGGCTACCCATGGCTAAATGCGAAGCAGATGCATCATAATTTTCAACAGTTCGTGATGAAGCACTCAAATGTGTATACTCTGAACTCTTCCAAGTATCTCTTTGCATTACACAATAACGGCACATATATTCTGAAGTTGAGAAATTCTGGTTAAATCCACCAATAAAATGTGCTCCTAAATTGTCAGCAGTAATACAAAAACCCTCCCTACATAACATACACCATCCACATTAAATCCATTCTCAATTTCTTTAAGGTCACCAATCAATTGCATAAATACTACAATTTGGGCAAACAATTTTAAATCTTTTTCACAGCACAGTAAAAGAAGCTGCATTAGGTGAACTGATGACCTATACTGAGGGTAGATGTTTCCTAATGTGAAATAAAATCCGAGAATTTTATGTTTATTTCGTGAAGAACCTAACGGGTTAACAACCTCAAACGCATCCTGAAAAAGGATAAGCTGAAGGATTTTTATTGATCCATCTGCTTGGCATTGATGAAACACGCTACCGTCAGTAAAATCACTCATTCGATCTGCTACTTCATTTTTCAGTGGATGATCTACTTGATCCTTTACAGACTTATCGTGGAGCAGATTAACAAGAGTTTTTTTAATTGGAATGTAGTGGCAGTAACGCAAGCGATTCACCTCATCGCAACCCATGCAGATTTCAATGGGTTTGACAAATTTAATGCTTTTTTCAAAATATTGTTGTCTCAAATAGATAGATTTAAGAAGTCCCGATTCAGTATCGAATGCAGATTTTAAAAACTTTGAGTCATGGACATATTTTACAATTCTTTTTTTCATCTTCAGATATATTTACTAATTCACTCAATTTATCAGTGAAACTCTGTGTGAAAAAGGGAATCCTTCTGAATCAGTAAATAATTGATCTCTTCCGTTATCAACTGTATTGTTTTAGATGGGATTAGGCATTTTGATTCCAAAAGCACGCAAAAAAGAGCAATATTTTTCAGTGTGAGTTCTTCAGAGATATGGCTATCTGTCTGATTAAAATGTTCACTTACGTCAGAAGTGACTCGTTCCACAGTACTGTCAACTCTCAAGGTCAGGGCAACTGGCTCAGAATTAAGAAATTGTGGAGATAGGAATTTTGTACTGTGATTCAGATGATATCTAGATAAATGGGATGAAAATGAAGATTTGACTTTAAATGTTTTGGCACACCCCTTAAAACAGCATCTAATAAAGCCCCCGGAGGTTAGATGTGACTTAATGTGCGATATTAAATCAGAAACTCTATTAAATGCCTTATGACACAATCTTTAGTTGCACTTTAAATCCACTTCTGAATTTCAAAGTTGTAAACCACGCAATCCACGGTGGTATCGCGAGACATGAGTATTAAAGCCATAGTAAGAGCCAAATGTCTTGGAGCAACCACGCACCCCACACTGAAATCTAAAATTATTTACATTTCTATGAATGCTCATGTGGTGAACATATTTCTTTAAAGATAAAGAAACATAGTTGCAATTGACACACTCATACATGATGTTAAGTATTAAGTATGCACTTTTATGCAAAATGTTTTATAATGAGATATTCCTAAGAAAAACAGAAGGAATTGCTGTTTTATGTATTGAATGTAAAATTTCATGTATCAAAAATAATCAATAACTGACACTAATTGCCAAAGGCTTTGATTCATCTGAAACCAAATTCTTTTACATATTTTTTAAAAATTCAACCAACTTAGCATGCAGAACAAAGATTCATTACCAAAATTATTTACAATACAAAAAATATGTCCGCAAAACGATCCTCCGTAATTGTCAGCACTGTTGCCTTATGCAATATACAGGGTGTCCCAGAAATATTGGATACATTACAAAATTATGTAAAAAAAAAACTGAGCATTGTCGGTTTTTCTATGTCACGTATTACAAACACGGTTTCTATATTTTTGTTTTGCAGAATTGTTATTCCCAGAATCCGATAGATGGCACTAGGTGTGGCCTGATGAGGAATGTATGAGAAATGCGCAATCGGTAGTAATGTTATTCGTACAGCACAATGCGATGTGTGTGTTATGGCTTGCGAAATTAAAGTCTGTCATTAAAGTTAAAAGACGGTACCGTTTAGAGTATGGTTGTAATCCTCTGTCAATGAATTCAATTAAGCGATGGATAAAACATTTCTGGCAATTATGGAACCTCGTGGAGGAACCGGTTGGCCTAGCATCAGCGGTGAGACGGTTGACCAAGTTAATGGAAGTTTCCGACGAAGCTCCAGGAAATCCGTTCGTAAAGCAAGCAGAGAACTATGCATTCCGAAATCGACAGTTCACGATATCTTGCCCAAGAAATTTAAGTTTTATGCTTATAAAATCCAAATAGTGCAAAAGATGCATGTAAATGATCACACTCTGCGAAACGATTTCGCTGTGGTTATGCTAAATTGAGTGAAAAACAACGAAAACTTTCTCAGTACTGTCATTTTCAGTGATGAATCCACATTTCATGTATTGTGAATTGTCACAACTGTAGGATGTGGGGTAGCGAACTGCCTCATGCTGCTAATGAACTGGAACATGATTCTCCAAAAGTTAACGGGTGGTGCGCCCTATCAAAAATAGAAGTGATTGGCCCTTCCTTCTGCGAAAAAACCAAATGATGACATTTACTTGGATATGATAGAAACTTTCGCTATACCCAGATCAAAAGATATGATGTCATTTTCCAACAAGACGGTACGACTCCGCATTGGTCAACATGAATACATAAGTGCCTAAATGAGCCTTTTCCCCAACAGATAGATTGGCCGTGGTGGCCCCATTCTGTGGCCTCCTCGCTCTCCAGATCTAACTCCATTGGATTATTTCCTGTGGGATTAGGATCGTGTCTATCAGACGCCTTGTACTGATTTGCAGGAACTAAAGTAGCGTATCACAGCTGCTATTTAATTCCATAACTCCTCAGATGCTTGCCAATACATGGCATGAAATTGAGTATCGCTTAGACGTACTACGAGCAACCAAGGGATCTCACATCGAAATTTATAACTTGTGCAGTTACATTGTAAGTTAATACAGTCAGTTTATTTCTATCTGTTTAATGTTTTGTTTTATATAATTTTGTTATGTGTCCAATAATTCTCGGACACCCTGTATATATACATTTTTGTAGCAAATAAATGCAACAGAATAAAAACAAGAATTTTATTTGTTGAGAAGGAAATAAGAAACTAAGACTTTTGAATCCAAATGATTTTGAAAACCGGTAGAAACAGTAAAGATTTTATGTGTGCAGCTCTGTGGAGCACCACATTAACAGGACCTGCAATTTTATGAGAGTTCCTAGTTCTTTTTTTTATGTGAAAAAGACTTTTTCCTTTTTCATACATTAGCATGAGAAAGTATTGTAATCGTGAAAAATTCGACTCCAAGATGTCAAAGAAAATCCAAGTTGTGATGTACTTTGCACAAAAAATAGTCATGGACTACTTTCTATTTTTAAATAAATCCGGTACCTGTATGTACCTCTTATTTTTCCAGTTTTTCAAAAAAATAAGATTTTCATTTCTAGAAACTTGTCTCCAGCCTGATTTATTTAGCACTGATGGAGATAATGCTTCACTGGTGATGTGACTTCATTGCTGATATTCAATCAGAATGGCGACACAAGAGGCCTGAATGTTACATTGTGATTAAAATGTTCACCGATTCACCCTTTCATGATGTACATTCTCGGAGATTCGTTTCAATTCATTTATAGTGACAAACTGACAGAGTGACAGAGGCCCCTTGAGATATATCAAATATGGCATCAGCCATCTTGATTGAAGTCCATGGTAAAGTACGGTTTAGAAATTATCAGATGATTATATTTATATTTGGTGTTTTCACTAACACGCTGCAAATTTTTTTATTGGATTTTGCCTTTTTTAATGCGGGAGGGGGCAGGTTTGGTCTTTGGAAAAAAATTCTCTTATCAGGAATTCAGGGTGTTATTTTGGGTTCTGTATTAGGATTACAATTTATCTGTGGTTGACTTTATTACTATATATATACAGTTAAAAACAAGTAGGGAATAGGGAATATCGTAGTTTTGTATTAAAACTGAGTGACAGAAAACTTTAGAGGTTGGAATAGGAACTACAGACACTTAGTACGCTATGCAAAAAGAAAAATATGGCCAAAACAATTAGTAAATTTAAATTTAATAATTTTTGGGGAGACAAATGTACAAAGGCATATTTATGATCATATCGTAAAAATGAAAACAAAGGTAAATTTCTCACTGAAAAACATGTACGACAATTTGCATTGTATAAGCCACGAATAAACGATTTAAAAAAAATAAAATAAAAAAAGTTTTTGCTGCCGTTCAATTTGAAAAATAATCTGCAGGGTAATTGTGCTGGAGAGGGGCTATATAATTGGAAAAGAAACTCTCTCGGGAAAAAATTTCAGTCCAGGATTTGCACGAAGTGAAGAGGACGGAAAAGGGATGTCATAATGAAAGACCGGGAAAGCTGTAGGAAGGGGCGGCGGGAGTTATTTTGTCTTTGCATTGTTGGGAAAGACAAAACGCTGACTGTGCTTGTGCCCTCTCCTCATAAATTGGCCAATAAAAATGTATGCACAGTGCTTGCTGCAGGAACCTAAACATGCACGCCTCATTTCAAAGTTCCATGTTCTGAATCTCGTGTATACTGTGCCTTGTATTTTAGTTTGTCCTTTGCCAGTTTGACCAAAGTCTTTGTTTCATTTCTTCGGACTCCGGGGTCTTTATGTGCCTAACTTTTCTATCGAAAATTCCGCTTCTGGATCAACATTTGTGATATACAAGATCATATGGCTATTTTTTTCTTTTTCTTCTGAATGTCACAATCTGTGAATTATACGCCGGCACAGATTATACGAAAATAAAAAAAAAAAGTGCGATTTCCAGGGTGTGAGGATAAACGACGAAAATTATGACAATTCAGGAATTTGCGAGCCCCAGATGAAAAACAAAACAAAAAAACGAGTACCTTTTTTTTGCCAGGGCTGAGGGCATAACATTTTTGGACAGAAGTGTACGACTTTGACATTATATATAGCCCCCTCCTCCCTGCAGGTTCAATGTCTGGCCACTAAAAAATTTAGCTGGCCACCAGATTTCAGAATATTTTTCTACCTCTGGTTGTTACAAATACCTTGTTCCCTCAAAATAATCAGGATGTACAGTAAAGCAAGACACGTCTGAGAAGAGAACGTTGCTCCATTAATTTTCTTCTCTAATCAGCAGGGTCATGTGCTCAAAATCTGCAGGAAGCACGGTGGCATGCGGTTAAAGAAACACATACCATAGGTTGTCGAGCATACAGACCAACACCGTGTAGTCGGGTGCGAACAGTTTGAGTCGAAACATTTGTGTCAGTAGCCGTATGGAGTTTGCATTGCAGAAGAGGGGCGCTCATACTCCGGTTTCTCCTGGCAGTCAGTGATAAAAAAACGATCCTCATTTCTTGACGTTGCTTTCCTGTGACCTTGCCCTGGTCTTTGCCTTAAATTTTCGGTATCTGAAAACCAATTCCAAAATCTAGAAATCATGCTTCGAGACACTCCATTGGCGTCCGCTACTTGCGATTGGGTTTAACCAGCTTCTAAGTGACCAATAGACCCCAGGCTACAGATTCGGGTAAATCACGTTCGGACATCACATTCAAAGCACGAGTCATTTTTATCCTGGACTAAACGATCATAAGATACAATTCACTTTTCATTCGTTGACAGAAACGTACCCTTTTTAACGTCCCGCAATCAATTTTGCATACTGAGGTGTTTGAAAGTATGCAAAAGTTTCATTGTAATAACTTTCCTTCAATTTCTCTTAGCATACAAACAGTTGATGTCAGTAGTTCATATCTAAACCACGATATCTCCTAATAGTTTTGAGCAGTGTATTTTAAGCTAACGGGGGGATGTGGGTAACAATGATGTTTAGCATTGGTGCTAATGCAGAGTTTGACTAAGGAATTTCTTAGATTTAAGCTTGGAACATAATGGCAACTCTGCCTGGGAAAAAAGAGGGATTTGCCATGCTATTTGAGATAGCTATTGGCTGGAAAACAATAGCATCAACTTTAACTCTGAGTAACAACTTATGTGTTTTTACAGAAATAAAATTTGACCATCCCTAGAAATAAAGTGTTCGAAGTTGGGCCGCATCCCGGCGATTAAAAAATATTATCTACCATCCTGGCATGTAATAAATTTTAAACCCGTCACAGACTATGTAAAGAAATTAGGATGAAAGCACAAATTTTAACACAAAAATCAGCAAATGAAATTCTTAATGGATTAAGTTGATGAATGATTAGCAGCTAGGACAGGAAAGATATAGGAGGCAGGAGTATGGTGTCAGAATTCTTGTTAAATCCCCTACGATTGTAACAGTGTTAGCTAAATAATTTTCTGGCGCCCATGTGGTCTGCAGGTGAAATCGATCATTCCACGACTTGTGCCTCGTTCTCCAAAACCAGTTGTCAGAGCAGGGGTGTTTGGTGGGCTAAAGGAGGTTGGAGTATTTGGAACTTTTTGGTCCCCAACAGAACTAGTATAGCCCACACCTGTTTTACTGAGGACTGAAAACTTTGTGTGGGTAAAAAAGCTCCGAAAAACGCAAATTAAAGAAATAATTTGCATTATTCATATTAAATTTAGGACTTCCATTGTCTAGAAATCCTAAATCCTTTCTTCCACCTACAGAGATTGGATGCTTTTTCTTCAAGTTTCTCTCATAAATTTGAATCTATTTTCATGTGTGCTCTTTGGCATATTTTAGAAAGATTTGATAAAGTTGGTACTAAATTACGAAAGCCATCACTAGATTTGTTAACTGGACGTAACCTTCTGTCATTATCCCATTTCATTGCCAATGAAAGAAATAATTTTGAAAAATATGAAGAAATAGATAAAACATTAAGTGAAAAATCTCTTGGAAGTTTTGTCAAATCACAATAAAAAAATATGCACATGGCAATAACCGTAATAAAACTATTCTTCAAGGACAGGAAAAAATGTGCAGTAGAAACATTTAATGTGATTATTGATCAGTTGGATAACAAATGTCTGTTAGCTTATAAAAAAAAATCAATTTCCATTTCAGTTCTTAGTTAACTGCCAACTAAATTTCTCTAAATAACTGTTTAGATTTTTTACAGTGAGGATTTGGATGAATCTTTTCACAGTAAAATTTCACAGTTCTATGACTTTATCAAGTGTGAATGTAGCTACTGCACAAAAAAAAATGTTCTTGTCAAGACATTGCAAAACACACACACACACACATATATATATGATAATTTGATATTTTCCCAAATGTATATTCACCATATTAAAACTACACTTAGTAAAAAATAACTTGTGATTGACAATGCTTCAACAAAGGCTTAACAGTCTTGCTATCATGTCATTAGAGCATGATATTGCTCAGCAGTTAGTTTGACGATGTTGTGCACTTCTTCACAAACCTCAAAGCAAGAAAAGACATTTTAAAGACGAACGCCTGAACTTTTTTTTTATTGGAGGTTTGTTTTTTTGATTGGAGGTTTGTTTTTTTTCGATTGGAGGTTTAACGACCACCGTGAGCAACTCAATGGGCTATAAGCTGTCGCTCGTCGCTAATTTAGGGTCACTGGTTCCAGGGAAGGGAAAGAGCCAGTGCCGTAAGACAAACACAACATCCTTGCCTCGCCTTCATTCGAACCCGGACCCCTTCCGGACGAATGATCAGAGGCCATCGCTTAGACACTGCGCCACCGGGGCTGCCTTATTGGAGGTTTAACGACCACCGTGAGCAACTCAATGGGCTATAAGCGGTCGCCCGTCCCTAATTTAGGGTCACTGGTTCCAGGAAAGGGAGAGAGCCAGTGCCTTAAGACAAACACAACATCCATGCCTCACCGGGATTCGAACCCAGACCCCTTTTGGACTAATGATCAGAGGTCATCGCTTAGACCACTGCACAACCGGGGCGGCAAACTTTTGTTTTGTGCATTCATTTTTAATTTATGTTGTCTACACTTGATTCAATGTTTGAATTTTCTTTAGTATAAAATTTTTGTAAGATATGTGGACACTTGAGATTTTGGGGTATACTAGCAATGTTTATTTCTTACACAGTACACCTGAAGAGATTTTTGAGGGGTTTTTCTTAGCTCACGAAGCAGTTCTAATGTAATTACTGCCTAGCATCAGTGACCTGTTTGTAAAACTTTCTACGTGCAATTGTGTTTGCATTGAAATACACCTTTTGGGATACTCATTTTATAAATAAAACAAACAGATATTGGTACTGCTATTAAGTTTACGCGACGCGCCTCGAGTTGTGCGTTGGGCATGAGTTGAGTGATATTTATGTCATTTTTTTATAATTTTACAGAAAACACTGGCAGTTATTACTACACAAATACCTGTGTATTGATATATTTCAACTAATTTTTAAGAAATTGAATGGTTCTGATAAATTTCCATCTTACCACAGATGAGGTATACACACTGCTCACATGAGATTTTCTTCAATGTTAGTTTGCAGAAAAAAATGTTTCAACATCGTTAAACAGACATTTTAAAGACAAACTCCTGAACTATGTGTGAACTTCTGTTTTTGTGCATTCATTTCAAATTTTTGTTATCTATACTTGATTCAATGTTTGCATTTCTTTAGGAATAAATATTAAAAATAATACATTTCCTTATGTCTGCAAACACATAAGATGTATTTTACAAAGCCTTAACATACATATATAAAGGAAATAGGTATCCAACATATGTACAAGACATACATATCTATCGTATAGTCTATAGGACATTCGTGTTTTACAAGCACTTGTGACCAGAAATAGGGGCCACAAAATCTTCAGTATCCCAGATTCCAAAAAAAGCTGTCTGGCACTGAAAAAAAAATGTAGGAAGCAGGAGCATGGTGTTAGAATTTTTAGCACCTGCGATTGCGAATGCTAAATAAAAATTTCCTGACACCAACGTGGTCTGGGTGAAATTGACCTTTATACAATTTGTACCTCGTTCTCCAAAACTAGTTGTCACCCTAGTCACAGGACAAGCGAGGAAAATTAGTCAGCAACTGCATTCACGTTTACTTAACTTGTTCGGCCTAACAAATAATTTGAAGGAAATACATGAAATAAAAAATCAAACTTGTTTCAATTGTTACCAAAACCACTTAATACTAACATTCTCATCATAATGCACTGTGACTTACACAAAACAAAAAAATACTTACCAAAAATAAATGCTGCGGTGCTTCTATAAATCGGTAACATAGAATCCTTACTTTGTGTAGAGAGACGTCCATCGCTTCGTGCCAACATGGCGTCCGCGGCCAGCCCGTTGCCATTCGACAGCACGTAAAAAACAGGTATTATACTGTAATGGTTAAAACAGTTTAAACACCGTGAACATGTAGTTTATCTACCGAAAATTTACGGTTCATCGCCCGTTGGCGTGCTTACGGTCCGTAAACCGTTTTAATACAGTTAAAACACCGAGAATTCACGGCAATTTTTTACAGTGTGGGAGAAATTATTTAACTATGAGTCAGATATAGCGCCACCTTCACGAGAATTCCACATCAGAATATTAAAGAGAAATGCAATCGTTTACCATAGCCCACAAAGTTGAAATCATTTCTATTATACTGAAACAGTTTTTTTTTATTTAATTCGACTGAAACAGTTTTTTTTTCATTCAATTTCAAAAGGTCTGGTCTAAACAGCTAATCAATTTGTCTACATTATCCCGCGGTATTTTATATTTCCGAGATTTGCCTAAAATGTTTCTCAAAATTTCTTCAAAAACTGCATTGTGAAGTGTCGATTCAACATTTTGAGAGCAGATTGTTGGTATGAACTCGAGTTGCTCCCTGTTGATTCTTTACGGTGTTCTGCATGCCGAAGTACATCTGGTGTGTCACTGCGGAGAGACGTGTTGCTCTGGCACCATGATGTTTGGCTCTCTATCATAATGATACTACCCGTAAGATAGGTCCAAATGACGTCGTAAATTTCTTTGTCGAGTTCCTCATTATTCGGCTAACCATTTGACATTGGAAATATTGCTTCAACTTCACTTTCTGCGACTGCGTCGAAAAAGAAAAGAATGTTAATTGAAAACTTTAAGCAACGTTAATGTAAAAATGGTAAAGAAAACCAAAGCAAATCTTTTTGCGACTGTACATTGATATATTTTTGAAAATAAATATAAATGGTGTTTCTTTCATACAGATCAAGAAATCTCTTATTTTCTCCTGCCATCTTAGAAATCAGGGTATTTAATGCAAAACAATTACACCATTTATTTTAGCATTACGTTATTAACATCTGTGGTAATTTTTATCATCCCATAGATGTTTCATCATTCTACAGGGTGCTATGCGAATTAGTTCAGGATTTTCACGTGTTTGTTTGTTTGGAGATATTAGTGAAGAACTAAAGAAGGCACAGCTGTAAAATTAACAGTCTGGTGCTACGGATTAACATGCGTCCCGTCTGATGAGCGCGTTGAGACGAATGTCATATTCGACAGTTGAGTAAAGGTTCATGAGTTGAAAATCAGCATTAAAACCATAAAAATCCTCCACATGTGAAAACATTTGTTTTAAATACTTTATTTCAATTTATTTCCGAGTGAAACTTGCGTAGTAAGAGCAATCATGGAGAATAATTACTGTTCAGACAAAATGAATTTAATATGTTAACTTCATACGAAATTATGACAGCGGACACAAAATGTATTACAAAATACCAAATGATTGCGCAATCTTACACGTTTTATCATGTGTTTACAAAACTCCCGCAACTCCGAGGCTAACAGCAATCAGAGGGAGAATTCAAGCTTTTCAAGACACACTTTTATCGTCGAAAAACAAGGGATTTAATTTTGACATTATCTCATGGTCTATAAAATAATACTAAACAGTAATTTGTTTATGTACACGAATCAGTGTTTATTAGAATTATTTTATCTGTTCTATTCAGAAACCATGCTTAAACTTGCAAGTTCATACCCTGCCGATATCCCGATTTTCGTTACATATCAGTTTTAGTATTCCTCAATCCTGTGCTAATGTAATTAACGAAAATTAATTTGTAGGTTGTATATTCAGTGTAAGAGGACAAAATTTCCTTTAAGTAATACAGGTAATGCAAGTATTTAACTATGGAGGAAAATGGAAGATGTAGTTTTTTCTCTCACGCCTTCTTTTAGTTCTGGGTAAATCACCCCACTTCTGTGCATCGAGGCTTTTGACCCTGCTCTGAAGAATAATCAATCGCATCCTTGAAATCAAGGTTTGCAATGGAACTCAAAGAGCGTGAGAGCAAATACAAGTCGTAAAATTTTTCATTTCAATTAATGCAGTTTTGTATTGAACTTATGATTATTGTTATTTTAACTGTCATTTCATTTAGAGCACCAGGATATCTTAGTATAATCCAGAGGATAGTAGTTACTCTTTATTTTTATTATCAGTGTATTCAAAGCACAATTTACATGAGGAGGTGAAATGTTTTCGTTTTGAATAACAGCAATTTCTCTGAATTCTCTGCAATAAAATACACCCTCATCTGTAATTGTTGCTTGGCTTACATTAACCAAATCCATTTGAAATTATGTATGTTGTACGTTTCGTAAAACTTTTTAGTTTAAAACAATGCATATTAATATTGAAATTTCCTCTACCTAACTTAATAGGGTGAGTCAAAAGTTCGTCCCGCTTTCAGTAGAACTGTTTAAAGATGCTAAAACGCCATGCACACACATCTGTATTTGCAAATAACACGTAGAACCTCAACATCTTCCGATTCTTGCAGTTTTTTTCGTATCATACTGAAAGTGTGATTTAGAACATTACTCATTTTCAGAAACTAGTGCTTCCCATTGACGAGTACTGGGTTGCTTCGGAGCAGAGCATTAAAGCCACGTTGCATTTGTTGAACGTAGATGTTCTCCTCTTCACCGGGATCAGTAGTTCTTACTGGGTGTGTGTGTGTGTGTGGGCAAAGGATCCTCCAAATTCTATTAAATGCACATGACTCCTCTCTATCCGCCGTTTCTGCACCACTGGCTGTGCTTATAGAGTAGCTACTGATCTTTTTATCCCCTGGAAATACACGACGCCAAACGTTATCGTCCTGTGAATTGAAGACAAAACTGCCGCAGCCAGCAGTAGGTTGCTTGACCTTCGGGTTGTGAATTTATGCAGAACCATTTGACTGCACCTGGAAAGGAAAACAGGCTTGTGCAGGTGACAAACGATGGTGATTAGGAAAGCCGCAACTCAGCTGCCATTTCTTGTGCGTCGGTGCCGTGGGTCGCCGACAGAGCGCAGACCAGTGAGTCGGTGAATCGGGAACCATGCGATTGCACCTGGAAGAGAAAACCAACGTGGCTGGTGGAGGTTGCGAACGATGATGACTGTGGTTTGCCAGTTGCCTTGAACTGGCACTGGGTTTCGCCGTCACAGCTTCGACCTGGGAGTCAATGTTGGTGGCCGTTGAACGTCCTGACCTACACATGACTTCGAGACTGGTGTCCTTATCATTGAAACTTCGGAACGATTTTCTTACAGTACTGCAATCCACTGCTTCCATGTCTTTATCTGCGCAAATTTCATTCGCTGCGTCTGCCGTGTTTAACCAGTTTTATCCAATAATAAAGTAGTAGCACCCTCCGAACAGCATGATTCCGATCTTCTTCAATTGCACACCTTTCATCTCTACCTGGTTCGGTAACAAACGCACATCATCGGTTTTGTGTGTTTCATATCATCGAAGTATTCATTCGAAGCTGGCCCGTATTTTGCATTGTAGTAGAGGAAAAACATTATGTGGAACGCAAAACGGGTCGAATGTTTCACTTCCAGTGGATCATATTATCGTCCTTAATGCACACATACCTATTACCAAATATAAGTTTTGTTCAACAGGATCTATCACCGAAAGCTGAGTGACGAATAGAAGCTAAGAATTTCTTTATCTTATATATCCGACGTCGTATGTAGGATCAAATCGAAATCACTGGTTTTCGACAAAGGACACTACGCGGACTTGCAGTTAGGATTGTTCTTAATTCGAACACGTTTGCGGAGAAATTTTTAGTGTTTTTTGTTTTCATTGCCACACACTTCACCATTTTACTTGGCGAAAAAGCCACAGACGTTTATTTCCGCTTTTGCGGTGCGTTTTTTTTTTTTTTTGATTGGAGGTTTAACGACCACCGTGAGCAACTCAATGGGCTATAAGCAGTCGCCCGTCCCTAATTTAGGGTCACTGGTTCCAGGGAAGGGAGAGAGCCAGTGCCGTAAGACAAACACAACATCCATGCCTCACCGGGATTCGAACCCGGACCCCTTCGGACGAATGATCAGAGGCCGACGCCTTAGACCACTGCGCCACCGGGGCGGCACGGTGAGTGCGTTGACATCGCACAACGCTAGTGTACAGACAGAATTTGGGAAATAAGTGATTTCTCAACAGTAGGGGTATTTGAATACATGAACAGTATTCAAATATCACCTAAAATATTTTTTTTAGATTCACTCCCTGGTTGACTCCACAGATCGTTTTGTACAGAAACCTTTTAATAAATTCAAAAGCTGTTTTTTTTTATTGATGTGTTTCTATCGATTCTAGTGTTAGACAATTAGCTTTCGATTTCGTACAAAATAATTTCAAAAAGCAATGTCATCTTACTTTCGAAAACCGTCTCAGTAAAAAAAAAAAGGCAACTCAATATAAACAGTTCTACGTTGATCATAGAGCAGATCACATGTTGAGGATTTTAGGAAGGGGAGTGTCTTACCCCAGGTCTTAAACAACCCTTAGAAATAAATAGGTAGGAGATTTGGGCTAGGGTACCGGATAGGAAAGTGACACGGAAACGATGTAGAAAGGAGGAGGAGGACGCCCCTATTTATTCCCGCGGGAGGTGGGCAATACCCGGGGTCCCACGGCTTAACGTGCCCATCCGACGCACAGTGGGTATTTAGTGGATTGAACCTGAGGTTATCTCCATGGCAGTCACGAACGCTGACCACCAGGCCATCCGCGGCCCCAGTTCTACGTTGTTTTGATCCTTAATATACATATACTGTATATATACGATGATTGTACCGGAGATAATGGAAAAGGACGCATAATATTTTTATTAACTGACAGAGGTCGTTCAAATTGCACATGTTGGTAGAGTAACTCTCCCTCTATAGTTACCAATCTTATTCATTGCAGGCAAATAATGGATTCTGAGGAGAAACACCGTGCGGTCATTGCGTTCTTGACGAAGGAAGGTTGCAGGCTGCAGTAGCGCACATAAGGGGTGGCCAATGTGCCACGGGGCCCCAACCTTTCGGATGACAAAGCGGAAAATTGTTACGTCGAAGTTTGAAACAAAAAGTCACGGTACGCGATCTACATATACTTCTTAATCATGTACCGTATAATTATGACATACAATAGTTATAAAGGATAAGTTCTGTTAAATAAATTTAGAAAGATTAAACCAGGAAGAGAATTGCATTTACTGCTTCTTCTAATCATTTAACTTCCTTGTACTGCAACGTTATAAGTAACTCGACAAGAATAAATGTACAAAAACCAACCACCTTCTTAATTTTTACAGCACTTGACTATTTTTCCCGGTAAATGTAGGAGAGTCGCGCCCACCTTTGGTAAATTCTGTGAGCTACGGCCCACAGCTCCTCCTTCCTTCAGAAATTTCGGGGGTGCGCTACTTTGGCACGCTGCCCGACATCCACAGAAGGCTACAGAATGCTTACGGAGATGGCCTCACTGACAAGAGCAATGTGCACAGAGGGATGAAGAAGTTAAAAGTTTGCTCATATATTATATTTTGTTAAATATGTGAACTATAATAAATACATATATTCTGTATATTTTTGCACCCTGTTTACCATATTCCCACAACGCTGTAATGACCACTCCCCAGTAGACTTACCCAGGACTTGGAAACGACTTATAACAGCTATGAACCTACATAATATTTCTTGTTAAATATGCGAACTATAACAAATACATATATTCCGTATATTTTTGCACCCTGTTTACCATATTCCCACATGGACCTGGTATGTTTTCTGATTTAACCCTGAAATGATGGCAACAGTGCGACACCCTTGCGACGCTGCTCCATACTTGACACGTCATCATACACAGACGTATATATGGGAGCACACTGGCAGCAGAAGCTCTCCTCCATCTGAAGACGGGTACAACTGTCGACCCGAAAGTTTTTATGGGTTTTTAATCTTTTTAACTATGTATATATCCATCATATTTTAAAATTAATCTATCGTGCAAAGAGGGTGTATGTTTTTAATGTATTGTACATAGCTCGAAAATTTCACTAGTACTATCGATTCTTCACAGCATCGAATTATTGTGTTGTGCACTTTGGTGCAATTATGTGGAGTTTTGCTGCACGGACCTTCCAGTCCATCCGAGTGAAGCTCGCAAGGGAATGTACCCACCTCTCGTTCCATACTAACTGCAGGGACCTAAACGTTATACCAAAGCATATAAAGGTATATGCCACAGCATTATCAAGACGTGATAACCATATACTTCGAAATGCCGAAAGCAAGAGGTTACTATGTGCCATCCAAAGCAAGATATCTTACACGAAGAAAACGAAATCCTTGTCGGATTAACCATAATTCCAATGTTGTCAACCTAAGCGACCACGAGCTGAACCCCATACAGAACAGAGCTTTTGAAAGGGGACCAAAAGTTGCTTACCATGAGCATAACCCTAATGTCTTTAATGTTATACCGCAAACTGAGGCAATTATCACACGCCTTCTAGAAAATGAAAGGGACTATGAAAGAGTACAGATTGACAAATAACTGCGAAAAAACAGTAGGGGTCAAAAATCCAACTTGGATAAACTATATAACGAAGAAAAAGTCATCAGAAGTTAATTCGAAGTAGTGACGAAATTTCCACCTTGCCAGCTGATAAATCACACCAAGCAGTATTATTGAATAGAACAACATATCAGGATAAGATGCTTGAAGTCACTTCATCTATTCCGCACACAGTGGTAGAGCGGGATCCCACAAAATCCTCTTGTTCTGCACTGTCCAGATTAAAAAAATACTCATTCATTCCCGGATAGTTTCTCTAAAGCATCCACCACCACCCTCCCACCCACCCGGTTGTCGTGTGCCCGATATTGTTTTTTGATTGCAGGTTTAACGACCACCGTGAGCAACTCAATGGGCTATAAGCAGTCGCCCGTCCCTAATTTAGGGTCACTGGTTCCAGGGAAGGGAGAGAGCCAGTGCCGTTAGACAAACACAACATCCATGCCTCACCGGGATTCGAACCCGGACCCCTTACGGACGAATGATCAGAGGCCAACGCCTTAGACCACTGCGCCACCGGGGCGGCCGATATTTTTGGGCGTCTAAGAGTAGATAAGGAGGGGCATCATATTAGGCCATCGGTCGCGAGTTATGTCAACCCGACTCGACCCCTCGAAAAAGGTCTTGCACAGTACTTAGCAAATTTTGCTGTGAACACCCCTTATTCTGTGAAAAGTTCCACCGTAGCAATTGAAAGGGTTAGAACGTTTCAGCCACATTCTCAAATTTTCACCCTTGCCTCCCTAGATGTTGTTTCATTGTACCCTAATGTACCAGTGGAAGCCATCCATCTCATCATTAAGGCCAAACTTGCTCAGTCCCAAGTGCCCACATCTGAAATTGCAGCCGTTATGAATGTTGGACGTTTAGTTAAACAGCGTTCATACTTCAATTTCGATAATCGAATCTACAAGCAAGTTTAGGGCTCACTCATGAGTTTCTCCACTTTCAGCCGTACTCACAGAAATTCTGCTTCGATACATTGAGAACAAAGTTCTCAATCAGTTTCTCTTTTCCCCCAGCTTGTATATCAGGTACGTTGACGACATCCTTGTATTTTGGCCTCATACACAAGATAATTTAGCGAAGTTCATAGCCGACATGCTTTCATCTGTTTTTCCCTCTATCGGGCTCACGATAGAAACTGAATCAAACTACTCTCTGCCATTCTTGGACTTCCGAATCACCCGTAACTCAGTAACATATAATCTATCTTACTCAGTTTATCGAAAACCTACTGCTAGTAAGAGTCTAATCACATTTAACTCCTTACACCCATTACCACATAAGCTAGCAGCCATCAACTTTTTAATCAGAAGAGCTTTTACGCATTCGTCTGCTGACACCTTGCTTAAATCTGAAATAGATTTCATTTCTGGATTTAGCTGCCAAATATGGATATCCTACATACATGATTAACCGAGTCTATCGAAGAAGCTTGAATGATAGATCTACATGTTTGATCAAAGAACAAAAAACCAGCAAAAAGTTTTGTTCTTACAATGGAACAGTACCCAGACATTACTAATTTACTGACACGCACCTGTATGAAGTATGATGTTCATTTTGGCATTAGATCCAGAAATCTATTCTCACTTGTCATAAAAGACCGAGAACAACCTGATATTTTGTATAAATGGGGTGTGTATAATATACCATTAATAGATGTTTCCAATAGTGAACACGTAAGCAACTACGTGGGCTCTGCAAAACGTAGGCTTGAGACCCGAGGGCAGGAATATAAATAGTACATTCGCGTTAACTACAGTAACACAGCACTCGCCAGAAATGTAGCTCAAGAAACTGTTCTAGCAGACTGGAACATCATTAAGTTGTTACATACCCACTCATCAGTATACTCGTTGCATATAACTGAAAGTTTATACATCGAAGCTTTCGGGGATGGCTGCTGTAATGACTACTCCCCAGTTGACTTACCCAGGATTTGGAAACGACTTATTACAGCTATGAACTTACATAATATTTCTTGTTAAATATGTGAAATATGTATTACACTCACTCAGCCGAGACCGTTTTTGCATATACCGTTAAGAAGGCGGGACGGTGACTAAGGAATGAATTGAGTCATTAAATTATTTGCTAGGTACCACTCCCAGTTACACCGGCTCTTTCGTTGTTCTTAAGCTACAAGGAGAAGTGAAAAGACACCATATCTCTGCAACTGTTAGTCCCATTTCAAAAATTCTTTTTGCTTTTGGAAGCCTGAAACGTGCGAATGATGATCCTTCATTTCGTTTTTTCATACGATGCACAATTTCGCCACTAGAGAGAGCAAAAAGAAATGATGTCGAATTCAAAATAATTTTAAGCCATACCAAACAGAAGTTATCGCTCTTTCCACCTTAATAAGTGAATCACGGAAAAAATATAATCGGCCGCCACCGGGAATCGAACCCCGGCTCTTCCAGTTACGCGCCGGACATGCTACTACTGCACCACAGCGGCCTCGAATTCGCCAGACTCACTAGTGATTAACTGTCAAACCACATAGAAGGTTGCTTCATGGAACCCCGCACAGTGCTGGGGATTCACCAGAAGCAGCAACTGAACAAATGACTAAGAGGCGATGGAATAATAAATTCATGCACTCGACGTATATCAGGAACACTAAACAGAAGTCATCGCTCTTTCCACGTTAATAAGGGAGTCGTGGAAAAATTCTAATCAGCCACCACCAGGAATCGAATCCAGGGTCTTCCAGTTAAACGCCGGACATGCTACCACTGCACCACAACGGCCTCGAATTCTCCAGACTCACAAGTGATTAACTGCCAAACCACATAGCAGATTGCTTCATGGAGCCCCGCGCATTTGCTGCATTCCATCTTTTGTGAATCCCCAGCACTGTACGGGGCTCCATGAAACAAATGCTATGTGGTTTGGTAGTTAATCACTTGTGAGTCTGGAGAATCCTAAGTCTCTGTGGTTCCGTGGTAGCATGTCGAGCGAGTAACTGGAAGACCCTGGGTTCGATTATCGGTGGTAGCCGATGAGAATTTTTCCGTGTCTCGATTATTAACGTGGAAAGAGCGATGACTTCCGTTCGGTGTTCCAGATCCACGTCGAGTGTATGAATTAATTTTAAGCCATATATTTGCTTCTGAACGTCCGATTGAAAAGAAGTATTTTACCTTTCATTTCCATTTATGTCGAAGAGTATTTTAGATATAGTCACTTTTTCAAATTACGCATAGATTTTCCGATTTCGAGAGTAAAAGTAAATTGCGTTTTCCACGATATCTCTATCTCTATAACTCCGATTTTAACATTTTTTTCTTCAGCGGACCCATCTCCGGATGGGACATTTTTTTCCATATAATTTCTAATTTTTGGTGAAGAATGGTTTGTCCACCAAGTGGCGTATATGTTAAGTTCACCTTCTGATGCGTTTACCACTAAATCTGAGCATGTAAAATCTCGACTGAAAAAAAATCGTTCATGAACCGATGCCACTCACGTCGATAAACATTTTCGGAATATTTTCTTCTTAAAGTTTTGCATGGTTTCTCCGCCAGTGGGCGTAGATGTATATCTTTTTTTTTGTCAATATCTCCCCTTCTAATGGTCCGATTTGAAAAATTCCTTTTGTATTGAATAAAGTTTCCGGTGCGACATGATGTTCATACAATTTCAAAAATTTTCAAGAAAGTCATATATTTCCGCTAGTGGGCGTTAAGATAAATTGCATGTTCCCCAATGTTTCTGCTTCCAAACTTCCGATTTGAAACATTCTTCCTGTATCGCATACAACTCCTGATGGGAAATATTTTTCATATAATTTCTAATATTTGGTAAAGAATGGTTTGGCCACCAGAGGACGTAAGTGTTAATTTCTGCTTCTGATGTATTTGCAGCAAAATCTGAGTTTATGGAAGCTCGACTGAAAAAAACCTTTCCTGGAACGATACCGCTCACATCAATAAACCTTTGAGAATACTTTCTTTTTAAAATAATGCATATTTTCCCGCCAAGGGGCAAAAATGTATATTTTACATTTGTCGATATCTCTGCTCGTAAGAGACCAATTTTAAAAATTATTTCTTTGTTGGAGAGCGTTTCTGCTGCAAAATGTTTCTCATATGATTTCAAATTTTTCTTAACGCACAAGTATGCAACCGAGGTCGTACGCTCAAGATTCTGTTTACAGCAGTATCTGCGGGGATAAAAACCCGAATGAAAAACTTTTTTCTTGTCTGATACTACTGTTTTCCATACCGTTTCCATTGATTTTAAATAGGTTTGATAAATTAAATTAGCGTCGGAACGGATTCAAAAGACGTGTTTATTACACTCGAAAATTCGGTGTCCTTTTTCTTGTTACATTTCGAGTTAGGATAAGTTGAACACGTGTTCGTTCTTAGAGATTTGAGCTCTGTATTGAATTATGCAACTAATGAATCTTTTTCTATGTTTCGGATCAAAGCGTCTGTATCTTTCACTCTCTGAGCAGCCAATCACGGGATTGCGTGAAATCTGTATTACATAGCCGTACAGCATTTTCTAAACATGTGTTCCTGAAACACATGGGGTCATACACTTCCTTCCTTCCTAATCCCCCTCTCTCTCACTTTCTTTTACGGGGTCGCGGATTTCTAGTGGTCAACGTTCTTGACTGCCATGAAGGAGTCTCAGGATCGATCCCAGACAGGTACGAACGACTGAGCCACTAAAGACCTGCCGTGCGTCAGATGGGCACGCTGAGCCGTAGGACCCCTGGTTATAAATAAGAGCAGCTTCCTCTCCATTTCGACCTCATTCCGTGTGACATTCTTGTCGGGCACTGTAGCTAAAATCTTCGAGATTCCACCTGTTAAAGGTTGTTCAAGACCTGGAGTCAGACACTCCCTTCTTTCCTTCCTGAAATTCTCTCTCTCTCTCTCTCTCTCTTTCTTTATTTCTTTTACTGGGCTACGGATGGTTTAGTGGCCAACGTTCATGAGTGCCATTAAAAAGTCTCACGATCGATCCCAGGCAGGTACGAACACTCGCCCCATGTAGCACAGACTTGCAAATTAACGTTGCACTAACACAGAGCCACCGTAGGAAACAGTGGCTCAGCGTTGGGGTCTTTATTTGTTTTATGAAGCCGCTGATGGCCTAGTTGTCAACGATCGTGATTCCCAAAAAAATCTCAGGATCGATTCCAGCCAGGTACAAACGCTCGAGCCCCTAAATATCTGCCATGCGTCGAATGGCCACATTGTGCCGTCGGATTCCGTGTACTAGTCCCCGGATATAAATACAGGCTTCTTCCTCTCCCTTTCTACCTCGCTTCCGTGTGACTTTCTTGTCGGGTGCTCTAGCACATTTGTCCTAGCTTCCTACTTCTCAGGGTTGTTTAAGACCTTGGGTCAGACACTTGCCCCCTAAAATCCTCTGTATAAAATCTTTGAAAATCTGTTTTTTACGGGAATTTCTAACAGTGTTAGGACTGGTGAGAAATGAAACCGGTGTCCGTGTGCTTGCGTTAATAGATCCTTTGTTGCAGCCGCAGAAGAGGATGAAAGGTAGTATTTTTTGCTTTATATGTTCATGTATGTGTTGATAGCAGTTGTGTTGTACGTAGTCAAGTTACCGACAAACCGTACGAACAAAACGTAACTAATGAAAGACATTCTAAAACTCAGTGATTCATATGGCATGAATATAGACTTTTACGGAAAGGAACACATATGTATAAATCTTGAATTCATAATACAATTTTTGAAAGAGAAAACCGACGAGGATAGGTGTAGGGCACCACTATACAATACACAAAATTGAATTCGAAATGCGTCAAAACTGAGACCAACTCTTAACAAATGTATCAAATGCTGAATATTAAAATGCATTCTGCAATCTTATTTTAAATACGTGTAACCTACACCTTTCAGGAAAAATCTGTATGAAGTGTGAGCAGCCGAATGTTTGATATTTCATTTTACAACGGCTCTAAGACTTCCGGTGAAAAGGATGTCTTACAACAACGGCGGATCATGACCTGATACAGACAGCTTTGAAATTCAGCAAAACGTCGCTTTAAAGACTTTGGCCAGACACGGCAGCTATCTTTGCTGACGATCGTCGAATCTTGGGCATTTAAAGGGCCCGTCTAAAAATTGCGTTTTTAACAGTAACCTAGTAAACACAGCGGGAGCGGACACATTTTCCCATTTTAAACATAGCACAAATAGTATAATACAGTAATACCAAAGGCAGCACCTACCATCAAGTGCACGCATGCTGTTTATGAAAATCTTAAGTGTAAATCCAGCTTCATTTTCTTTAGTTGCCTCACTGTAACATTTACTAACTTTTTTGGTATAAGCCCAGGTTCTACTCCGACAATGTATGCCAGATAGCACTTCTCCTAAGCTTTAAAACAAGTGATATTGCAGTTCTGTCTCTCCCTTAGTTCAAGAGATAGCCCCCTGGTATCAACTCCTTTACATACACTGACCCCTTGGTTTTTTAATATGAGTTCGTACTCGTTTTCCTGCTGCACAACTGCGCTTGGAACAGGAGAAAGTAAAGCTACCTTTCACCTTAAGGTTTTCATAATCAGCATGCATGCATGCATCTGATGCTACACGCTGCCCTTGTTATTAGTGTATTATACCTACTCGTGCTATGTTTAAAAGAGATAAATGGGTCCAATCTTGGCTATTTTCTAGATTACTGTTACAAACGAAATTTGCAGACGAGCTCCTTCGAGGTCCAAGAGTCGGCAGTCGTCACCAAACGTAGCTGCCGTGTTTTTCCGAGATCTTCGCCGCCAGATTTCGTTGCATCTTACGGTGGCTTTCAAAGTTGTCTGTATTAGGACATTACCCAACGTCGTAATTAAAAAGAGAAAGAAGCACACTGCAGGTTCTATCATAGATGAAGTACAGCCTTCGTAATTGTGGATTATGTAAACAAACTTCCAATGAGGTTTGAAAATACCTTCGTACAAGCAGAACAAGGAGTAAATAATGCATGTTAAATGATTTCAAGTTTTGGATTGAATTTTAGTCGACGACCATCAGTATAATTTAAGCGCTACCGCAAAATGTTTTATCTCTTTCTTCGAAATCTTTCGTTCACCTAATGTTTCTTTTTTCACGCTTATGAATTATTCATTTCTGCTTCGAGCTGCGTTATTGGCGCACACATTGTGTTTTACACAGCTTTGCTGGTGCCCACTCAATAGCATGCATATTGACAAGTTTTATCTTTACTAATGCAATAGCGCTTGTTTTTATAGTTTTTTCACCTCATCCTTTGCGCAAATGACATCCAGTTCAGATTTGTTCAGAATGCAGTGAATTTAGTCTACATTCATAGTGTTTCGGTTTAGAGTGATGAAATTTGGCCTTTGCAAACCCACCAACATGTAACAAAAGAGGTTAATAAAAAGCCAATTTACGCCATCGTAGACTATTAGTAGAAAAAAGAAAGTTTTGACGGAATGTTAAATACTAAAATTTTGCCTCGAATTGTGATGTGGAACAGGACCAGCATAGCAATTGGTCATAAAAGTTTGAGTTAGAAACTTGACCCAAAATATAAATTTTTACATTTAAAGTTGTAGTTTCAGTAAGTAAAAGGAAAGAAAATGGGCAATTTACCGGAGCCAAATCCTGAATCTGATGAACAAGAAAGAACTTGAGTAGTTACTTTGTTGTCCTTAGTCGAAAGCGATGAACGTGTATTAAAATAAAGAGCAATTCTAAGAAAAAATTAAGAAGGATGTTCTTTTTTATGTTTCTTTTTAAAATATCAACTCTTCTTCACATGTTGATATTTCAAATGCAATTCTGTAATCGTGCGTCTTATTCTATAATCAAAAATGGTGTTCCGATGCCAATAGTTAAGTCTTTAAAGCAGAATTATATATTGTTTATTCCAGCTTTGAGCTTCTTGTAGATGCATCATGAAATTGAATTTCAATAAACAAATACAAGACGAGTTGATCATGACGTACGACGAGAGTCCTTCGCCAATGGTAACTTTGATTTTCTAGTTTTGCATTTAAATATTTCAGAGGGTAAAAATTCAAAGTTATTTCCCAGTTCACTCAACTGCCTTTCCGACCAGGTACGTGTAATGGGCATTCAAATACTCTCCAGAACAACCGCATATAGCGTCGAACGAGTGTTCAATATTGCTACAGTTACGAGATCAGCTGACGATGAAGTTTATTTCAAATACTTATAATTTTTGTTTTTAAATATCATACTGACAGCAAGACAGAAGTGCAAACACCAGGTCAGGGATACGTAAATTTGAATAAATAATGGAAATATACAAAAATACGGATAACTGTGAGAAATTTACTTGCTTCTAAAGTAAATTCAGCGAAATTTTCCGAAGAAAATACAGCACACAGTAGAGAATAGGAATTAATCATCATCATCATTGTCAACCATTATCAATCCACTGCTGGATGAAGGTTTCCCCAAGTTTCGTCCACAACGGTCTGTCTTCTGCCAGCCTCATCCATGTCACTCCCGCATACTTTCGAATTTCATCCACCCATCTCCCATGTGGTCTTCTTCTGGGTCTTTTCTTGTCCCTTGGAATCTTCTGGGTCTTTTCTTGTCCCTTGGTATGATCGAACATCCACCCTCGTTGGATGTTCTATGCACATTCAACAAAGGCCGTCCAACGAGGGTGCATGTTCGATGGTGGGACTTACAGAGTGAAGAAGGTACCAGTTCAGGACTTCCACCGTGCCTTCGAACACTTGTACGAAATATTTCATCGTCGTGTGGAGTTGGAAGGTGATTATTTTGAATCTGTATAAGTGACAATTCAAAATATAGTCTGTCGTTTTGATATAATCATCATCATCATTGTCAACCATTATCAATCCACTACTGGACGAAGATCTCTCAAACCCTCTTCCACAACGGTCTGTCTTGTGCCAGTCTCCTCCATGTTACTCCCGCATACTTTCGAATTTCATCCACCCATATCCCATGTGGTCTTCTTCTGGGTCTTTTCCTGTCCCTTGGAATCCAATCTAAAATTTCGGCTGTCCATCGATGGTCTGTCCTTCTGGCAGTATGTTCAGCCCATTGCCATTTCAGGGATTTTACTCTGATCATGATGTCCTCCACTCTTGTCATTTTTCTGATCCATGAGTTCCTCTTCTAATCTCTCCTGGTTACACCAAGCATGCACCTCTCCATGCTCATTTGAGTTGTCTGCAGCCTTTGTATGTCTCTTTTAGTTAAGGTCCACGTCTCTGCACCATACGTAAGCACTGGAAGGATGCATTGATCAAGTACTTTTCTTTTAAGACATAATGGCATATTGCTCATGAAAATTATGCTGTTTCTTCCAAAAACACTCCAGGCAAGTTTTGTACGTCGATTAATTTCTTCATCAATGTGACCCTCACTTGATATCTGCTGTCCAAGATAAACGTACGTGTCTGTTATCTCTGTTATCTCTAGCTTTTCTCCATCAATCAATAAATCTTCATTTCTTGTAAATGCATTGAACATCAATTTTGTCTTCTGAAAGTTCATTTTAAATCCCACTTCTTTACTCTTGTCAGCAAGTTCCTGGATCATACTCAGCAGCTCTGATGGGGTAGTTGCAAAAATGACTATGTCATCGGCAAAACGAAAATGGGTTAGATAATCTCCATTAATTTTTATCTCTTTGTTTTCCCAGTTCAGTGATTGAAAGACATTTTCCAATGTGGCATTAAAGAGGTTTAGAGATATGGTGTCACCTCGTCTCACTCCCTTTCCAATTTTTATGAGTGTTGTATTTTCAAAAAGCCGAATCTTTGCACTTTCATTTTCATAGATGTTATTAATATTATTAATGTATGTATCTTCAATACCACAGGATTTCAAAGCCATTGTAACTGCAGATGGTTTCACCGAATCAAGGGCTTTTTCATAATCAATAAAAGCCATGCACAATGGAAGTTCATATTCCCTCGCTCTTTCAATTATTTCTCTCAGTACGTGGATATGATCTATTGTGATGTAGCCACTCCTGAATCCAGCTTGTTCTCTCGGTTGAGCCATGTCAGTGTTACCTTCAAACGGTGTGAAAGAACTTTAGTGAAGATTTTAAAAACTACTGATAGGTGGCTGATATGTCTGTAGTTCCTGAGATCCTCAATGTCACCTTTTTATGTAGCAGGATCATTGTAGCGTTGTTCCAATCCTCAGGAATATTCCCTTCATTAAGGCATCGAGTGAAAATTATGGGCGAGTATTGTTTCAATTTCTCCACTTGCTTCTTGTATGATGTCTACAGTAATTCCATCTTCTTCTGGAGCTTTTCCCCGCTTCATGTTCTTGATTGCATGTGCAACTTCTGCTTGGACGACTGGAAGAACTCTGGTACTGGTACCCTTCAGGATGTCTGGAGTACATATATCATCCTTTTCAGATAATTTGGAGTAGAAATATTTCACTCTTGTCAAGATCTCGCCTGTGTTTCTTGTTAAAGAACCATCTTCTATTCTCAGAGCCATAATCTGTTTTCTTCCCTTACTGAGATGTCCCTTTGCTATCTTTAGGCTTTGGTTGTTTTCAATTGCTTTCCTCACTAGCTCACAGTTGAATTTCCTCACGTCTTCAGTGATACTTTTTCGTACTGTCTTGCATAGCTCTATATATTCCACCTTGGAAGTCACATCTTTAGTTGTCCTCATCTCTCTTCTTTTTTGCATCAACATTTTGGTTTTTCCTGATACTTTGTTCATATGTAACTTGTTCTTAGACCCAGCTAATTTTGTTGCTGTTTCCATAAGAGCTTTGGTTACTTTTCTGTTAACTTCAGAAATATCCACTTCTTCCAATGTTAGGCCTTCTAAAGCAGAGAATCTGTTCTTCAGTTCCAACTTGAAGGTATTATGGTGTTTTTTAAGGTTGGTCATGTCAATACATTGTGTTTGTCTTATGAGCTTGCCACGTTCGAGTTTAGCGTTTAGGTGCATCTTACATCTCACCAATCTATGGTCACTACCTGTGTTGAACTTGTTTAGCACACTGCAGTCTTTTATGACAAATTTTTTGTTACACATAATAAAACCAATTTCACTTGTCATCCCATTTGGATGTCTCCATGTCCATTTCCTGTGTGGCTTTTTCTTGAAAAAGGAGTTCAAGATGAAATACCCTTCTGCCTCAGCAAACTCAACGAGAGTATTTCCACGCTGATTTCTGTAGCCGTGACCGAATTTACCTACTGAAGTTTCATTCTGTTGCCGTTGCCCTATTTTTGCATTGAAATCTCCCATAATTACCTTCAAGTGCTGCTTACCTTTATTATTTAGATGACGAATTTCCTCATAAAATTCTTCAATTTCTTCTTCAGGATGACTTGTGGTGGTTGCATAAGTTTGAATTTTCTGAACCTGGTATCTTCTCGAGAGTTGGCTAACGAGTCGTGCAGCTCTGTCACAGGAACGTTCAACTTCTACAACTTTATCCCTCAGTTTCTTGTTTATTATAAATCCAACACCACTAGTTCTGCCAGTATCTGTCCCACGATAGTAGAAGAGATGTCCACTTTTCTGTTCAAGGAGATCTTCTCCTTTTCTCCTTACCTCACTTAGCCCGACGATGTCCCACTTGATCCTTTGTAGTTCCTGTTCCAATTAAAGAAGCCTTGAATCAGAAGATAGGGAGCGTCCATTATACGTAGCCAAGTCCAGCATCAGATGGCAGCCTAGTCCAGTCCTCCGGGGATTCTTAGCACACTCTGCCTTCATGTCGCACTGGCCGCTACCTTGGACAGGTACATTCCAGCTGCCGGAAACTGAGGGCCAAAATTTAAGTTGTGGAGTCATTTTGGAGGGGTTTGTCCATAACTCACCACGCTGGCCAAGCGGTTTGGTGAGTGTGGGATAGCATTTCCTCTAATCCAGATGGTATAGTTATACCGCTGTTGGCGGTAGTCAGAACCCTTTTAGTGGGAACAGGATGCACTACGAGAACGCGGGGTTGACATTTGTCAAGGAGAGGCTGTGATGTTACGCATCACCTGACCTTACAGAGAATAGGAATTACCGTTATATATATGAATACGTTCAGTTTAAGATGAGATCAAAAGAAATGATGTCAGCCCAGTAGCGCCGTGGTCTTAGCGCTGACTTCTAATCATTCGTTCGAGATGGAGCCGGGTTCAAATCCCGATGAACCATGGTTATTTTGTTCGTGTTCAGACACTGTCCTATCCCTGAACCAGTTACTCTAAACTTTGGACGGGCAAAGTGCTGATAGCCCATTGAGTTGGTCATAGTGGTCGTTAAACCCACAAGCAAGTAAACAAACAAAAACTGATGGTTATAATTCTTGGATTTCCAACGTAAGTGGAGAGACATCTTTCACTGTGAATTTCCTATTGTGCAAATTATGAATATCTAGCAAAATAAGATGCAAATGCGAAACAAATTCGCACGACAGGATAGAAATAACAACTGTTTTAATGTTTGTGCGTTTTATGTATTTTGGTAGGTCTTATGCGCATTTGAGTACACTTTGTTTAATGATTCTGAAAATATTCAAGTAATACATGGAAGAAATATTCAGTTCAATCCGGTGGCGGGGGTTGAATACGTGCTTACGCGTGTAGCACGCTATAATTATTTTGAATTGCGATTCATATTAAAACAATACGAATTGCAATTCTATTTTTTTGCGGAAAAAACGTTCGTTTGTGTGATTTATTGCCAGCACAAAATCTTATTTTAAAGCCAAAGGAAGCTATTTTTTGCCTATCGATCTTTTGTGCTACGTGGACGGCAGCACGGCCATATTAGTGTAGCTACCACTGCGGTCTACGTTACACATCCTTCCAGCTCGCTGAACTCCTCTGAGTGCGGTAGCCAGCCGGAAATTACAGTGAGATCCCCCTCCCCTCTTTCTCCTATCGCAACTGAAGGCAATGCAAAGTTTTACCAACAATTCCTACAGGATGCGGTAGTTGATCAAAACAGAAAGAAAGTTTATCTGATTGTTACCGTGCTCTCAAGTAATTTGCGCGACCAGTTTAAGTCTTTTTATGCGCTTCTATTTTTTGTTCTTTGTAACGAAATCGTCGTAATCTTCTAATTTATTGAATGGCGACTGCAATTAATTCAGAGATTATTTGATCAAACGGTCATTTTCTTCAAAAACTTTAGAGGGGAAAATTTAAGTAAAATCCTTAAGATCATAAGTAAAAGTAAAAATGAATGTTAAGTAAAATCCTTAGGATTCGTGATTTTTGGAGTGGGCCTAAAAATTAAAGTTTGATCCATGTGCAGTTATTTATATTTTTTGCATTTCATAAACTCTACATAGTACAATACGTAGAGTAATTTAGTTAATTTATAGTTAAGTTCTTCAAAAGTACATTGAAGATCGCCAGTAATAAAATTGCAAGGCTGAATGTAAATTGAACAAAGACATCGCAATAATATTTCCCATTAAAAGTACAGTACTGCCATGGAATCAGTGGCCCTAAATTAGAGACGGGCGACTGCTTATATCGCATTGAGTTGCTCATGGGGGTCGTTAAACATTCAATAAAAATAAATAAAAAATACGGGAATAAATAAAAACGTATTTTTCAAAAAACGTGAGCAAATAAATATTTTTTTTAGATGTTCCAGAGCTAAATATGCTTTCTCGGCAGTTGAGGTCGTAGTAGATTAATTTATCCGTATATTTTATTAGGCTTTACATTTCACTGAATATATTGTTTTGAATTTAACAGCTAACACGAAAATGGAGATTAATGTAATTACTAACTCTAAAAAGCTGAAGAAAATGGTTAAAAAGTCATATAAATTTGTGTATAATTATAGAAAACATCTGGAGGTACCTTAATTTTTCTGTATTTATCTTTTTTTTATGGCGGATGGTGGAAACTAAGCCAGTTGAATCCCAATTCCAAAGTTACTGCTGGAAAAAGGAAAGGGGGGGAGAAGTAAGCCGTAGCACGCTCAATTTTAGAGGCACGAGCCGCCACTGGTTGTAACTCTTACCCAAGTAGAATGTGGTGCGCAACACGTTTAGTGAGGCATTAACCTCCGTGCACTCCTAAACTGTAAGCTCTGAGTCTCCCGTTATCTATTAATTCTTTCATTTACCATTCCTTTAAAAAAATAAACAGGAATATGTAGGCTCAGGAACGGCTCTTACCAAGGGGATTGTGGGATCCATCTCCACTCGAAGTTTAAAAGCCACAGCGTTTTTATTCATCTGTTTATTTATTTTTAATAGCAAATACCTAAAATTTCCACAGATTTAACCGTTCTGTGAGTCTGCTTTGACTCCCAGCATTCTTTCTCTCTCACACTCTGTCTCGCAGTGCCATTTCATTATCGCCTTCCCAAATCGGGCATGCTGTGTCCTCTTTCCTCGTGATTTATGAAAAAAGAGACTACAGCGAGTAATCTCCAGCTTTAAGTGATGTTGTTTCCAATCCGCCGATCAAAACTTCTCAGCGCTCGAAACGTTTTAATAAGCGCGCTTGCGCAGAATGCCTAAGTGGGATAATATCGGCCGTATCTCGACCTGCAGAGTTTTGAAGAAACACGTAGAAGCCGCCAGATCGATCTACAGAGGTTTGGAGACTAGTGTCACTTATATCTCCCTGTGACTAATTCAGTGGTAAGAGGGGTTAGACCGCTGTGTCTAACCTGAGATTCAATTGTAGATGTCTGAAGTTGTAAAGCATGAGCTCTAAAGATAAATTTGTATTTACCGAAGCATAAACATGATCTTCATATTAAACTTTTGCTATTATCCGCTAGAATAAAGGAATATTATAAACGCTTTATATTCTAGCGTTAGTCTGAAACACATTTTACGTCGTCAGCTCATATGCATTTTAATGGTTACGAAGACACTACTTTAGGTTTCTTTTCCTCCGTGAAAATTGCAGTGTGTTAGTAAAATTCCTTTACTATAAAACTAAGTGTTTATTAAACCAATTCTACTGCTTTTAAATTTCGTTTATGATTTAAAACAATCCAAATCTTGAAAAACGAACAAGGTTCCACTAACGCTTTCCTACCGAAAATTGTCTGCGTTGCATAGTCAGGCGAAAGCTGGAGGTACTACTTTCACCGCGGAAGCATATAAATCCGGTTTCAGTTTGTTTGCGGGGGAGGAGTTGAAAATAGCGCCTATTCTTATTTCTTACCTGCATGCTGCACCAGGTGGGGGCCATTTCGATCTGCAGTTGAAATGTCGGTTTACCGGATATCGATTTTTGATTTTTCCTTCGAGCACGTTTCTTCTGCATCCATCCATTCACTTATACATTTTCGTGAACATTCTTGTATAAGAAATGGCTATTTAACATTTCTTTTGTTTTCTTTCAGATATTTCTTGATAGCACAAATCAGTCTTTTCAACTAAAAATGACCCCTGGAATTCAAGCCTTGAAAAGGGTATTTACAAGCTGGATTAGTAGTAAAACATCAGCCTCTAAGAATGATGGTTATGCGCAAACAAATAAGATAATTAAGGAAAGAACATTCCAGATTTTCAATGCCATTATTCATTTCGTTTTTATACTAGCTGATTAAATTATTAAAAATAACATAAAAGATTACGGAAAAATGACTTTCAAAATATGCAGATAGTTCAGATTGTGATCCAAAAGTGTTACGATGTGATTTATCGAAGCTCTTACGTCGATGGCTAAAACCTTACACAATTTTGGGACGCTGCAGTTTCCAATGTAACGCTTAGTCTGAAAATTACAGTAATTAGAAAACACATTACAAGTAAAAGTTCTTAAATAAACTTTAATAACAATGGCTGAATTTCATTTGAACTATTTTTTTTCAAACAACTGACAGAATGGATTTCTTTAAATGGAAGAGTGCTGTCAGTATTTAATTAGAAAAAAATAGGTGTTAAAATTTAAGTAGTCAGGATCAGTAGATACTTTTGGATATACAAATAATTTTTAAAGCAGTTCTGTGTTTTAAACTAATTATCTTTCCTTAGCTTCTCTGATAGGACGAGCGTATGAAGCGGAGCTGTTCTGTTGTAGGTTCATTGCAGCTACGTCAAAAATATTTGGATCTTAGCCCTCTGGAATCTATATATCCTTCTACACATGATCTTGGAACGCAAATTAAAACCACACTGTGTCTTGAGCTATTTTAATTTGAAAATTATAACTGCTTCCTTCATAGGGAACGCAGAGCTGTCTAAAGCATCTTTTCTGAAGAAAGAAAATTCAGGACATTTTACCTGAAAATCCGTTTTCACCCTTTAACCGGCTATCTTCTTCATAGGTAGTTCGTGAAACGACAAAGTCCGATGCACGGTACGCTCCGTATTTCAAAGCTCAGAGACAAACACCTGTTAACCTCATTCTAACTCGAAGAACTTCCTCATATCCACTGAAAGCTGTCCGAATTTCTTTACCACTTTCTGTCGGAAACATTACACAAGCAATTGAGAAACCAACGTACATTTTGTAATTTCTGCGCCGAAGAATTCTGAGAATGGCAAAATGCAAAGCCATATTAATAGTTGTTTTATTTAATAACCTAATCTGTTGGTGGAAGTGACGATAAACAACGGAATAGCCAATTGAAGCTGAATTGCTTATGACTCTTTGGTTTAAGGTAAACTCACGGGCGGCGGAAGGTAGGAGACACTGGGGTCCGTACCCCCGTGGAATTTCGTAGTCCCGTCCCCTGGGGGAAAGTCTTCTTACGGGACATCTGAAAAAATTGTGGTGCATATATGATGTAACGTGTTGTTGTTTTTTTATGCAAATTTTCTGGAGACTCTCACCACGTTTCGCAGTTTTGTGGAAATCGCTTCAAGTATAACTTTGAACAAGATTTTGCACATATAAGTTGAAAAGGTAACTCAGTATTGTGTTTTTCACTTTAAAAAAGTTCGTAAATGGGCTGGATATGTTGCTAGAGGAACTGACTACTGTTGGAAAATTGCAAATTGGATGCATAAGGACAGGGAAAGACCTAGAAGAAGACTACGTGGGAGAGGGGTAGATGAAATTCGAAGGCATATTGGAGTGACTTGGAAAAGATATGCTGAAGACAGAAAGTTTTAGAAGAGACTTTTATTCAGCAGTGAATTGGTGATAGTTGGCGATGATTTGTACTAGCACCTGTCTATATATCCCACAGTTTTCTCTCTCTCTCTCTCTCTCTCTCTCTCTCTCTCTCTCTCTCTCTGTTTTAATTGTTTGAACTCTCAGAGAAGTTGGTCCCCCCTGGAATTATTGGTTTCCGCCTCCCGTGATTTGAGTTATTTCTCCGGTTTCGTGGCGGATATAACACAGGTGGCCAAAATTATCAAAAGAAGGACGAAGAAATTTTCTTATTGTCCAAACGTGCTGTCTAATTTCATTCATCAATCTTTTTAACATAATAGTTTCTTGGGTCTTCGGGTTTCCAATAAAATTTATGTGTTGAAAGTGAGGTAAAAACTGTTAGATATTAATAATAAGAAGGCACGATGGAAACTTGCATACAGTGTTTGTATATGTTATTTGAAGTTAAAATTTCTGTTTGCCCCTACATGAAAATTAAGCTATGGGCGCCCATGAACCTATGGTTAGTAATGTGGGCACTTTTCTCTGCGATTTGCGAAATTAGCAATGGGCGAAACAGTAGACGTGAAATACTTTGGTAGTAGCACTGTTTTGCTAACATTGTAGCGAAACGCCATGAATTATATCAGCAAATGGCGTTTGGGCTCTGGAGGAGGAACCACGCTATGTCACATGTTCGAGAAGCTAACGGCCTTCGTCTTTGGTTGAGGCGGCCATCCTTACGAGATGGATGATGCGTCGCTGTTTATCGGCATTCTGTGGAGGCTGTATATAACCAGCATCTGGTCCGAAATTTGGGACCATTAGCTCCAGAGTAAAGACACAGTCAGTGCAGTAAGGTAAACACGCCACATAGGCCTCATCTGGCACACAAACCAGGGAGCGGGCACAACCAGCTAGCTACAAACCTAGGGCTCTGATCACTTGTCTACAGGAGTGGCTATTTTTAAGACGATCTGAGGTAAAGGGACTAAATTTGGATCATCATGAACTAATTATGTCCGTTATCTGAAACTTTTCTACCCTCCTCTGTTTTTCTTTTTAATTTCAGAAATTCTTCGCTGATGTACGTTTTTGTTCCGGAAAGGTAATATTATCTATACTAATGTTTTTCTATGTCGGGTCTGTGACATGTCTGTTGAGTTTTTAAGCAGTGAAACATTTGTTATTACAGATATATCGCAAATTTATTATACATGTTTAACTGTGATCAGAATTCTGGTACTTCTGCAGTGTTTCTTGTTCATTTGAGTTGATTTCCTAAACAAACTGAAGAATTAGACATATATGCAGTAAATATTTCGTAATGGAACAATACTTTACGCTGTTTGAGAGCGTAAACCAGAAGAATAGTTTGAGCATTTCATACTTTGAAATGCGACCAGGCTACGATTAAAAAACGAGCCCTGATTAATCATGTAGGATGTAGGCTAGGCACATATGTGTGTCTTTTCTACATGATTAATCAGGGCTCGTTCACATATTGCGCTGGTTCGTTATTTTCTGTTGCGCATGAATTTAAGGATTACATTCCTCTAGTAAGAACCATCACCTATCCTACAACTCCGGTTTGTCTCGTCACGCATTTGAATGATTTGATATCTGTACTCAGAAAATAGTAGTTCCACTTTTATGCATGTTTCTATTTTCTTACAGGCATTCACGCATAACTCCAGGAAATTTACAAAAAGTGTCCAAAGGGAATGATAAATTCTACGTATGCTTTCTGCTTGGATTATTAATGATTGTCTGCTGTTTAAGATATGAATGTCGGACGTATCGAAGTGTTGTATGCAAGAGTCAAGGTCTGTCACCACACAAACAAGGCTGAATTGTTAGTTGTTGGTCTGCGCGTTGGCAGTAAGAATACATCTCATGTAACTGGAAGGTGAAAAGTTTGTTTGTTTCCCGTGCATGTCTGTCTAGGAGAATAAAGAGTAGTAAGCATATAGGCGTAGCATCGAGGCAGCTGTACGTAGAGAAACGTGTATCCTCCTACTTTAGAAGAATTAAATGCGAGGGAAAGCCTACGATGGGACAGCAAATATGAATTGGAGGTTTAATGAAGTCGCTACGTAGTTCAAAGAGGAAGAACCAAGAGCTGTACACCCAATCACTGTTGTGTTCACCTTTTAGATTTGGATGTGACTAGTTTTTTCTTTAGAAAGTAAAATCACAGCAAAATGCTATCATTGCAAAGATCTCGTTATACAGCATTTTTAATGTATCAGCATAAATATTAGTAATATTTAAAATACTTTTTTTTAAATATAGAGGACTTTACTTTCAGAGAGCTTATCATCTAATCAAAAATACGCTAGACCGTTCGTCATTGTTCGCAATCAGCAGTGATTGCACAGTAATGCATGACAAAAAATAAGTGTCATGCGCTTAAAAGACTAATATTTTATGACATCTACGGAGAAACTGGTTTCAAGAATTATGGCGTACCTACCTCACAGGAAACGCACATGTCAAGACGGCAAAATGGCAGCGACAAACTTCGTCGGTGTAGTTTAATTTGGAAAACATTCGGCTCCGGTGCAGAAGGATGAGTGTTCGGGCTCCTCCACTGGTAAATTTGTGATTTCACATTGGCATCCGAATGCAAAACGGTATCTACTGGCTGTTAGGTTCTTCTAAACAATATGTGATGTTCGTTCTACACATAGTCTGGAAATGTGTGGAACGAATGTCACACATTCTTCACAGCTTCAGAAATGTGTGATGTTTCTTCTACACAACGTCTGGATTTAGTGAGAATTCCTTCTGTTAGAGTGACCGCTCCTACATGCGGGGTTTGTCGGCTTACCCGGAAGCCTACGATTCTGTCCCAGCCCTCTCTCAATGCGGGATATACATAGTCGTATCCGAATAATATCACCCCCTACCTAATAATGAGAATAACCACTTGTGGCCCGGATGACAGCGGCGAGATGGCGTAGCTTGGTCGCAATGAGGCCCTGGAAGATTGCCCGAGGCACACGTACCCGATCGTACTGCAGCAAAGCACTGAGATCCCGGAAATGACGTGGGTGTGGGTCGGTACGTCAAACCTGTCGATCCAAATAGCCACACAAGTTCTTTATGGTATGGTGGTCTGGCGATTTAGCCAGCAAAAGGAGAACAGAGGCATCACTGTCGTGTTCCTGGAAACAGTTACGCATCCCCTTAACGACGTGGCACGGCGCATTGTCCTGTTCGACACCATCACCACCATCACTACCTGTTAGGCACCATCCCTACCAGGGTAAACGTCCAATCTGAAGGGATGCCTCTGGTCAGCGAGCTGGATCGACAGGTAGTCATTGACGTTCAGGGGACCCATCCAGTGGTACCAGCGGTCCCAGGTCATACCAAGAAAATATCTCCAAGACGTGCACACTGCCACCGCTGGCCTGTACTTGACTGACAAACGTGTACAGGAATCTGTTCTCGTGAGTCTGTCCCCGTAGACGCCACCTTGCGTCACTTCTGTAGAGCAGATACCTCGATTCGTCGGAGAAGGCAAACCTTTTTCCACTTTTCGACTGCCCAATGACGGTAGTCCCATGCAAACTGCAGGTGTCGTTGCCAATGGATCTGGGTTAACCTTACCGCCTTGACACAGCGTCGACTTGGATCTCTCTAGTGTCATCGGGGACACGTACCTGGATGCCCCAGAGTTCATATGCGTGGCCAATTGCTGCACTGTTGCACGTCGATTTTCCTTTACCAGTCGACGGAGGCGACGTTCTCCTCTAGGGGTTGATGGTCTTTGGGACTTCACAGTTAGGATGTCGGGATGTACTAGGTGTGCTAGCGGTCCATTCTTTGTACACATTTACTACAGCACTTCGTGATCTGCCACAAAGTCTTCTGTTTCTGAGATCCTTCCACCCTTGGCGCTGTAGACTATGATCATTCCTTTTCGAACGTCCGTCAGATCTCTAACCGCGCCAATCGTACTCACGTGACGCACTGCAGCTGATCTGTCCTGGCCGGCCCCTTATATCTGGGTGTGGTCAACCTTGTAACGTGCAGTCTGTAACGCGGCTGGGCGGGTACACCGTGGTTCCGGAAGTGGTCATATTATTCTGATACGACCGTGTATGTGATGCATCTACCTCAGAAGTGGCTCATATGTCAAGATGGTAAAGTTGCAGCGATAAGCTTCGTCGGTGCAATGCAATCGGTAGAGCAGTCGGCTCCGGAGATAGCAGATGCGGATTCGAACTCCATCACTAGCAAATGATATTTAATTTTCACATCCAAGGAATAAGAGAGGATCATTTCTTGAAAGGAAATGTTCTGATGCACATAATTACAAGTCAAAAGCTTATGGCAACTTTGAAAGCTTTGAGTATTTCCCTCAGATTTCCTACTCAGTAGTCATACAGGGAGGACACAGAGAGCAGTATAAGGCTGCAGTGAATTGTTCGTCCTTTGATTCTCGTGCTGCTTTCGAAACGAAACTATTTCTTTTTCCATTTGCAGTGCATCCTCCTGAAAGAAAAGTAGTTTACTGCACGCCTCCTCCGTGATTTTGAGATACAAGTGCATAATAGAGTGAAAAATAAGGGGATAAAGATTAATTTAATGTCATATTATTTAGTATATCTAAAATGGAATACAGGGCATTTCAAGATCTTTATGATTTATTCTTCGTTTACAGTTTCAGGCGTAAATTTTCTCTTAATAACCATAATAATATGATTTTGTTTTGTTCTCTGCTTCGATTGTAATCGAGCTCCCCATCTGACACACCAGCCCTCAGCCCACGACACCCCCTGGCTGCAACCCTGTACACTATAAATAGTGATAAAGTATTTTGATTACCAAAGACAATATTGTTTAAAAGAGAAAACTTGGAGTATACTTTTTGTATAAGTTAGTTTTCATAGATAAACTTTAGTTATTTATTTTGTAATAATTGCCTTTTAAATTTACATTTTATTTTCATTATGGCGGGGTTTTAATGTATGACCGGAGATCCCCAAATCCTAGCTACGGCTCTGCTTACCAAAACTGTTCACAGGGAAATTGACGTTTAAGAATATCAACGTAAACTGGCTAAACATTCCCGGAGTTTACAGAAAAAAAGAGAGATATAGAGAGATGAACTGATTGATTTGAAGCAGCTTTTGATGATACAGACAAAGAATGTTTTTTTTTCTTTGCATACTAAGAGATCATAAAATACCCGTTCAAAGTTTTGTCGTTATCCTCAGTTCAGCACCACTGACGCAAATTTGTTCCAGTATAATAGCAACACTGGTAGTTTGCGAAATACTAATTCCCTCCCTTAGGTGAGTGTTGTTTTCATTCGAAATTTCTGAATTTTAAAGTGAATCAGTGGCCGTCACTTGAAATTTAGAACTGCATTCCGGTGAGTCTTCCGCTCCTTCCTCATACTGATCCGATTAACTTGTAACCGTTAGATGACGTTATGCGCTGGTTTTGAACTGATTAATGTTATAAATGCATTGCAAGCAAAATGTATGGGTGATTTTGGAATTAAAGTAATAGTTGAGAAATTAGCTGTCCTTTGTAAGACATCTAATTTTTTTTGTGTGTTATGGAAGACAATAGAAAACTCCATTCACTGGCTATTAGAATATATTATTTGGTAAAACCTCAGAAAATACCCCAATCGCTTGCATTGTTTGTATGCCACTGAACGCAGATATGCGGCACCACATCATCCATACGGCGAGGATGACCATCCGAACCAACAAGGCTGAATGATGGTGTTACATCTCATGCTCTAGCACTTGCGCTTGTACACCGTTGGCTCACGGACTGATATGTCAACAACATCAGTATCGCCGGTGCTTCTCTTCTGCGATATTAACAATCGCCGAGTAATTTCCTGTACGAAAATGACCACATTAGTATCCTTAGGTGCCTGTAACTATCCTGTAGGAGCTCAGGAAGAGGAGGACACCGCCAGAGCTGTTAGCCAGGGATATACTTTCTTCAACATGGGATGCATGCCATCTGTGCTGCGTTCTATTTTCCTATCTGAATAATTTTGTACATAATTCAATGCACGTTCAGTTGATTATGAGGAAGGTGCCATGTCTCTGAAAATACCCATGAATAAAGGGTCAGGTAGGGCAGTCTTCCCCGGATTGTGTATCTGTGTATTTAACGGAAAAATACTATTTTGGGGAAGTACTTCCAAAGTGTTATGTGTATTCTTTCGCGACAGTTGCCGGTGGTTTGTTTCCGAGTGCCGCTAGGCGATATGTATAATAAATAGTCGACAACTAAATGCAAAAGAGAGTCGGATTTTCTTAGCCATTGTTAATCATCTACTGCAGGATGAAGGTCTCCCCAAGTTTCTTCCACAAACGTCTGTCCTAAGCCATTGTCTTCCATTTCACTCCGGTATGTTTTCGAATTTCATCTACACATCTCACACGTTGTCTTCTTCTGTGTCTTTTCTGTTCCTCGGAATTCAGTCTATTACAGTTGTCCATCAGTGGACCGTTCTTCAAGCATTGCCACTTCAGAGATTTTACTCTGATCATGATGTCTTCCACTCTTGTGATTTTCCTGATCCACGAATTCCTCTTCCTGTTTTTTCTGGTTATTCCAAGCATGCATTTCTTCATATTTCTTTCAGTTGCAGCCTCTGTTATATGTTTTCTAAGGTTCATGTCTCTGCTCCACACAAAAAAGGTATAAATATATAATCTTCTTTGCATTATCTTATTTGTTTAATCAATGCCTCCTTCCAAGACTTACGTATGGAGTAGAGACATAGACCTTAACTAAAAAAGACACAACAGAGGCTGCAGACAACTGAAATAGGCATTCAGAGATGCACGCTTGGTGCAACAACAGAACGTGTGGTTTCCGTCTGTGCCTCTTCGCTTCTGAAGGGAGACATCGCTGAGGATATAATTGATAGAAGGTCAGAAAACTACCGCGCAGTGACAAGGTGAGCCGCTATCTGAAATGTAAAACAGCCCGCCAGCAGCAGCCGCTGTAAAATTCACGTAACACTTCGGAACTCTATCATTATTCTTAAAATACCCATCGTTTTTCATCACCAAGAATTTATTATTAAGGGAACAGCACGTAGCCCATGCCCTAGGCTCCGCGACAGCGGATCATGTGATCAAATTTGATTAATGGAACAGCTCGTAGCCCAGGCCCTAGGCTCCGCGACAGCGGAGGGCCTCGGAAAAAGGAAAAAGATCTTTCAATTTTTATTTAAAATTTTTCTTCTAAAAAAGCATATAGCGAGGGATAAACTCGCTGTTCTGTCTTTGGAAGCATGATTCCACCAGAACTTGAATTGAAGTATGGCATGAACAAGTTTAATTTACTAACTTAAATCAGGGCCACTAAAAATCATTTTGAGAGTAAATACTGCACTACAAGTGCGCTCATAAATCATGGTGTTATTTCTGGCTGATTTTATTAGAATGTAATAAGCATTTTGGTCTTCAACTCGGTATTCAATGTCTTCCCATCTTTACCTTAAAATGCCTTTTACCTCATTCAGTCCAGTTTGAGACTTAATGAAGTAAAAGACATTTTAAGGTAAAGAGACTGAATGGATGAGTAAATTGGCTTTGAGAAAGCAGGCTTTACGACACATGATAATAGATTTCATCCATGTTTGGACTGTTTATGGGAACTGTCAGTGGGGTGTAATCTGTCGATCTGCAACAGCAGATTCCACTCCGTTTATAGCATAAATGTCAATTAAAGCAGTACCATCAACTAACCGTATATAACATGTTAAATGCTAGGATTGTGCATTAGTGGCCATCTTTATAAAGCTTCCTCATTTTCTTCCATAACAAAGGCCTTCCACTTGTGACCCGGTATTTCTTACACATTAAAAAATCACAAGGCCCCCTAAATATTTAATTTCGTTTCGATAGATGTAATAGCTTTCGAGTTATGGCGTCAACAAACCACACATACACACACGCACACATACACCACCGTGAAAATTACCGAAATCATGTTCGGGATAACCCTAAATGTGCATTTTCTGCTGAAATCTGGAAGAAGAGTGTTTTTGCGATTACAATACTTTCTCATACATTAAGAGAGTAAAAATAGGAGGGGGGGGGAATTCGCGAAACAACAACACATTTATTTTTCAAGTGTTCCGGGAAAAGTAACTGAAGCCCCAAAAGCAGTGCAGTGCGCGGTGCCTCGGAAACTCAAATCCATCACTGGGTATGAATGCTGTTTAAGTCATCAAATTCCTTTTTGTGTGTGTTTATCATCCACCTTGAGCAACTTGATAGGCTATAACCTGTCGCCCGTTCCCAACTTGGGAGCGCTAGGTCCACTAAAGCGTGAGAGCCAGTGCCTAACACAACATCCATGCTTCACCAGGATTCGAACCCGGACCTATCTCGGACAAAAAGACAGAGACTAGCGCTTAGCACACGTAGCCGCTAAATGCTTTCGTATTCCATACGGTTTTCTCTGTTTTGAGAAGGAAGCATGGTCAATAAAACAATGTGCGTTATTGACTGCAAACCACACATCTCTGAAAAAGAATCGGAAAGACGGGTGTGAAAATTCCGAACAAAGATTTAGTGCTTTTAAACTTGAAAACACAAAGTGAACGATGGTTTTTTTCGGCGAGTGTTTCTTATTTATCGCTAAAAGTCAGCGAACTAAATGGTTTCTTCGTTAAATGCTGAACAACACAGTCACAAGATTCTGTGATATTTCCCCCTGGCAAAACATCACCCATTCCACCACTCCACAGCTGTTCAGCGCAGTGGCCGGGTCACTGGCGAGCGAGTCCCAGCAAAGCAAAAAGAGCCGAATTCTTTTTTTTTTTTTTTTTGGTTGAAGGGATTTTCCACCAGTACATTTATTGTTGCAGCTGAAGTATATTTTTCTTTGATTAGATGTTTGACGATCACAGTGAGCCACTCGATGATCTATAAGCAATCGCGTATCCCTAATTCACGACCACGTGTTCCACGGTAGGAAGACAGCCGGTGCTGTAAGACAAACATGTCGTCCATTCCTCATCTGGAATCAAACCCAGACCCTCTCGGACAAATAGTCCTAAGCCAGCGCTTAGACCACTGCGCCACCGAGGCGACGCAGCTGGCTTCAAAGCTCTGGTGTGCACAACGGCGGTTTGCTGAAACTCAAAAAAAAAAAAGAGAACAATAACACAAATTCGCCGGTTGAGGACAAAAAAGAAAGTAGACGGATGTGTAATGGTCGAAAATATGAGTTATGCATACACATTCATAAATTCAGTGAAAATTGCTGAAACCGTTGGTAGTACGTGAGTGGTTGGCACACTGCGATGGTGTTGTTAGCCCCATAATTGCTCCGAAATGTGCCGTTGACAAACGTAAGGGGCTTCGGGAGTCTCGCTTGAGACAACCGTCGATTAACGCACATATGCTAATCAAACTGAGAACAGAAATGAATCTTTGCTTCTTAACTAATTATCCGAGTTCGGTAATTGTGTAATTCTACCCAACACCTGTGAGAAAACCCCAACAAGGTAGGGTGTATTAATTAAGAAGAATTCACCAATTTTCCAATGTTACAGGTTCTTAAATTTACAATTTAATTATTGTTGTTTTATTAAACTAAAGGTTGATGAACTTACACAGAATTTTCTACACTACATACATATTAAAAAAGTAGCGCTTCTGTATACCTTCAGTTAGATCATTTACAATTTTTGTTCCAACACAGTAGATTTTCGGGGTAAAAATAATTTTTATTAAGAAACCATGGAAACAATTATGCCAAACTGAATGCTGAACAAATGGGTCTTTCTAAATTATTACCCATTAAATGCGTTACTAGATGATTTAATCTGGTGCTTTACGCTGCTCTAAGTACAAAATGCCACACCAGGAAGCGCCATTAGCATTTGTCAGAGCGTCATGCAAATTGGTAGGCATGTGCCGACACTTGGGTTATATTATGAGTACAGTAGCAAACCAATCACGTGATAGGTCAGGGAGTAAAAACGGAAAACAACTCCGCGAAACTAAGTTTGTTCATCCTCACCGGGTGCCTGAACCACTGCATCATGATCTGGGTGGCGACAGCCCGTGTAAGAAATGATGGTCCTTTTCATTCATGTATGCAGAATTTATATTTCATGTGGTCTTGTTCAGGGCCCGATTCACGGAAGGGAAAAGACACGTGCGCAGGATCTCGACCGCCGAGGGGTCTCCAATAATTTTCAAGTATTGTCCCAAAACATCAGAGAATGATATTATAAAAAAAATATTCGTACCTTAATTATCAAGGAAGTGTTAATCTTTTTCAAAATACTGTCCATGTCATCGAATACAGCTGGCCCAACGTTCCTTCCACTTTTTGAATGTCTTCTGGAATTCTTCTGAAATGCTGTTCAAGAACCCCTGCGCAGCTGTAATAAGTTGTTGTTTAGTCTTGATTTATGGTCCCCGTAATGTCTTTTTTAAAATGAGAAAAAACCGGAAATCACAGGAAGACAATTCTGGACTATATGCAGGTTAGGGAATCAACATAATATTCATTTTATCCAAATAAAAAACGATAGAACTGGCCATGTGCGGCCTTGCATTGGGCCACACATGAAATGCAATGTGAAACACAAGGTGAACAAACTCGTTTCATGCTCAAATGTTCGGTTAAAATTCTGTGAATTTATGATTTTAAAATGTGAACCATGTCTTCGATATCTTTAATTGATAGGTGTCTATCGTCCCGTATAATAACACCTATTGTATTGATAATTACCTTTCTAATACTCGTTGACGGTCTTCCTCCATGCGCACTTAAAGCTTTAATCGTAAATAATTCTTTATGCCACCTGTAAATTGTTAAATTTCCTAGTCATTTATCTTTAAAAGCCTCTTGCATAAGACGGAAAGTCTGTCCGACAGACTTCTTAAGCTGACAACAAAATTTAATGGGGCACTTTTGTTCTTCTTTCACATTTATTTTTTCGAAAAACCACAGTGCGGAAATACTTGTTAGGGATTCACGAAATAACGCTTATAAACTACGCACTGCTGACGACGCATGCGTGACAACCAGGTGCGGCCGATTGCTATGGTTACTACAACGACTACCGTTTTTTTGAGACTGGTGTCAAGGTGGAACCCAGTATTGCATATTTTTTACAAAAACATCCTCACTTGTTTTGGGACAAACTCTGTAGTTATATGTTACTTGCTTTGTAACAAACTGATACGCAGTGTTCATTCACTGTAAAAATATAATTGCCATTTCCCTGTGTTTTAAGGTACAGCTCGGTAAGTTCAGAACTGTACCTTAAAACACATGGAAATGGAAATTATAATTTCCACAAATAAATAGAACTCCATATTATTGAACACCATATTATTGGGTTGGTGCGAATGAAATGTCCGGCAAAGGACCAGTACGGGTGGATTACGAGAACGGAAAAGTTGGACAACGTACTTAGGCAAAATAATCCCCCTTGGCATCGACACATAGTTTCCATCTGTCCGGCAAGGCCATGATTGCCGAACGAAAAATGTCTTGTGGTTGGGAGCCAAAGAAGTCATCAACTGCACGTTGAACCTCGTTTTCTGTCGTGAACTGTTTCCCGCACAGGAAGGGATCCAGACAACGAAACAGATCACAGTCTGTCGGAGACAAGTCCAGGAAATAGGCAGGATGAGCCAGTGCTTCATAGCCCAAGGCACTTAGTGTCAGCATCGTTCGCTGTGCGACATGAGGGCGGGCACTTTCCTGAAGCAGAAGAACACCATTTCTGTTGACCAAAGCAGGTTGTTTCTGTAGAAATTACCCGTGCATCTGGTGTAATTCAGCACAATAACGTTCAGCAGAGATGGTTTGGCCTCTTGCGAAGAACCTCCAATAAAGTATCCCGGCTTTGGACCACCAGACAAGGAGGATCATTTTCTTGGTACGTGGGGGTGGCTTAGTATGCCGTACAGCAGGCTGTGCCTTGCTTAACGACTGTGCAGATGGTTTCCGATTATCATAAGGGACCCACTTCTCGTTTCAGGTGACGATTCGATGCAGTAGAAGTTCCTGTTTATTACTGGCAAGCAGCGACGTGCAGACTTCCAAACGCCTAGTCTTGTTGGCAGTTGTCAACTCATGCAGCAGACACATGTCCAGCTTTTTGACCTTACCCAGCTCAGTCAGACGCCGAATAACTGTCGTATGGTGGACACCTACCCCTGCCGCTATCTCACGACACGTTTGTCTGGTGTCCGCTTCGACCACACGTAACAGAATATCATCAGAAACAGCAACATCTCGGTGACCACATGCTTCGATTTGCAGGTTCGTATCTCCGCTTTGAAACTTTACAAACCATCGCCGAATAGTTCCTTCATTGGCTGTATTCTCCCTAAACGCTTTGTTAACATTTCGAGTGGTAATTCATGCAGAACGGCCGTGTTTAAATTCATACAAAAAGGTGACTCTCAAATCCGGCGACTGCTGTTTGCTTTGAAAGCCACGTTACGTCCAAACAAGCCACGCCGGAACCTTGTTCTTTATACACGTGCTAGCTATTTATAGTAACTCTGTGACGTAATGCCCGTAATACCCACTACTCGTTCGTGCCGAACATTCCATTCACACCAACCCAATATATACACATTCCGCCGATCGGTATCGGACTGAAACCGCAAAAAGCTTAGGATAAGACTCCCGAGACCATCCGCAATCATACATGCATGCACATAAAAGAGGATACCGAGGGGGAGAGGGGGGGCTTGAAAGTATCTTGCCAAAGCGCCAAACTGTCTAAGTCGGTCCCTGATCTTTTTATTCTCGAAAGAACAGTAGCATTTTTGTTTATTCACTCCGTCGAAGCTATGTATGCTGCAAGATGAAATTTAAAGCAGCTTCTCAGCCAATAATAAAACAAGAAGGATGACACAGAACTTTCGGGTGTAATAAGCACGTCTTTTGAATCCGTTCTGACGCAAATAAAATTTATCAAAGCTATTCATAGTCAATGGAACCGGTATGGTAAACAATAGTATCTAACGGAAGAAAGAAGTTTTTCAATCGGGCCTTTTTTCCCTCAGATGTTGGTGTAAACCCGAATCTTGAGCTTAGGAACTCTTAGAAACAGAGTTATCGACAAAAATAAGATGTGACTTTACGTCTCCTGGTGGGAAAACCATGCATTATTTTAGTAAGAAAGTATTCTCAAAAGGTTTATACATATGAGCGGTATCGGTCTATGAAAAAAAAATTTAGTCGAGTTTTCAGGAGCCCAGATTTTGCTACAAATACATCAGAAGCAGAAATTAACACTTATGACCCCTGGCGGCCAAACCATTCTTTACCAAACATTAGAAATTATGTGAAAAATATTTTCCATCAGGTCTTGTATGCGATACAGAAAGAATTTTTCAAATCGTAGTTTTAGGAGCAGAAAACGCAATTTTTCTTTATGCGCCCTAGCAGAAAATCTAAATGATTTACGTGAAAATTTTTAATTTATAGGAAAAACATTTCGCATCGGAAACACTATCCAGCAACGAAGGAATTTTTCAAATTGGACTTTTAGAAGTAGAGATATTGACAAAAATAAGATATACATCTACGCCCCTTACGTAGAAACCATGCATTATTTCAAGAAGAAAGTGTTCCTGAAAGGTTTGTCGACATGAGTAGCATCGGTCAACAAACGACTTTCTTTTCAGTCGAGATTTTAGAAGTTCATATTTTGCTGCAAGTACATCAGAAGTGGAAATTAAGACTTATGCCTCCTGGTCGCCATACTATTATTTTTACAAAACTTAGAAATTCTGTGCAAAGGATTTCCCATCAGGAGCTGTATCCGGTGCAGAAGAAATTTTTCAAATCGGAGGTTTAGAAGCAGAGAAATTGTGGGAAACGCAGTTTACCATTACGCCCCCTATCGGAAAGTCTATGAATTACTTGGAAATTTTGAATTTTTAGGAGAAACATGTCACACTAGAAACACTATCCAACAAAGAAGGAATTTTTTAAATCGGACTCCTAGAAGTCGAGGTATTGACAAAAATAAGATGTACGTCTACGTCCCCTGGCGCAGAAACCATGCACTATTTTAAGAAGAAAATGTTTCTAAAAGGTTTGTAGGCATGAGTAGCATCGGTCAACAAAAGACTTTTTTTTCAATCTAGATTTTAGAAGCTCATATTTTGCTGCAAATACATCAGAAGCGAAAACTAAGGTTTACGCCCCCTGGTGGCCAAACAATTTTTTTACTAAAATTTGAAGTTATGTGCAAACGAATTCCCACCAGGATCTGTATCCGGTGCAGAAAGAATTTTTCAAATCGGAGATTTAGAAGCAGAGATATAGGGCGAAACGCAATTTACCTTTACGCCCCCTAGCGGAAAGTCTATGAATTACTTGAAAATATTGAAATTACATGAAAAACATGTCACACCGAAAACACTATCTAAAAAAGAAGGAATTTTTCAAATCGGACTGCTAGAAGTAGAGATATTGACAAAAAAAAGATATACATCTACGACCCTGGCGGAAAAACCATGAACTATTTTAAAAAGAAAATGTTCCTAAAAGGTTTGTCGACATGACTATTATCGGTCTACAAACGACGTTTTTTTTAATCAATAATTTAGAAGCTCATATTTTGCTGCAAATACATCAGAAACGGAAATTAAGATTTACGCCCCCTGGTGACCAAACAATTGTTTTACTAAAATTAGAAATTATGTGCAAACGATCTCCCACCAGGATCTGTATCCGGTGCAGAAAGAATTTTTCCAAATCGGAGATTTAGAAGCAGAGATATAGGACGAAACGCAATTTACCTTTACGCCCCCTAGCGGAAAGTCTATGAATTACTTGAAAATATTGAAATTACTTGAAAAACATGTCACACCGATAACACTATCTAACAAAGGAGGAATTTTTCAACTCGGACTCCTAAAGTAGAGATATTGACAAAAATAAGATATACATCTACGCCCCATGGCGGAAAAACTGTTGGATATTTTAGAAAGAAAATATTCCGAAAAGGTTTATCGATGTGAGTGGCATCAGTCCACGAAAGAATTTTTTAATCGATATTTTAGAAGCTCAGATTTTATGGCAAATACATCAGAAGCAAAAATTAACACTTACATCCCCTGGTAGCCAAAGTAATATTTACCAAAAATTCGAAATAATATGCAAAAGATTTTCTATTAGGAGATGTATCCGCTGAAAAAAAGATTTTTCAAATCGGAGCTTTAGGAGAAGAGTTATCGAAAAAAGTAATTAATTTTTACGCCCCCTAGCGGAAAATCTATGCGTAATTTGAAAATGAAACTATATCTAAAACACTCTTCGACATAAATTGAATCGAATAATAAAAGATTTTTTTCAATCGGCTCTTTAGAAGCAAATATGTGGATTAAAACGTAATTTTGAATTCGATATCTTCTGCATTTAGCCCCCAGCGGCAAAATTGTACATCGTAAAAAAAAACAAAATAAAGGATCATCATTCGCATATTTCCAGCTTCCCAATGCAAAAAGAATTTTTCAAATCGGACTAATAGTTGTAGAGATACCGTGGGTACAGACGGACGGACAGACGGACTGACGGATTAACCGATAACAGAAGCACAATCTTCATTTACAAAAGACCTGCTAAAACGGAAAGAAAGTGAAACAAGAGAGTGAAGAAAGAGATAAGGAGAAAAACATGAGAACTAAATAGAAAGATACAAAGGAAAAAATAGTGAAACGGAAGAAAAAGAAAGAAAAGTATTATTCGACTTCTTCCTAAAATCTCGCATTTCAGGTTTCCAAGTTCTTTAACGACACCATCAAAACGTCATTGAAATTTACTGAAATGCTACCAAAATGCAAAAAAGAAAAAGCGAAAAAAAGGGCCCTGTGAAATGTAGCAACTGAATGGTAAAACGTATGTAAGTAAACAGTTTTCTTGATACCACTGCTTCTAAAATTCGCGCTAAAAATTATTTTTCCATTAAATAGCTCCCGCTGTGAAAAATATTTTCCGTTTATGTCCTAAAAGATGAATTAACTTGAATTTCAAAACACGAGTATGTTTTTAAGCAAAGGTAGCTAATTATGAACCTAAAACTCGTAGAAACGATTTTTAATGATCAATGGAAATGTTAGCAAAAATGAATTATACAAAGAATATGACTTACATCATATTAACGACGAAAAAATCATCTAATGTCTTCTGCTTTTTCGCGGAGCATCTTTTTTCCGCAGCTCTATCTCTCCATCGTTTTAGAAAAATCACATCGGTTTTCAAAGATTTCGGTTGTTGCTCTACGTATCTAAGCGAGATCTGTAGCAAGCCCGTACCTTCCGCACAAGAATTTTTTTCTGTGTACAGTCGGTTCCTTCTTCATCCGATTCCGAATCCTTTTCATTAGTAACTATGTGAAGAAATGCTTCATCTGTAATTTCTTCCTGGTTATCGCAGGAAAGCCAATCGGTCGCGCAATTTTCTCGTACTTTCTCGCATCCAGGTATCTGTGAAACTAGGTTTGTGAGATCGCCTTTTCCAGCGTTTTCTTCTTCATCCAAGTCATCTTTTTTTGATTCATTTTTGAGCAGATTACGCTAACATTTCACGAGCGTCTGGGATCTGATTTGCACCCATGATTCCGATAGCCAGTAAACCATGCCCTTGATCGAAGGTTTTTTAAGCGAACTGCAAAGGATTCTTGTCCGTCGGTTTCCTCTCAAATCATCATCATCATCATCGTCAACAAATATCAATCGACTGCTGGACGAAGGCCTCTCCAACCTCTCCACAACGGACTGTCTTATGCCAGTCTCCTCTATAACGAAGTAAATTTCTCCGTCATTTTTGGTCTACGCCGGGATTCGAACCCGAGTCCGCTTATTCCGGAACGCTCTACCAACTGAGCTACGCAGACGTTCATTCTGAATCCTATCTGCCTTTATGTCGTGTGCGTCCTGCTGGAAGGTACGTCACACCTCCATGTTACTCCCGCACACTTTCGAATTTTATCCCCCCATCTCCACTGTGGTCTTTTTCTGTCCCTTGGAATCCAATCTAAAATTCCGGCTGTCAATCGATGGTCTGTCCTTCTGGCAGTATGTCCAGCCCATTGCTATTTCAGGAATTTAAATCTGATCATGATGTCTTCCACTCTTGTTCTTTTTCGGATCCACGAGTTCTTCTTCTTATCTCTCCTGGTTATACCAAGCATGCACCTCTCCATGCTACTTTAAGTTGTCTGCAGCCTTTGTATGTCTCTTTTAGTTAAGGTCCACGTCTCTGCACCATACGTAAGCACTGGAAGGATGCATTGATCAAACACTTTTCTTTTAAGACATAATAGCATATTGCTCTTGAAAATTATGCTGTTTCTTCCAAAAGCTCTCCAGCCAAGTTTTATACGCCGATTAATTTCTTCATCAATGTGACCCTCACTTGATATCTGCTGTCCAAGATAAACGTACGTATCTGTTATCTCCAGCTTTTCTTCATCAATCGATAAATGTTCATTTCTTGTAAAAGCATTGTACATCACCTTTGTCTTCTGAAAGTTCATTTTTAATCCCACTTCTTTACTCTTGTCAGCAAGTTCCTATATCATACTCTCCAGCTCTGATGGGGTAGTTGCAAAAATGACTACGTCATCAGCAAAACGAAGATGAGTTTGATTATCTCCATTAATATTTATCCCTTTGTTTTCCCAGTTCAGTGATTGAAAGACATTTCCCAATGTGGCATTAAAGGGCTTGGGAGATTTGGTGTCACCTTGTCTCATTCCCTTTCAAATTTTCATGCGTGTTGTATTTCCAAACAGCCGAATCTTTGCACTTGCATTTTCATAGATGTTGTTAATAATATTAATGTATGCATCTTCAATACCGCATAATTTCAAAGCCATTGTAACTGCTGATTGTTTTACCGAATCAAAGGCCTTTTCATAATCGATAAAAGCCACGCACAATGGAAGTTCATATTCCTTCGCTCTTTCAGTTAGTTCTCTCAGTATGTGGATATGTTCTATAGTGCTGTAGCCACTCCTGAATCCAGATTTTTCTCTCGGTTGAGCCGTGTTCATTGTTACCTTCAAGCGGTGTGAAAGAACTTTAGTGAAGATTTTATAAACCACTGATAGGAGCCTGATAGGTCTGTAGTTCCCGAGATCCTCAATGTCACCTTTTGAATGTAGTAGGATCATTGTAGCATTGTTCCAATCATCAGGAATATTCCCTTCATTAAGGCATCGAGTGAAAACTTGGGCAGGTACTGTTTCAATTTCTCCACTTGCTTCTTGTATGATGTCTACAGTAATTCCATCTTCTCCTGGAGCTTTTTCCCGCTTCATGTTCTTGATTTCATATGCAATTTCTTCTGCGAGGACTGGAAGAACTCTAGTACTGGTACCTTTCATGATGTCTGGAGTACATGTATCATCCCTTTCATATAATTGCAAGTAGAAATCTTTCACTCTTGTCAAAATTTCGCCTCTATTTCTTGTTACAGAACCATCTTGTTTTCTCAGTGCCATAATCTGTTTTCTTCCCTCTCAAATACGTGCCAGTGATTGCTTACGGTACTCTTGTTTTAGGTTATTAATCACCTCTTGTTCCATTGGCTGGATGAGGCTGGTAACCTTGGGAGGGGAGAGCATGGCCTTTATCTCCCCAGCAGAAAAATCTTACATATCGGGGTGTGATGGACGTTATCAAGTAGAAGTATCTCTTTTCAAGGTAGGTTGTTTTCCTATAAATATTTATTAGTTTCAGGCACAAGTTCTTCCTAAAACCACTGTTTAAATAGCTTTCTGCTCATCAACGGTTTTCTCTGGCTTTTGTAGGATACTGGCAAAGCCTGAACAGCGACGTTTTTGAACGTCCGTAGTTTTTCAGATTTCCCGAACACCACTAAGTGCAATTCTAAGTTTCCGACGCATTGGAACTAGCTACAACAGTTTTTCGTTCCTTGCTTTGCTTGAAGTTGAGCTCTGATGTTTCACATTCAGACACTGAAGATCTGCTAGATAGCATTTTAAAATTAAGTCCCGTTTTGCAGCAGCTGTACAACTGTTCAGCAATAAAATTTCCAGTTAGCATCAAGTCTTTGAGTTTTGTGCGAAAGCAATCTGTTGCTTCAAAATCCGCAGAAAGTTTCTCACCACAGATGGTTAGCTTACGAACTCAACACCTTTTTTTCCATTGTTCTAATCACCCGACACTAGCAGAGAAATTGTGGGTTACTTTTAGTTCTCTGCAAAAATGCAATGACTTTTCTTGCAGTAACGAACCCGATATCGGACGGCCTTTCAGTCGTTGCTGGGAACACCACAAAAAAGTGGCTCACTGGTCTTATCGTATTCACATTTTTGCAAACGTTTGCTCGGCCTGCTCACACTCTTCGGCGGAAAAAGTCTCGATGCCCTACTCCTCAATTTCTGATCGGTTCCTTTTCCAATCACCTACTGTCACTTCGCCAACGCCTAATTCCTTTGCCACCTATTTTATACTCTCTCCTGCATCCCATTTTTTTCAAGCCACTGATCTTCACATCCAGGGGAATAGCAACGTCTTCTTGCATCAAGTTCGGACAGATAGGCGCCTGCGCTCCGAGACGTTAAAACAACACCTGTCATGTTATATTTTCAGCTTCCTTTAAGGGGCTTTTTCTCCCCCTTCGTCTTCCCAGATGGCATCAAAATTTATTCAATATTTCTTTCTTCGAGCGGCCTCCAGCTTCAACGGTATTTCAGGGTTTCACACCGACAGGGTTGCACGCTTTGTCCCTTGGCTATCTTTCAATATTTCCTTTCATTGGCTTCTAAATTACCTGAAAAGGGTCTTTTTTGACTCTCTTTCAAAAATGTTTACGTGTAAGTCGTCCGGATTTTTTTATTAGATTTTTTTATGGTGCATACTTTTTTTATGTTACATTGCGAATGACCTCGGATTAAGCGGAACTTCGTTTACTGGGACTCCGATTATCGATACTTATGATTTTTTTAAATAATTAATGCTAATTTCGATGTTCGTAAGCGTGTCTAAGAAAATTCAACGTGTCGTAATTCCACTATAAATGCCCAGGCCAACGAAATCTGCGTTCTGGATCGTTGCAGCATTTTAATGAAAAGGAATTTAAAAATAGAACAAAAATGTATTATGTCTTTTAATTGGAACAAAACCAAGGTACCTAAAGCACGAACGTAGATAATTCAGATCGTTTCAGAAATTCCACCATATGTTAGTGAGTTTTGTGACAATTTCTCACATAGTGGAACAATCAGGGTATAGTAGGCGTGCTGTAAAAAGCTGTGCAAAATATGGGGTGAAGACGGAGGATGGAACTGTTGATTTTAATGTACGTAGCTGATGTTATGTGCTGGTCTGTCCTATCAAAGGAATTTGAAATCGTTTCAGGAGTTTCTTCAATGTCTGAGGAACTTTCTTCCAAAATTCTCACATATTGCTCAGAGATGGGGTTTATGAGGTGTGCATTAAAAATTTGTGCTGGAGGTGGGGTGGCGAGAGAGGATAGAACTGCAGATATTAATATAGCTGATATTATGTGCTGATCTTTCCTTACAGAGGAAACTGAAATCGTTTCTGGAGTTGTTGCGTTACCTAAGAGAATTTCATAGATATTTCTCACACACTGGTCCAAGCAAGGGTTTATTAGCGTGCAGTGAAAATATGTGCAATATGTAGGATGGTGACGAAGGATGGAAGTGCTGATTCTACATACACTCACGGACAATAAAGTTTGTGCATCTACAGAAAAACATGCTACAACCACGAAACTTTGCAAATAGCTAGAGTGTGTGCTGGTATGCAAATGATCCATGTTTCGTGCGATTGCTCATAACCGCACACCGTGTGGTGGCGCTGCAAACACGAACCGGCAGCCTTTTTAACCGGCGCGTATTCGATGCCTCATGAAAGCGAAAAGCACCGGTCCACGCAAGCATGAGTACAGAGTGACAAGAATGCCGAGTAGACGCCAGGGACGTCGATTGACGCAACTTACGAACTTTGAGAGAGGCCTGATAATCGGGATGAAAATCACTGGGTGGTCGGCACGCCGTATAGCCCGCCACGTGGATCGTTCTGACCATACCATCCGACTGTGTTGGGAGCAGTGGACACGTGACGTCACTGCCACACGGCGGGGCGACTCCGGACGTACCAGGAGGGCCACCTGTAGAGAGGATCGACGGATCGTGTGCCAGGCACAAACGGATCCGACGGGGACCCGGTGCACTATACAGGAAGACGTCGCGGCTCCTGTTTTCCTAAGAACCATTTCCCGACGCCTCGCGGAAGCGAATCTGGGATCGCAGCGCTCCATACGTGTGCTGCTATTAGCACCGGAACATCGTCGGCTCCGTGTGCAGTTGTGCCAGGGCAGAGCGACGTGGAACGCCACAGACTGGCGACGTGTGGTGTTTAGCGATGAGTGCCGCTTCGTTTAGGAGACCGATGATCATCGTGTCCGGGTATCGAGCGCCACATCTCCCCACTGCAGGCCGTATGGTCTGGGGAGCCATAGCCTACAATAGCCGATCAGCTCTAGTAGTGGTACGTTGATCATTGACGGGCCAACATTATGTGGATGAGATCTTACGGCCCCACGTGCTCCCATTCCTGGCCCGGATTCCAGATGCGCTATTCCAGCAGGATAATGCCCAGGACTGCCTACATCATTCCCTGACACTTCCATGGCTTTACCTCTCCCCGAGCATGTCCCCTGTCGAGCATGTCTGGGACCAGTTAAAACGCCGTCTGCCGCCGTGCCTTACTATCCGGGATTTGGAGCACACCGTACAACACGTGTTGGTCTGTCTGCCGCAGACAACATATGACGTTTGTTCGTCTCCATGCCGGACCGTATTGCAGCATGTATCGCCGCACGAGGCGGTGCGACCCTGTATTGAAGATGACCAGACGGCATGCAACAGATCCCTCTGTATTTGTCCTGCAGCTCTGTTTTTGCCATCATGTGTATCAATCATCTGTGTCATTACTTCCATAAAATTTCAGTTCAATCTGATGCTTCCTTCTTGGTGCGAAAATTTCATTTTCCGTGAGTGTGTCACAAACTTGGCTGCAATACATCCTTAATAATACACTTGCTCCATTCCCACTTGGATTTCTTCCCCGACAAATGCAGCATGGTTAGTAATGCGAAAATTGCAACGATGAAGAAAAAATACCCGGGAAAGTGATCCACTTCCATGATGTTGGCTGACTACTGTTGAACGCTCGCTAGAGATGAGACTGAGGAGCTATAAAGGAGACCAGCAAAGCGACGTCGGTCGTAGAAGCGCAAATTTAGAAATACATGTAATAAGTACGAATAAGAGCCCATTGCGGATATCTCAAAAAACGTAGCCAATTTTGTATTTTCATTGTCATATCCGTGTTCAGCACCTTACATTTGTAAGAGATTATTAATTTAATCTCGCGGGCAAGACCTTTGTAAAAATGTATTGCCCAGTGCTATCAAAGGGGCCAAAAAAAGTTTATTTTGTTTCTTTTTTATGTTTTTTGAAGGCAACATTTGCTTCCTTCGTTTGAAAAGCTTGGATTTTCTTCGTAAAACGCAGGCACTATTAATTATTTTCTTTTCGATTCATCCGCTACATGAAAGGTATTGAAAACAGTTTCCGTTCAGTGCGAATCAACTTCCTTGGGGAAAATACTCTTATGAGATTCTAAAATTGGATTAACATGTTTCGGTATTTTTCAAATGAGCTAAAGTTTTATTTGAAATGAAAAACGCGAGCATCGGCAGTGTTCCGCCTGGTGCAAATGTTGAATAATACCTTTCGAAGTTTTCCGCAGCGAACACTTACAATTTGTTACCTTTTTGTTCTTCACTTCTTCTGATGCTACAAATGTCAAACTTGTGTTTGAGAAGCATGTATTAACGGAACCTCAAAACACATTTAAGATTTTATGTTTTATTTTGTGTACCTGCTGTAAAACAACTTGCATGGTGTAAACTTGCTAGCTGTAGAACAACTTGCATGGTGTAAAGCTGTAAAAGGTGTAAACTTGCTAGCTGTAGAACAACTTGCATGTATGCTAAACTGGATTTTGAAGGAGTGTCTTCGGATCAAACAGCAATAAAATATTTTTACATAGAATATTTCAGGTCATGAGAAAGGTTTCAAAATATAATCAACTACATTGCACTTGGCTTCATTACGGACACCGGCAGCTGTTGAGTGTTGCATTAGTAAATGCAGATTTTGCTAAACAGTTCGTTCTTTTTCTCCAGAAAACGCTGCTAATACGTACTTAATTTATAAATATGCCGTATGACATTAATGTTAAGCTGATACCATGAAATGTTTTTATGAAGAGATAAAAGAATTGTATTCTGTTTAAATTCTATAAGTTTTCTTTTGTTGATGAAATTAAAACTTTTATCATTATTTTTTCATACATTTTTGGTGTGGCATAAGATATGCGTATAATGAGCCCTGAATCATTGGAATTGTCAAAAATTGCTGTTTCTTAATAAGAAAACTCAACAATTGTGTTTAAATCAATGACTTGTAATTATTTTTTTATACATTTTTGGTGTGGCATAAGATATGCGTATAATGAGCCCTGAATCCTTGGAATTGTCAAAAATTGCTGTTTCTTAATAAGAAAACTCAACAATTGTGTTTAAATCAATGACTTGTAATACGTTCGAAATAATTCTACACAAAGGAGTCAAAAAGTTAATCCGCGTAAGATAAATGTTTCTTTAATCTTTCCTGAGAAAGTAAGTCAGAAATAAACTGTAGTTTACCAATTTTAAGACGCATTGTATTACCTGAATTCCAATTCATGATAGAAAAATGAAGTATTTAGCACATACACTTTTCCACTTCTGTTGGTTGTTTAGCCGTTTGCGTTACAGTTCCAGGTTGAGAATTTAGTACAGCACGAAGTGGTTAGATAAAACGAGGAAATAATGGCTACTTCCATGACCTAGCAACCACAAGACATGTAGACATTGTAATATTTTTAGTGAGAAACTTTTCCTTCTTACATATATGGATTACTTATTTTTAAATCTTTTAATTTTGATTTACTTGATTTAACTGAAATGTAGAAGACTTTACTAATGAATGCACTTATGCTTCTAAATATTCCATATTTCTTATTATACAGATTATTTCGACGTTATATGCAATTAGTAACGGAACGAATAAAGAAATAATAGCAACTTGTGATAATTGATAAACTTCAAAAACCAAACGCGTCGTTACTCGTATATACAGTTTTCAGGTTGAGAATGCACTGATATAAAAAGCAAATTTATCAGCATTTCGCTTTTCTTCAGGAAAGTATCGAATATATTGATGCAAAAACTAAGTTCGAAACATTTCCTAAGTTTAGTCAGTATAAAATAGGAAACTTAACGGAATGAAACCTGGGTAAGCAACAACGAAGCTTATTACAACCGTCAGGAATTTAGCTCAGTTTCCTTTCTTATTTGAAAGAGCCTAATGAGAAATTCTTTGTCAGATTTTCTGAACAATAATAAACTCAAGAAATAAAATATGTGTATAGAATATACTAACGGCATTTATAAACGTACAACCAAATTTCAAAACATTGTAAAGTGAGCTTTAGCTCACATTCCAAAATATACAGTATATTTGGCAGCACCTCATTTAAAAGAAGTGAATCACTCAGGTAAATATTCGTTCTGCATAGATATCAGAAAATTTACCTGAGATATATAGTATCTGATTTTCGCGAGTCGAAACAAATTCTGCTTCATCGTAGCGTAGTTAAGTAAATCACTGGTCACTCAAGTAAACAATGTGGAAGAAATATTCTTCACATAATAAGTCAAAATACACCTGAATTATTACTTGGAACTCCGTCGTCCTGTGTGGTGCAACGGATAGCATACTCAAACAGAAATAGGAAAACGCCAGTTCGATTCCCGCTCCAGGGCGATGCACTTTTAACGTTTTTCGATGTGATAAACGTTACGTGAGGAACAGAGAAATACACGCAATTCAGAGATGTCTAATTGCTTTGTCGATAATTTTGATGTGTTTGCACGTATTATGTCAAGAATATTTCTTCCACATGATTAAACTTGGATCTTCTACTTGTGTACATAACACGTACATGCATACCAGAAATGTGGACGAATATTTTCAGTTCACATTTCTGTGTCTGCGTCTAGTAACATATAAAAAAATATTGTTACTCTAAACTCGTAAGTATAATATGTGCAATTTCATCTATTTTCGTTCTTTTGAAACGGTTGCGCGTTAAAAAAAATTGACAACTTTCAAAGATTTTTCTTTGATATTCATGCAAGGGCCTCAAAAAATATCACTCTTTCTGTAGAACATCAAAATGTTGCATCAGCACATTGTGGAACTAAACCCAGATACCAAGAGACAGCGAGTTCTGCAATATCACAGAACTGAACCTAATAGGGCGTTTCTTAACATAGAGTTCGCGTGGAAATTATAAAGTGCAGTAAAGCATTCCGGTTGTGAATCTTTGTAAATGGAGTTAGACACAGTTTAACAGTACTGAACATGATTCAGGGTCCTCTTTTTTGCCACATGAAAATCTGAAACTGGAAGCCATATGCTGATAATCAATAATCAACATTTTTACTTGCTTTGTGTTTAACTTTTGCAGTTTCGGTGTTTTGGCTTTTGAAGGACAAAATTCCTGCAGCATTTAATTTCATGCTAATACATATTCTTCTGACCAAACCGAGCCTAATGTTGATGTATCTTGCCTTTTTCCCAAAGTAGATAGTAGACAAGTACGTGACCGAGAACTGATAATTATTTTCGCTTAAAAGGAAACTCCCTCTAAAGTCTTTTCATCATGTGATTGAAACTTAATATATGAGTAGATTTTCTTTCGTCTACAATTATGTGTAATTTATGTAAACGACTAATGAAATAAAATATCAGCAAAAATCGATTCGTTTAATGGGAAAAATGGAACTAACAATTGTTTTTTGATTGGCAGTTTAACGACCACCATGAACAACTCAGTGTGCTAAAAGCAGTCTCCCGTCCCTAATTGAGGGCCACTGGTTCCAGGACAGGAGGAAAACCATTGCCGTACGACAAAAACAACATTGTCTGAGCACATAAACGTCCCTGAATGTTTTGAGGAAAAAAATGCAAATTTTAAGCTGCTAAGGCTACCGAAACTAGCGAAGAATTATCAGCAATTTCTGCAAATGGAAAAATGACAACGTACAGTGCGAAGAAAAGTGTAACACAAACTGGTGCAAAAGTTTGAATTTCAAATTTAATCAGAATGTAAACAATGAGTTTGAGTCCTTTCTGGAGCTGCGACTGACTGTCTCGCCTTAGCCTGTCTCGCCTTTGTTACGCTTGGCGGTCAGTATCAGGATTAAAACTGTCACTTTCTGACATGACATCGTGCCTTCTTTGGCGAGAACGCGACCTCTACTTTACGCTTTCTAGATGCGAGGATGGCATCTGCATAGTTTCTATTGTGCATAAAGGAATCATATACAAAAGAACCAAGCAATGCTCAGCTTGTGATGTTAAAAACTGAGACAGAAATGAAGAGCTATTTTCTAAAGCGTAGCACTACGAAATGGAACGTTTTCCTCCCAAGAACGTACTCTCTTCCTCTTGTAGTATTCCGCCCGTGAATTGGCCACCGGAGATGACATCAGCGGAGCCAAGGTTGACTCGGTAGGTGCAGCGTTTGCTAACATCATTATATGTACTAGCAGATAAGGTATACGATAAAAGTCGTTTAAAGGCATTATAAAGATGATTTTTTTCACCATTTCCCATCAAATTACATACTTTAATTTTACTACAGTAAAATATACATTTCTGAAATTAGCCGATCGATAGTGGACAAAAATGGCGGTAACCTATTGTAATAATATATTATAAATATGAAATAAAATATAAGGATTGGCTACTGGGACTACAGGTGGAAATATATTCTGCAGCTTTACCAGCGATAGATGAGATAGGCTGAGCAAAAAAAAAATTGATAGCACAAGATATTAGAGTCTCGGGCTTACAGAAAGTAGTTAAAAAATGGCTATGCCTGACACACGTTCATTATTAGTATTCCCTTATTATTATTTCCCAAGAAACAATATATAGGTTAGCTTAAGTAATAGAAATTTTTACAATCTGCTTTTTTTTGTGTCTGAAATTTTAATCTTATATAATCAGCTGCATGCTGTTATTTGCTGCGTCATTTTGAAGCCCTGAACAGAGTAAAGTAGAATTCTTTCAGACACCAAAAACATTGTCTTTTGCAGGCGACATTACAAAACTGCAAATACATTTTAGCTGTTCTGTAATTATAAAAAATGCTATTTGTCTTTTAAAAGCAATTAGTGACTAAACAGTGTTCCAAAACTAACTCAATATATCCATTACAAAGGATTAAAAGTATGTCCAAATGGAATTTTGTATTTTGGCAGTTATTTCAGAATGAATATAAATATTTTTCAAACGTAAGGCAGTTATTTCAGAATTAATGTGAATATTTTTCAAAACGAAACTCTATGAGCACACAGATGACACGAAAGGAAAAACCTTTGATTTTTCGCATTCAAATAATGAAAATCTTTGATTTATTGCATTCAATTTGAGTAAGAGTGTTTTGTGCCTTATTTTCTAAATAACTCTATCACCCGTTCGAGTATGAGCGATTAACAATTACGGATAATCTAGCAGGAAATTGCTTGTGTAGTTCTGATTTTATTTTCGTAGAAATTAGGGTGTTTGATTATTTTCATCTATTTTTACAGTGCTCGTGAATCATTACTGCCACAGCGTTTATTTATTTTATACAATCTTTACTTTCGTTGATTGCTAGGAAAACTTAAGAGAAACCGAAGGAAGTCCAATTTGTGACCACGTCATTTTATCCATTACGGCAGAATACTACCAGGATTGCGTTCATGTAGAAACCGTTGTATCTTCTAAGGAGTAGTTCACTATAACCGTGAAAACGAAACAGAAGCTATACCGACGAGTTTTTACTGTAAACAACATCAATAAAGCGGAAAGACGTTTATTAAAATTTAATGAAGAAAATAATGTTTTTGGTTTTACATAAGGCAAAATAACGTTGCAGAAAATATACAGATCGTTCGTAATATATCTAGAACGCCAGAAAGAATGACACAATATTTCAGTACTGTACATAAATAGCCGGTTCGGGAAAATGTTGTTCTCTGAACCCAATCTCATTGCTCGAGGACATTTTCAACACTTTTTTGAATTTTCCTTATGAGTCTGAGTAACAACGACTTTCCAGCGGAGAGCCTTCTTTTAAAGTATTGCACATTCCACTTGCTGTTCCTAAAATTTCAGCACTAGCCAACTCAGGAGTCACACACTGATATACTTTGTTTATATTTGATTAGTTTTTTTCCATTATTTTTTGTTAACAGCGCATTGTAATTGGAAAATTGCTAACCACACACACACACAAATGGGAAGCGAAATCCAAATTAGAAGTTATTGTAATAATTCCGCACACTATGTTTCCAGAAATGCTATCTCACACTGCTCAAAAATTCATTAGAAGGATCTTTTTCTGTTTAAATAGTCGGCTACATTTGATATCAATACATCAAGGGCCGTGGGTTGCCCAGTGGGAAACGTTCGTGACTACCACGGAAAGGACCTCAGGTTCAATCCTTGGCAGGTGCGAATGCTCGATCCACTAAATATCCGCCATGCGTCGGATGGGCACGTTAAGCCGTCGGACCCCGGGTACTGGCCCCCGGTAATAAATAAGGGCGTCTCCCCCCTTTCTACATCACTTCCGTGTCACTTTCCTATCGGGCACTCTAGCCCAAATCTCCTAGCTTCCTATTTCTAAGGGCTGTTTAAGACCTGGGGTCAGACACTCCCTTCCTAAAATCCTCTACATACGATCATTTAAAGATCAAATCAATACATCGTTAGAAAAATAACGTATAATAAAGGTAACTTCAGTCAACAGTCATTATGGGCTGCGAGTAGATTAGTTTTTAAAGCAGGCACTTTGTTTGTTTCTCCTAATGCTAGCAGTAGCAGAAAAATATATTTCCCAAGCCGTCTGGTCAACGTGGGAAATTAGGCAATTACCCTCCCGAATTAAAAATTGAGAAATACCTATAGCCGAAATTGCCTATAAGGAAGGTTAACAGACAGGCAAACAGACGATAGGATTCTAAATGAAAAATTCTATATGACGTTTATGAACGACAAAGTAGAACTAAAACTCCTGACGTAACGCTTTCTTATTTCAAGAGACTTGATTGTGTGACGTTAATCGTGTGACGTACTGCATCTCTGACGTCATGTCAGAATGATTTAGATGAAATGGCGTCACACCAGCAACTGTTGAAAACCGGTTCTACAAGGCCGCAGCACCAGTTCTTGACGTCATCACAGGAAGACCTTGCCGTGACCGCCCTACCTAGTGGACTGGTTCAATGTAACGCGACTGTGATATCCCGAACTTACATGCTTACGAAACTCTAACAGTTGAAACTATGTTCTTTCCAACTATTTTAAACAGATATTTGTTACGGTAAAAAAAGGTATTTGTACTGAGTATATAGAACAAGATATCTAAACTCCCCGTTATAATTTTTTTATTTATTAATTTTTAGGGGGGGGGGGGAAGCTGTTTTTCGAGGGCAAGTGATACAATACGTTGATTCTATTAGTGAAAGACAAATGCAATGAAACTTAGGCGATTTGTTTAGCAACTCGATTTGAAGGTATTTTGGTGGCTAACTAAAAAACGGAAATTCCGTTTTAATTTTTCCACTTGCACTGGAAGGACACCCCTATCACCCCCAAAAACGTTAATAAATAAGACAACTTCGGTGCATTGAGTTTACAGATCGTGTTGTATTTATTCAGCAAAAAATACTTTTTTTCTGTTTCTTTAATTTATACCTCGTGTCCGACTCTAACAAAAGGCCGACGCGTGAGGGACTGTTAAGGAATTTTATAATATTTTACCTTGTTTTTCCATGCAGAAACTTATTCTATTAGTAAACTAAGGTGTTTAATAGATACTTTCTTTTAACTTTTTAAAATTTTGTTTAACTTCAAGAAAGGATCTTTTAAAAGTTCCATTTTCACCTCCTTCCACACAGATCAGAAAACCAACTAAGAGGGAGGGAAACTGCACAAGAGTTTCCGCTTGCAACAAGAAGTATACAATTTATTTACGAATCGCCTTTTAGAACACTGTTCATGAACTTAGTAAGAGGTTCATGACAAAGGTATTTCATATTAAAAAAATTAGTAAGAATTAAACTAAAGAAAATAACTTTTTAAATAATGAAAACATGAAACGAAATTATGAAAAAATGAACATAAATTTATTTTATGAACAGATAACTTTTTAAATTAGGAAAAAATGAAAAAATGGGAAAGTACTGAAATACAAAAAGGTGAAGGTGAAAAATATAAATGGTTTCATTTTTTTTAATTTTATTATTGGCAAATGTTTTATTATTATTTTATGATGTTCCGTAATGATTAAATAATTCACTGACTACACTATAATAGTTTCCAGTAAAATGTTGCAATCTTTAAGATATAGGCAACATCGAATATTTAATTATAATTTTATTTATCCAATACAATACCGAAAAGAAGTCGAACATGATATTGATATATATGTTTTAGTTTGACAAATTAAAATTTTCAGTTTTACTTAACTTTCACATTCACAAATACGTTTTTCTTACAATCACTAATATTTATCCTTGCTGTAAAGTTACAACACGCACCATCTAGGGTAATGAAGTTAAACAAAATTCTTTTCTGAATATGTTAGATGCCAAAAGTGGTTATTTTTAATTAAGAAACCTAATTTGCACCGTCAGTTCAATAGTTCGAAGTGTTCGCATTTTTGTCCCAACAGTGTGCCACAAATAGTAGCATTACCTTAGGGAACTGAAATTTAAAAGTAATAAAATTTATTTTTAACACCCTGTTGGTGGAAAAACAAGTGTCAATCCAATTGCTATAAATGAACAAAGACATCGCTCTTTCCGCTTTTTAGCAACACCCAGCAACCGAAAAATTGTTTTTTGGCCACTGCTCGGGAAATGAATCACAGATCTCTTGATATCCAGCCGATAGATTTGGGATTCGTTTCCCAAGCAGTGTCCAAATAACTATTTTTCGGTTGCTGTGTGTTGAAAAAACGTGTAAAGAACGATGTCTTTGCTTATTCACTGACGCCACGTATTTGGAGATTTTTACCATTTGCTATAGATTTTTCATGTACGTCCTTCTTAAAATGTAACATTTACAGTTAGAAAACTATTTCGTGCCAAAAAGTTTCTTTTTACTGTTAAAAAAGGATTTTTGATTTGATTAAACGAACTTTAAGGTCAGTTCCATGTACTAAAAACAATTCATGGGTTTCACTTTCTTTATTCCTTTTCGAAGCAATAAAAAATATTGTGCACCAAAATAATGTATACAAACCAGAGTTTTAGGCATATCTTAAGGAATGAATCTGCTTGAAAATCTGCAATTCTAGTGTATTAGAAAAATTTACAGCCGTAAAATTAACAAAACCACAATTAATTTTATTTACAGTACATTACAACCTAGTTTACAGATTGGTAATCATTATATACTATGCCTTTTTATGCCGGTTCAAACATCTTCAGATAAAACACTTTATTCCGGTATAATACAAAGACTACAGATCGTTCTCTCAACTAAACTATATTTCACACTCAATACAAAATCGCAAAGAAACTGTATTATAAATGAGCTAATAAAACATACATAACCTTGAAGATCCTGTAGGATGAAAATCTCGAGGAATTGCACGAATCCATTTTGAGGGTAGTTCTTCATTCCCGGGATATTTAAACACTGACGCTTTAGGACCTGTGTCATAATTGCTTCGGCAATTTAGTACACAACAATGTGAAGGCATATTAGAACTAAAAATTATTTTTTAACACCGTGAAATAAATAAAAAGGTGTGGAATGATATGAATCAGTCAGCTGCAAGTACAATGAACAACCTCATGGAGCAACGCTACAATAATCACACAAGTTCAAAGGCGCTAACTATGTTTACGGCCTTTAATCAAATTTAACAGGCCTTCCTGTAGTGACGTCAGACGTTGGAGAGCAGGAGGTAATTGAGCCCTGTTTCAGGGGGCGTTGTCTGTGAGCAACAAAATAGGAAAAAGTTCATACTTTCAAACAAATAACATTATATTGTTTTAAATTGACACGTGGAATTATTATACACAGGTGCAAATTTAAATTACAAGACATAGCTGTTCCCATTATTTCGCATGTTAAGCACCATACTGTAAACGAAGAGTGAGTTTTTGAGGTGGAAATTAACAAATCATTTGAAATAGATCGCACGCTTTCGTAACACTTTGCTAAATCCATTTCCAAAAAGAATAATGGTTGTGGAATAAAACTCGCTCCTGTGTCTTTACCTTTGGCTCCATTTCAATCATATTAAACAGAATTGTTTTAGAGTACCTCCGGAATAACATACTAATGTTTTGTTGCAATAGAAGCATTTTTAGTCAAATTATGAGGATGATGGCTGTGGACTAAATCTTGCTCCTGTGTCCTGACCTTTAACACAATTTCAATTATATTAAACAGAATTCGTTCAGTATACCTCCGGAACAACATACTAAAGTTTTGTTGCAATAGAAGCATTTTAGTCAAGTTATGAGGATGATGGCTGTGGAATAAATCTCGCTCCTGTATCCTGCCCTTTGACCCCATTTCGATAATATGCAACAGAAAAGGTTCAGTATATCTACGAAACAATATGATAAAGTTCTGTCGCAATCAAAGCATCTTCATGTAAGTTATACGCATAAGGGCGATGGAATGGATCCCGCTCCTATGTTCTGACCTTTGACCCCATTTCGACCGTTTTCTACAGAGTTCGTCCTCAGATTGTCCCCTACCACATACTAAAATTTTATTGAAATCGAATCATTTTTACTGGAGTAATCGTGCGGTCAGGCAGACAGACGGACAAAGCTAGAGCATATACGCTTCTTCAAATTACGGTTGGAAAGCGCAAAAAAATCGGATTTCGTAGTTCTGCTCCATTTTCTATTATGAGACAACGAGCAGTGATACGCGAATGCTCAGTGCCTCGAGAAAGTGTAAGAATCGGAAACAAGGAAATTCAAAACGAATTTCAGCTTGCACAGATTCGGGTTTTCCGTTATTAGAAAATGCATACTGTTTATTCTAATATTAATTCAAGTCATTAGCACGAATAAATGGAGCTGTTATAAAGGAAATGGCAAGAGTAAATGAACTTCGTCCTTGGATGGCCCGAATTACCGCACAAATCACTGTCAGGGCCTTTGCTCTGTACTCTGCATTCAATTTGTCTGAGGCTCGGGTAAGATGCCAACTTTCCAGCATTATCACTGTCCTTGCATGGAAAGAAACATTCCAGGTGTGTTTCCCAGATGTAGATATATGGATGCCCCTGTAACTTTATTTGGAAATATATTCGCTATTAATCATTCGATTTGGACGATATTTAGAATTTAAAGGTTTTTCCATGTGCTAAATGGAAAGTGCATAAAATAACATACCCCTTATATGGAAAAATTTGGAGATAATGAGCTAATTAACATGTTAATTAGCTTAATTAGCATTTTTCTTCGCATCACGGGATAGTTCCCCTTTGAGTGCTTTACAACGGTACCTTACTTTTCTATCTGCGGTAAGTGGTTCCAAAGTTAAGGGGAGTAGCTCGTTTTTTTTTTTTTTTTGAGGTCTGTACATGAATTTTCCACGAGACTCACCAAAATATTCTTCGAGAAAGTGGAAACCACCCTAATAGACTTGTTAGGAACGCGGTTGATCACAATCCTAGCGAATTCCTCAGGTATCCCTGAACTAAGGCGGCGATCGTTGATCCCCTTCACAGAGATGGTAATTATGTGTTCACTGGTGGGTATTAGACAGACCACAACCCCCTTCTGTTTCAGTTTGGCATCGAGATGGTGAAAATAGATTCTGCTCGGACATTTGAATTTGGTATCGTTGAGTTTCAGCCACTCCCTTGTGCGTCGGCGGCCGAGTGGTGTTGTGGTTCTCTGTGATGTTGTGCGGTGCTTCGTTTCCCTTTATCACCCTTCCTCACGAACTGATTTCACGGATCACCCTCTCCTTTCACTACATTTTTATGTTTGTCTTTCCTACTGAGTTCACTTACTCAGATCTTCTAGTTTCCTATTTCTAAGGGCAGTTTTTAGACCTGGGGTCAGACACTCTTTTCCTAAAACTTCTTCAAATACCATAACATACCATACATGAAGATTTCGAAAAGAACTGAAATGAGAACCCGGCCGAAGTTTATCTCTGAATGTATTGAACACCCATTCAGCGCTCTAAGCAACTGTTATGGGGAGAATTCGAAATCAGTTTCATCTATGTGACATTGAAGGCAGATGGCTGACTATCAAAATAAGAAATTGAATTGTGGTATATGATACATTCTGGTAAAACAGTTAACTGCTAATTTAGAACTTTAGCTGTACGATCCATCAAGAAAACACAGATTTAACTTAAATTTTGAATGTGTTTGAAATGAACAATCGAACGGCGTCACTGCATTTTATCAAATAGCAGAATTATTTTCTGCTTTGTGAAGCGTGTTTAGTTTGTGTGATTCGTAGTGTAAGAAATTCATTAATTTATTCTGATCAGATCGCCATCGTTTTTGGCGCCAAATCTTGTATGTTTGTTAACCGATTTGTGTATGAGGTGCAGAAAATGTTCGTTGAGTGAGTAAAGCCTTTCTTTGTCCAGACGTCAGTTGTATACGTTAAAATCTGCGTTCAGGTTAATGTTATGCTAGAATTCGTTACCATCTTTTCTATCAAATGTTGAATTATTGGTGTGTTCTGTGATTTCGCTTTAATTTCATTTTTAATGTACAAATATTAAATATAATCCTTCAAAAACATTATAATTAGTTATGTGATATCCAATACTTTAGTGACGAAATATTACGGTAAAAATAATAATAAATAAACGTTGTTCAAGGCACAGCAGTATAAAATATGAGGAATTTTGCAATGTGTCAAACATTTTAATCGTTTTAAGGAAAAAACGGGATGGCTTCGGTATCCGTTGGGCAGCTGATCAAATACCCTCAGATCTGAAATGGTATCAGCACTCATGCTGTTCGTAGAAGTCATATATCAAGAGCAGAACAAATCTTTGTGCTATGTTTAGAGAAAACTTTGGACCTTCCGCATTCGCACCCCAAACAGCCCTAAACCGTGTGCTAGAGGGCCTAACGTCAACGCTCAGTCCTTTCCTTTTAATCTAGCGCTTTCATCTCCTTTCGTGTCGCGCTCTCTGGGGCAGTATATGTTAGCTGTGGTGTGCTGTGTATTTGGTAAGTTTTGTAGATGTTCTGAGGGTAAATTTGTATTATGGTTTACAAAATAAATTAAATATATATATTATATTTATTTTTATCTATTATATACTGTGTACAGTTGTAATATAATATTTAAATGATGATTTTTATTATATTAACAGAGGGGAATTTATATAATTTATTTGGCGAACTACATCCTGAAGTATTTATTCTGACGATGCTTCAGGTTCATTCTGTCGGGAGAATAATATTTTCTTAGAACACTGTTTTGAGGTCTTGATACGCGTCATCAGACACTTTGTTTGGAAGGTATTCAATGTATTTTATTACTTACAAAAAAGAACTGTCCATGTATTGTATTTCATCTATTCTGTCAGATATGCAGCTTCGCATTCATGAAGAAATAAAAATTTATCGTCACAATAAATATTTATGATTGAGCGACAATTCACATTTATAAAAGTCCTTTTAATGGCCAGAAGGAATTTCTCTGATTCCCCTTTAAGATGGCTTGACGACATAACTAAACGCTACTATGTAGAGCTGACGTGCTACAGTCTGGTTAACGTGATGATTATGGTGCAAAGTTCAGGAACGAAAAATTTCCGAAAACTGTGACGTACATCCTTTTTGAAATCAGAAATGATGTAAAATAAAAAATCATTGATAGAGTCATTTTTGAAAAAGTTTTGCATAAAATGTACCTGTCTATGCCGTACGAGGATATCCAGTCAGCGGCAATGATGACGCTTAAGTGAGCCGTGTCGTTCGGGACGAGCAGGAGTAGCGGTGATCGATGCGGGAAGACGCGGCGTGAGATTAGTATTTTGTTGCAGGCACGGCCTCGCCGGAGACAGATATCATTGCTCCTCTCTGTTATCGCTGGTGTAAACAGCTACCTCCGCTATGAAAAATAATCCCTAGTGTTAAGAACAACAGGCAACACAAGGACTGTTTGGAATCCATTTTAATTTACTCAACAGTTTTTTGGACACGATTGCTATGTAAAACAAGTTTTCAAAACGTCAGAGATTAAAGTCTTTTAGTACAGCCACGGCCTCGCCTGAAACAGACACCATTGCTCCTTGCTGTTGTCGCTGACGGAAACAGCTACCTCCGCTACGAAAAACAATCCCTAGTGCTAAGAGCAAAAACCAACACAAGGACTGTTCAGAATCCATTTTCCTTTGGGCAGCAGTTTTTTTGGACGAAATTGCTATGTAAAACAAGTTTTTCAAAACGACAGAGCATTTTCAGAAATAAATTTGATATGAGAAGTTACTCAGTCAAGAGCCTGGCACTTTCAGCTGATACTGTCCAGCTTGGAGAAGAAGGAAGGAGTAGAAATTTCTCGCAACACTGCGACAAAAAATTAGCAATCGGGCGAACTGGAAGGGGATGTGTTAATTAGGAAGGCAGTAGGGGATTGAGTTCGGACTCCACCGCAATCCCATCCACAATCCCCACTTCTCCTGAAATGGATCCCTATCTTTACTTTGTTGCAGAAAAACCGACTTCACTAATTTTTTTTTTTTGGGGGGGGGGGGGGGGTGAGGGGTGAACGTGAAGTAATCATACGTTGGAGGAATACGTCTCTTTCATTGCGCGGTGGAAAATTTAACTAGGGGGGATGAAGATAAACTACCAAATTTCGACGTCTATTTTAAAACGCAGTTACAATTGCTCATCAGCAAATCAAATGGAAACGGAAATATTCTTTGGTGGATATTAATATTTTTTTAAATAACACTATTTACCAAAAGAATACGTGCACAGTTGAAAAACTATGAAATGCAATGTTATTGAAGCTTTTCGATAGTTCTTCCAATTAGAGGCCGTCCAGCGAGAAATAACGAAAGGCATACCACAATTCGTGGTACGAATTTTCCTTTTGGGAGAAATAAATTAGAGGTTTAACTTTATAATTACTATTTATGGATTTCTGTTACATGTTCAGTATGTGTATACTATTACGAGCATAAATAGTATATACATACTGAAACTATTTAATAGTATACTATTTAGAGAAGTCTGTTCTGATCATTATGTGTGTGCGCGAGTTGTGTGAGAAATAATCTTCAAATAACCAGAAAGGACTGGAATAATCCTTTCTAAACGACTGGGAGGCAAAAGTAAAATCGCTGTGATGTTTACAAAATTAACGGGCGGACGTTATGTAAAAGATGTACTTAATCTGTCAGTGAGCAAAATCCTTTCGGGCACACTGCGATATCTATCAGATAAGAAATGAACATTCCATAAATCGTGTCACCGGTGAACTGTTCATTCAACCGTTAGATGGCGCCACATTCGCGGAAGGGAACTGCCCGTACCGGGAAGAAATACCCAAATAAGTAGGGAAAATTTCCGAGGTCGGCATTTCCATTTTGTTACTCCATTTTTCAGATGTTTCAGAAGTATTTCGACATTTTTTTTAGTAACAGACGGTCTTACAAGTGGCAGGCTGACAAGATGGGGGAAATATCTTGCGTCGGCATTGTTCATTCCAACGTGCTCATGCTAATCCATCCGTCTGCTACGTGATTTTCTTCTGGTTCTTTTATGACGTTTCCAGACAGTGCGATGCACCGGTAAAAATGCCAATATGCGGTCCCTTCGTCATTTTCCCTCCCGGCTCATCGGGAAAAGCGAAATCTCCGTCATCTTTCCTCCCACCCCCTTGGGAAAGCAAAACTACGAGACCGGTTCAGAAAAAAAGGCAGAACTTCCAACTCTCTAATAGGCGTAACCACTGGAGGGGTCGGGGTGTCAGAACCCTCCCAGATTTTCAAGCATTTGGTTTAAAGCATTTTATTCTAGTGAAAGCTGATGCATTTTTATTAAATTAATGAATTTTTGAAAGAAAGTTACAATTTAATCAAAACCTTTAAAAAATTAAACACTTCTGGGAGGGAGACGGAATCCCTAGAAATTGTTTCATATTGGCACTTCTCTAAATACGCCCTTGGTATGTTCATATTATGAATATACTGTTTTATTCTTAATTTATAGAATTTTATTGGAAGAACTGGAATTTCGCGTCCTGACTGTTTTGTTACGTACTACTTTATTTTGTTCCTCCACACTTCGAAATAAAAAAATCGGACGTAAATAAATAAGCTTTGCTACAAATTTGGGGACACTGTTTAGGTCGAGGGCCTGGTGGCCCACCCTTTTAAACGCCCTACCGAAGACACAAAATATACAAACATCGACGTTTTCCACCGATTTCCAAATTCCTAAAATAATCCACTGATGAATAGCAAATATTATAAAGTAAAAAAGGAGGACCTTCCTTTGCTTGTTAAGGCGGAGCCATCCTGTACTGTTGTGTGCGTGTCACGCCTAAGTATCCTTCCACGCTCACGACAATTAGTCAAGCTGGCGGTCACTCTGGACGTGTGGCACGGCTAGGCCTAACCTTTTTTGCGCGGATGCTTCCACTCAGACCACAGGCAGTCGTGGCAGAGACTCTAGCGGCAGTCACAACTTCATCGTCGACGCTGACTGGATTTCCGCGTGCCGCCTAGACAAGTACATTTTGCGAAAAAAGTTTTCAAAAATGACTATAAATGATTTTTTTTTTATTTTACATTATTTTTGATTTCAAAAAGGATGTACGTCGCAGTTTTTCGAAATGTTTCGTACCTGAATTTTGCCCCATAATATTCACCTTAATACTCTGTTTTCATCTATACACTGCTTTAGAACTGTATAGATGATGAACAGGGAAGGTACTCTTTACTTAATAAACAGCAGCTGGTCCTTATTCTGTGAATCACACAACATACCATGAATTTCACATTTGTGATAAATATACACTGCTGGCCACCCAAAATGCAACACCAAGAAGAACAAAAGGTAGCAAAGCCAGATTTACTGGACACATAACCACAGATACAAAGATGAAACGATTGAGCTTACAGGCCCATGCGACTTGCGGAACACGCAGACATCAATAGTTCGTGTGACCCTCATGGCTGGCAATAACGGCCGCTACACGCCGCGGCATCGAACAAAAGAGGCTTTGGATGTGGGCTTGGGGTATGTGGGTCCAGGCTGCTTCCATACGTTGCCATAGTTCATCAGGCGTAGCCGCGGGTGGTGCTTGCCGGGCCACTCGGTTGTCGATCAGCGACCAGACGTGTTCGATGGGCGACATATCAAGAGAACAGGCAGGCCACGGCAGCAGTGACACTTGGTGGGCCGTGAAGAATTGTTGCACGATGCGTGCCACGTGCGTGCGCGCGTTGTCCTGTTGAAACATGGCCGTTGGCAGGTCCTGCAGGTAAGGGAGAACTACAGGCTCCAAAACGTCGGAGATGTAGCGGTGGCTGTTGAGTGTACCGGCGATGCGTACCAGAAGGGTGCGGGTGTCATATCCAATTGCGTCCCAAACCATAACGCCAGGCGACGGGCCGGTATGGCGATGCATAATGCGGGCGTCATACAGTTTCTCGCCACGGTGGTGCCACACGCAGATCAAGCCATCGTGGTGTTGCAGGCAGTGGCGGGATTCGTTGAAGAAGACAATGTCGTGCCATTCCGTAGTCCAAGTGCGGCGTTCAACGAACCACTGCTGCCGCACTCGCCGGTGGTGTAACGTCAATGATAAACGGAGCAATGGGCTCCGTGCAACAAGTTCCTGCTGCCGCAGACGACGTCGAACGGTACGTGCTGACACATGTTGTTGAGCAACACACCCTAATTGCTACGCTAACGTTCGTGATGTGGCGGTGCAAGCCGTCAATGCCCGTCGCACAACATGCCGGTTCTCTCGTTCGGTGGTGTGCCGCGGCTGCGGCAATCGATCATGTTGGTCCGTCCGTCCCTCTAGCACCCACCGAATCCATACTAGCCTCACTGTGGCTGGATGTCGTCCCACATGGGCACCCATGTATTGGTACGATAAACCGCTGTCACGATAAGCCACTATTTGTCCACTGTCAAACTCCGAAACGTGCTGGAATGACTGCCGTATTCTGCGCCGAGGCATCAGAAAGCTTCCTACGCACAGGTCCGGCAGCACAACTCACTTCCACTACTTACACCCAGCCTTCTGTGTGCCCTTCTTATAGTGCTTCTCAGTGGCGTGCCGGGCACACATGATTTGCATATGTCCTGCAATGCTAATCGTTTGCATGTCCTTTTGCGGGCGATACATGCTGCGAATTTTAGGCCAATCGGATGCTTCCTTCTTGGTGTTGCAATTTGGGTGGCCAGCAGTGTAGTAACGAATTCTAGAAAAACATCAAACTAAACGCAGAATTTACCCTATATGACTGACGTCTATACAAGGAAAGGCTTTGCTCAGTAAACGAATAGTTGCTGCCCTCAATATGCAAATCTGATAACGAAATGCAAGGTTTGGCGCCAAAAAGAGTCCTATGATTAGCACTAGAAATTTGCCAGAACCCTTTGTAAGAGTTATCACGCCAGACAAAATCACCTCCTTTGAGAATTCAGGCGGAACAATTTGAAAAATATGGAAATTTATATCGTCACCGTAGTACTGATAAATGATCCAGAACTAATTGCGTGAATGGATATGAATACCGCCTTAATCATACAGTTACACCGACAAATCGAGAAAAGATGGAAAATTGTAATAGGATCAATTGTACATTTGTGAAACAAAACTACACAAAGATCTCCCCATGTGATCCAGACCAGAAGTAGAAAACATAATTGTTTACAAACAGGACGGATGAAAGCGTTTGCTTTCTTGATGAGCTGACGTAGCGATGACTGTCGGAGCTAAGTTAAAGTGAAAACTCTACTACGAAACGGGAGAAGCTTAAAAGACTTAGCTGAAATCCCTCCAGTCCCAGTGCTATCTGCATGTATTTATTCATGTAGTATAAATCTGTGAGTGTACGAAATTGAATAGGAAACATGTCTAACACAAAAGTAATGTTTTTAGAATTACGCACTTATATCGTAAACATATATACGCCTCTTCAGAAAAGACTTTAAAATAATAATTTTGAACGATTTTCAATTTGTTGATAATTTTTCTGTGTAATTTCGCGTACCTTCTTGCATAAACGCATTGGAATTCAACGAAACATTAACGCTAGCGCGTAATAATTTTAACGGTTCTGCATGTACATATTTTATTTACTTTGCAATCTCTTCAACCGAGCAACACCCATTACAAATCTAGCAGGACATACATTTGCTATGGATCAGATGAATATCCTTTAAAACTATGAGTTTTGGTAGTTAAATTGCCGAAATTAGAGGAAAGACAATTGTGTGCTCTGTACACGCAGCAAAGTAAAATGAAACGTAACATGACTCCTTGAGCAATATGAGAATTCGAGAAACTCTGGAATGCAGAAGCGACAATGGTTAAAAAATTTGCTCTGTGCAATATATAAGAGCCGCGATGATAATAAAGAACATGGTCAGAATCCTAACAGTCGTAAAGCAAATATTTGTTTCTCTAATTTCTAATACAACATAGGAGTCTTTGTACAGAAAACAATTTGCTAATTGATAAATTTCAGTGACATCGTGAGCATGGTTCATTTCCAAAGTGAATCAGAAATAGAGCAAAATTTGTACTTCCGTTTTAAATTGGCAGTTAAATATTTCATCGGAATGTGGCATACCACAAATGTTAAATACTGAGGAATTTTTTAATTCAGCCGTCTGTCTTCAATGTCAGATGGATGAAACTGATTTCAAATTATCCCCTTGTTAGCTACGTAGGGCGCCGAAAGTGAGTCTAATACATGTGTACGGATGTGCCGTATTGTTTCTAAAAGAAAGTTTTTCGTCATATATTTGTAATATTTTTTTCTAATATTACAACGTTACTGTTACTTGGGATACTTTTGTACTATAAAAGACAAAACTTCAACGTGATATTTATGTACATTGATGCATACGCATTTTCATAAATACTGAAAATATAGATAATTAGGGACCACTCTGAGAGAATCTGAATGGCTGCTGAAAAAATCAGTGGAGGTTTGGAAAAGCGAAAGCAGAAAATATTGGGAGAACATACACCCATGAACCATTACATTATGACGAACAACCTAATAAGTTGTAGGATCCACTTTAGTTCACAAAACAGCAGCCACTTGGCAAGGCATAGATTCAATGAGGTGGCGATAGGTCTTCTGGGGTGTCTGGTACCAAAATATCAACAGCAGGTCCTCTAGTTCCCGTACATTTCGGGTTGGTGGTGATTTAGCGCGAACCTGCTTTTCCAAGTCGATCCACAAATATTCGATTGGGTTCATGTCAGGTGAATTCGGAGGCCAGGGCATTAACAGAAAGTCATCAGCATGTTCCTCGAACCACTCCTTGGCGATTCTGGCAGTGTGGCCTGGCGCATTATCCATTTAGTAATGGCCATCACCAGCAGGGATCACAGTTACCATGAATGCGTGAACTTAGTCCGCAGCGATGTTGAGATATTCAGACAGCTGACAGCTGTCAGGGATTGTGCTGTGGGGATAATTGGGCCTAATCTGTCCCAAAAAATCATCGCCACAGCATAACACCTGTGCCACTGGCCTGTTTCCGCCCAACAGTGCGTCCAGTTTCCACAGCCTCCGTTGGTAATCAGCTTGTCCGCGTTTGGCCGTCTACGTGATGCACCAGGAATCTTGATTCGGCAGACCAGGCCACTTTTTTCCAATCATCCCCTTTCCAATCTCGATTATCTTGGGCCCATTTCATTCGTTGTTTGCGATGACGTGCAGTGAGCATGGGGACACGGCTGGGTCTCCTACTACGCAGGCCCATGAGCAGAAGGTTGCAATTAACTGTGTGCTCTGACACATGGCCCTGATCACCAATGTTGTAGCTGCGGGTTATTTGTCACACTGTGGCCGTGCGATCGCTGTGAACAATGCATGACAGTCTCTGCTCTCCTCTGGTACCAGTGAGCTGCGGACGATACACTACTGAACGACGGTTCGACGTTTGGCCATCTGTGCACCACATTTAATACGTACTCACTAGAGCGGCTCGTAAACAATCCACAAGTCGTTCCGCTTCCGAGGCGCCGTTCCATAACAATTTGTCCTTTATCGAACTCCGATAAAGCGGTAGCTGTTCCCATTGTGACTCTGAGAATTCTACTAACTGAAAACCGGTCCTCGGATTACATATATACTGCTATGTGAACTTAACCTGCGTAACCGTTCGGTCTCCAGGCACGCTCATGTTTCTAGGCTCGAATTGGTCATAATGTAATTGATCATAGATGTATATTCATCAGTACTTATGTGAATACACAAAACCGCCTGTAACCTGATTTCAGCTAGAGTGCGGGGTGAGCACTCTTCAAAATCGGACCTACTTCATAGAAGATCATAGACAGTGTATTTACAGGGCACATTGACACATACTAATATAGTCTGTGAGATAGGACATAGTAATTCCGAAAGATCTAACTATTTTTATCTGTAAAAATGTTAACCTTTAGTAAAGTTTACTTGATTTACACGGTTGTATTGAAGAGTTTTTTTCCTTTTATAAGTTTATTATCGTGTATTGACGGTTTTGTCTTTTACTACTGAATTTTAATTGAACGAATGTTTGCAGTTCTTATCTATCTCCGCTCCTAGAGATATCTGCTTTTGTTTTTCCAACGATTACGATGTACGGCGTATATAGAACATTCACAAAATTGCGACACAGGCTTGGAGTTCAAGAAAATCACTTACCGTGCTTGGTGAATTGTCGAGAGTTTAATGTGATCCGAACTTGCTACCCACGCTCTAGACAGGATATGCGTATAATACAGGCAGCAGAAACCGAAACAATGTCTGCTGAGATCAGGAGGAAGCATGGCCTAATCTCACTCTTACATTGGAGACCTTACAGATAATGTTTACTGCTAACCAAAAAAGTATATGCAATTCTGATTGATCGTCTGTTAATTATCACCCATGCTATCATTCAGTCTGCATTCCTTAAACTTCAGACCAAATATATCAAGAAATTAAGAGCTCTGGTGTCTAGTAGACTTACTTTAACTTACTTAAATATACCTTCAAATAAACCAGTTCACTCTGATAGTACTGTACCTGGTACTACTGTTCCAGCCCGGTCCTCTGACCTCTGACCGATCGAACATGTTTGGGACATGATGGGACGCTACGTATACCCATCACGGAATGTCGGCGAACTGGCCTGCAATTTGGACACCATCAGGCATGTTGTACCTCAGGACAGTATGTGTGAAAAGAATGCGTCTATGCCACGTCATGTAATTGCTTGTATCCGAGCCAGAAATGAAGCTATAGCGTACTAACTTGTTCCACTCGTGCAGCGGTTTTACCCGAATGAATTTCCAACTGCTCTGGAATGCAATAATTTTCTTTACTATACATGCACATTGCACATAGTAGTTTTCATCTAGAGTGGATGGTTAGGGTGATTCTTCTTTCTAGGTGGTTCGTTTTTTTTTTCGTTTTTTTCAAAGCGTGTAGTACCGGAAATTCTCAAAGAACGATCGCTTTTGAACGTACGAAAAACAATGAGGAAATAAATGTCAACACTGGTAGCACTCCTAACCAACATAACCAAAAGGAAATACTGCTTTGAATTATGAAAAGCACGTGAACAAATGAGGATCTTGGAACTAGACTGGACTTCCTATCGGCGAAGCTTCTTTGTTAGTGGATTAATTCTGTGATATTACTGGCAACCGCCCTTGGAATATTCTACGAGGTAAAGCACGACAGCGGCTGTTAGAGCCATAGTCATCATAAGATATTAACTGATTCCAGTTTAAACGACCGTTCAACCGCTGAATTAAAATGTAAACTCAATTTTTGTAACAATAAACTGGAAGTTTTGTTTTAATTTAAGTCACTACTAAGTTCATTTTCACTGGTTTAATATTCAGCATGAAAGTCTAAAATATTTCTTAGGTGTAATGTTTCAATTTGAGTCTTATTCTTCTTAAAGCTTCAAAATGCTTTTAAGATTTCCTTTCCTATATGTTTCACTGTCTATACAGACCCTGTGATATATATAGGAAATGTCGCCTACAGATGAAGCTATTGAACGTAAAAGTTTGAAATATGGCAAAAACCTTCAGCGGCATACAAGCGTGTGCACCTCAGAGCAATTTTTTGGAGTTCAAATTTGAAAAATCTTAATTTAATTAACTTTTAAAGCTTTCAACCATTTTGGGGGTTTAATCTTGTGGTTTGCTGGGCCTTAACATCACCCAATAGTTCATTTCCTTTTTGCGTAACATTTTTGCATTACACTCGTGCGCAGCAATATTTCGTTATACTATGTATAAACGCAACAGTATTTCATTGCACTGTTGTGTAAATTGCGAGAACCTCACGCCAAACGTGATATAAGCAACAATATTAATGGCGTCTGCCAAAATATTTGGGCTGCGCGTTTGAAGTGTTGCGTGCGTGTATCCTAGTGTTGCAGTTGGCAGAGTATTTATTTACGTTTTAGACGCGACGTTCCGTGTGTTGCCATGGTTACCATGTAGTTACAAACTCTTTCAATGGGAAGATTTCGACCATGTCTCTTCAATCTTTGCTTCGAATTCAACATAACGTACCCGATTTACAGTTTGAAATTCAATCTTGGCCACCCCCGGTGGCGCAGTGGTCTAAGGGGCTGGCCTCTGATCATTCGTCCGTAAGGGGTCCGGGTTCGAATCCCGGTCAGGCATGGATGTTGTGTTTGTCTTACGGCACTGGCTCTCTCCCTTCCCTGGAACCAGTGATCCTAAATTAGGGACAGGCGACTGCTTATAGCCCATTGAGTTGCTCACGGTGGTCGTTAAACCTCCAAATCAAAAAAAAAAAAAAAAAAAAATTCAATCTTGCTGTTTATTGTATTAGACTTCCGAAGTATTGCATATGTCCTTCCGCCTTAGTAGCCGGCGGGTTCGTTTACGTTTCAGACTTCGGCTCTCCATGTGTCATTACGCGCTATAAATACTTTTTTTTTGAAAAACGCTATATCAACTATTTAAAAAAATCGCCATGCGATTCTTTTACGGACGAAATATATTTCACTAAGAGTCAAATTGATATAAGAAAGGATATGCGAAAGAAAAATGAAATCTCCTAGCTTCCTATTTCTAAGGGCTGTTTGGGACCTGGGGGCAGACACTCCCTTCCTAAAATCATCTACATATGATCATTCCTCCCTCTTAACACTATAATAATGCCGATTTTACACTGTTTTCCTTCTTTATAGTTCGTACGATTTATAAGCTTAACCTTCACTTTCATTAATGAATTGAGGTATACATTATGTTAGACCTACAGAATTAAACATACAAAGGTACGTCCAAAGGAAAGGAAATACAACTAAATATTTAAAAAACAATGCTGTCTCACGATTCGGTAATGGTGTAGTAACATAGGTCTTTGTCTCGCGGAGTTTTCGCCTGATAACGGGACGTTTTTTTATTATTATTGAGGGTTTAACAACCACCGTGAGCAAATCAATGGGCTATAATCAATTGCCCTTCCCGAATTTGGCCCATTTTTTCCAGTGCCGTAAGACAAACACAACACCCATTCCTCACAGGATTCGAACCCGGCCCCAACTCGGACGAATGATCATAAGCCACAGCTTAGGTCCCTGCGCCACAGGGGCTGCGGGACGCTATAACAAGGTATCTTAAAATAGACGAGGGTAGGAAATTCACTCATCGCCAAAAAATAGTTGCAGCCAGAAGGAAACAACCGACAGGAATGAAACTTGGGGGCAGGTTTGACATCGTGAGACATGCAACTGATTCAAGTATCACGCTCGGTTGCACATGTGACGCAGGCAAAGTGGGGTCTTAGCGCTGTGACTGACCGGCTATATAAGGTCGTCCCGTTGCGCGTGCTTGCCCTTCTGACTTGAGCTGTTGTGTTGGTTGCATCCTTTGCAAGTGATGTATGCCTTGGAGAAAAGTAAGGAAGCAATTAGAGCTGTTGGAGGAGATCAAGAAGGGACCGCGTCGTCGGGTTCCGGAAAGGAGGATGGTCTTATTACCGTATTGCGCACCATACCGGTCGTGCGGACATTACCATAGCACGCTGTTGGCTGTAGTGGATAGAACAAGGTACGCAGCAACGACAGGAAGGGTGTAGAGACCTAGACGAAACACGGAGAGAGAGGACCGACGGGTTGTCCGACATGTGCGGAGTGACCCAACAACCACGATTGCGCATATTCAGCGAGCAGTACTGTCCTCCATGCATCTTCCGATTAGTGCCAGAACACTGGCAGACGGCTGCACGACGTAGGAGTACACACACACCGTCCGTTACGACGACTGCCCTTTACACCATTGCATTGTTTCCAAAGACTGCAATGGTGTCATGCCAGATTGTCATGGAGCCACGGAAAATGGCAGCGGGTGATCCTCAGTGACGAGTCTCACCTTTGTCTTGCAGAAGACGACCACGGAATCCGTGTGCGGAGGCACCGTGGTCAGCGTCAAGTTGAACGGTTTGTTGTCGAGCGTCACACGTCCAGAAGGCCTGGTGTCATGGTGTGGGTTGCAATTGCCTACGATGCCAGATCACCTTTGGTGCTCATTGCAGGTTCTTTGGCAGCCCAACGTTGCGTTAACAAGGTCCTGCAACTAGTGGCCCTACCTTTTCTGAACGCTCACTGTGGTGCGATTTTCCAACAGGAAAAAGCTCATCCGCATACTACTGCTGTCTCGAAAGCTTGCCTTAAAGGCTCTGACACTCTGCCATATCCAGCCGGATCACCAGACCAATCACTGATTGAAAATGTGTGGGATGCCATTGGACGAGGTATCCACACTCCATCCCTACCGCACGATTTGCGGAATTGCGTGAGATGATTCGAGCTCTATGGGTTGACTGATCGCAGGATACCATTAGGAACCTGTACAACTCCATGCCAAGATGTCTGGCATGCTGTGTGAACAAACATGGCGACCCGACGTCATATTAAGAGGCTCTATTTATTGTGGTGTAGCTCAATATATATTGCCCGTATCAGTCTCAATGTTTAATCATTTATTGTTCCTGGAAACTTTACCTTCCTCCCGAATAGCATTGCAATCGGGCACATCCTTCTGGGTGCAACTATTTTCTTTTTCACGATGAGTGAATTTGTAATTAAAACTCCATGCCCCAGGAATGGAATTATTTGGAGTTAAACTCCTAATAATTTCTTTTTTTTTCTATCGCAAGATTCTTTTGATAAAGCCACCCTTTGGCAGGCTAAAGGTCGGCGAAATAAAAGTTGATTTTTGTGCTTCTGCAAGAGCTGGAGGTTACAAATGACTTGAAATTATGAACTTGTAACAAGAAGAATATCATCAAAACAATCAAATAGCAAATCAGCCTAATACTGATAACATCTCATCACCAATTACAGAAAACACACCTGCGATTCTTCATGTTTTCTGTTTCTCTACTTATGACCGGCAGTGCTGTTACATCAAATGAAGCTTTTGGGAGTTCAGATACGTCGTTAATTTCAGAAAGTTCAATCGAGAGAAAAATAACTTTTACGTAAGAATATAAGGAAAAACGGAAAGTTAAGAAGGTTATAGACAGTATGTCACAATTCCAAATATTCAGATGCTAGAAAGTCTGTCATTCAGGACAGGGTTTTATGGCTTAATCAAGTGGTTTAAATCGCATCGGTACAACCTCCTGTAACAATTTTAAATTATATTTAATTAACTGTAAAATTTGCTAAACACTTAATTTCAATTTAAAATCAGTTATATTCAGTGTTCTTTGTTTTTGTTTTTCTGGAGAAAAGGGTGCGAAAACTTTTGAACATAAATTGCTGTAAAAAGGGCATTGAGCAGAGCCGGATTAAACGAGGTTTTGCAGAGGCCATAGCCTTGGGGCCCACTATGACCAATTGCCTAGGAGGCATGCCTAAGCAAATTACAGATAAAGAGTTTTTATAAAGTTGCTTTATTTTGTCTCGTATGATTTCCACTTTATCAAAAGCAGAAGCTGGAAGACCAACATATTTCGAAGCCAGTGATCACCAAGCGTCAAGGCTTTATGTCGCTGTGTACAGCGGGGTCGGCGAATCACAGTTTCAGTTTTTTCACTGCCATCCACTCACTCCTCCCAATTTGCAGGTGGAACCGTTTATGGTCGAAGTCCCCTGTGGCTTCACGGCATAACAAAAAACGATGCTCAAAAAAATGTATACAATGCTAAGTCATTAGAAAATCCAAGACACAATCTAGGAATCTTAAGCTTTTAGCTTATATTCTTATGAAACAATAAAAAAATAGTGAGTTATTATGAAACTCTGCAGATAGTTCAGTAGTTACATAATATAATAATTCATAATAATTCCCCCTCATACGTTCTTTGAGGGCCCACTCAGATATCTAAGCCTTGGGCACACTAAGGCCTTAATCCGAAACTGGGCTTGAGTGTTGACCAAAAGAAAAGGAACTCCGGTTCTTGAAGATTGTTCTTAGACCTTATTATTGTGGCAATGAAAAAAAGGAAAAGAATAGTTTATATGCTTATGATATACAAATTATTGTATTAGAAGGCTAGTATTCTCTATAACAATTTTATAATACACAGCAAATGCTGAAATTTACATATTATTTTCTGTCAAGCTTGCCCACAAATGAGAGTTAAATTTGCACAAAGAATTATATTGCACTGAGGAACAAAAGGGAACGGAAATTTGGCAACCCCGGTGGAACAGTGGCCTAAGCGCTGGGACGATAAGCCAAGATGTTTGGAGATTATAAAAAGTCTGGCTGTCACTGGAATAATCCAAATCGTCTCAATAAAGTATTGTTGCAGTTAAGCGCAAATAGAAGCCTTTTTCTTGGCGTTGACCTTGGGATAAACGAACGCGACTATTAATTTATATTATTTATCGTTCATATGTGGCTTATAATCACATATCCATAAAAAAAAAACTACTTATGGCGGGTCAAAAAATACTGTCGCACCGGGCACCACGAACGCTCTGAGACCTACCCATTTTTATAACTGCCAGAGTTGGATGCAAAACAGGTGCTGGTTATAAACTGAAGGCCTGAAGGTAGTAAGAAGAATATCTGAAGAAAATAAGTTCATCAAGTATTAAGAGATGAAATATGCTATTGATGAAAAAGGAAGAGATAAAGTCCTGTAATGGGAGAGAAGAGAGTGATAAAGTTCGTTGGGGAGCAGAGTCATTTTGAATGTCTGTGTGTGTGTGTGTGTCATACTACAGAGATGAAGCACGTGTAAAGACGACATATCTGCAGCGATACATTCAGTCAGTGTTGTTTAGTCGGTTAGAACCAAGGAGGATAGAATAATATTTCTGGAGACGCCCTGAGTCTCTCAACCGTGACGCCGCAAGGTGTGGGAATTTGACATCGTTTATATGAAACCTATGTAATTTCAACTGCGTGTATTTTGGAATTGCGTGATTTTTGTTAATATCAAACCGGAATGAATTATGCTTCTTACACGGGTGAAGTTTTACATTTTAACGTTATGTTCGGTTTAGAATTCGCACTAAGTTTCGTGTATTTCAATTTAAAATAAAAATGGAAAACAGATTCAAAAGAATTTAGATTTTTATAAATTTATCATTTTCTCACACAACGGCAAACTGCGACGAAAGATGGCGTTTCGGCCACACAAAATGCATTGCAATAGCACTGAAATCCATCAGCTTTCCCACACTTTGACAGCCGTCGCTCACGGATATAGGCTTCACGCAAAATGCGTCTGCTCCATTAACAAGGGTGTCTCCAGATATCTTATTTTACCTCCTTGGATTGAACTCACTTCGGAGCAAAGAGACATGAGTTCGATCCTTGCCACCGACAGATTTGTTTTTTCACATTGGCGCCCGAACGTAGAAATTCTATCTTCGCTTCAACAGCAACAACAACAAAAATGAAAAGGGAGATGATATGACATCCGCGACTGGTTTCCAATGCATACAGTACAAGAAGGTTAGAGTAAGATATCTAGAGGTCCCCGTCACTGGATCAGTGCCACTCTTTTGAAGTGCAGTGCTCGCTAAAAAATTTGATGCACGGTTTCGTGAATGTGGTAGATAACGCTGTAGTTGTATGTATCGTCACTTTTTAAGAAGAGAGAACGATGATAACACACATTTTCCTATGCTGGATATACACCTAGCAACCTATCATTATGTGTACTTTTTGAAGGCCCTTTTATAAATATGTAATTAAAGTAAATACCAAATAAACGCCAGTCACCTAAAAAAAAAAAACACAGCTCAAGATACACTATCTACCAACAAGTAAGTGGACACCTGTGATAGGAAAGGAAAACGAAGTTTATTCACCTTCAATAATTGGTGGAGCCTCCACGAGCGGCGATTACAGCTGCGACCTTCCAGGGCGTACTATCAACCAGGCGTTCTACGACGGCTAGCGGTATTTTCTTCCACTCGGCTTGGAAAAGACAGGTCAGTTTCTTCACCGATTTTGGACGGTGGGTGCACCCCTTAAGTCGACGCTCTAACTCGTCCCACAGGTGCTCGATAGGGTTAAGGTCCGGGCTCTGCACAGGCCAGTCCATTTGATTAGCCCCACTGTCACCATATTAAGCCATGGTGGACCTCGCAACATGGCAGGTGGCATTGTCATCCTGAAAGTAACATGGATCCACCCCGTGAAACTGCCACAACGTAGGAAGCGCATGGTCATCCAAAATGGTGCTGTAGGTCTCGGCGTTGAGTCTACCAGGAATTGCGACCAAGGGTTCCGTGCCATACCAGGAGAAACACCCCCATAGCATAATTCCACCGCCGCCGAACTTCACAGTTGGCACAATACATTCCGGCAGGAGGTGTTCTCCAGGCAGACGCCAAACCCAGACCCTGTCATCCGAACGGTAGAGGGTTAACCTTGATTCTCCGCTCCAGAGAACCTGTTTCCACTGTTCAACGGTCCACTGTCGAAGTTCTTTGCACCACGTTAGCCGAGCAACGCTATTGCACTTGGTGATCAAATGCTTGTGAGCGGTAGCACGTCCATGATAACCGAGAAGATGGGCTTCCTTACGGATGGTGTTCATCGAAAATCACTTCAGGATGCCTGTTGAAACTTCTCGCGGATGTGGCCCATCGATTTGTTGCGGTTCTTCCGAATTTCTCTGGCCAGCACCCGTCGGTCTCTAACTCTCAGTTTTGTGGGTCTGCCGGGTCGGAGCATATTCCGACAGTCACCACTCCTCTTCCACTTGCCAATTACGTAGGCCACTGTCGATTTTGAATACTTCAACTAGCTGTTTATGTCACGTATGAATCGGCCGTTTCTGTCATACCCCACGATTACACCTTTCTTTAAATCAGAGAGCTCCGAACTGCGTGGCATCTTGCATGCGACTGGTTGCGTTGTTGTTTCCCATAAGATATTTAACGGCGGCGGCCGTGACGTGTATCAGGACCTCAGATATCGTCGATTGCAGGGGTGTCCAATTACTTGTGTGTAGATAGTGTACATTAGCAAGCGTGTCCTACTTTAAGTTAAGCTTTGCACTAACGATTATAAAATTAAAAAAAACAATGGCCGGAATACATGATAATTAAATATTCTTACCTATAACACTCGCCTGATGTTAGCATAATATATAACACAAGATATTTTGAAAGTTTGGATTCATACATGGGTAAAATGAAAAAAAAACACATGAGGCCAATATGCAATTTCCAGGGTGAGGAGCATGTGGTAGATAACGCTGTAGTTGTATGTAACGTCCCTTTTCAAGGAAGAAGAACGACGATAACACACATTTTCCTATGCTGCATATACACTTAGCAACCTATCATTATGTGTACTTTTTGAAGGCCCTTTTATAAACATGTAACTAAAGTAAATACCAAATAAACGCCAGTCATAAAAAAAAACGCGGCTCAAGATACATTAGCAAGCGTGTCTTACTTTAAGTTAAGCTTTGCACAAATGATTATAAAATTAAAAAAACAATGGCCGGAATACAGGATTATTAAATATTCTTAACTATAACACTCGCCTGATGTTAGCATTAATACAAGATATTTTGAAAGTTTAGATTCATACATGGGTAATATGAAAAAAAAACCACGTGAGACCAATATGCAATCTCCAGAGTGAGGATCTAAGGCGAACTTTAAAAAAGGTGAGAAAGGTTACAATTTTTTTAAACAGGTGACTAAAAGGTGATTAAAAGAGACTTCTTGCCAATAGCACGAAATAACAAATATATACTGCTGGCCACCCGAAATGCAACACCAAGAAGGAAGCATCCGATTGGCCTGATATTCGAAGCATGCGCCGCCCGCGAGAGGACATGCAAACAATTAGCATTGCAGAACATATGCATATCTTGTGCCCCCGGCACGCCACAGAGAAGCATTATAAGAAGTGTTCACAGAAGGCAGTGGAAGTGTGTTGTACTGCCGGAACTGTGCGTATGAAGCTTCTTGATGCATCGTCGTCGAATACGGCAGTCATTCCAGTACGTTTCGGAGTTCGACAGAGACGAATAGTGCCTTATCGCGACAGCGGTTTATTGTACCGAGACATCGCCGCCCGTGTGGGACGACATCCAGCCACAGTGAGGCGAGTATGGATTCGGTGGGTACAGGAGGGACGGACGGACCGACGTGAGCGATTGCCGCAGCCGCGGCACTCCACCGGACTAGAGGACCAGCATGTTGTGCGGTCGGCATTGACGGCTCGCTCCGCCACATCACGAACGTTAGCGCAGGAATTTAGGTGTGTTGCGCAACATCACGTACCGTTCGATGTCGTGTGCCGGAGCGGAGACTTGTCGCACAGTGCCACTGCTCCGATTACCATTGACGTTACACCACCGGCGAGTGCGGCGGAAGTGAGCCGTTGAACGCCGCACCTGGACTACGGAATGGCACGACATTTTCTTCTCCGACGAATCCCGCTTCTGTCTGCAACACCGCGATGGCCGGATTGGCGTGTGGCGGCATCACGGCGAGAGACTGTATGACACCTGCATTATGCATCGCCATACCGGTCTGTCGCCTGGCGTTATGGTTTAGGGCGCAAGTGGATATGACACCCGGACCCCTCTAGTACGCATCGCCGCCACACTGAACAGCCACCGCTACATCTCCGACGTTTTGGAACCTGTAGTCCTCCCTTGCCTGCAGAACTTGCCTGCGGCCACGTTTTAACAAGACAATGCGCGCCCGCACGTGGCACGCATCGTGCAACATTTCTTTATGGCCCACCAAGTGTCACAGCTGCTGTGGCCGCATGTTCTCCCGATATGTTGCCCATCGAACACGTCTGGTCGCTGATCGGCAACCGAGAGGCCCGGCAAGAACCACCCGCGGCTACGCCTGATGATCTGTGGCAACGTGTGGAAGCAGCCTGGACCGACATGAAACAGACCTTTAAATTCAACTTGGTGCACAAGTTGAATTTGAAGGTTGTAATCGAGCCCACATCCAAAGCCTCTTTCGTTCGATGCCGCGGCGTGTAGCGCCCGTTATTACCAGCCATGGGGCCACATGAACTATTGATGTTTGCATGTTCCGCAAGTCGCATTTGGGTGGCCAGCAGTGTAGTTATAATTTTTTAATGCTCCCCTACAAAAAAGGCCAGGTACGATCATAATACATTTCTTTATTATGGTCCTGGATGAGGTATGGCCATTTTATTGTCATTATATAATTTTACAGAAAAAAAATTACACAAAATTCTAAAACCCCATGACGTACATTTCTCTTTAAAGTTTCAGAAAAACAATTCCGAAGAAAAAACTGTTTGGCTTAATGTTTTCTAGGCATCATAGCGAAAAAAAAAAGACGTAATCATACTTGATTTTCTTTTTTCAAGGTTCTTCTGAGTGATTTGCTCTTCCTTTTCTCACACTCTTTTTCCCATTTGTGTACATTTTACTCCCTCGAGCATGCCTTCAGCTAATTTGCATTCCTTTAAATCATTTTTGCGACTGTTTTCTTTAGTTTAGGTGAAGCTTCCATATAGAGTTATTCTTTTGTCTCCTTAGTTTGTAGGTGTTTCTTTTTTTCTTGTCATTCAGAGCAGCAGTCTCACATTCAATTGACTTTTGTAACTTTTCCGTCTTTTTCATTTCTTCATAATCCGTTCTTTTTGTTCTTCTTTTTGCTTTTCTTCTAGTTTGATTTTATTTTTCCTTTTACATTCTTCCATAAAGGCAGTATACTTTGAATGTGCTTGTTGTCCGTACTTAATGTGTTTTGGATTAATGGGTACAAAAAAAATTGGGATCTTGTTTCAAGGCATCCCTCACAGTCAGTACACTGTTTAAAAATATTTTGGTCATTGCTGAAATATTCTCTCCTAATATATGCTTAGAAATGGAAAATCGCCTCTCTTTGAGTAAGAGCTGCCTTTATGAATTTTACAACGTTTGGAAACTTTATATCTTTTGATAATGAGTCCCTTTTTGAGATGTGTTGTTGCCAGTAATCATCAATATTTTTGTTTTCAAATGCTGTAACATCTTTTTCCAGTTGAAAATTTATCCCCTCATCTAAAAAATAATCCAGTTGAACATGAAATGGCATAATTTTTGCAACTTTCAATATGTCTCTGCAGCTTCTATCATTCAATCTTTCTTTTGGGTCTAAAAATCTAAAATTTTTAAGTGAGCCATTTGATAAGCAAGTCGTTTCGATCACATGCTTACAAGTAGTAATATAGTGCTTTTGAGATTCCTTCAGAAACCACAACTTATCCCTTTCTTTCAGTTTAGAAAGCTCGTCTGTGACCTTTTCATTAATGACAAGTTCCTCAAGAGGAATCAGATTACCAACTGTAAACAGTTCATCAAGATCAACATTAGAAAAATTAGTGATTTTTCTAATGGCAGATGTCTTTAAAACTCGAGCTATGGAAGTCTGAAGAACGTTCCCTCTTTCTTCATACAATATGTGGATCATGGGTGCTTGGCCCTGAAAATGTTGTGTAAACTTCATTAATAGCTTTGCTGATGAAATAATGAAATGAAGTTCAGCTTTTATTGAAGGTTTCTATAAGACACTCACAACAATCTTGTAGGATCTGGATTGAAGAGCAGCAGAATGTTTTCTCACAGGCATGTGCTTAAGACAATAGAACTGAATAATGTCCCACTGCTCCAAAATTCTGTTGGCTATGAGCCCTAAGGTAAGCTACCTTGTTGCACGTTTCAAGAATTTGTGGTGTGGAACATTATATTTAGTTTCGATTTCTTTAAACTCTTCCAACAGGCAGGCCAACAGTCAAAATAATGGTAAATGTATATCAGCTGCTCAGAAGCTTCTTCACCTTCACCCAAGCACTCCAATTATTTTACATATGCATTATGCATTGTGTGGATGTTGCACGTACCTATGTTTTTATAAGATCTCGCCTCATGTAATTTTATCATTTTAACTGTAGCATACTGGTTTTAATTGTAGTAATTTTTTTCATTTCATCTTGCAACTAGTGTGTTGTGGTTTTAATGAAGTTTTATCGTGTTTTAGACAGCATTACAACCTAGTATACAGTATTTGTGACTTCTGGACATTACTATTCAAAAGCCTAAAAACGTTTTTATTAACATTAGGTCCGTCTGATCCAAGCATTAGGCATCTGTTTTGTGATAAATTAGCCTCAGAAAGTGCTTCACATAGTTTTTTGTGAAATGTTTAACCATCCGCTTTACCTAAAAAGAAAGTTCCGAGGTACCATGTCGTTACGCCACATTTGCTTTCTGACCAAAATGTGATAGTTGTTTGCAGCTCCTTTTTATCTTTAACATTAAATGTTTCATCATAACTCAATGTGTATTATGATGAACATGTTTCCTCTAACATAAGTTCCCGGAAATAAGGGGCCAGTCCATCAGCGATTAAGTATCGCATTATCTTAGAGGAAAGAGAAAAATGTTCAGGAACACTGTCAGGAAACTTTTTTTAAAAAACATCATGAATATCATTAAAGTGATGAATCCATTGAATAATTACTACACATTGATTTCAATGTCCAAATGAGTTCAGCAGTAGTAAAACTTTCCTTGGCACTATAAATGTAAAGTTTTGGTGCACAAGTTAAACTTGAAAGTTGTAAGTGGTCTAAGCATTCAGGAGGAGGTGCACGTTCTAAGCGTAGTTGGTTTAGTCCAAATTTAGATTCAAAGTTTGACCTATGTTTTGGTGCAAGCGAGTGAGTAAAAATTGCCTGAAAACCTTTTGTTTCAAAGTTAATAGTGCAGCAACACACAGTACAAAATAGTTCATCTTCACTATGCTTTCTACCCCATGCAGGAACTTTGAATTATCTGTCTTTTCCAGCTAATTACCAGGGAATTTACATTTTCCAATTTTGAATTTAGCAGAACTCTTGGGTTAGATGAAACTTCAATTGCAGTGGACCTGAAAGAAAAAAAAAAGATTTAAACAATAGGGAGGGGGGGAGGTAATTGACATTGTTCAATTATCGCTGTATACAAACACAAATGCATATGTATTAAAAACAGTAAAAAAAAACCTTCTGAACTTATGAGAAAATATAAAAGGCCCTTTCGTAAGGTAAGTTTTTAAATACAGTAAAACCTGTACAAGTTGGCCACTCATGGTTTCAAACTGTTGTGCTTCTTAAGTTTAACTATTATTTCCTAGCTGACAACTAATTGTTCACTTACATAATGGCTGACACTTATTTATAATCAACATTACTTTCTTTACTGGGAATTCGTTTCTGAATGTGAACCTGAAACATAACATGGCGAATAACATAATACAAAGTAGAGAAGAATGCATGGCCCTCAGATATAATATTTTTAAGCAATTAGGGAAAGCCAATGCTCAGGAAATACTTTCATCACTGGGCCACTAGGTCAGTACAATAATAATTATTACTAGGTTAGGAAAAATGAGAAAAAGAAATTGCGTTGAACTAAAAAAAAAATGTCAAATCACTGGGAAGTAGTCATGTTCCCCCAAAATGCAGTAATGGAAAAAAAATACTGCCTTTACTGACCAATGTTTTAAAAAACTGACAAACTGCTGACCAAGATGAAAACACTGACTTTTACTGACCATTTTTCATCCCTGTGTACTTAGACAGATGGACGGTGATAGAAAAAAGCATGCCCTTTCTCATCAAAAGCAGTGAAAACATTCTCATTAGTCTTAAAGGAACATATAATGTACATTGTGCTTGGGAACTATATACTTTTCCCTTCCCACTTCATGAATAGGAAATGGAAGCCCTATAATTCCTTTATGGTCAATGCATGAAAAGGTAGAGTTGTTCTCATTGGAACACAAAAACAAGTTAAAAAAAGGAAGTATTTTTGCAGATAACACTTTGAGTACAAAATGAACATTACTTCCACTGAACAGTATCAAATAAATTGTTCTTATTTTCAGAGTATACATATCAACACTGAGAACAACAGCTTCTCCTGTTCTTATTTTGGTGCCATGTATAGTTACCCACTGTCCTACTTGAAGGTGAGATAGGTTATTGAAACACTGTTGTATTGCTGATTGTATACTATCTCCATAAAGCTCTAGTGAGAATGGGAAACAATTTACTGTTTCAATAGGCTGCCCAAAATATGACCTTGACTTCAAACAAGCCTGGTAAGGTTGGTGCTGCCTAGATAAGGCTGAGGTAACATTGACAAAAATTTTAGAATGTTGAATGTAATTTTTAAAAAAAGAATGTTTACTTTCAAAACGCATCGTCCACAACCATATTAGTGGACCACATTTTAAAATAAGCTCGGGATAATGCAGCATGTAATGATGTTTTGGTCTCAGACGTACATCAGGAAACAGAAATTTTCGGTAAAACAGATATTCTTTTTTTATAGCATCTAAATAGGCTATTTGAGATTTACTAATCTTTGATGAAGAAATTAAAACTACACTTTCTTGTAACATACAAATCAGACTACAGACTTCATCATTTTTATCTATAATTTTCTACCGAGGAAAAAGACTCAGAAATCGAATCATTGTCCAGTTCTAAACTGCATGACCACCAAGCTTCTTTTTATTTGGTAAGACAATGCTTGGTTTGTTCCTTGAGCCGTCTTCTTTAAATCTAAAGGTTTGAATGGCATTGTTTAAGTACTTATATGTGAACCATTTTTTTGTTTTCACAAAATATTTAATAAACAGTGCAAGGTCATAGGACATGACTCCCTCAAAAATATCATGACCAAGACAAGGAGGTAAACCTGGTGAACAAACATATTAATAGCATAACTCATTAAAAATAAAATTAAACTTGATTCCCTCAACAGCCTCATGATTCCTTTCTGATAACACCTGCACAGCTTCACAGTAGGATTCTATGCTCCACCAAGGGGAGCTCAGTTTATGGGAAGAGTTCTGGAACTCAGAACTGGTTATTGTGCAAAATCTGCAAAAATATCCATTACCAAAATGCTCTATAAAACCTCCAATGCCATGGCTACCAAGGTTGTCCCCAATGATGAAAGCCACAGTTCCTTTATGAAGTTCGCCATCAATATGAACACCGTGCAACTCCAGGTGTTTCAGATCATTTATCAAAGGTCGAAACACAGCCTTTTGTCCAAAATACTTGTAATCTTGCTCTCTGCTCAACAGAACCAACTGGATTGAATTAACTTTGGATCTATTATGTTTGTATCATCATCATCATCATTGTCAACCATTATCAATCCACTGCTGGACGAAGGTCTCCCCAAGTTTCCTCCACAACGGTCTGTCTTGTGCCAGTCTCCTCCATGTCACTCCCGCATATTTACGAATTTCATCCACCCATCTCCCATGTGGTCTTTTTCTGGGTCTTTTCCTGTCCCTTGGAATCCAATCTAAAATTTCGGCTGTCCATCTATGGTCTGTCCTTCTGGCAGTATGTCCAGCCCATTGCCATTTCAGGGATTTAACTCTGATCATGATGTCTTCCACTCTCGTCATTTTTCGGATCCACGAGTTCCTCTTCTTACCCAAAGTCATGTACACAGCAAGCATTTTTTTTTGTTTTTGCAGAACCTAATGGATTGACAATTTCAAAACTATCTTGATACAATATTAAATGTAATGATCGTTTATTTTCTTGGAAAAAAATATTATTCTGGAATACAGAACCATCTGTAAAATCACATAATAAATCTTTCGCTGCAGGTATTGGTTTCGAAAATTGCATTTTAATAGATTTATCACTCAAGAAGGGATTGTAGTGTCTTTTCAATTGGAATATAATGGAAATGAGAAGGCTGATTATTCTGATTGAACCCCAATCTAATATTAAGTGGCTCAATATAATCGAGGTTTTCTTTATAAAACTTGTTGCGCAGATAATGTGAACTTAAAGCTTTTTGTGCCTTAGTGAATGGGGTACTTTTTTGAATATCTGAAAGAAGAGATGGCGACAAATTAGTATCCATTCCAAGGCTTAGTTTTTCTAAAAAAAACATATGAAAGACTTTCTTGGCAACCTTGTTGCAATTTGCTGATTTCATCAAAGATTACCCGAATTGTTGACCCAGGAATGCTATACTGGCATTGCAAACGTTAGTAAAACAGACCAAGATCTTGTGTAATAGTGGCCTAATAATTTTCTATTGACTCCATATAATGAGTGGATACATGGTCAAAAGGTGGGATCATATCCCTAAAGGAATTGGATGGCTGATTTGCCTGGGTCCCAATTGGGGCAAAAGCGCAATGACTGCGTGAAATATGGGACGCAAAAGAGGTAACTTTTGAAAAAAGTTTAAAACATGCTTCAAATGGGCAAGTAACTGTTACATGTGATTTCAAGTGCTGCTTTAGGTGTGCAATCAATTCATTTGGAGAGTGACACACTTTCTGGCAAGAGACAACACCACATGCACAACACTTATCTTTTTGTTTTCTCATAACTGCGAGTGCTGGGTCTTAGAGAAGCATGATTTCTTTTGATGTGGGACTTAAAAAGCCTTCATAGGTATTGAAAATTCCTGGGCAGTCATTAAAACCACAGGGGAATCTTACATTTGGTACATTTGTATGAGCACGATAATGTACCAAGTATAGTTTTGCCACACGAAATTTTTTGAAACAGATACTTTAAAATTACCATTCTTCTAGGATCTTCAGGAAGATTTCTGTGACCTATCCAATTATGGTACCTGACAGAGAGGGAAAACAGAATTTATATATGTGTTTGTACATACAGTATTAGAATTAGAAATAAATCTTCTACTGGCCCAGCGAACCACTAGAATTTGCAAACCACTGGTCCACAAAAATGCACACTGGTCCGCAAACGAAATACAAAAAAAAATAATAATAACTTAAAGACATTTACAATATATGTAGAAAATAATGTATCATTTCAATGGAATTATATCCAATATTTGTTTTTAAACCTATCATTAGTTTGCAGCCTAAGAAGAAAACCGTACAGCAAGGTAAACGAAATTCATTTTTTAACTTGACAAATTTGAGGGAAAAAAATACAACTTACTGGCCATCCGGGCCAGTAAAATCAATAGTTCAGTGGCCTGACTAAAGTTTTACTGGCCAGTGGCCATCTGACCACTAGGTAATTCGAAAGCTGCATTCACACACACACACACACACAGTGGAACCTCGGTCGAATAACACTTTTTTGGTTGCTGTGCATTGCTTAACGTGGAAAGAGCGATGGATTTATTTACTCAACTGACGCCATGTATTTAGACGATTTTCACCTTGGATCTCGCCCTTTGGGTTATTGCTATAATTATATATAGCCAGTGCCGTTAATGCCCACGAGATGGAGACTTCTCAGTAGCTGAGCCCATCTTACGGATTTATGATGTCAGATGCTGACTGAAAAAGAAAAACGCACATAGCACTGTAAATTGTTGTCCGCTGTGGTGTAAGGCTAACGCTCTCGGCTAGATACCGAGAGATTTGGGATTCAATTCCACGACGGCGGTCGAAAACAATTTTTTGGTTGCTGTGCGTTGCTTAACGTTGAAAGAGCGATGAATTTATTTACTCAACTGACTCCACGTATTTAGATGATTTTCACCTTGGATCTCGCCCTTTGGATTTTTGCTATAATTATATATAGCCAGTGCCGTTATAATGCCCACCAGATGGAGACTTCTCAGTAGCTGAGCCCATCTTACGGATTTATGATGTCAGATGCTGAATGAAAAAGAAAAACGCACATAGCACTGTGAATTGTTGTCCGCTGTGGTATAAGGCTAACGCGCTCGGCTAGATATAGAGAGATTCGGGATTCGATTTCCCGACGGCGGTCGAATAACAATTTTTCGGTTGATGTGCGCTGCTTAACGTGGAAAGAGCAGTGGATTTATTTACTCGATTTTCACAAGAGTGGAACCTTAGTTATGCGCTTTTCAATTTTATATAGAATTTTGCACTACTACTATTTGACTGTAGTTTCTATCGATTTTCAATGCGGTTATACGCAATTCATTTGTAATTTTTTTGCAATTATAAGTTAAAATTTGAATTTCGGATTATCAAAAAAACACTGTTCTTTTATTTTTGTATGCATAATCTTGTATGCGACTTCGAAAGAATCAAGTGTTTTTTGAAGCCACAAAATAGATGCAACTAAAAATTTAATTTGTTTTTTAATGCGTTTTTACTACTGCTGTGAGCACACAATGGGCTATAAGCAGTCATCCATCCCTAATGTAAGGTAACTGGTTCCAGGAAAGGGAGAGTGCCAGTGCTCAAAGACAAAAAAACATCCATGCCTCTCCGGGATTCAAACCCGGATCCTTCATGAACGAATGTTCAGAAGCCAGCGCGTAGACCACTGCGCCAACGAAATAAAAAATACGCATTTCTCTTTCAACATATTTTTCAGGCCATCCCCTACAAATAGAACTGTGAATTTGCCCCTGGGACAGCAAATTCAGTTTTCTTTTACACATTTTTCAAGGCCATCCCCTACAGAGACATAACTGAAGTTCCACTGATGCAATATAACTATTGTTCAACATTAACAGAGAAGGCTGTTATTTACACTCGCAGACAATGAAATTTGCACACATAGAAAACATGCTACAGCCACAAAACTTTGCAAATAGCTAGAGTGCAGGCTGGTATGTAAATGATCCACGTTTGGTGCGATTGAGCATAACCGCACACACGGTGGTGGTGCTGCAAGCACAAACTGGCGTGTAGTCGATGCCCCATGAAAGCGAAAAGCCCCAGCCATTGCAAGCAAGAATACAAAGTAACAAGAATGCCTATCAAAACCAATATGATCACGGTCAGCCAGACTTGTTTTTATACCGTTTGCAGCTGTACCGCGCATCTTAAAAACGCGGTGGATCCATTCATTTGCTTTTGAGGGGGTGTCTGGTGACTTTTTTTAAAATAGTGTATACATGCAATTATTCTGGAACCCTGTTAACGGAAATCCTAGATATGCGCCTGTACATAAATAAGTATGTGGGTTAGAGAAAAAAAACTTTTTGCAGAGACACAAACTTTTTTTGTTGCAGAGACACAATCTTTTTTTTTTTTTTGCAGAGACACAATCTTTTTTTTTTTTTTTTTTTTGCAGAGACGCAATCTTTTTTTTTTTTTTTTTGCTTTTGCCAACTGTCCTTTAGAAATAACTCTCACTACAAATGCAGATGTTGGACATCCTGCAGTTATTTTCAACTACATAAGAAAACTGTTACTAGGATTTAAACTGCTGTACATGTACCATACATATGTAATTCTCCACTCAAAAAATCGATTTTGCTGATTTTACTCTAAATTGTGGTCAACACTAGGGACAAAATTTACCAGCACATATAGCGGAGTAAAATAATTAACAGCACATATAGAGGGACAAAAAAATTAACAGCACATACCTTTATGAAAAAGTTCTATAGAATTCTATAAAAAAATTATAGAAAAATGTTTATAGAAATCTTTAGAATTATGGCCCGTTTTTTTATAAAGATGGTTCTATAAGTTCTATCCGGCGCTCTATAGAAATGTCTACAGAATTTCTATAGCAATAGTGAACACAATTCTATAGAAATTTTGATAGAAATTCTATAGAAACTTGACTACTTTTCTACAGATATCCTAATAGAATCCTCAGTGGAAACTTATATAGTTTCTATAGGGGTTTCTATAGAAACTTATAGAACTGCTAAAATGATGTCTTATAGAAAAGGGGCCAACATTCTAAAAGATTACGTCAGATCACTGTTTCTACAGATTTTTCTATAGAAACTGTGGTTTGATACAATTCACAGCATTCCATAAATGAATGCTAAGAGATTGCCATTCAGTCTGTTCGAAACATTTTCTGAAATAGTGTGAAAAATTCCTTGGCTCCTGAGTAATTTGGACATAAGCCATGTAACAATAAATAAAAGGTACTAAAACTTTAAAGACATACTTCAGCAATGTAAAAGTAAGAAAGTTTTCAAATGACAGCTTCAGTCTCTTTGAATCCAGAAGTGGATGGATGATAGTGTGGTTGCCAGAAAAAGTTATGAGTGCATTTTTAAGATGTATGCAACATCTGTGCAAAAATATTCAAATAAATATGACTGAAAATTATTATTACTATTCTTATTACCTGTATTCTTATCACCACATAAAGGTTGACCACTTATATTTTCCCATTTATATATGCAGGAAACAAGTTGGGAAAAGTGATTTAAAATCCTGATAAGACCGATGTGTGTGTGAGAAATCTATTTTCCAAAGCACTAATAAAACTAATATATACATGTCTAAAAGTGGTACATAAATTTAAATCATGTGACAGTCTTCTGGGTTTCGTTACAGCGTTGATTTTGTTTTAATGTGATTCTTGGTTTTTTAATCAAAACTCCTTGCTTTTCAGCGTGCTTTAGAGTAATCTGAAATAAGTCATGGAACTCAAATTTGACATTGCCTCATCACCGCAGAAACTTTCGGTATACTCATGTATTGGCTTTTCATTGCAATGGAACATTCTGGTCCTTGGCTTCTTGCCCCTTCCTCATTTTAATGGAGAAAACACACTCAGTTGATGTCATGAGACATAAAAACAATTTCAAATACTAACAAAAAATTGCCTTTTAAAATATCTAAAGGTTCTGAATTTTGGGGTGTTTTAACATCCAACCTCACCCGTCCCGCCTTGGGCACAACACTGAAGCTGGGGGGTACATGATGAATTTCTCTTTTTCAGAAAACATTTGTTGAGTTTCTTTAAAGTTATTTTATTTTCCCTTATTTTTAATGAAATATTAAACGGTTATCTTATTTAGAATGCCATATAAAATCATTTTCATAACATGATTGCCCCTTCACAAAAGTTGTCCTGTTCTTTAAAGTTATTTTACTACCACTTATTTTTGACAAGGCGTTATAAGGGGTTGTCTTTGTTAGGGGAGTAATGTTATAAAAATAAAAGCATTTCTATCACAGTGATTACGGCAACACAATCTCTAACCATTATATATTTATTATTGTTCACAAGGTACAGGACTTTGTAAAATGTTTTGAGTCCACATGTCCATTTTAGTGACTTCATCGCGGCTTTTGCAATTTTCTTGGGAATTCAGTTGCTCAGATTTAACTGGCATCACGAAAACCGGCGGTAACATAAGGTAGGTATTTTGATATCACTAACATCCGAAGTATTGAAACATAAAACGGGGTCAATTGCATTGTCATTAATAACAGTTTTTCAGACACGTTTGAAATTTTGCTGATAGATTAGAAAAGTGAGGTGAAATGCTGGGAGATAAATCAAGTAGTGCTTTCAGAGCCTTGTTTTTAATTTTTCTTTTAAATGTAGCTAAAGGTTGTCTGTGTTACACCTGCACTCTGTGCATTTTATATCCTAGTTTATATTTATCTATAATTTTTTCTGTATTTTTCCCAAGAAGAGCCTTATTTTATTTTGGTATGCGAGTTGCTTTGTATTTTTCAACACTTGTGTATTTGGTCTTTAAACATTAAAGGTGCAGTATATCATATTTTTCACTATTTTGTGAATTTAAACTTAATTTTTGGTCATGATTGTGTTAGTATTAGAGGAAGTATGTTTAGCATAACATCTCCAGTTTAATTCTTCTGCTTAGGAACTGCAATTCTTAAGTTTCTCCTTTAGTGTCCAAATGCGTTGCAACACGTAGGCTGTAAATAATTGTAAGTACTTTATTTTATTGTAGGTATAAAATACTTATGGTGAAACACCTTTTTGAGGAATTTGTATGCAAATTAGCTATGAAAAGAGCATTCCGATCCAGTTTGTTTGGCTCCGACACTGTGTTGTGCTCTTCTGTCTGTTTATTTTTGTACATAACATTAACTGAAATTTCTAAAAGGTACAAATTATTTTGCCGTTTCAATTCATAGGTGGTCACAAAACGTTATTAACGAACCAAATACACACTTCATTACTCATTTCGTTATTTTGATAGGATACGAACGCAATTCATGCATTCTGAATCATAAGAGAATATATATATATTCACAGTGGTCACAAAAGTTAGGGATTATTATGGTTTCAAAGGGGAAACATGACAACGCAGCACATGGTGTGCGAGCTCCGACAACAATAGCCTCCAAGGAGTAGAAATTGGGAATTCACAGTTAAATATTTTGTTTTAAGGTCATTTATTCACAATAAATATTTATTTAAAAATCAACCATAGTTTCGCTGAGTATTTGGCTTGGTGTCATCAACATAAATGGTGTGCAAACGTTCAAATCATTGAGACATCAGTTCTGACGGTAACAGATTTTGGCGAGTTGTTTCTATGCGCTTGAAAGAAATGGAGTAGATGTCATGTCCATGACAAGCCGTGAAGAGTTGCAGTATATGTGGAAAGCTAATATATTGACAGTCAAATTAATTTTATCAATAAGCATAGTGTTTAAAAAAAAAAAATGGTTGTTTTTCATGACAATGTTGGGCTATATACTACTTCACTTCACAGTTCCATACATAACACTTGTGTTCCTCAGTTGAGCATATATGTATAACACGATATATGTATGTATTGAACGTGCCGACTTCTTGTTGACATTTCTTCATGACTTGTCAATGCCATGACACCTACTCCATATCTTTCAATAGCATGGAAACAACTCGCCAAAATCCATGACTGTCAGATAGCTGATAGTGTTACAATGATTTCAATGTTTATGCTCCTTTTGTCCTGATGAAGCCAAGCCAAACGCTGAGCAAAACTACAATAGATCTTAATGTAAAATGTTTAACTGTGAATAAACGTTGCTTATTCTATAATTTCAAGCATGGTTTAATCCTTTAATTTCACCAATATTTTCTAAACCAAGTTAGTTGACTTTCATTAGGGTTATCCAGTTGCACCCTGCAGAGGGAAACGATCTACTAGGAGAGATACTGAACCGAGAGATATAAGGACACGTTTTAGAGCTACAAAAGGTTGTACTTGATTCCCACTCACCTGTGTTTTGCTTAACATCCCTAACCAGTGCCATAAATGACCAAATCTGAGTAAAATTAAAAATAAATAAACAAAAAAAAAGTAGTTATGTAATTTTTTTAGATAATTCAATTGTTTTGAATGCCCAATTGTTTGTTAATGTAAGCTCACGCATGAAATTTGCCCTAAGAACTTTCAAAATTGAAGCTCATAAAAATATAAGATATTCCACCTAATTTTCTTTATATACAGATCTTATATATATATATATATATATATATATAACAGGCTCAGATTTTCAAACTTATGCACCCACCACAAGTCATGCTGAAGAAGAAATTGAAGAATTTTATGAGGAAATTTGTCATCTAAATAATAAAGGTAAGCAGCACTTGAAAATAATTATAGGAGATTTCAATGCAAAAATAGGGCAACGGCAACAGAATGAAACTTCAGCAGGTAAATTCGGTCACGGCAACAGAAACCAGCGTGGAAATACTCTCGTTGAGTTTGCAGAGGCAGAAGGGTTTTACATCTTGAACTCCTTCTTCAAGAAAAAGCCACACAGGAAATGGACATGGAGACATCCAAATGGGACGACAAGTGAAATTGATTTTATTATGTGTAACAAAAAATTCGTCATAGAAGACTGCAGTGTGCTAAACAAGTTCAACACAGGTAGTGACCATAGATTGGTGAGATGTAAGATGCACCTCAACACTAAACTTGATCGTGGCAAGCTCATAAGACAAACAAAATCTATTGACATAACCAACCTTAAAAAACACCATAATACCTTCAAGTTGAAACTAAAGAACAGGTTCTCTGCTTTAGAAGGCTTAACATCGGAAGAAGTGGACATCTCTGAAGTTAACAGAAAAGTAACCAAAGCTCTTATGGAAACAGCAACAAAATTAGCTCGGTCTAAGAACAAGTTGCATGTAAATAAATTATCAGGAAAAACGAAAATGTTGATGCAAAAAAGAAGAGAGATGAGGACAACTAAAGAAGATGTGACTTCCAAAGTGGAATATATAGAGCTATGCAAGACAGTACGAAAAAGTATCACTGAAGACGTAAGAAAATTCAACTGGGAACTAGTGAGGAAAGCAATTGAAAACAACCAAAGCCTAAAGATAGCAAAGGGACATCTCAGTAAGGGAAGAAAACAGATTATGGCACTGAGAAAAGAAGATGGTTCTGTAACAAGAAATAGAGGCGAAATTTTGACAAGAGTGAAATATTTCTACTCCAAATTATATGAAAGGGATGATACATGCACTCCAGACATCATGAAAGATACCAATACCAGAGTTCCTCCAGTCCTTCCAGCAGAAGTTGCACATGCAATCAAGAACATGAAGCGGGGAAAAGCTCCAGGAGAAGATGGAATTACTGTAGACATCATACAAGAAGCAAGTGGAGAAATCGAAACAGTACTCGCCCAAATTTTCACTCGATGCCTTAATGAAGGAAAGATTCCTGAGGATTGGAACACCGCTACAATGATCCTGCTACATAAGAAAGGTGACATTGAGGATCTCGGAAACTACAGACCTATCAGCCTCCTATCAGTAATTTATAAAATCTTCACTAAAGTTCTTTCACACCGCTTGAAGGTAACGCTGGACATGGCTCAACCGAGAGAACAAGCTGGATTCAGGAGTGGCTACAGCACAGTGGATCATATCCATGTGCTGAGAGAACTAATTGAAAGAGCGAGGGAATATGAACTTCCATTGTGCATGGCTTTTATCGATTATGAAAAAGCCTTTGATTCGGTGAAACCATCAGCAGTTACAATGGCTCTGAAAACCTGCGGTATTGAAGATGCATACATTAATATTATTAATAACATCTATGAAAATGCAAGTGCAAAGATTAGGCTGTTTGAAAATACAACACACATAAAAATTGGAAAGAGAGTGAGACAAGGTGACACCATATCTCCGAAGCTCTTTAATGCCACATTGGAGGGTGTTTTTCAGTCACTGAGCTGGGAAAACAAGGGGATAAAGATTAATGGAGATTATCTAAGCCACCTTCGTTTTGCTGATGACGTAGTCATTTTTGCAACTAGCCCATCAGAGCTGCAGAGTATGATCCAGGAACTTGCTGACAAGAGTAAAGAAGTGGGATTAAAAATGAACTTTCAGAAGACAAAAGTGATGTTCAATGCTTTTACAAGAAATGAAGATTTATCGATTGATGGAGAAAAGCTGGAGATAACAGACACGTACGTTTATCTTGGACAGCAGATATCAAGTGAGGGTCACATTGGTGAAGAAATTAATCGGCGTACAAAACTTGCCTGGAGAGCTTTTGGAAGAAACAGCATAATTTTCAAGAGCAATATGCCATTATGTCTTAAAATAAAAGTGTTTGATCAATGCATCCTTCCAGTGCTTACGTATGGTGCAGAGACGTGGACCTTAACTAAAAGAGACATACAAAGGCTGCAGACAACTCAAAGCAGCATGGAGAGGTGCATACTTGGTGTAACCAGGAGAGATAAGAAGAGGAACTCGTGGATCCGAAAAATGACAAGAGTGGAAGACATCATGATCAGAATTAAATTCCTGAAATGGCAATGGGCTGGACATACTGCCAGAAGGGCAGATCATCGATGGACAGCCGAAATTTTAGATTGGATTCCAAGGGACAGGAAAAGACCCAGAAGAAGACCACATGGGAGATGGGTGGATGAAATTCGAAAGTATGCAGGGGTGACATGGAGGAGACTGGCACAAGACAGACCGTTGTGGAGGAAACTTGGGGAGACCTTCGTCCAGCAGTGGATTGATAATGGTTGACAATGATGATGATGATGATGATATAAGAATCAAGCAAGTAGAAATGAAATGGGATGTAAACACTGAAAAACAAGTTACTAGTAAAGTGAAAAGCCAAAATGTGCACTGTGCACAAGCTGTAGTTAAAAACAATTTATTAAGAGTGAAAATTTCATACAAAAAAAAAAAAAAGAGCTAAACCACTGATAAAACCTATTGAAGGAGCTATGTCTTCATGGTATTCAACTTTTTCTATCTTATTTATTTAACAGCCAGAAAGACGCAGATAGGTACACAAATATACATATCACGTGCGCTGCTAACGAATGTAACAGCGGTGTTAAGTAGGGAGGGGGATTTCTTCTTGACACACAGCCGCTCATACCATTTGCCTATTTTATGATGTCTAAAACATCACTTAAATGAGAATGTATTCCACTGGCAGACCTCTGTAGCATGTTGCCTATAATATGGGACAAGCTGCTCCAGACACTCTCCAATAAGGTATTACTCGTAGGTGTCAAGGTGTTCTTGGACACAGAGGTGGTGATACTGGATACTGAAATCCAGAGGTATAGACATTCTCTGAATGTACAAACAAAATTCAAAGTGAGTTGGTTAAATTCAAAACCTGTAGCACCAAAAGTAAACTTTGGGCCATATCATAGTCAAAAATAGCATTTTCTTCTGCAATAGAAGTGCTAGTCTTAAATAACAATCTTGGTACTCTAGAACATTTACGAACAGTGATCTGGATGATAAATAGCATTTATCAATGTAGCTTAAAATAAAAAACCCCAACACCGTCAGCGAAATAGTTACAAAAGTACGTTTATTGAGTGAAAAGTTGAAATAATTGAGACTAAGTGAAGAGGAGGCAGAATGCTCTATTGCTCCTGAAAAACATCAGATCTAAGGAGACCTAAGTATCTCTAAAAGGGGAAAGAGATCACACATTACATTTTTCATCAAAATAAAAATCTTAACACCCCCTCCCCCAAAACAAAACCTCCTGTAGGGGAGCAGGGAGTAGATAAAAGCATGACGTAAATAATGCAGAAGGTAAATAATGTAATCGCTTAATGAAGAAATAGAAATGGTCTTGAAGCTTAACAAATGGTGAATGGGGTGATAAATACCATATAGAAAAGACAACGAAGATAATAAAAACCCCAACACTCAAATATAAACTGATACAAAAATAGTAAAACACTTCACAAAAACAAAACAACCCAATGGCAAGGATTTGTCGTTCGGTTGGGGACGGGTATGGAATATCAAACACTTTTCCAAAATTATAGCTGCTTAACCATAAATAAGTATCAAATGAAACAGTAAAAATAGCTATGTTTATAATCGAAAATGTAACAAGTTATTTACTCTTCCTAGTTTAAAATGCTATTGATGATATATAAACCTGTTAATAAACGAATACATGAATGTGTTCACGTGTTAAGATTCGATCTACAAGTGTTACTAAACGAATGCATGACTTGTATTTGAAGCCTATGAATTAAAACAGGAAAAGAACATACCTTTTATGAACTTTCAATTAATAGCTTTGAAGACAATATAATACAGTTTGTCTGACATATATCAAACGAAACAGCTCACTACAATGGCATTTCCAGTGACAAAGAACTTTCTACCAGCGCTACCGTGATTTATAAAATTATACTCATGCAACAGCAAACTAATGTTCTTCTAAAACGGCGCTGTTAAATTAATGAATAGACAAAACCTAAGCCTAACGTCAAAATAGACTGCAGCTGACACCATTGTCTCACGTGATGCAGACTCTTGCTCAGACTTTATTTCTTCTTCTTCTTCGATACGATATAGAAAAAACTACATTTACAGTTCTGTACTATAAATACACGATATTTCTTTTAATTCTGCACTTCTCTTAACTATTCACAAGCACAATTCTATTTTATACTTTATTACACTAAAATACTAAATTCGTAAGACTAACCCTCTAATAAAATTCAAAGAGCGTAACCGACGGCGTGCTTCTGAAAAACGTTTAGGAATAATCTAATGATGGGAAATTTAAGATGTCATAAACGCAATTTAAAAATATGGATCTAATTACCTTCAGCTCAGGAACTTTCGTAGCCAACAGTACGCAAAATTTCTACTTCACGTGTTCCACAGCTAAAGACTCGCACAGGGACCGACCAAAAACGTGCATCGACCGTAAAATCACGTGCCTACTGGATCTGATCCTTGAACCAATAGCAGAAAGCGATGCATATGACATTCATTTTCTGTCGTTATCGCTCATTGGCTAAACACGTTGCTGATCCTCTTAGTAGCGTCGTCCGTTAAATAACGGTTGCGGAGGGTTTTCCTAGGAGCCTTGCACGTTAAAAATATGGGTATCTCCCAGAAACAGCAGAACGGGCCTTGACCGTAAAATTACACGGGAAACAAGACTTTTTTTACAGGAATTTTTAACAGCGTGCTGAAAACTTTACATGCATTTGCACACGTAGAGGTTCTACAAAAGTAAAATTAATTTTTACTCTGCAAAGGCCCATTACTGAAAAAAACAGAGCACAACTACTTAGAGTATAGCTTCAATAAGAAGCATGCTAAATCTATAAAATCACTTTCACCTCCTTCAACCAGTATTAAACGAAGTGAACAAAGCTAGCGTGTAGCTGAAGGAGAAAGAGGAATTTCCTCCGTCGTTCTTCCGTTTATCCCTTCGAAATAATGTTGGAAGACTAAAAATCTGAGGAAACAATTTGCCGTCAAAAATCTGCCTGACAGAAAGCTGGTTTCCTCTTGCCAGTAAGCGACAGTGGCTGTATAAAGATAGTTGAGTAATAATGATGGTGTGGGGTCTCCTTAAAAACGTACTGGGTGGGTGATCTGCTTTTTTTATTAATATTCCTCTTTTAGATGATTGCTTTTCCTAAAATTAAAAGTACTTTCGAACAGCAGCTATTAATGGTTTTCCTCTCCTAACGAACATTTTACGAAACAAGGACGCCATAAAAGTTCTGAACAACATGTCGACGACGAAGCACAGCCCGGCATCGATAAATATGGCTTCCAATTGTGCATGTCAATAAGAATTTAAAATTTCATTGTTAGCGAAGAATTCTATCCGTGCCCCATCTAAAATTCCATTATTAGAGGCAGTCTCCAGCTCTACACCAAATTTCCAAGTTTTTCCCGAGTCATTCCATCTGTTATGATACCATGTTTGGCGTTTTTTTGTTCCAACCGTAAGACATGGGCTTTGGGGTGGTTTTGTCCTTTTTACTCAGAAGGTCTATTTGTGGCCTGCACTTCTCTATACCATAACCCTCAACGCGCTTATGGCTGCTGCTGAACCGTCACGCGCGCGCACACACACACACATACACACTTACGTTGATAGCCAAGCAGCTTTCCACGCAGCGCTTCGAAACAACTGTGGCTCAGTTCCGTAGAAAATTCCGCGAACTAAAAATACATAGTAAGAACGGGAACCAGATAGTTGGAATGGCAAACGAAAAGTACTAGAGAGAAGTTTCTTTTGTTGAATTCTGTGAAGATGGAGTTTTGAAGAGTGTGTTTTATACTCCATGTGAACATTTTGTGCTCTCAGTATATGGGTAGATGGCGAACAGCGAGGTGACGTTTTATCGAGGGAATCTTCAATGTTCACGTATTCAAGAAAATTCGTTTCAAGACTGCAGGAAAAACATAAGTGTTGCGGTTCAAGGAGAGGCGGTTTAGGGTGGGCGGTTTAAAAAGGTTCGACGCTTTCCTTTATTTTTTTTTACGGATTAGGTGTTTAAAATGTCTGGGGTTTTTCCTGATGACCGGAGGAATAGAAAGGATCCCCGGCCTCTCGCGGTTTCTAATCAAAAATTGCCTAATCAATAAAAGGATGACTTCGTACAATATGTCAAATGAAATGAGAAACTCACCGTCTATGTATGATATTTAATAAAATACGAAATATATTTACAGTTAAAATACCCCACTAGCACTTTCAGGGTAACATTTACCCCATCATCAGGTAGAACAGAGGCAATGTAGTACTCCTTTATATAGTTGCGCAACGATGCATTATGGGTATAAGTCATCAAACGTCGCATGGGTCGCGACCGTTGCCATTATAATAGCGTAAAGAGCATAATTTCACAAGTTACTAGTTTTACATATCAGTACAAGGATTCGTTACAAATACAAAGTTATGATCAATTTTTATATATTGTTGGAATTGTAAATATATACAGTGCCGGACAATTGCTAAGGACGGATGACAATAGCAACGATAGCAACCATAAAATGGAAGGCAGGAAAATGTGGAAATTAGCATAAGTGCGGGATACCGCAAGACGTGTTGTGCGTATGCAAATTTTGGATTGCCAAATTTGTTCGTGACGTCATAGCGCTGATAAGAGATATAAAGGATTTGACGCGTATTGACCGTTGTTGTTCAAACGCAAAGTTGAAAGGGAAAGAAACAAATGACAAACTTGCAATTTTCAGTATGTCTTCCCGAAATTACTTAGATGATTTTAAGCGTAGCCGTATTATTGGCAAGATTGAAGAAGCGCGAAAAATAAAAGATGTTTCCAGGGAGTTCGACGTCAGCCACAGTGTTGTTTCAAGGCTTTGGAAATCATTTCAAACAAATGGAGAGTGTAGCAAAGCTCATGGGGGAGGTCGTGTTCGCAGTACGACACCTGCAGAAGATCGGTACATAGTGCCATCAACAAAAAGACACCGGCGCAGCACAGCTTGTGAGGTAGCAAATCAGTTTATGGCTGTTACTAGCAAGCGGAGCTGCCGAAAAACTGTTGCCAGACGTTTGCATGAAGGAGGACTATACGCCCGCCGTCCTGTTGTGTGCATCCCATTGTCCAGACGTCACCGTACCGCCCGTTTGCAATGGTGCCATCAACATCGCAATTGGACTGATAACGACTGGTCTGCTGTCCTCTTCTCAGATGAGATTAGATACAGTCTATCGTCTGATTGTCGACGACAACTGATCTGGCGTGATAGTGGTACTGCACATTGTCCAGCAAACATACAGGGAAAGGGACCGATATCCAACATGTAGTGTCATGGTATGGGCTGGCATCATGATCAATGGCCGTACGTCCCTCTATGGGCTTCCAACTGGGACTATGACTGGCCAACGGTACATTAATGATGTTCTGCTACCTCATGTTCGCATGTTCCGTGGTGATGTCGGTGATAGATTCATTTTCATGGACGACAACGCAACATGTCATCGAACAGTCGCTGCCCAGGAGTGTCTTGAGAGCGAGGATATTCAACGCGTCGTATGGCCAGCACGTTCTCCAGATCTGAATCATATTGAAAATGTGTGGGATGCTTTGGGGAAGAGTCTTGCTGGTCGCCAATGCCCTCCAATAAACAAGGACACCCTCATCCGTGCACTGACAGAGGAATGAGATAAATTACCCAACAGCTGCTTGATAATGTTGTGCAAAGCATGACACGATGTGTGGAATTTTGCATCGCCCTCCATGGTGGCCATATCCCGTATTGACATCTTACGCCGGAACGCCTGCGGACGGTAATTGCATTTTTTTCACGTTTACGTATTCTGTACAAAATGGCCTGTTTGTCCCTTGAACACGTTCCAAAGCCTTCTGGATTTCAGAGCACAATAAATTGTCTTTCTTGTAATGTCCTGGCATTCTGATATTATTTTATTTCACTTGGCATCCAACCACACTTACCTTTTTATGCGCTATATAGCCGTTTATGATCCGTCCTTAGCAATTGTTCAGCAGTGTATTAATACAATTTAAAGTTCAGGTTAGTAATTCGCTCTTTCCAAATTCTTGATATGTCCACAGGCAAGTAGTCATTACAGCATTTGTCCCCTAAAGCTTCGATATACATACTTTCAACAAAATGCAGCGAATGTATATATGCTGGAGTGTCCAGTAGCCTAATGTTTTTCCATTCTGGTTGTAGAATTTCGTTTACCACATTCCTTGATAAAGCTGTGTTATTACTGTTGATTCGGATATCGTATATGTATTCCTGGACACGGACACCCAAACTTCTTCGTGTCGAGCCAACGTAGTTGCTAACATGTTCTCCTGTTGAGTGCTCCAGCAGTGGAATATTATACACACCCCATTCGTTCATAATATCTGTTGTTGCTCGATCCTTTGTAACTGATTATAGGAGGTTCTTCGAGCGGGTGACGAATTGTATATTATGTTTTGAACAGATACCAGATAGTGTGTTAGTGATTAAGGGGTGCTGGTCCAATCCCCCTACGAATCGTTTATTAGGCCTTGCAGCTGGCTTCAGAATAATAGTTCGTTCACTGGATATTCTAGTGTATAATCTATTAATCATCGTCCTGGGGTATCCATGTTTATCCGCTAATTTAAAAATGAACTGTATCTCAGACTGGAAATGACTATCATTTGAAGAGGGCGTTAAGGCTCTTCTAAAAGGAAAATTGATAGCAGAAAATCTTTGTGGAGTTGGATGAGAAGAGTTAAACGGGATAAGTCTGTTACAAGCAGTAGGCTTTCGATAGACACAAAAGGACAGTGAGTTAGTATTTGAATCACGAAATAAACGAAAACCCAAAAAAGGCTCAGAGAAATTAGATTCAAGTTCTATCGTGAGCCTGATAGTAGGAAATACTGATGATAGTGCGTCGGAGAATTGCTTTAAATCATCCTTTGAGTGAGGCCAAAACACAAGAATGTCGTCAACGTACCTAAGTTATAAACTGGGAACTAAAGGGAGTTCACTTAACCTCTCTAGATGTGGTTTCACTGTACACGAATGCACCTGCGGACCACTCATCATATCATAGAGGCCTAACTTGCTTAAATTAATGTTCCCACTACTGAAATCTCAGCTATTATGAACGCACTTCGTTTAGTCAAACGGCGTTCGTATTTCAAATTTCTTGACAGAATCTATTCTCAAACCGAGAGTTCCCCCAGGGAATCCCCACTTTCCGCAGTTTTAGCAGAAATCCTGCTACAACACATTGAGAACAAAGTTCTCAATGAATTCCCTTTAGTTCCTAATTTATACCTTAGGTACGTCGACGACATTCTTGTGTTCTGGCCTCACTCAAAGGATGATTTAAAACAATGCGCCAAAGAACTATCGTCAGTATTTCCTACTATCGTGCTCACGATAGAACTTGAATCTGATTTCTCTCTGCCTTTTTTGGATTTTCGTTTATTTCGTGATTCAAATACTAACTCACTGTCCTTTTGTGTCTATCGAAAGCCTAATGATTGTAACAGCCTTATCCCATTTAACTCTTCACATCCAACTCCACAAAATTTTATGCTATCAATTTTCTTTTTAGAAGAGAATTCACGCATTCTTTAAATGATAGCCATTTCCAGTTAGAGATACAGTTCATTTTTAAATTAGCGGATAAACATGGATAACACAGGATAATGATTAATAGGTTATACACTAGAATATCCAGTGAATGAACTATTAATCTGAAGCCATATACAAGGCCTAATAAACGATTCGTAGTAGCATTGGACTAGTACCCCCATATCACTAACACACTACCTCGTATTTGTTCAAAACATAATATACAATTCGTCACCCGCTCGAAGAACCTCCTATCATCAGTTACAAAGGATCGAGCAACAACAGATATTATGAACGAATGGGGCGTGTATAATATTCCACTGCTAGACCCCTCAACAGAAGAACATGTTAGCAAATACATAGGCTCGACCCGAAGAAGTTTGGGTATCTGTGTCCAGGAACACAAATACGATATCCGAACCAACAGCAATAACACAGCTTTATCAAGGAATGTGGTAAACGGAATTCTACAACCAGAATGGAAAAAAATTACGCTACTGGGCACTCCAGCATATATACATTCGCAGGATTTTGTTGAACGTATGTATATCGAAGGTTTAGGGGACAAATGCTGTAATGACTACTTGTCTGTGGACATATCAAGAATTTGAAAAGAGCGTATTACTGACGTGAACTTTAAATTATAGTAATATATATTTACAATTCCAACGATATATAAAATTGATCATAACTTTGTATTTGTAACGAATCCTTGTACTGATATGTTAAACTACTAACTTGTGAAATATTACTCTTTACGCTTTTATAATGGCAATGGTCACGACTCATGCAACGTCTGATGATTTATACCCATAATGTATTGTTGCACAACTATATAAAGGAGTACTACATTGCCTCTGTTCCTCTTGATGATGGGGTAAATGTTACCCCGAAAGTGCTAGTGTGTTATTTTAACTGTAAATATCTTTCGTATTTTATTAAATATCGTACATGGACGGTGAGTTTCCCATTTAATTTGTCTAATCAATTGGACAAAAGGCCGTCTTATGCACGATAAAATTTTTACTAGTTGAAAACACGTAAGTTAAAATCACACAATGAACATTAGATCTTTCGAATTGGCCACCAATTCGTCTTCAGATGTAATTACATATGACGCAAGGACGAGAAACCCACAAGTATATATACAAACCAAAACACAGCGTGACGTAAGCGGTGTGTGGAATAGACTGACCAATGAATTTTCAGAGATCCACAAACGGTGACACAAAATTAAAAGAAGTTGACCCTAATGATAATCAATATTCGGATTGTCACTCCCTTTCTTCCACTAAACCCTTCCAGGTGAGCGGAATTACCGATGTGTAATCATCATTACAACATATGGGTTTGAATTTATGTATTATAAGGCTGTCCGCAAACAACAAACACGATTTACGTCTAAGTGCACAAATGATTTTGGACTCATCCTAAAGCGGAAAATTAGTGCCGCTTAGGCATAATCTTGACAAAGCTGTAGTAGCAGAACACGATTTCGCGTTATACTTATGTTCAGTAATCCTACAACCAAGATTGCGGGATGTAGACCCCACATAAATCAAATCACTTTTGCCTGGTTCAAAGACCTTTAGAGGAATGGAATACACCCCATAACAGGATCCCGAAGGCGTTGTATCCCTGTCGGTTTTGATAATAGACAAAATACTGTTGGCCCTAACACCAAAACCTACTCCGTGTTTTTTACAGATATTCTTCAAAACATTGTTAACACATGGGATGTGCTATAAAGGAGAGACATACCTAGTAGAACTACGTTTCCTAACTAAGGTTGAACCACGAGGATTCAATAAACGGTTAAATAGCCTGTCAACCTCCAAAGAGGGGTAACCATACAGGGCAGCCAGTTGCCTGATCCTGCAGAATTCAGCTAGACGACGTTTTGGGGACGAAGAATGGGTAACGGCTCTTCGGATGAGAAAATGGAAAGAAGAAAAGTTTTGGCTATTAGTGTGAGACGAACTGAAGGGGATCAACGTAGTTTCAGAGGACGGTTTTGTGAATACTGAGTACGTTAGTGCATTGGTATCGGCGTCCCGTCGAAGCAGGTAATACAGAAAGGGTAAAGAGAAATCTTTTTCATGTTCAACAGTGAAGGAAATAGACGGATATTTGGCTAAAAGGCAATCAACAAAACTATTGAGTTGTGAAAAGGAGGCAGTCCAAAAAAGCATGATATCGTCAACGTATGAGAGATACAACAAGGGCTTTACTGGGGCTATATTTAGGACGTCCACTTCCAGGGTCTGCAACAAAATTTCGGCGAGGGCTGGGGACAATGGGGACCCCATCAGGGTAACCTCCAGTTGACGATATACGAGGTTGTTAAACCTGAAATATGGCCTAGACTGTACGAGCCGAAGCGCGCAGAGAATGCCCTGGATTTCGGTGGGAGAGTATGAACCGAGGGTGGTGAACTTTGGTTCAATAATCTTGTGGACCTCCAAAACGGGAACGCTAGAAAATGGTGAAGTCACGTCAAGAGTTATTATAACAAAGGAAAAGGTGATTGGGAGCAAAGACTTGATATGGTTTAACGCTTGAACAGAGCTGAAAATTGAAAACAAAGATCAGGTGGTCAACGGGGCAAGCAATGTAGCCAAAGCGCCCTCGAGAGGCCTGGTGGGGCTGGAACCGGAAGACACCAAAGGACGTACAGGGAAGCCTCCTTTGTGCAATTTGACTTGCCCGAAAAAATCGGGCACTCTAGGACCTAAAGTAGGGTGCAAATATGGTACAAGAAAAACAGGGAAAGGAATCCAAAGTTTATAGCTTGCGGAGGGTGACAATAGTAGCTTGAGTAGGATCATTCTTGCATACACTGGTGGGAATGTTCGAAATGGCAGTCACCATTTTTTGATAATAGTCTGATCTGTTCAGTATGATGGCTTGAGCAGTCTTCTCAGCACGAACAATGGAAATGACCGGGTTCTTTTTGAGCAACGTACGTTGTTTTGTTCGTTGAATAGTTCTGAGAGATGGTTGTCCGGAATTGTTCTGTATGAGGAAATAACTTTTGAAACACGGTGACGAGCAAAATCTGGTTTTGAATCTGGCAGGGCTTTTATCACAGTCTCTACTTGCGGAATAATGTAGGTATTATCCAATTTTTTCACAGGATAAGTGAACTTGAGTCCCCTACCAAGGGCCCGTTTGCTGACACAGATTTAAGGGAACATCACTGAAGTTAACAAATGAAGGTCTTGTGGTTAAACTAGATCCTGATCCAGTATGCCGATTCAATGTTCTGGAAGAAATCTCTTCTGACACAAGGTGTCGTAACTTTTTAATATGGACCTCTTTGGTTCTTTGCTGGCTAGAAATGCAGGTTGCCGTAGTTATAATTAACAGGCGGTCCAAGGTAATAGGGTGAAGGCATTTTTGGATTGGATTGGAGGTTTAACGACCACCGTGAGCAACTCAATGGGCTATAAGCAGTCGCCCGTCCCTTATTCAGGGTCACTGGTTCCAGGGAAGGGAGAGAGCCAGTGCCGTAAGACAAACACAACATCCATGCCTCACCGGGATTCGAACCCGGACCCCGTTCGGATGAATGATCAGAGGCCATCGCTTAGACCACTGCGCCACCGGGGCGGCGAAGGCATTTGGATAATGTTAAATGAACGTCGTAAGTCCTACGGTTGAGAAAATCTAAATAACCTCGTTTTTGCCTAATATCATTAGCAAGACGCTTACCTTCAGCAATGCGCAAGATGCGGGCGTCTCTGTGGGAAAGTGGAACACTCCGGATCTTCAGGTACTTGGGTATAACATTCAACGAACGACAGTTGCAAAGAAATGATAACTGCGCAGTCTGCATACCGAGTTTGTGCTTTAACTTCCCAAAGGTTCTACTAGGTATGTCACTTCTTTACAGTACATCCCATGTGTTAACAATATTTTGAAGAATATCTGTAAAAAACACGGAGTTGGTTATGGTGTTAGGGCCAACAATATTTTGTCTATTATCAAAACTGACAGGGATACAACGCCTTTGGGATCCTGTTATGGGGTGTATTCCATTCCTCTAAAGGCTCGTGAAGTAGAGAAAAGCGATTTCACTTATGTGGGCTCTACTAAACATAAATATAACGTGACGTCGTGTTCTGCTACTACAGCTTTGTCAAGAATATGCCTAAGCGGCACTCATATTCCGCTTTGGAATGAGGGCAAGATCCCTCGTGCACTTAGACGTAAATCGTGTTTGTTGTTTGCGGAGAGCATTATGATACAGAAATTCAAACCCATATGCTGTAATGATGATTACCCTTCGGTAATTCCGCTCTCCTGGAAGGGTTTAGTGGAAGAAAGGGAGTGACAATCCGAATATTGATTATCATTAGGGTAAACTACTTTTAATTTTGTGTCACCGTTTGTGGATCTTTGAATATTCGTTGGTGAGTCTATTCCACACACCGCTTACGTCACGCTGTCTTTAGTTTTGTGTATATGATTGTCGGTTTCTCGCCCTTGCTTCATATGTAATTACATCTGAAGACTTAATGGTGGCCAATTCGAAAGATCTAATGTTCATTGTGTGTTTTTAACTTACGTGTTTTTAACTAGTAAAACTTTTATCGTGCATAAGACGGCCTTTTGTCTAATTGATTAGATTTAGCACGACTTCAAAATCATAATTTTAAGAATTGTGTAATTTGTGAATTTTAGAACCCAATTAAATTCTATTAAAGGGGATGTTACAAGAGATTATATGGATAAACCAAACGGAAATGGAGGATTCGTCTACAGAATTTAATTTACGAAAGAAGTTGTTTTGAGCTTTGAAAAAATTAGCATTGCGGTACACCGCTGCTCTCATCCAAGTCGTCGCAGTGAAACACCTCTAATTGCGTTAGCCAATAGAATTCCTGATTTATTTCAGGGCGGAAAGTTGGCTTCTACGATTTGTGAAGTTATGTTTAAAGTAAGGGTACCCATAAGGGAGGGGGTATTTGCCATTTCCTGGAAATCTGACTGTGCCATTTCAGTGTTTCAGAGACTGTGAAGTTTCGCGGAAATACCAGTTCTAATTTTTCTGTTCTGCTTCTGAATGCGTTGCATGAAGCAAAAATAGGAAAAAAGTGGAAATTTATAGTACAAAGTAGCAATATTCATCTTTTGTATTGAATTCTATACCACAGCGTATATACGTACCGGCATGGAAAAGCCCGAAAGCTAAGGCTTTTAAAAAGGCAGCAGGAGACAAGCGACTAAGCAACGCGAACGTGCTAGTGTTCATCAAAGTGAAATAAATACTTAAACTGTGTCCTCTATTTTCTTGTAAGGTATAATTTGTTATATTTTAGTTTGTGGATTTCTCTCATCGTTTAGAGCAATTCAGGTGTTAGAAGGAGCACGTGTTACAGATAGATGTGTGTGTGTGTGTGTGTGTGTGTGTGTGTGTGTGTGTGTGTGATTTCTGGTCCCATTACTCGGAACATGGTTCCATAATACTCGTATTACTCTTGATACTCTCATGATGTTGGCATCAATTGACGTCAATTCAAACGGAAGCTAACACAAGGGAATCAAGAAATTTATCCGACAGTCGACACGAGTATTACGAACTACTAGACATTCTACAGTCCGATAGGAATCAAGAAATTCCTTTGGCAGACCACTTTCTGGAATATTTAATACGACGGCATGGCCGTCTATCCTCAGAACACTGCTTTTAGGTTTCGGCTTGCATCGTCATACAGTAGGTAATAAATGTTCTTGCACTATTTTGGCAGATGAATTTGTTCCGCTTCATGGAGGAACAAAACTTTTCCTTCCATATACGGACCCGATGGGTCCGTACCCCCTCCCCCGTTGAGGGAAATTGAGAACGAGTTTAAAGCGATATGTATGTATTACATATGGGGATAAAAAATTCCATAGACACTCCCCCTGCGGCGCTCCTTTAAGAAATTTGTGTCCACGCCACTGCCGTCAGATGAAGTACTTCAGATTAGGGACGCCATTATCATTCTTAACGGCCTTTTTGAGCACCGTACGTAGTATCGGAACGTGCTAGATACAACACTGATGTGATGCCATCTCTCAGCCAATTTGAAATAAATATATCACGCACAGTGGGCCAGTTTTGGAAGAATAGAAGAATAGTTAGCATGAAGTTTCCATGTGTGATTTATATTCAAATAGAAGTCAATCTTCCAATCCTGGGCCCCAGTGTTTGATATAGTGGTTACAGACCGGCCGAAAGAAGATGGCAACACGTCAGCGTTGTATCTACCATGTTTTGTTATTATTTTTATTAACAAATTAGAATTAGTCATGTGTGTACCAGGTCTGGCATAATATGTTATTGTTATCATGAGTTGTTTTACTAATAAATTTAAAATGAAAATCTAAATCAGCCGACACATGAAACTCTAAACAACTGAACTATGTGTGATTTAACCAGAAGCAGCACTTAAGTTTTACGCTAACTGCTTGCGAAATGTGTTACTCGGTTTCAGCTCCATCCAGAGTTTATCATCGCATAAGGCCATAAAAAGAACAAACTCCTCCTCCTTCATCAGTTCATTAAGGGCGCACCTTGTGAGACCTCAAACTCCTATACTCTGAGTCAACCCAAGAGTGTACCACTATGTAAGGTGTGGGACAATCGCTCCTTCTTCGAAAAATAGTCCCTAGCGTTTAAAGTGAAAAGCAGCAAAGTTATGGCTCAGAATTCGCTTTTGTTTGCTAAGGAGTTTATCTGACAAAATTGTTACCTAAGACAGAACGTTTTTAGAAATAAGTCAGAACGTTTTTAGAAATAAGTCAGAACGTTTTTATAAATAAGTATAAAAGTCAGAACGTTTTAGAAATAAGTTCAGAAATCGAGGGGAAGGTTATTTAAGTTCGGACCACACCAGACCGCCCCGCCCGCCGTTTAGAATCCCTGCTGCTTGTGTGACGAATGAGTGTCCTTGGGTTAGTGCGAGAGTAATACCTTTAGAGAAAGAAAACAAAAGAAGCGCACTGTAACGCAGATTTATACTATAGAAACAAATGTCGGATAATAAATATTAAAAGTCAGTGCTAGTTTTCTAGTTCGGTTGACCGAACTACTTGACACGATGACAATTTCAGTACATTTCTTCCGAATTTTGATTGAATTGAATAGCTAATGAGTAAAAATGTTGTTAAGAAAACTGAGACTTCATTCACAGAAATGAAGTGTTGAATAATAAATAATTTGCTTTTTTGTTGCTAGGTGATTTGCCCCATTAACGGAACTACTTGATGAGCTGGTAATCGAATGGCTAGCTTTTTGTTTGAATTGATACCCTAATACGTATAATTCTGTAAAAAATAGTGTATTTGTTTTGTAGAAATAAAATGTTGAATAATAAATATTATGCTCACTTCTAGTCGTCTTTTTGCCCCGTTAACGGAACTACTCGATAAGGTGATAATTTCCGTACTTATCCTATCAGTGTTTTTGAATGCTACAGAGTGTTTCACTAGTAGGAGGCTCCTAGATATCGTTTATTACAGACAAAATATACCAGATAGGCAAACGTAATTGTAGTAGTACATACCTTAGAAGTCATCCAACGTATCGCATCACAACACATGCTGAAAGTGGTCGTCTCCTCCCTACAGGCACATTAGTACGGGAGCTAGTATTTACTTATTTGACTGAGAAGCGCAGAAAGGTTTGAAAGTGTTTTCTATAGTAGAAAAATATCAGGAATTAAAAAAAAATAGTCTTCGTGTTCCCCCGTGGTGGGTGTGGCACCCAGTAACGGTTAAAGGGGAAAATACGCCTCTACTAATTATTTATTTGACTGAGAAGCGCCAAAAGGTTTGAATGTGTTTTCTACAGTACACAAATCTCAGGAATTCAAACAAAATAGTCTTAGTGTTCCGCCGTGGTGGGTGTGACACTTAGTGGGGGTTAAAGCAGTAAACACGTCCCTAATAATTATTTGGTTGATTAAGAAGCGCCAATAGGTTTGAAAGTGTTTTCTATAATCGAATAATCTCAGGAATTAAAAAACAAACTGTATTAGTGCTCCCCTGTGGTGGGTGTGGCACCCACTCGCGTAAAGCGGGAAAGTACGCCCCTAGTAATTATTTATTTGTAGGTGAAAGAAAAAAATAGAAAATACAAGTGAAAGATAAAATAAAATAGAGGAACTGAGGGTTAAAAGAGATTTGTTTGGAAGATTTCTTATATTAGCCACAGCTATGGATATAAACCTGCAGAAAGGCTTTGAGCACCCATTAACAACAATACCATTCCCCATTGGACAATGTGATGGACCTATGAATAAGACCAACAAAGCTTTCTTCAGAAGAAAGCAATAAGTACAACTCAAACTTTCTTCTTATTAAACTTTCTTCAGAAGAAAGCAATAAGTACAACTCCAAGTTCCGTTGATGCTGTTGATTTCGATCTCGTGTACATCATTCAATAACTGAAAAACCGACCTTTCACATATGGAGGAGTAGCTCAAAGTGGTTTGAAATTCTTGTTGTTTTTTTTCAAATTCTTGAGGAAAATACAGATTATATGGCTGTTTTCTCCAGTCTCGGATATTCAGCATATGTTTCCTAGAAAACTATAAACACAATTGAACATTTAATATGCACTATATATGGTAAACCCAAGTATGTCACGGTAAACAGTGCGCCCTTAGCACTATTTAAATCCAAGTATTCTGTAAGTAACGGAAGAAATAAATTGGATAAATTAAGGGACTAAGGGTATTGACTTAAGTCTTCTACCACCTTGTCTTACTGTTTTAATTTCAAAGATCAAAAGGGCAAATTTTACTGCTCAGATATGGAAAGTAGCTGATACAAGACAGCCAGCGCAACTAGATCTAACAGATCATGGTTGGAAAATTACAGATGGAAAATACTCATTAGTTTGGTTCATAGGTGATCAGATCCCAAAAGACGTGAGACTACAAATTGATGAAAATTTTAAGAATTTTAATCATATTGAAGATGAAGTAAATGATTTTACAGAATTCGAAAATTCTGAAAGTAATTCGGACAATTAATTACACACTGTCATTTTTACTTTCAGTTCTTATACTTATTTCATAAAGTTTCTGGTAAAATCATTATGATTACTCACATTTGCAACCATCGATTCCTACTATCATTTTGCTACAAAATTAGTAAAGCAGATTCTTTATAACATAATGTCGGATATTATTTTGTAATTTCAACGAGCTGTGATTTCCAGAAAAATAAATTTTATTTCACTTAGAATGTTTTTCGCATTTACCCCTTTAACTTCCACTGGGTGTCACACCCCCCATGGGGGAAGAGTAAGGCAATTTTTTTTCAATTCCTGAGATTTTTGTACTATAGAAAACACTTTCGCATCTTTTGGTCATTCTCAGTCAAATAAATAATTACTAGGGGCGTATTTCCCCCCTTTAACCCCCGCTGGGTGCCACACCCACCACGGGGGAACACTAAGATTTATTTATTTTTTAATTTCTGAGAATGTTCTACTAAAGAAAACGCTTTCAAACATTTTGGCGCTTCTCAGTCAATATATATTTACTTTCACAAAGTAAAGAAATACATTTCAGTCATTAAAACTATACCTGTGGCACAGTGGTCTAAGCGATGGCCTCTGATCATTCGTCCGAAAGGGGTCCGTGTTCGAAACCCTGTGAGGCATGGATGTTGTGTTTGTCTTACAGCACTGGCTCTTTCCCTTCCCTGGAACCAGTGACCCTAAATTAAAGACGGGCGACTGCTTATATCCCATTGAGTGGCTCACGGTGGTCGTTAAAACTCCAATCAAAAACAAAAAAGAAGGCTATACCTCTCAAAGCCAAACAAGTGTAAAATAAAATCCGTCAAAACAAACCTAAACAAACGCCGGTATAGCGAACTTCGAGACATTTCGCCTTATGGGTTTTGATGGAAAAAGTAGAATCGACGTATAATTGAATAAAGAATGTATAAACGAAACAGGGAAAACTTAACATTGAAGGCAATTAAGTATTTTTCATTAGTTGATGTCTTACGCATAAATGAGAAAAAGGTATAAGTGCGAAACGTATAAACGGTGTTTTACTATATTTCCAATCTGCTTAGCATAAATCCAAGCCAAGAGCGTTAATCTTTATCCCGTATTTTTAAGAGTTTCTTTATTTTGGAAAGTGCTCGGTATTATTATATGACGAGAAGACAACCTTTAACCTTCATTATGAAGACTGAAATATTTCCGAAATTTCTTTACATAAATTCACGGAGGGAAGTCTCTTTCATAGGTACCTTTACATTACACCGCACTATACGTTAGTGGTGTCACCCGGTGAATCACGAGTGAGCCCGTGACTGCGCATTCATCTCTTTGTAAACGAAGGATCTCTTGACACCGTATGAGAGGGACGTCATATTGCGCTCACGCATGAAGACCTTCCACAGAGCATGAATTTCATTAGCCTAAACACAAGAACACTCTGCCTCCCATCACCACATGTATAAACCTGAAATTGGTTTGGAGGGTACATCGCGCACACCCAGATGCGCACACCACTGTTCCTCTGACACCACCACCCGAACTCCTGACATACACTGGTCTGACAGAAGAACTCTAATAGACATTCATCGGCGGCTCTCAACGTTGACTCTATGTTGATGTGAACCCATCGGTGACTCTCAACGACACCAGGACGTTTGAGCCGGACACTTATACGAACAGACATACCACATTTAACATCTTCCTAGATGCACATGCACACAATCCAAAATTGAAACAGGTACAGAAAACCAACCGTGCACCCAGTCATACCCCGAGCCAGAATTGAAAAACAAGCTCCTCACTAAAGTTACGGCGATCCCGACTTTCCGAGTTGCACCTCACCTCACCACAACCAAAATGCTGGACCCCATAACAAAAAGAGTCAAAACGAGGGTTCTGCAGCGAAACAGGGACAGAAATCCCCTCATCAGTCAATCTGAAACATGTAAGAAAAGTAATTACGTTGGGGAATCGGTATCGAAATATCTTTCAACCCTTCATAGCTTGTTAGCACAAAACAAAATTAGCGTTCAACTTTACAATACATTTTCCATGACAAATGAAACGATTACACTGATTGACATTAAATGAAAAAAACCACATGAAATGGTTGCAGCTCTAGTCCTACTCTCAAGCAGAATCTAATGGGAAATCACATGGGTTGATGACATTTAATGCGCGATTCAATTACTGCCAGCTAATGAAAACTACGCACCCGACACGCAATCAGTGATCACTCATTTTCCATCTTATCGCAGTTTCTTGTCAGCTGATGATGTGAGTATGTGATATGCTTTTGAAGCAAGGAATAGCAAACGAAATGTAAAAAAAGACTAAAATCACCAAATATTATCATATAAATCAATGAAGGAAGAAATATTTCTCATAATACATGGCAAGTCAATAGAATATTCAAAGCAAACATAATGTAAATTCTGAATTTGCTTGTACCACATACTGGTCATCGATGTAACATTTCTCAGAAAACTTTTTCTCCCGATTTCCGTTCGAGTATGCTAACCGTTACACCACCCAGGACAGTTAAGTTCCAAGCAACTGAAACAAGCAAACTTAGCTTGGGAATATGAACATCCTCAGATTTTATAGTAGTCGAAGCATCCTTGAAATATAAGAAATATTATCAGATAAATGAAAGGTATTTTGCGAGCAGTAACTAATTTGGGTATTCGGTATATGGATGAACGACCGACGACGTAGTTTTCGTGAGCTAAGATTAATACCCTGCTACCATTCAACTGAAAAAGGAACAGTAGCGCAATTTAATATTTACATTTACGTTTTGACTTCAGTAAAACATTAAGAAATATTACTTTTAATTATTTTTTCAAGTTAAATACCGCATGAAAACGTATCAGACCAAGGTGACAAACCCTACGACACCTATCAGAGAAAGTTGACAAATCCAACCAAAAAAAACGAAAAAAAAAACTGACTTTTGCAAAGAATGAATTCTTAACAATTCAAAAGTGACGTTCATCGTTTATTCATATGAGATTCTGAAACAACAGGCGAGGATTTATACCGAGACACATCCAGATTCTATAAACACATCAAGATTCTATAGCAGGCTGAGATTTATATCAAAACACATCAAGATTCTACAATGACAAAAAAATTCCACAACTTTTCTATATTTTACGGTTTTAACACATTCATGACATTATCTTTGGACTATATAGATATGTGGATAGAAATTTTAATTCGTGGGTTTACTGTGGTTGATAGTAGTTGATATGTAAATTCAGGGTCGGGAAGGGTGATATTCGGAAATCAAAATCGAGTGAGAAAGAAATAGTTGCTGTTTCTGAATTTTTTAGTTATTTTATGAATATATTAATTTAATACATATGAAATAAAAAATGTTTATTGAGAACATAGCGGTTCCCACCTCCACACACCTGCTCTTTGCTAGATGAGAGCACTCTAAGGAATTTGAGATACACAAATTATATGTAGACATTCATAATTATCTCCAATTAAATCATTACTATTAAATAAAAAATGTAGTTATGAAACATTTCGATAACGAAATACGAGCTCTATAAACAAAGCATTATAAGTAGTAAAGAGGAACTCTTCACCAATTAGACTTAAAATAGTATAACTATGTTAGTAATCCGAATTTCTTTCCGCCGTTCTTGTGCTTCGCCCACTCGAGCAATATACATTCACCAACATCACCCCAAGGCCTACTACCCGGCTGAGATACGCGGACGATATATTCTTCATATGGCCACACGGAAAAGAAACTTTGCCGCTTTTCCTAGATAAAATTAATGATATTCACTCCACGATCAATTTCACTATGGGGCTCGAATACAATGGTGCCTTGCCTTATCTGGATGTCTTACTGATCAAGTTGCTTGAAAATCGCCTTCGTACACAAGTCTACTATAAACCCACAACCGTCCCCAACTAGATGCTCCGCATCTCATTCTGTCCTGCTAGTTACAAGACCACTTTCTTCCATTCTCGGATCAGAAGAGCATTTGCAGTATCTTCCGATGTACTTTCCACCAAACGTGAATTAAAAACATTACTGAATTGATCACTGACACAGGATACACCCCGGGCCTGGTACATAGCTATATCGAGAAAGTCAGAACCAGTTATATTAATCTTTGTATGCCGCAACTACGCTACCTGGGCTCAATTCCCTACATCTCAAATGTTTCTTATCAGCTCAAGAACGCGCTCAAGAAAATGAACCTCGGTGTTGGCAACAGGTCTCCGACATATTTATATGCCATGCTTCAGGGAAACTCTGACAAGCACCCGCTTTCCAATGAGGCAGGTGTTTATGCCATCCCTCTACAATATTCGGACGGCTCCAAGCTATACTACATTGGAATGCCCAATCGTTCATTTGGAACTAGAATCAATGAGAGTAAGAGGGACATGAAGAACGGTAAAGTAACAACGGCCCTATCCAGAGAGGTCCAGAACAAGTATGCTACATCTATGTTGGGATGACATAAAGAAAGTAGCTGCCTACTCCACCCCAAAGTCTTCTGCCATTCGCGAAACTTTACAGATCATCACCAACAGTGAATCATGCAATGACAGCATCTCGCTGGAGTTGCCACAAGTTTGGAACCAGTTCTTCAAATAATAAAGGCCTTTTGCTTCCTTCTGTAATTCCGTGTGCTAAACGAGCATGACGCCTAGAGTCTTTGAATGAATAATTACTTAGCGTCTGTTCGTTTATAGTAAAGTCAAGTCACCGTGTTCAAATTGTTGAAGTGTTTTATTATTCAGTTTGCAGTTTGCTGTCTACCTTCCTTGAAAAAGCCATCTGGTTGATGTGCGAAAGCTCGGAAACTTTGATTTATAATCTACGCCAATAAATTCGGATTACTAATATAGTTATACTGTTTTAAGGCATTAATATATAGTACTGGATGTTGAATGCACATATTCTCACAAACATATTGCCTGATTCATACGAGTAACCTTGCAGTTTGTTTTATCAAACATGCACGTTATTTGTCATTTGCAAAACCAAATAATTTCTTCTAACAAATTAAGCATTTTCAGCTTTATGCCTGAAGTTTCAAGAGAAATATGCCCAGAAGGCTGTTTTTATTAACACAGCTAACGCCATATCTTTGTTGGTAATGAGTACAAGTCCCATCGAAATATTCTAGCTTAACTTTCATAAAATGTTTCTCATAAAAAACCAATGTTTAAAAGCTTTTCAACGTGCAAAATAATTACGAATATGCTTCTGTAATCAGCAAAAAATATAAGACTGATATGACATTATTTGCAGCAAATGCTATGAATAAACAAATTGTTAGCTTTTAATTGGTTTCATTTTACGTATATATCTATATTGCTAACTACTGTATATACACTGTATTCACACAAGTCACCGGACACCACTTCAATAGCAAATGAATAGATTCGCTGCGTTGCTAAGATGGTACGGCTGCTAACGGTATAAAAACAAGCGTTCAGCTGACCTCGATCATATCGCACTGTGAGGTTGAATGAAAATGTCGCGGCGGGAGAGAACTGACTTTGAGAAAGGAAATATTTTTGCCTGTTATATTAGTGGGTGGTCCATAAGAGAAATCAAGAGGCATTTAAACAAACCCAAGTCAACTGTTTTGGATGTACTGAATAAGTGGAAGACACATGGCGTGCCTGAAGCAGCGAAACGTAACGGCAGACCAAAGAAAATCAGTGATAGAGGTCGTGAAAGCCTCAGGAGAGTCGTTACAGCTAATCGATGGAGTAATGCACAAGACCTCAGTGTACAGATGAGTAAAAATGCTGGAACCTTGGTATGTACACGTACCTTTCGCAGAGAACTTCATTCCATGGGTTACCGTGGTCGTGCGGCTGCTCATAAGCCTTTCATCCCCACTCGAAATGCTACTCGTCGTTTAGCATTGTGGAAAGAACATATATCCTGGACCGTAGATCAATGGAAACGGGTCCTATGGACTGATGAATCCAGATACACGATCCACCAGTCTGATGGCCGTGTGTGGTATTGCGGCCGCCGGGGGAACGCTATTTACCCCAATGTACTGTTCCTACGGTCAAGTTTGGAGCTGGCAGTGTACTCGTGTGGGAGTGTTTTTTTATATGGTCCCGTCCCATTGGTTATCGTGGACAAAACTGTTAACCATCACGTGTGACTCGATATTCTGGACAATTATGCCCTACCAACTCTGTGACAATGCCATCGAACGGAGCCTTGTAGATACTAGCAGGATAATGCACCGAGCCATAAAGCAAGGACTGTTACGGCGTGGTTTGGCGATAATTCCGTATCGTGTGTGAACTGGCCAGCACAGAGCCCTGATCTTTATCCCATAGAGCACCGATGGGATGAATTAAAGCATCGTATAAGAAGCTTAAAACCAAGGCTTACTACTAAACAACAGTTAGCGGCAGCGTTATGTACTGAATGGAAGCGCATACCTATCGCTGAGTTCCAAAACCTTGTCGAAAGCATACATATAACTTGTTACTGGACCTTGCTCAATAGATATACGTATGAGTTTTCCCCAGTGTTCCAGATTACATAAATACGATTTAGTTCATTTGTTTCCACATTTCTTCTCTCACTCAAAGGATTCCACTAAAAAATGTCATGACTTTGTTACTCGCAAAAAATGAACAAGAATCGTTAGTTGCTTTTCTGTATATCAATATTATGTCCCACGGACTTTTCCGGAAGGAAAAACGAAGCTGAAAAATCATAACCTGACGACACACGTCATAACCTGACGATACAGGATCCGGCACAAAGGCTTTGCCGATTATTGACATTCTTGTGGTGAGCTAAAGCTTACTAATTACAAACAGATACTGTATTTAGAAAGTGCTACCGCATAACAAACTATTTTTATTTTGTATAAATATTATAATTTTTCGATGAAAATTTCAAAAATTAACTTTTTTTCCAAGATACTGCACGGTATTAACTTTAAAGGTCTCCAAATGTAATATTTTAATTTCGAATCTGTATATCTAGATCAGGTTGAAAAGAAACCTTTTATTTAATTCCACAGCATAAGGGATTGATATAATCATACATTATCGAAATATCTAGATTCCAAATAAACTATCCCTTTTCCGATAATGCAGACAAGGAACTAAGGAATTTGACAAAGCTAAGAAAGCTATCCGTATGGTACGGTATACCTAAATGATTTATAATCGCGTGTAGCTGTAGCCTAATGTTTGAATAAAACATTGCCAAATTTCCATTATTTATCTTTTGGTAATTATTACGAAGGTTGGAATTTTAATAGTGGCAATTGGATAATTACTACAGATACAAAACGCATGCCTGTTTCAAATTTTTATAGTCCTTCAATGTAGTCACCAGCATTGTGTAAAACCCGTTGCCAGCCAAGTGAAAGTCGTAGGATGACGTTGGCAGTGCCTGTTCGGTTGATCGTCTGTATAGAACGATCTACTGCTTGAAGAATATCTGGGATAATTCTGAATCGAATGCCGCGAAATAGTTCCTTCATTTTAGGGATGAAGTCGAAGTCACAGGGGCTTAAGTCAGGAGAGTAAGGCGGGTGATGAGCACTTTCCAGGCCCATCGAGTGAACAACTGATATACAGCATATGCAACATGACCTCGAGCATTGGCATACAAAATCATGGGTTGGTTCTGCATAAAGTCTAGCCGCTTCTTCCTTAAAGATGGTCGCAGACTTTTGTTCCAAAAATGTAGAGTAATACTGAGAAGTGACGTTCTGGTGTAGGGGTATGGCATGCCTCATGATAATTCCATCGCAGTCGTATACGAGAATAACCATAGCTTTCACATTGCTAGGGTTCCGACGAAATTTGGATTTTTGCGGCGACCCGTAATGACGCCAGTCGTCAGATTGTCATTTCATTTCTGGCTCATATAATGTTGCCCATGTCTTATCCAGTGTGATAATACGGCGAAGGAAAGCTTCTCCTTCGCTCTCGTAGCGTTTCAAGTGGATACGAGCAGCCTCGCATTGTTGCCATTTCTGGATCTCAGTCAGAGCGTGCGGCGGAACCTATCGCGGTGTAATTTTTCTCATTCCCAGGCGTTCCTTCACAGTGTGTGGCACAGTTGTATACGACACTCCTATCTGATTGGCCAACTGACGAATCGTAAAGCGCCGATATGTCTCCAGTAACGCCGAAACACCACTCACTTGTTCTTCGCTTGCACTGGAACGACCTGGCCGAGGGTCATCTTTCACATTTTGGCGTCTAACACTAAAGGCTTTTTCCCATCGCGCAACTGTTTTGTATGCTAATGCAGATTCCCTATAAGCCTCTAAAAGTCCTTGATGACACTGTCGTGCAGTACGATGTCTGGCACTTTGAATTTTCATCCAAAACTGCTGATCCAATTTCGAAAACATCGTGACTAGACCGACGTGTAGCAATAGTTCGTGTTCTTCTCGTTAATGCACGGGCGCATACATTTGGCAGGGGGAGTCCATTTCAAAATGAGGTGTGCTAAGTATCCAAACAACGTATGGTGTAAGCAACATAAACTTGTTGCGTTCCGCTTCGATTCTACAGATGTGTTACCACTATTGATATTCCAACCCTCATAAAAGTGTATGTTAATCATAAAAATACACCGAAGAGCCGAAATGTCCTGACCTGAGTCTCAACACAAATCGAAGCAATGCATGTAAACAACGCGCATGAAAATATCATGCAGCGGTGTAAATAGCACCTGATACTGAGCTCTGCTGTTCTGTGTAATTCTTATTCTTCAGATTGTGAAGAGAGAGGACTTAAGCACGTTTGACAAAGGCCAAACTCTAATGACTGGACTACTGTGTCAGAGCATTTCCGAGAAGACGAGATGATGAATGTGGGGGCCTCACGCTCACCGGTGGTTAGTACCTTCAGAACATGGTCAGAGAAAATGAAAACCACGAACCGAAGTCATGGTGTGGACCAACTACGGCCCATCAATGCTGTAGGTAAGTGAAAGCTATCACGTATGGTACGAGCTAACACAAGGGATTCTCTGGCGCAGCTCGCCAGTAATTTTAATGCTGGTAATAGTTAGTACTTGTGTTTATTTTTTATTTTCGTTCCAGGGGTTTGAGGTCCGTTACGCTACATCATCAGAAGCTGCACCAATGAACTTGTGTTTCCTGCAAAGTCATGCCCTCCTCTCAGTTGTGCTATCCTTTTTATTAAGGGCAGAAGTATGTTTTTGGAGCTCTTCATAAAATATATGAAAATATCTCTCTGAAAGTGTGTTTTCATGAAATGTGGTCTTGAATCTGTGAGTATATCTGCTCCTGGATTCTAAAAAGAAAAATATGAGCTAACTCTTCCAGTGAAATTGCCACAAATTGGTGGTGCTCGTGCTTGGGACGAATTCAGAGTGGTTTTTTCTTTCGAAGTCACGGGGAATTTCATGATAGTATTTAACATATACATTGCATCATGTTTCCTTCGAAGAATAAAATTTTGTTTGTTTTCTTCTAAATGATGTGTATTTACTCACTTCTGTTATATCCAATAACCTTATTGGGTGTAATGTGCCACAACATACAGTGCATCGAACCCTGCAGAAAATTGGGCAGCGCAGTCGGACCGCCTCTCTGAATGCCATGCTGACCTCGGTTCGTCACTGAAAGTGCCTACAATGGGCACGAGATCGTCAAAAATGGACGTCGTACAAATGAAAGAATGTCTTGGTCCGATAAATCACGTTTCCCGCCTTCTCATGAAGACCACCTCGTATGTGTAAGTCGTTTACCTTGAAAATTGTTGGCACCAGGATGCACCGTGGGACGAAAGGAAGCCGGTAGAGGAAATCTAATGCTTTGGGCAATGTACTTCTTGGAAGCCGTGAGTCCAATCATTCATGTGCCGAGAACTATGTCGCCTACAACCTACCTAAACATTTTTTGCAGACAAGGAACATCTCTTCATCAGAACTGTATTCTCCTCTAATAGTGCCTTCTTTCAGCAGGATGATGTGGCATGTCACAGTGTCCGGATTGTTCTAGAACGATTCGCTGAAAACATGAGGAAGAATTTCAGGTATTCCCCTGGCCTCCAAACTGCTCAGACGTCCATCCAATTGAGCATCTGTAGTTTGTGTTGGAATAGCAAATCCTGTCTATGGCAACTCAACCGTGTAACATACCCAAGTTAAAGGATTTACTGGTTACCTGTTGCAACTAGAAATCACAAGACAATTTTAAAAACATTTTACCATCCATGACTCCTCAAGTAAGAGCTAGTTTGGTGGTGCATGATAGGACAACCACACATTAGGCAGGTGGTCATAATGCATTAGCTCTCCCTTGTATGTGCTGCGCTTGTACATTCTAATATGTACAACTCCTTATACTACAAAATGTTTAAGTGGAAGGCAAAAATACAGAACGTAGGAAGAGTTGTTGTTTTCTGCTAGTTTAATTTTTTCCGGCAGATGCTTGTGCCATACGCTTTTTATTTTAAGCAAGAACTTTACAAAAACTTCAATCGAATATGTAGCCGGGCTGCAATATAAAATATTAAAATAGTTTGTATATTCTGTCATTTCATGTAGGGGTATATATAAAAAGGAGTGTGCAGTGTAATCCTTTACCTCCCGTGTGCAGCCAATATTGACAAGTTCCCATATTTCCTACGATGTGAATAATAATGAAGTTTTGGTGCTTTCTGAAATGTGTACAACATGAATTAGATGTTAAGTCGGGTCAAATGACTTACAGAACTTTCAACTATATAGTTTCACAACATATCGTTTTATTTATTTCTTTTTTTTTTATTTTTTTATTGGAGGTTTAACGACCACCGTGAGCAACTCAATGGGCTATAAGCAGTCGCCCGTCCCTAATTTAGGTCCACTGGTTCCAGGGAAGGGAGAGAACCAGTGCCGTAAGACAAACACAACATCCATGCCTCACCGGGATTCGAACCCGGACCCCTAACGGACGAATGATCAGAGGCCAGCGCCTTAGACCACTGCGCCACCGGGGCGGCAATATTTATTTCTTAATTGTGAAATTATAATTCAAATATCAATCGAACAGATATTCTTCATTTTACACAGACATAATTCATACAGCTTTACTGTTTTTGAAATATCTTCTGCCGCCCCGGTGGCTCAGTGGTCTAAGCGATGGCCTCTGATCATTCCCCCAAAAGGGGTGCGGGTTCGAATCCCGGTCGGGCATGGATGCTGTGTTTGTTTTACGGCACTGTCTCTCTCCCTTCCTTGGAACCAGTAGCCCTAAATTAGGGACGGGCGACTGCTTATAGCCCATTGAGTTGCTCACGGTGGTCGTTAAACCTTCAATCCAAAAAAAAAAAAAGTACCTTCTTAAAAACGTGACATGTCGTCATTCGTCAAATGCGACATCCACCTCACTTGATTGTTAAATTGGCTATTTTAGAACCATTTCATATGATCATGGTGCCGATCTTCGAGTCTTAAAAATTTTTTACCGGTATATCTCAGTGCAGAAATTTATTGAAGAAATCCTGAGACATATTAGTTCGAAATAATGAGGTTTAAGCATTGATCCGTTACCTTTTCTCCATTGCGAGCAATACCATATTGACACACGCCCTCGTCTGACACTGGGTAAAATCTTTTCTAGAATTATACCTGATATGACGTGTTTCTCATAAAAACTTCCGATTGCTGCAAATAATTTTAACTTTGTGTCTTTCTAATTCTTGTTGCCTAAAGTACGGTACGGGACATTTGTTACCTTTCAAGAATTCAATGTGTGGAAACTTCAAAGAATCGTATTTTTTCTTTCTTTTTATTCATTCTTCGGTGGAAACTATGTTTTAATTTCTGCTGATTTCTGACTTAAAGAATCAGATATGTTACAAGATTTATTTATTCCAGGTTATCCCAAGCTGCACATCATTTATGATGCTGCCATTTAAGGTATTCCATTCAAATATATTTGATCATTTTTATTAAAAACTTCTAAGGATTTAAAAGGACACGTTAAAACAAACTGCGTAAAGGATGGGAACTACAAACATGCGTTTATTTGGTGTATTTGCTTAACTTTCATGTTATGAAATTGAAAAAGTTAAACTTCGAAACATATCAATCTTCAGATTTAATCTTTAAATGTAACCAGATTTGAATAACTTTCTTTCTTCAAAACTCGTTTGCTTTAATGTCGTAAGTTATATCAAATAATAAATCAAACTTTTGAACATTATTATTTTGTTAGTATTACTACCTGTAATTTATTCACTGATGACTTTGATAATACCAGAACTCTTAACACATAATTCCAAAATACTGGGAAAATTTAGATTTCCCGCACATATTATGAAGTGTATTCATGCCTCATATTTTTTAAGGTACTCAAAATCGAAATTTGTCAGCTCAAACATCATTGCTGAAAAATAATTTATTCTATAGGTAGTATAGCTAACCTGAACTCCGATTTTTTGTTTAGTAGCGAACAAAAGTATTTGGCGAAACACTTTTTCGACTATAATTTTTGTTCTGCTGGACCAAATCGGGTTGTCTTGCCGCCCCGGTGGCGCAGTAGTCTAAGCGATGGCCTCTGATCATTCGTCCGAACGGGGTCGGGGTTCGAATCCCGGTGAGGCATGGATGTTGTGTTTGTCTTACGGCACTGGCTCTCTCCCTTCCCTGGAACCAGTGACCCTAAATTAGGGACGGTCGACTGCTTATAGCCCATTGAGTTGCTCACGGTGGTCGTTAAACCTCCAATCAAAAAAAAAATCGGGTCCTTTTTGGATATGTCATGTGTTGATTTGTGGGATACAATGCCGCGTAGTTTGTATTTCGCTCAGAGAGAATGTTTTTTTTTTTTTTTTTTTTTTTGATTGGAGGTTTAACGACCACCGTGAGCAACTCAATGGGCTATAAGCAGTCGCCCGTCCCTTATTTAGGGTCACTGGTTCCAGGGAAGGGAGAGAGCCAGTGCCGTAAGACAAACACAACATCCATGCCTCAGCGGGATTCGAACCCAGACCCCTTTCGGACGAATGATCAGAGGCCATCGCTTAGACCACTGCGCCATTGGGGCGGCAGAGAGAATGTGTCGTTCGATATGGGCCATATTCAAGAGTCGCCAATTTTTACCCATTTCTTTGCTGCATGTATTAATGTTTTTCTTGTGATTTTTTTGGGTTTTGTGATGTGTAGTGTGATAATAAGTCAATCTTATGTTTTCAGAAATGGGTAAAAAGCGGAGATCCCTGTTCGAGCTCGCCAGGCGGCCGTGAACATGATGGAATCCGGAATGCGTGTCACCGACATTGCGAGGGCTCTGAAGATCCGACACTAGTCCATTTCAGCTATCCTGCAACGTTATAAGAAGACTGGGACTGTCGAGAACAGTCCGCGATGTGGTAGGCCTCGTTACACTACGTTGCGTCAGGATAGACGCATCCTCCGTCGATCTTGTGCTGATCCCACCTTGACTGCTGTAGACATCGCCACTGAATTCCGCGACAGCGATGACCTGAACGTCAGCCGAATGATCATCTCTGGTCGTCTCATTGTTGGTGGATTGAATGGAAGACGCCCCGCCAAGAAACCTCTCATCGGAGTCAAGATTCGACGAGCCAGAGTCGTGTTAGCGCGCCGTCATCGACACTGGACCGCGGCGGACTGGAGTAAAGTGCTTTTCACCAACGACAGCAAGTTCAAATTGTTCGGAAGTGACGGCATCCGATACGTACCACGTCCGTGTGGCCAGAGATTCAACCCCCAGTTCATTCAGCCTACTGTCAAGCACGCAGGAGGATCGCTCATGGTTTACGGCACCTTCTCTCGCAATGGAATGGGCTCCATCATCAAGATTGAAGGAATATTGACCGGTCAGAGCTACACAAATATGCTTATCAACGATGTCTTCCCATTGGCAAACCAGAACATTCCACCTGGATGGACCATGCAGCAAGACAACGACCCGAAGCACACCTCCAGAGAAGCGAAGGTAGCTTTCCAGCAACAACAGGTCACACTTCTAGACTGGCCAAGCCAATCTCTAGACCTCAACCCGATCGAGCACATGTGGGAGGAGCTGGAGAGACGATGTGCGAAGAAAACCTGCTGGAGTAGGGCCCAGAAGTTTGACCAACTGTATGGGAGAATGGGTGCGAATTCCGCAGGTCACCGTCGAGAAGCTAGTGGACTCGATGCCGGCCCGTTGTGCAGCTTTTATTAAGTCTCGTGGTTATCCCACATAAGTATTAGTTATTGTTTTGTCGTTTTCTTGTACTTGTTTTCTGTTATCGTTGCATTAAATGAATGTGACACACACCTACTTTGTTGGTCAATTTGTATGAACTTTGCGATTAAGCTCGGTACCTGATCTGTGTTAAGGTTCCCGATCCATCTGCATATGGGTCATGTTTACAACTGAATCACACATATTATATCTCAAAATGACCCGATTTGGTCCAGCAGAAAAAACATTATGGTCGAAAAAGTGTTTCGTCAAATACTTTTGTTCGCAACTCTACCAACCACCCTACGAAAGTTTTGCTATGAGGGCATTAATAAGCAAGGGGGCTGAATATCGGATTGCACTCCTGCACAACTTTTACACAGCATGAGTTTCGAAGAATCACTTTTAACGGAGCAGAAATGATTTAATTTTAGTACTTCGGTGGAAACAATGAGTAACAGTTAATAAAATCTATTTCGATCTGAATATTTTTTTGTAATCTTTTTACCTTAATGTTTAAAATCTTATTAATATTTTTAGTAATATACTCATGTAGTTGGATATTTATACATAACTAAACGGTTTTTCGATGTTAACACCAGAATTTAGGGATTTAGTTAAACGTGTGAGGGTGCAGCTCAAGCTCAGCTCAACAAAAACTTTATAGTCCTAGAATGCGGACGTACCACGAAATTGTATCGGAAAATGTTGCGGTTTATGTGCGAAATTCCGACTGAAGTTTCCTGGTAAAACATTTGAAACATTCTTTTGAGCCACAATGTAATGTACGGACGAAGTAATTTTAAGATTCCAGTTTCCTATACCGTCTCACGATACAAACGTAAATAATCCTTGCATTCCTAATTTCGGATTTCTCATGTTACTATTTTCCTTTATAGATGGTTCACCTAAAATCTAATATAAATTTGCGTAAAGGTGGAAACGTATCAATTAATGGATATAAAACAAAATCGATTTATTTTATATTTCTGAGCATTGTTTCATTTCTGATCTGATATAATTTCATTTATGAATAGAAGAAAAACCACTGAATTGAGAATTTTTCTCTTTTCTTCTTATGACTTGCAGTGCAGTTTCCAGTTCTTAGAAGACATTTTAGAAATCAGATTTCTTAGTTTAAGAACCAAATCAGTTTATAAACCTACATTTTTAGCTGTGTTTCCTGTGTTCTTACTTCCTACTTTTAAAAGTTGTTTGACACTACTACACCGATAAGCCACTATATATGACCACCCCCAACCTAGAGAAATGTGCGCGCCTGGAGACTGAACGTTGGTGCAGGTGAAGTTCACAGAGCAGTATACATACAACCAGAGGACCGGATTTCGGTTAGTAGAGTGTTCGGAGTCAGAACAGAAAAAGCTGCCGGTTTATCGGTGTTTGATAAAGGACAAATTGCGATGGCACGGCGCCTCAGAACTACGATCTAGGAAACGGCGTGGCTTGTGGGTTGTTAACGTTGTACTGTAGTGAGTACGTATCAAAAGTGGTGCACAGATTACCAAACGAAGAACCGTCGTCCAGCCGTGTGTCGTCCACAGCTCATGGATGCCAGGGGGAGCGGAGGATTTCTTGCATTATTCTCAGCGACCGCAACGGCATAGTGCGACAAATCACCCGCAGCTACAACAGTGGTGATCATGGCAATGTGTCACAGCACACAATTCATCGTAGCCTTCTACGCATGGGCCTGCATAGCCGAAAACCCAACTGGGTCCCAATGCTCACTGCACGTCATCGCCAAAAGCGCAAGAAATGGCCCCAGAGATCATCGCGATTGAACTGTGGATGAGTTCAATCGCCTGGTCTGACTAATCAGGTTTCCTGGTGCATCACGTAAACAGTCAAACGCGGATATGCCAATTACAAACGAAGGCTATGGCACCTGGATGCACGTTTCGGAGCAAACAGTCCGGCGGCGGTGTTATGATGTAAGCGATGAAGTTTTGGGACACTTTAGGTCCCATTAGCCCAATAGCACAATACCTGACATCTGTCAAGTATCTGAATATCGTTGCAAACCAAGTTAACCAATTCATGGCAACTGTGTTCCCTATTAGAGTTGGACATTACCAACAGGACAATGAGTCATGCAACACTGCCAGAATCGTCAAGGAGTGGTTTGAGGAACATGATGGCGACTTTCGGTTAATTCGCTGTCCTCCGAATTCACCTGACATGAACCCAATCGAACATTTTTGTTCGACTTGGAAAAATGGCTTCGCGCTAAGTCACCACCACCCCGAAATGTGCTGGAACTGGAGGACCTGCTGTTAACATTATGGTACCAGATATCCGAAGGTACATATTGTCACCTCATCGAATCGATGCCTGGCCGAGTGGCAGATGTTTTGCAGTCTAAAGGAGGCCGTACAGCTTATTATCTAGGTGGTCAGAATATCCTGGCTCATGGGTGTATATATTAATATAAAACTCCAGTCTGATTACGGTCACGGGGATGTAAAACTTCGTGTTAGCATGTTTAAAGTACAAAAACGGGAAGGCAGGGTTACAGAATGACACCATTTAAGGGTGAGCAGGACCCTTCGAACAGTTATGTATGCAGAAATGTCGGATACCTATATCACTGTGAATTTATTGCTTATGAGCAACGAATATTGAAGACTCGTGCGACATTAATCACTGAAGCGATGAAAGATTTCCGTCTTTAGCACGATTTAATGATTAAAAGATGAGAAATATATACAATTAAAAAAAAAAACTTATATTTTCTGCTAAATTGTAGGGACTTGGGAGTGATTCCACGATTTCTGCAAATCCATACTCAAAGACTAACGTGGCATGACAACAGAATACTTAGGATTGCCGAAAATAAAAGGCTATCAAGGGTTATACGCAACAAAAGAGGTTTATTGGATCTTCTAAACCGTAAGTGCTACTTTGCTCACCTAACCTTTGTCAAAAATGAACACCCAGCTATCGTAGATCAGGGGCTCACTATTACTTCTGCTAATTTAAGGAATGAAATCGAGACTCTGACTTGCACCCATATCAAGAAACTGTGTATGTTAGTCGACAAAAGTGTTGGAAAACAAAATGACTACCGTCGTACCTACCATGGTAGCCCGGAACACCCAACTCTAACAAAGTTTAAAAATCTCAGTAATATTGAAATTAACAGTCTGCAAACCAAGGCCTTAAATAAGGGAGCAAAATTCTCTTATCCACCAAAGAAAGGATCCATACTGAACACTATTACCCAGGTGGAAAGCATATTTAAATGTATTCCTGAACAGCATAAGGATTACGCCAGAGTGATAATGGCCCATACCTTACAACATGACTCTTGTTACCCTATCCCACAACCTAATCTTATTCAAGAGCAGAGACAATTGGTTGAACTCAAAAATAATAATGACTTGTCTATTGTGCTTGCAGACAAATCTAATCAGATTGTGTTGTTGAATAATTGTGACTATGTTCAAAAAATGCATGAAGTTATTAACACTATTCCACACAAAACCATTCAAAGTGATCCTAGTCAGGCCACGGTAGCGGCTCTTCAAAGACTTAAAAAAGCTTATTCTTTTCCTGAAGGTTTTTCACATGCATTCACCTCTCCCCCTGGCTATCGTGTGCCTGATATGTTCGGACGGGTTAAATTGCATAAAGAGAATTTTCCCATTCGTCCTCTGGTGTCAGGCTATGTTAGCCCCACCAGACCCTTAGAAAAAGCCTTGGCACAATATTTAGCCCCTTATACTGTGGATTTACTTTATTCTATTAAAAGTTCCACAAAGGCTATAGAAAGACTGCGATCGCTTCAGCCACAATCGCAGCCTTTCCTTTTGGCATCTCTTGATGTGGTCTCATTGTACCCTAATGTACCTGTTGAGGCCACACATCAGATTATTGAGGCAAAACTTGCTGATTCCCATATCCCGAGTTCAGAAATTAATGCTATTATGAACGCACTTCGTCTTGTTAAGAAACGTTCATATTTCAAATTTAAAGCCAGCGTTTATCAACAGTTGGAGGGCTCCCCAATGGGTTCCCCCCTGTCTGCTGTTCTAGCTGAAATTTTGTTACAGCACATTGAAAATCAGGTCATTGGTTCCTTCCCTCACCGCCCGTTGCTTTATTTAAGGTACGTTGACGACATCCTGGTTGCATGGCCTCACAACCGGGATGATTTACACTTATTCGCCAACGAACTATCATCCATGTTCCCAACTATCAAGCTCACGATAGAATTTGAAGCTAATAACTGCTTACCTTACTTGGATATTCTTATTCGTAAGGACTATAAATTTAACTGCATTGCCACTTGTGTATATAGAAAACCCAGTCATACACCTGTTTTAATACCTTATCATTCTTCACACCCTAAACAACATAAGTTGACCGCATTATTTTATTTGTTTAGAAGAGCTCACTCACATTCATCAACTAATGAATTATTTCAGCAAGAAGTTAACTACATTTTTGGTTTGGCTGAGCAATACGAGTTCCCTAAATATCTGAGTAGGCAAGTGTTTGGCAAGGTCAAATATGCCCTACATACTACCCTGTTAAGAAACTCCAACTGCAATTCCATATATGTTGGCTCTATGCAATACAACCCACATTTAACGAGAGCCTTAACACAACTATGTAAACCATATGACTTGAAGTTTGGTTCACGCACACGAAACTTATTTTCAGTAGTTCGTAAGGATAGTGAACGGAATAGCAAAATGGGACAGTGGGGTATTTACAATATCCCTCTGGTTAAGGCAACTACAGGACAAGCAGCTTCTAATTATGTGGGTTCTACAAAACGCAATATCGCATTACGAATTAAAGAACACAAATGCAATATTAAAACAGGCATGTATTGTACATCACTAGCCAAATCTGTTACACAAGATGATCTTAATCCCGACTGGAGCAATGTTAGAATAATTAATACTCCTAGTAAACCTGGTGATCTTTTAATTGCTGAAAGTGTGTATATAGAGGCCTCTGGTGAGCAATGTTGTAATGAACATGCCCCCTATGAGTTACATAACGTTTGGAAATCCCTTATTAAAAATGTAAATTATAAATTGTAATATAAACTTAAAATTGAATATTCACCCTACACCATTTATTTATGTTATATATTTCCATGTTTTTCTTCTTCAGACCATTGGGCCAACAGTATACGCAACATTTTTGACGCATGTAGATTAATATTGGCTAACTTACCATGCTTCCCACAATGCAATGATCTATATTATATATAGATTAAATGTGTATCTATTTATTACATCTGAAGAAGAGGCAGCCGCTGCCTCGAAAGTGCTCATGTTTTTAATTGTATATATTTCTCATCTTTTAATCATTAAATCGTGCTAAAGACGGAAATCTTTCATCGCTTCAGTGATTATTGCTTATGAATTCATCAACAATTCTCAACCAATTTGAACAAGGTAAAGGAAAATGCTCTTTTCCCTGCTTTCGTATTGTTAATAGAATGAAACAAATGCTGCAACATTTCCAGTGAGAAGCACGAAAAAAAGAGTTGGATCAAAACACAAGCATTCAAAATTTCATCTATGGCCTAAAAGGTCCAATAAGAATTTCATTCCATACAGACGAAATCAGAATCTTAGTTCAACTAACTTGTTCTATGGGAGCTTTTTTTATTTCACTGTTTGAAAGAGGAGTTTTTGTTCTCCAAGTTTTAGATTGAAATTATCAATCGTTACCGTTATTTCTCTTATTATCGTTTTCAAATGTTTAAGGTTTCAAATTTTGTAGCAATTCTATCAGTGGAACCGAAGAAACAGCAAGCAGACCATTATAAAATAGTATCTCACTTTAACAGGGAGTTAAGAAGTTGTAAAATCACGTACAATAAGACGTGCATGTAACTTTTTGAATATTCATAAAAGCACTGGCATTCATTCTTTGGTAAATGTTTAGAAGTATTTCAAAGAAACTGAATATTTGTCTCTTTGCTATATGCTGTTATTAAATCTCACAGGTAGCTGTTTTCTCGTTTCGAACCGCAGTAACTTGGAATGCAACAAAATCGGCGAAATGTTTCACAGCAGGCAGATTTTATAAAATCCACCCAAGGTTAACTTTCTCGTGTAACACAGAATTGGTTAATGGTAAAAGATGGAAACATCTGACAGCTGGGCCTAAGTTTTCCTAAACTTGTTTCACACACATATTTGGTGAATTCTGAAAATAAAATTTCATATGAAACATTGCAAAAATATTTCTCTGGGCATTTGAAAGCATGTGTTACGGATCAGGAGACGTTCAACTTCTGCCATCCTATGTCACTAAATAAAAATGTGAGTTGAATTGAATACTTTCCAGTTTTCTTAATGGTTTCATGTTTATCGCCAAATATATCGACGTCCTTTACCAATGAGACTTCCACCACGAGTGTCTCAAAAGAAAAGTCCCGCAAAATAAAAGGGTGACCCTATTCGAAAATGCTGAGTTGCAGTTTCAGACTCAATAGCCTGATTTTGTTTATCCGCATTCATAGCCGGTCATTTCAATAATGCAATAGATATATATCAGTACGGAAAATGGTCTATACTGGTGTTCCCAGATCTGCACTATTCAGCCATAGACTTTAACCTTAGGTCAGCATACGGGCAAATCCAAAAAAAGGTTGCTGTCTTTTACATTTGCATAAATTTTAGTATTCTAAAACACAGTGTTTATCAAGGATAAATACCGTGTAGCTGTACACCTATTCAGCCATAGACTTCAACCTTAGATCAGCATACGGGCAAATCCAAAAAAAGTTGCTGTCTTTTACATTTACATTAGTTTTAGTATTCTAAAACACAGTGTTTATCAAGGATAAATACCGTGTAGCTGTACACCAACCAAAATATTAGGAAAACCATGAAAACAAAATAACTAAAATAACTTTGTTAATAAGCTTAACCCCACAATTTCAGCAGCTTGCAGTAAGTTCCTTAAATAAAAGGGTTGATATTTATAAGCTCTGTAGAAATTTCAGAACAAGTAATTAAATTCATGTTATATATAGTAAACGCCTTTCCTCATTTAACGGGGTAAAGGCACTAGAACTAAAGTTAGGATAAAAAGTGCTTAGCAATGGTATCAGGTGTTTTGTCTGTTTTACTTGATGATGTAAAACAATGATTTACAAGAGCATGGATATTCGAAGCAGCACATCATTGCAAACTACACTGATGACGGCGCTACACTTTTCCATGATTTCCAACAGCATATTTAAGCCGTAATTCTAAACAGGTTAATCATATTTATGTAAGGAAATAAAAATATTCATAACAAGTAACAACTGCTGTTCGAAACACGCCTACTTTACGTTATCCCAACAGGGTTGAACAGGAATATATCATTATCCTATTGCCATTATATGTTTTCAGATTATCCGTTTCTGCATATTTGTACTATTTCGACGTGCTTTACGGTACTCCTCGGGTTCGAGGGAGACGGGACGGGGTGCTGGTGGCTTGTCACCTGTGCAGCCGGTCTTCCGCTATTGTCTGTCTGTTGGCCTCTATGAAGGTCCTTTATATTTGATGTAGAGCGTACTCGCGGTGCTGCTGCTTTTTACACATCATTTCACTCACCTCTAGGAGTTGGCCTCTCCTACATGCCCACTACTTTGGGGATTCTCTGTCTTTTACTGAAATCACAGTATGTTGTAGCCCTTTTCAGGGCTCACATATTAAATATTTGAAAACGGTTTTATTCCTATATTGTACTTCCACGCAATTTACACTACAAATTTTTGATTAAAAACAAAAAAAACCTTTTTCATGTGTTATTTTAAGTCGGCCTTCAACGCCGACCTGCTGATTTTAGGTCCTTTACCGCTGAACTCAGTATAGTTTGAATCTCGTTCTTCCTAATATCGCTAGAAATTAGCCCAAATTGCAGGGTCGTCTTTTTTTCCTATTATCCTACTTTATAGAAAAATATATTTTTTTCTAGTGTTTCAAAACAAGAAGTGTAGGGGCTCCTGTCTCCTTATCTTAGAACTGGTCTGCTGTACTGTGTCCGTTATGTACATTACCTAATTTGTGAAGAACTATTTCAGATACTATAGTTGCTCTTACAAAACAAAAATAATTGAGAACTTCTGTAACAGTTTGTTTCTAACGACCACTCGTTATAACTTTTAGAACATATACATGGTTCTGATCTCCTAGACTTTTGTCTGTTGCACACTAATAGTTGACCTCATACGTTTGCTCACTGTTTACGGTGCTCCTTGTTAACAAGCTCAAACCTCTCATACTATAAGTTATCATACTAAATGCCAAAAAGGAAAAGAATGTGTCAGTGGCTCAAATTAGGGCCACACTAACTTTTATGCTAAGGGTTGTCCTGTTGACAGGACTACACAGAAGATACTGTATTTTTACACTTAGCCCTCTAACTAAATGTTGTGGGTTGAAAAATGTTCTGTGTTGATTAAATTTATTTACTGAAACAATTTATACCCTTTGGTGATTATTACAAATGTTAAGAAGCATAACACAGGGCAATATTTTATATGGTGACACATCAATCCTGTAAACCAGTAGTTCCCAAACGTTTTATATTCTCGGCGCCCTTGGTGAATCCAGGTTTTCTCAAGGCGCCCTATGTCAAATTCTAACAAGATACACTATTCTAACAAGTACACTTAGGGAAATACTGTATAAATAAAACACGTATTGAAGATCACAAAATAATGTAATTGAAGAAATTTAATTAATTATAATTAGTGGGATGGATGAGACTGTTGATCACCTCACGTTTTCTCAAATCTTGGAATCAAACTGGACACAGCCATCCTCATTTCCTTTTCCACATTGATTTTCGCGCGATACTTAATTTTTATCACAGCGACCGACGAAAACCCAGCTTCGCACAAATAAGAAGTCGCAAATGGAAGCAAAATTCTCAGAGCGTTACCATTCAGAAGGGGATATTCATCTTTTACTGATATCCAAAATTCAGGTAACTCCATGCTGCTGAATTTTGTTTTCAACGTGTTGTCGGAAAACAACTCAATAGGATTCTCTTTTTTGCTTCAGTAAATTCAGATGGAACAGTGGCATGAAATGGAACTTGAATCCATACAAATTAATCGATATTATCATTTTGAAAATATTTCTCAAACCAGGTGATAAGCTGTGATAAGTGTTCTTCAAAAATGTATTTCATGCCTCGAGAGAAATCAACTCTATTGGAAGTCAAAAACTGTTGCAACAAGGGGAGACATTCTTTATGTTAAGAAGTGTCTTCATTCATTTTTCTTTTCCATAGTTTTAGTTTTTTTATAAAAGCTGGAATTTTCTCAATCGACTTTAAGAGGTGCATGTTGCTTCCCTGCAGGGAGAGATTCAGAGCATTCATCTTTTCAAAATATCACATAAGTGTGCTAGCTTTACCAAAAAACCTTCATTCACAAAATTTTCGTTGTACTTGTGGTCTTCGTCTTTGAGAAAAATATAAATTTCCTGTCGCAGTTCAAACGTACGAGGCAAAACACTACCACGAGAGAATCATCGCGAAGTGCTGTAGTACAACAAAGACGTGTGCTCGGATCCCATATCCTCACACAGTTTTTTGAAAAACCTTGCCTTCAACGGGCAAGTTTGTATAAAGTTTACTACATTCACTACATATTTTAAGACCTGGTTCAATGTAGGATTCAGATATTTTGACGCGAATGGGTCCACAATGCATCAGAAGGTTTGTTTCAAATAAATGTCTGCAATCCTCCATAACATCCAGACATAGAACGAGCACCATCAATACAGATATCAACGCACTTAGTCCACTCCAAATTATTTTCGGATAGAAAAGTATCAAGGATCTCGAACAAGTCTTGACCCTTAGCACTACCAGTGATACTTTTACAAAAGAGAAGGACTTCTACAATGTTATTACCATCTATAAACCATACATAGCAAATCAAGTGAGCATCATTATTATTATCTGTCGCCTCATCCAGCTGCATGCCAAATTCCTTAACTTTCATTTTTTCAATTAATTGATCACTGAGGTCCTCCGTTATGTGCTGTATTCTGCGACTGATAGTGTTATTGGTCAAATACACCTTTTAAAGCGGATTCCCAGTAGACTGACCGATCATAATGTTCACCATATCTACAGCAGCCGGTAGAATGATTTCTTCTGCGATGGTATGCGGCCTCTTACATTTCGCAATTCTATGTGCCACCTTGTAAGATGCTAGCAAAGCATTGTTTGGTATTGATGCCTGCTTATGAAAACTACCTTTTTGTTGATTTAACTCTTGTAACTTTCTCGTAAAGCAATCACAAGATTTACTAAGCATGCTGGGATGATTGGTTTCTAAATGGCGTTTCAACTTACTTGCTAGCATGCATTCTGGCGCCAAATCTTTCATTTACAGTACACACAGCGGCCTCTGTTCGCCACTGACTTCTATCGACGTAAAGCCAAAGTCCAAATAACTGTCATCATATTTTCGATATTTACGCTTCTTCACACTCTTGCGACTATTTGACGGTGTGCTCTTTTTATTTTCACTTTCGCAATGCTTATTACTGTTTAGTAAAAACCGATCCGTTTTTAAAAATACATACGAGAAGAAAAACTTCACTTAATCACAACAATATTTAGTTCATACGTCAAAAGCTTTCAAACGCTGACACTCAGCGACTGAGCATCAACATAACAGACTGCTAACCGCCAAATGAGTCACAAATGACAACGAATGATCGTATTTAAAGGATCTGGTGACCTTCTTGAAAAATCTGGAGTAAGAGTCTCATTTCTAGACGCTCGGAGAACGAGGGAGGAATATTTATCAGAAGCACATATGCTGGTGCAAAAGCTCAGGTTACTTCCGGTAGCCGCCACGCGGAACACACACGTGCGCCCGTCAGGCTGCAATCGTGCGGAGTGAAAGCTCATGCTTGTAACAGTATTGTAGAGCGCCATCTACTAGCCATTTGTAGAGGCATCTGCAAACAGCTATTATTAAGTGAGTTACTGGTTTGCACCAGGTCCTCTAGATGTCGCGATGTCGCGTCCTATCACATTGAATTGAAAATGGAAATAAAATTATGAAAATTTTGTAATATCTATCGGCGCCCCTGTAAGGAAGCCACGGCTTCCCAGGGCGCCGCGGCGCACACTTTGGGAACTATTGCTGTAAACGATACATTCTCATAGGCCACGGCCCTTCGTCATGGACGGATTTCATAATTTCTGATTGATCTGCTCTCATTACACTGCTGTTTTATATATACCAATTGCATTTGGAAACCCGATACTCATGTGTCGTATCTGGTAACTGGCATTCGATGTTGTGGCTGTGCTGAGCTGTATGCTATGGACATTTATTTTCTGAAGAACTGATATTTTAAATGGCTCCACGCAACTTTAACAAAAGAGAACACCAATCTCTCTTATTCATGGGCAATCTCTATATATTTACAGTAAAAAAAAACATCACAGCTTAGAATACTCATTCGATTATGTGACTTCCTTTCTTCAATACATACTTTGTACTAACAAATTACTTCACATATGTTCTCATAAATTTTCATTCAACTCATGTATAATTGCCATTAGTTAATTCTGCATTCATACATGCTTGTTCACTCACATATTAAATGCTCTGTTATGGGCTGTGTTGACACAGGTAGATCTGAATTTCAACCTATTTAATCAGGCAGGACATACACATAACTCTCCCTACTATATTTAATATTTAAGCACTTGCTATTGCAGCTGATTATAAATTTGCGGAGCTAGTTTTCTCCTAACTTTTCATTATAGCTAGCCTATGGTTATCAATTCTGGTACTCGGGGCTATAACGATTTCGTAGCATCTGTCCCTATCACCCCAAAATCTGATATTATTCAAACTGTGGATCAAGGGACTTAGTACAATCTTTGCATGCTCGTTCTGACCTGCCAGGGGTCACATTTGGGCTTTTTACCAAAAAATATAATAAAATAATAAAAAACCTTTCACACATACATTAAAAATGAGAGTTATTATTCATGCATACGCACTCCGTAAACGACTCCCTATTGTTTGGCCTGCTTTTGTATCCATATTAATCTTATGTGCCCCTCTTTTTTATTTTTGCCATCTGCTCTGGTTGATTGCAGTCAGTTTTGAGAGCCTCAGAGCAGTCTTGTGTGCGCTGTGGAGAAGCTGGGATCGGTGGTGAACTGAGTGAAATTTTCTTTTCTTCTTTTCCTGTTCTCTGTTCGCCTCTTACCACCATCCTATCCACACATCGTGGATAGAGCATCTCCTGTATCCCTCTGCACGGAATATTTCTTGCAGGCTCGTTTCTGACACTTTTTTCGGGTTCGGTGCCGTTTTTCGAAGCCCCCTTTAGTTCCCTTCCCCATTCTCGTTTCCAAACTTTTGTCATCATTGTAATTTGGATGGCAGGGGCTTTCACCTTATTCCACTTTGGGGAGTCTAGCGGAAATGTTTATGGCGAATTTAAGGGGTCAAATTTGGCCTTTTTCCAATATTTGTACGATTCCAGTTTTAAGTTCGAAACTTCTGCAATTCGACAACTGCGACTCTTTCTCTTTCCTGAGACATTGATCCCCTTCTTCTGGCATGGTCCATTACTTGGGGCCCACTGACTCTATTTCTTTATCTTTGGCGTCTTCTCAAATTCTTTCATTCTAATGCTTTTTTTTTCGTCTTTGCATTTCGCCAACGGTAACTTCCATGTGGTGGCCCAAAGACTGCATATTTGTTATAGCCTCGAAACGATAAATACTGCCTCTAGAAACCATTGTGAATCGCTCAAGGAGTGCAAAAACTTTGAGCCTGCTGTAAGCCTCCTTTGCAGCAGCATAATTGCTTGCTTTGTAAAAGTCTACCGCTCCACAAGGAGGGGGTTTTCTCCTGGACTCTGGATGTGGTTCAAACTCCCAAAACCGACCTCTCCTCTCAACTTTTAATGGTAGTCGTGGTATATCTCTCCTCCCCACACTTTGCACAGTGTGAAAGGCTATAAAACAAATAAGGCTATAAAACAATAACGTGAAAGTGTAAACACAGGTAAGGTTTATTTATCTCTAAGACTACAGTCTTGTGACGATTACATATAGATTAAGATAATATAACGTAGTTGTCACACATATTTATTTTTCAAGCCGACCCTGGTTTCGCAGGGTATTGACATAGCTTCATCAGGACAAATGGCACGTAAATATTCAAATTGTATATGACATCATAAAAGGTGTTTACAACTACGTGTTTTGGTTAGATGCTTCCATGAAATGATATAAATGGCGTGGATGCCATGTCACTAAGAAGTTGCGAAGACTTCTGATATATACCGCTGCCCACTCAAAATGCAACACCAAGAAGGACACGAGATAGCAAAGCCAGATTTACTGGACACATAACAGCAGATACAAAGATGAAACGATTGAGCTTACAGGCCCGTGCGACTTGAGGAACACGCAGACGTCAGTAGTTCGTGTGGCCCTCCATGGCTGGCAATAACGGCAGCTACACGCCGCGGCATCGAACGAAAGAGGCTTTGGATGTGGGCTTGGGGTATGGCGGTCCACGCTGCTTCCACACGTTGCCACAGTTCATCAAGCGTAGGTGCGTGTGGTGCTTGCCGGGCCACTTGGTTGCCGATCAGCGACCAGACGTGTTCGACGGGCGACATATCGGGAGAACAGGCGAGCCACGGCAGCAGTGACACCTGGTGGGCCATGAAGAAATGTTGCACGATGCGGGTCACGTGCGGGCCCGCATTGTCCTGTTCAAACGTGGTCGCTGGCAGGTCCAGCAGGTAAGGGAGGACTACAAGCTCCAAAATGTCGGAGATGTAGTGGTGTCTGTTTAGTGTACCGGTGATGCGTACCAGAGGGGTGCGAGTGTCACATCCAATTGCGCCCCAAACCATAACGCCAGGCGACGGACCTGTATGGCGATGCATAATGCCGGCGTCATACAGTCTCTCGCCGATGTGCCACCACACACGGATCCGACCATCGTGTTGTTTCAGGTATAAGCGGCATTCGTCGGAGAAGACAATGTCGTGCCATTCCGTAGTCCAGGGGCGGCGTTCAACGGCCCACTGCCGCCGCACTCGCCGTTGGTGTAACGTCAATGGTTGACGGAGCAATAGGCGCCGTGCGACAAGTCTTCGCTCCTGCAGACGTCGTCGAAAGGTACGTGCTGACACAGGTTGTTGCGGAACACACCCTAATTCCTGCGCTAACGTTCGTGATGTGGCGGTGCGAGCCGTCAATGCCCGCCGCACAACATGCTGGTCCTCTCGACCGGTGGTGTGCCGCGCCTGCGGCAATTTCTCACCTTCGTCCGTCCGTCCCTCTTGCACCCACCGAATTTATACTCGCCTCACTGTTGCTGGATATCTTCCCACACGGACGCCGATGTTTCGGTACGATAAACCACTGTCGCGATAAGCCACTATTCGTCTTCGGTCGAACTCCGAAACGTGTTGGAACGACTGCCGTATTCTGCGACGAGGAATCAGGAAGCTTCCCACGCACATTTCCGGCAGCACAACACACTTTCACTACTTACACCCTGCCTTCTGTGCACCGTTCGTATAGTGGTTCTCGGTGGCGTGCAGGTCGCACATGATTTGCATATGCCCTGCAATAGTAATCGTTTGCATGTCCTCTCGCGAATGACGCATGCTGCGAATTTCAGGCCAATCGGAAGCTTCCTTCTTGGTGTTGCATTTTGGGTGGCCAGCACTGTATATGGAAAGCTTCCAAAATATCAAATTTGCTAGTTGTATCTGGCTTGTCAATAAGTTTTGTTTCTTCAAAGAGAAATTTGTGGTCCTTTTCGTAACAGTGTTTAGCCATCCATGACTTATTTTGGTCACAATTCCGAATGTAGGTCTTGGGCTCATTCAATAGAAAACGCAAGGTCCTATGTACGAAACGCCACATTCACATGGAATTTGATAAATTCCCCACGAGTTATTGTCTTCAACATAGTCCTTTGATCCTAAAAATCTCATTTTGTTTATGGGTTTAAAAATCACCTCAAAATTAAAGGTTTTGGGATTTTTTGTAATTTTGAAGGCAATGTCACGGGAAAATGGAATCATGGCAAAATTTTCTCGCAATAGGCGCGTCACAGGAGTTAATGTGGAGATGGGCTTCGGTTTCCGGAATTTCGTTTGAGCTTTGTCTATAATGGAAGGGTTGTATCCTCGCTGTACTGCAACACGTTTAAGAAAATAAAGTTTTTTTCCAAACTCTCCTTATCCGAACATATATGTATCGCGTAACATACACAACTGTAAAAGGCGCTGAGTTTTTGTTGATAAGGGTGATTAGACTTGGCATGTGGAGGTGAAGAAATAGCGAAAGGCTTCCGACAAATTGTGGTTGTGAATGATTGGTTTGAGCGAGTTACCGGGACATCCAGAAATGGTAGGCATCCGTTATTTTCAGTTTCGTAGCTGAATTGAATGTGAGGATCAATGGAATTTATAAGTTTGACTAATTCCGGAATTTCAGAATGTTTTCCCTTCCATAGAACGAAAGCATCATCTACATATCATATCCATAAGTCAAATTTCACGAGTTTGAAATGTTTTTCTTCAAATCGACGCATGTAGATTTCACATAATATAAATGACAGTGGGCTTCCCATGGCTAGACCTTCCGTCTGTTCATCAAACGTTCCACGAAAAGTAAATCTGTTCTGTTTTATGCAAATGTTCACTAGTCTTGTTATTTCCTCAACTTCAGGTTGGCTGTAATGATGCTCTACAAGACTTGATTTTAGAGATTCCAGAGCTCTTTTTACTGCAACATTGGTGAACATAGATACCACATCAAATAATAGCATTACTTGATCTACGTAGGGGTGTAGTTGGAGTTGATTGGTAAACTCAATAAAATTTTTCACAGATGTTTCGTTTGGAGTGGCCAAGGTAGATAATTTTGATAATAAGAACTTCGATAACTTATATGCTGCTGTGTCGATATTACTTACTACAAGCCGGAAAGGAATTCGAGATTTATGTATTTTAGGGAGAGCATAGAATCTCGCACAACAGGCGTATGAAGGTTTAAGTTCGTTTTTATTGTTTTGGCTCCGAGTTTCTGAGTTTTTGATCAATTTCTGTATTTCTTTCAATTGTTTATCTGAAGGATCATTCTTTATTTCTTGTAAGGTCCATCCGAAATAAGATTTTTGACTTTGTTATCATAATGATTTTTATCTAACACAACCACCTGATCTCCTTTGTCAGCTCTAGTAATGATTAAATTTGATTTTGAGCGCAATTCTTTAAGAGCATTAATTTCTTTGGTGATTAAATTTGTTCTAGGTAATGTAGCGTGATTTGCGGTAATCACTTGGCTGATACAATGTCTAACTATTTCTCTTTCTTCAAAGTTGAGACTACTAATACAAAACACCATTTACGATGTCATATACACTTTGAATATTTACGTGCCATTCGTCCTGATGAAGCTAGGTCAATACCCTGCGAAACCATGGTCGGCTTGAAAAAATAAGCATTTGTGACAACTACGTTGTATTATCTGAATTTATATTGAGGTAAGGATATTGCTTTCTCTCAACTTCCGTGTTCCTCATTTGACCTGATGGAGCCAAAACAATCTGTAGAGGTTGTCAAATCCTCCATCTGGTCGCTTCTGAATGATCCTTGAATTATTTGCCTCATTTTAGAAACAAACAACCATCCTAATAATGCATGACATATGAATGTGAACCTGGATTTTCTCCATTTATCCTCATTTGTTTCTGTGCATTCAAAGGACTAGGTCTCTGACCATTTCACCTAGTTAGTTCTGAGATCGAAGCGAACTTTTGGGTTCAGCGATGCTTGTTCATTTATCCTTGGAACTACTGGACCAAACATTCAGGAAAAGTGACTTACCGTTAAATGAACTGAACAAAGTTTACTGGTTATACGTATCCTCATTTTCCGATTTACGATTCCGCTTCAAATTTTCCATCGACAGTTTCAAAACTTCATTTTCTGATCATAATCCTCTGCTACATTTTTTCACATGATAATTTATTTGTTCACTAGCATTTTTATAATGTTCAGTATAAACACAAGAAATGAATCAAGATTTTCTGACTTCTTTAAAATTTAAAAAAATCTGACGTGTTTCATAGTCACATCCAGCACATTAAAGGTCTTTTAGGTTCTGTTTTTTCTACCGCATATGTATTATTTACTTACTTTTTCATATTTTGGAAATTCATTTTATTGATGTGTATTCAGCTAACTTTTATTCTAATAAGTTGATTGTTAACGACGTCAATAGTTGTTTTTGTTGAGCGTTAGAACGTTAGATATATTACAAATGCATACTTTTCTTTCTGCAGGAAAAATATATTTGACGACAGTTGTAAACGGTAATTGATAACTATGAACACTGTGCTCTTTAGAGTTTTAAGTGATATGGTCTTTCAGATATCATGTGTGTATTTTCTTAAATGAAGGACAAGGAGTTCTTGCAGAGCCTGAGATGTACGTGGACCAATATTCCACAAGGTTCAAAACAACCATACGATGCCAAACCGTCAAAATTCGATCGCTAATCACAACGAAGTCGATCGCTAATCACAATCTTTTTCTCAATTAATTATGCATGACTTGGTATTTCCTCTTGTTCTTAGTTTAATCTATGCTAAATGCTAAAGCTGAGTAACCTTATTATTGGTGATAATTTTCGTTGTTCTTTCTTAAAGTATCTAGCAAAAGAAAACGCAATGTAAAAGATTGATATTTTGCCAGCAGCCACTAACAATATGCAAAAACTTATGGTTACACAGGCTAGCCTCATGGAAATACCAAAAACGCTAACAGCAGCTAAAACTACATAAACAGAGAGCGAAAGAGGTCAGGCGTTACTCCTAGAGAAAAACTGTTCTAAAGAAGCAGTGCATTTAATAAATATTTATCTAAGGACTCTTTTATTTGCACTTTTCAAAGCGTAGAAAGATAACCAGAAAACTGACATTTGAAATAGTGAAAATTATTCCGAATAATTATGCTAAATTTTCGTTAAGCACGAATTCTATATAAATAGGACAAATGGTAGAGTTTATTTCTGAGTAGCAAAACCTAGATTATAAAACATAAAAGCGAAGTATATAGTCAAAATCATATTCCAATAATGTCATGTAAATGGTTGTTTTCTGTAACAGAAAAACTATGTGCGATAAATTTATTTGCTTTTCAGTAAAAGAAAGAGAAAAATAACTTAAAGAATAAAATGTGACTTTTACTCCATAAACTATGAATTTCAGGCTCAGTGATAACGTTCAACCTGACTGAGCTGCCCATTGCATCTGCCACACAGGTAAACTGAGTTTGGTGGCTGTGAATGGTGTTTGGTAGTACAGGATTTCGCCAAGCACGATCCTTTCAATAATTAACGAAAGCAGTACATGTGTTTTGGTCCAGAATCTTACATTTCACCAACAACACTTTGGACTTCGTAATCAGTTTGTTCTTGAAAGTACTGATTAGATCGTTTGTACAATAATATTTATGTGAAACATGTCGAATTCATAAATGCTACAGGAGGAATGAATGCTTCGTACTCCTTGCAGTATTTGCGCTTTATCTGTGCAGTACATTGTTTAGGAGTACATTCCGTCTATCCGAAATTGGCAGTCGACAGAACTGAACTTTCCCATAATTAGGGGTGATAGCATGTATGAATGTGCCCTTTTCCCATGAAAGTCCCTTAAATGATATAGCATCGCATATCATTAAGGTAGCTCTACAAATTAACTAAGTGTGCTTCTCTCTTTAGATTACTGTACCCGATCGTGGGGTAGGGGAATGTGAAGGACAAAATAATACTCTCTGTGTGTCAAAAAAATGTTGCATTGTGATTGTTAAGGAAATTTGCATCCTGTTAGGTGGTTAAGTATATGTGGTACTTATATATCTTGGGTCGTAAAAAAAATCGATGCCAAATTCATAAACTGAACAAAATAATCCCAAAACCTCAAACATCCGCATTATCAAGGATGATACAATGGATCCCACTTAAGAAGTTCCCGCTTAAGGAGTTTCCCGTTAAAGAAGTTTTATTTTTAGAGTCCCGATTTTTTTTTCATAGTGCTAATGCTAATTTTTCCCACTTAAGAAGTAACGATGTTTCAAGTTTTCCCGCTTAAGAAGTTGCAAGTGCCACAAGTTTCTAAGTAAAAGCATACGATTTTGGAACTCCTCCAGCAGATAAGTGCATGTCAAAGAAGTTGGGAGGAAACGTTTCTTTGTTCTTCCCGTGTATGTAGCCAGCGAAGCCCCTGCCAGCTTCCCATGGTCAACGCAGGAGGTCATGTTTACTCCCCTACCCCCTTCTTCTGCGTCTGCCTTTTGTGTATCACAATCGCCTTATCTTTGAGGCCGGGGAAAGGCTGGGAAAGGAAACACCTGCTGAAAGTTAGTCATTCTGTCAGAATTAGGCTCATATGTTGCACCTCGCATACGTGGAGTTAAACGCTTAGCTTTATTGTTGAAATGCGTAGCAACAAATATGGCGTTTACAGGCATCAAAAGAAAAGCTTTATCTGTGGTTGAGAAACGAAACATTATTAGGAAGTTGAAGAAAACCCGCATTTAACTAGGATTCAGATAGCAAAAGAACTAAATTTACCTATTACAACCCTTAACGGTATAGTGGTTAAACGGGACACTGTGCTTGCAAATGCTTCCCATTCATTAAAAATCAAAAAGATTAAGAAGGGTAAATACGAGGTTGTCGAAGACAACCTTCTTGTGTGGTTTAAACAAGCAAGGAACGCTAACATTCCGATCAACGGGACAATACTTCGTGAGAAAGCAGAAGAGATTTCCAAGAAATTAAATGTTGAATTTAATCATTCCAATGGATGGATCGACCGTTTTAGGAAAAGAGCAGGACTGACTTATAAAACTGTTTGTGGAGAGTCAAAAAGTGTTAACGTCGAAGTAGTGGATGATTGGAAATTTAATGTTTTACCAGAACTGTTACCAGCATACGAAGCAAAAGATGTTTTCAACGCTGATGAGTGTGCTTTGTTTTACAACCTTATTCTTGATAAGACCTTCTCTTTCACAGGAGATAGAAGCCACTGAGTCAAAGTGAACAAAGAAAGACTTACAGTTCTGGTAGGAACTAACATGGATGGAACAGAAAAATTGCCTTTATTGGCCATTGGAAAATCGAAGAATCAAAAGTGCTTCAAAAATGTGAAAATGTTTCTATGCAATTACAGAAATAGCAAAAACGCATGGATGACAGTTCAGATTTTTGAAGACTTTTTAATGGAGTTTCAGAAGAAAATGGCCAAAGAAAATAGAAACGTTTTGTTATTTTTGGATAATTGCACAGCCCATTCAAAGAATATGGATCATCTGAAAAATGTAAAAGTAGTTTTCTTGCCACCTAACTCGACTTCAATGTTACAACCAATGGACCAAGGAATAATTAAAACCATGAAACAATTCCACAGGAAACATTTAGTTAATTGGATACTGCAGAAGCTTGAGTCAGACTCAAGTTACACTAGATGTACACTGAAATTGAATTTATTAGAGGCTATGCATTTCATTGTTTCTTCGTGAGAAAAGGTATCATCTTCAACGATCACAAACTGCTCCAGGAAAGCTGGTTTCAACGCTGATGAGCTTAGTTTTTCTGATGAAGAAAACAGTCATGACAGCAATGAAGCTTGGGAAAGTTTGCAAAAAAAACTAAACTTCAAGTCTTCCTTTGAAGAGTTTGTAAACGTTGACAAAGATGTTCCCACATTTGAAATGCAATATATCGGCGATATTTGCGACATCGAAACGCAAGAGGACAATGAACCAGAAACGCAAGAAGATGAGCGCAGGCCAATTCCAACTTCAGCTGAAGCTGGTAAAGCATTAGAAACGTTTCGCCACCTTATAGAAAGCCACGAACGTATTCCAGCGAATATAATGCGAAATTTGAAGGATATTGACACGTACTTTGTGAATCTAGCGGAAAAAGGAAGAAACAAACGCTTTTAGATCAGTATTTTTGTAATCCTGTAGCATAATAAATGTAGCTTTCAATCCTCATATTCAAGTTTAAATGGGTAAGTTGTGAAATTTTTGTTGTTACTTTAACATTACCTAAAATGTGATTTCTGGATTTAATTTATGCAACATTTTTAATTGCTAAAGTCTTACAAAACCTTATTAGACACTTCCCGTTTAAGAAGTTTTCCCGCTTAAGAAATTTTAATTGCTTCGTCCCAACGAAAACTTCTTAAGCGGGATCCACTGTATAAAAAGACATGTAGAATTGGCAAGGTTTCTTGGCTTTATTCTTTTGCTGTTGTTGTTTCTGCGGTTGTTTTTAATCCGAAGCTATATTTCGGTACTTGTCGCAAGTGTAGGATGTGACCTTCCATTTGACCAGAATGAATAAGTGTTTTTTAATAAATTGGACGATGTAAAAAACCTTTATTCTTGCATTTGCTATAATAGAATAAAAATTCTGATATTGGCCATAACTTTCTAACGAGTAAGCCCACCCAATCTTCTCCCTCTGCTTTGCCTTTTCACTTTTTTTAAGAAAAAAGTATTTCTTCACAAAGTGATTTTCTGTCGCCAATTTTTCTGTCGTCAGAGATAACACTAGTGAACAGCCAAAAAAGTACGGAAATCAAAGAAGCAGAATTTTATGTTTTGATTGAGGTTGAACCCGAATGTGGTAATAAAACGCTTCAGTGGGCTCTTCTGTTCAAGAGCCAGTAGCAACCCTTTTAGTGGGTATGGTGAAAACTTTAGTGGGTATGGTGAAAAAAAAATTAGTTTCCTCTGCGAATGTAATTTTTTTATATCTCAACCTTTACATCATTCATGCTACTCCTTGTGAAGAACTTGTAGTGTACAAAAGTCGATTATTTATTTCTAAAACCATTCATCAATATATTTTTTTTATTTTTTCATCGCAAATGTGTTCCGCTAGTTCTGAAGAATAAGAAAATAAGATAAAAGGTGTAATTCATATTCTCATAAAGCCTAAAACCTCCCTTGCCTCCCTTTCCCTTTTGGTGCGCGGGATTTTTTGTTGATGCATAATACGAAATGTAGACTGCGTCATATTAAGCCATTGGAACAACTAATGAAAAGCATTTCGTTGGTATTGCGTAATACAAAGTGTAGATTGCATCATACTTAGTCATTGAGCTAAAATCCTAGTCAGTACATTTCTTAAGTTCTTGAAAACTTCCCTCACTGCTTGGTGAGTATTATTTCATACGTATCAGCAGAATCAGTGTAAAGTGGAATATATGCCTCGTGAGTATATAAACAAAGTTATTGATTTCTGCACTATATATGGTGAAATAACTTTTGCTTCTCAAAAACGAAATAATTCTTCTTTTACCTTTATTTTGGATGCCACGTTGGAGACTTAGATAAACCGCGGGCTCCAAAGATATGTTGCAATTATTGTGCAAGGTGTCTGTGTCAGTATTTAAATCACAAAATTCTTAATGCCTTTTGCAGTTCCTGTGATGTGGAGGGAAGTGCCTACCAGGGCTCGATTTCGACCAGAAGTTAGTAGCAAATTGGTAGCAAGCAAATGCATTTTGCAAGTGATAAAAAGTGGTTCTAGCAAAAGTTGCTAGTGGAAAACGTTTGAATGTTTTAGTGTGAACTGTAAAGCGTCACTGCATTGCGCGTTTGGAATATTTTAGACATATGCAAAAAGGAACACTTGCTTTCTGGAAACGAATGTTTCTTGAAAAGTACAAACATTATAAAAACATTTTGGCACTAGTAGAAATATCCAATACATTTCCCTAATCTACTTCTGTATGCGAACTTGGGTTCAGTTTCATGAAGAGAATCCAGTGTAATTGGAGGGCAGTTTAAACTGAGAAACACTGAATGTTCTCGTTAGTATTGAGCTTCAAGGTCCAAAGGAGGTTAGAATAGATGGAGTAAGGGCCAGCCGTTACTTCGTGTAATTAAAGTGAAGCCACAGAAACATCACGATCATGACGTCACAGCCAATCACAGCCTATGCCCTTATGTTGGTGAGACGTGTGAGACGAGTCGCAGCCAATCACAGTCTCTCCCGCCATGTTGGTGAGATGTTTGAGCAATAAATGCGTCTGCTGAAAGTGCTTCAAGTTTGTTGGACCGTTGATGTCCTAGTTGTCAACGTTCGTGACTGCCACGGAGAAACCTCAGAGTTCGAGCGATCGTACCTGCCTGAGATTGACCCAGGACGGTACGATCGCTCGAACCACTAAATATCCCCCATGCGTCGGAGGGGCACATTAAGCTGTCGGACGCCGGGTGCTGGTCCCCCGGTAATAATTAAGGGCGACTTCCTTCTACCTCGTTTCCATGCCATTTTCCTATCGTTCACACTAGTCCAAATCTATTAACTTCCTGTTTCCAAGTGTTTTCAAGACATGGGGTAAGACACTCACTTCCTAAAATCCTCTATATATGATCTGAAGCTTCAAGTTTGTGATCTCATCCTTACTCCATCTATTCTAACCTCTTTGGAAGGTTTGTCTGACGACAAGTTTGACCCCAGACCTACTGTTTTGAAGTGGTATGATGAAAAGACCCGAAACCCAGATCGTACACCACACCGAAAATAACTTAAGATTTTAAATAGTGTTCTTGAATTTTATGAATAAAGTTAAATAATTTTTCTTTAAATATTTGCATTTGAATTAATTGTTAGAATTAATCTGTCAGGTCATGAAAAGGTAAGTTATATCTAAGTATCTGTAACCTTTTCAGCATTACAGTGTGACAGTTACAGGAGTGAAATCAAAATTTGCCATGATTGACTAATGGAGGGGGACATGTTAAAGTTTCTTTTGTATAATGTTAATAAACTATTGCAGCAATGTTTAATTTCAGATTGGGCAATTGTTTAACTTCTGATAATTCTTTAACTCAAAATAAATAAACAAATAAACTTAAAAAAATTGTTCATTCTAAGATGTCACTGGTTAAAATATGACTGCAAAGGTGTACACCCTCCTCACCAAAACAAAAAAAAACAGTGTTGCTGGGCCAGCACTAAAGCCAGCAGTGGCCCAGCAGTATGGTGCCGCTGCCCAACCGTCAATAATATGTCCCGGCGGCTACCGCACGGGCCAGAGGGGGTAACACAGCTAAGATTGTAACAAGAAAGCCAATAGTAAAAATGCATTTGGAACAACTTTTCTTACTTGTTTTTAATGCAAGGAAGACAGATTTTCACAAAAAAAAAAAAAAAAAAAAAAAAAAAAATATTGATTCACTCAAAAAAGATACAGAGCTTATTTCTGGAAAGTTCTTTATTTTAAATTAGCAATTTCTTTTTCAAGTTGGCCATATGGATGGAAAATACCAGCAATCTTGTAACCGCAGCCGACCAAAAGCCATAATTTCTTAAAATAATCCTAACAGGGCATGAAAAATGGTGCTTCCTCTTCGACCCTCAGATTAAGCGGGCATCAGCTACGGGGAAATCGCCATCGTCTCCACTCAAATAATGCAATTTGCTAGTAAAAAATAAGGCCACAAGCAAGTGTTGCTACCGAGAAAAAAACCCGAAGGCAAGGCCTGGCTTTGTGTTGCTACTGGTAAAATAGCGGCCTTGATTTTTTTAAAGTAAAAAAAGCCAAGACCTGGCTTTGTGTTGCTACTGGTAAAAAACACGAAGACAAGGACTGGAACCCACCCATGCAAATGGCAGTTCTTTTTGTATGGTGCCTCAAATCTGGAAAGTCGTTTCCAAAAAAAAAAAGTACGGTACCCAAATATTCTATCTGCTATATGACCTGCATTACATGGTGAAGACTTTCCAACTCCTAAAGAACTTTATTCCTATTCAGAAGAAAGAAATCTAGAAGAAACGGAAGATGATCATGAGCCATCGACATCTAAAGATCCAGATTTCACGAATACAGATTTCAACGCCTTTTCCTAAACCACACAGAAAAACACAAAGTGAACTAAATGACCTTGTTAGAGATATTGACTTGCCGAAAAATAAAGCTGAGTCACAGCGTAATTTACAGGAACAAGGTGTATCAGTATGTCTGTTTCATTCCGTTGTGAACATTTACTCCAATTTTTCAAAGCAGATGGTATTATTGTTGTGTGTAGTGATGTAAATCGACTGATGAAAACCCTAAATATTCGTTGCAAACCCAGTGACTGGATACTTTTAATCAACTCGTCAAAGACTAGCATTCAAGCTGTATTGCTTCATATTGGCAACGAATTGCCTTCAATCCCGGTTGCACACCAAGTCGACCTAGGGGAGTCATATGAAACTATGAAACATCTTCATCTTCAGAATATATGTAATATATTCTATATTTTCACATATATATCTTCTCATATGAAACTATGAAACATTTTCAGAACATCAACTATGGATATCCCCAGTGGCAGGTCTGTTGTGGTTAAAAAATAGTTGCTTATCTGCTGGGACTTCAGCAAGGTCATAGAAAATTTTGTTGCTTCCTCTGTGAATATGATCGTAGAGACAGAAACTCACATTTCACAAGGAGTAAACTGCCGATGAGGAAATCTTTGGAGCCAGGATCGAAAACTGTGATATATTCACTTTCAATTGAGTCAAACAAGATTTTGTTTGTTACTTGATTGGCACATAAACTTTTGTCTCATGAAGAACTTCATAAAAGCGATGAACTGGATTAGAGCTGCATTTCGGTATCTCAAAGGAAAGTTTCCAAAGTTAAATGATGCAAAAATAACAGCAGGAATTCTCATAGATCAGTGGTGGACAACCCGCGGCACGGGTGTCCTTCAGTGGCACGCGGAGGTGTGTTGGGTGGCACGCGGAAACCTTCAAAATATCAGTACCCTATTTAAAAAAAGAAAAAGAGAAAAAGAAAAAAATTCTTAATGCAATTGGCAAAAATACATAAATCAAGGTTGCCATTACAAGTGTGTTTTGTTTGCTTGCGTGCGTGCGTCAGAAAGCAAAGCTCGTACCCCTGCCACCTACTATTGCCGGGGGCAGGAAAACATCAATCTAATTCCATTGTCACTTTTATAGGGGTTGTCAATCAGTGACATCATGCCTTACCTGAAGACACAGCCGAAGTTAAAGCAAAACAGGAAAACTGAACGTTGTGTGGCGAGAACCAACCTGCAGGTCACACAAGCTCGGGGGCTCCCCGTCTGTTGACGTCATTCGCTGACGTAGTCACGTAGTGCTAGCGAGCGATGAGGAAGAGATTCTGTCTCTTCACACAATGACTTTCGAAAGGCGATCGTAAAAGGTAAGGCTTAACTCCTTTGTAATGTGAACGGTGGGCGCCACAATGTGCTTTAATTTTAGAAATGCCTGTTAGTAAGCCGTTTATCTTAAAAAGGAAGTATGACGAAGAAATTACAGTACCTGTTTTCAACATTGATTGGGAAGAAATGTTTTTGTTTAGTAATCAAGGTGCAGCCAAACCAGCTTGTTTGATTTGCGGATCTTGAGTTGCGGAACCGAAAAAGTTTATCTTGGAGTGGCATTTAAAGCAAAAATATTCTGATTTTAATTCTAAGTATCCTGTTGGCTCACCATTACGAACGTTACGAACGGACTTTATTAACAAAAAAAAGAAAAGAAATCACTAACTGGTCAACAATTGCTTTTCCAGAAAAAGAGTGAAGAACTGACATCAATGGTGAAGGATTCCTACGAAATTTCTCTTCTATTAGCACGAAAGAAGCAACCATACTCTGATGGCAAATAAATAGTCAAGTCCAGTCTAAAAATATTTTCGAACCATGCCGGAGATCCAAAAACTACGGAATTGGTCAACGTAATTTTGCTTTCTCGGAATACACTGATGCGTCGTATAGACGACATGCCTAATAACGTTAACACTCAAATTGTGTCTTCGATTCCTTCTTGTAAGTATTTTTCCTTGACTATAGATGAAAGCTGTGATGTTTCTGACACTGCCCCGTTTTGCTTTTGTACGTGCTATCAACGACAACTTTGATTTAATTAAAGAACTGTTAGACTTGCGTCAATTAATAACAACTAGAGGTGAATATGTTTTCAATTAGCTGAAAAATTTTATTGAAAACAATAAGTTAGAGTGGGGGAAAGTAGACAGCATTTGTACAGATGGGGCTTCAGCAATGGCTTCACCATTGACTTGACGATTATGTGGAAAGGAAATATTCAAATACCACTGCATCATACACCAAGAGGCCCTTTGTTCAGACTTGGGGTTATCTTCTGTTCTGGATTCGGTAGTGCGTTGTATTAACAAAATTCGAGCCCTTGCGCTCAATAGTCGGGAATTTCGCTGCTTGTTTGCGGAGGAGCTGTAAGAAATGATATATTTGCTTCTTAACTGTAACGTGTGTTTGCTTTTAAAGGAAAAGGCCTTGGAGAGTTCTTGGAACACTCGACATAGTGTTTTAAAGTATTTTGAAGATAATGGTTGACTCACAAGTTAGTGCTCACTTCTCAAGCATGAAGACTGGCTGTGCGATCTCGCATTTTTTACAGACATAATGGGGCATCAGAACAGTTTAAATTTACGTTTACAAGGAAAAGACTGCCTTTTTCCAACATTGATAACTTCTGTATCATTTTTCATGACTTAACGTTTGCTGTTTTTAAATGACTTTTCTCAAAACAAATTATTTCAATTCGCTCGAATGCAAGAACAAGAAAAAATATCTGAAAATGCCCCAAATTATGAGAAGCACAAAAAGTTAGTATCTGTTTTACATTACTCTTTTGCAACAAGATTTGTGATTTCGAGAAAGATAAGAAAAACAGTGAACTTTTTGTAAACCCTTTTTCAGTTATTATATTGGAGACCTAAATCATTATCCTCCAGACATGCAGATAGAAACTATTGACTTTCAGCACAATATTGCACTTAAAGGTTAAATATAATGTGTTTATTTCTACTTCAACTAGTCCAAATTATGTTGAATTTTGGACATTTCTTCCAGTTCCAGATTTTCCGATTTTACACGAATTTGCGCTTAGGTACTGTTGTAGTTTGGCTAAACCCACGTTTGGGAACAATCTTTTTCAGTAATGAATACGATTAAAACTAAATATCGTTCAATATTACCTAACGCTCACCTAAGTAACTTAATCTTGCTTGCTAGTTCACAGGTAAACCCAAACATACAGGAGATTTTTAAGAAACATGCAAATTCAAAAGCCGCATTAAAATTTTATAAATCCCATTGTCATTGTGAGTTGCAAACGTGTTGAACTATTTAACGTGCAGTAAGAACGATAGAATGATAATAATAAATGATTTATGACTACTAAGCTTGCGGTGTTAAGATATAATAATAATAATAACAACGTTTCGCGCAATAAAATGTTTATCATACATCTACTATAGTTCCGCAGAGCCTTTGGCTCTGCTTCCTCAGGACGAATAGAGCGTAAACATTCAAATCATTGTGACATCATCAGAATTCTGACGGTCACGGGTTTTGGTGAGTTGTTTACATGCGCTTGATAGAAATGGAGTCGAAGTCATATCGTTGACAAGAAGCTTCAAATATTCTAAGCTTAATAGTCGAGTCCGGTTCATCAATAAGCGTAGCGTTTCCAAACAAAGATGTATGGTTACTTTCGTGACAATATTGAGCTATAGACGACTTCTTCAGCTCATAGTTCCGTACATAGGTCTTGTTTTCCTTCACACGGAAACTTAAAGCCCCGCGGGTCTGTCCTATATATGAAAGTCCACATTCTATATATGAAAGAATGATAATAAACCTTATGAAACTGAAAATAATTATGTTTTTATTTAGACCTGATGTGGGCGAATTTAGTTAGAAGAATGGATGACTACAGTGGCACGCACAAGATACAAAAGCCTAAAAGTGACACATGCCATAAAAAGGTTGGCCACCACTGTCATAGATCCACATATTCGTGACCTCTTCGACGATCCACATTTGGATGAAATACTATGTTGAGAAGAACAAACAACATGGAATGCTTTTCGCTTGGTAGACACCCCATTTCTTGGAATCGAAAGAGCTGAGAATTACCAACAATTAGTAAAAGAAATGTTTTCATGTTATAAGAAAAATGTAATGTTCAATGTCCTTAAAAATAAACGCACTTCCTGCACTCCCACCTAGATTTCTTCCGAGATAGTTGGGGAGCAGTACGTAACGAACATGGTGAACGATTCCATCAGCAGATTTCCAACATAGAAAAGCAATACCGATGACACTGGAGGCCAGTTCTGCTTGCTGATTACTGTTGGTTTGTTGCAAAGGAAACATTAGAACATTCATATAAAAGGAAATCAAAAAGGTGTGTCACAGAGTAAAATCCAGGTCCAGATATGTTTATTAACAAAACTATGGTTATGTATTTCTTATTCTTCTCATGACGTGTTCCAGTGGCAATATTTTGCATCATGTTTATATCAATGATTTTAGTACTTCTCTCCATTGACAATATTGCATCTTTCATTCATAATGCATTAGAATATAGTATATATACGTACATGTATAGTAATAAAATTATCTTGACATCCATAGCTAACTCAGCAGTTTTATGTCCCTCTCAAAATCGGCATAGCAAAATTAGTAATAACAAGTTAGTAAAATCATGCAATACATTGATTATGCTACGCTTCCCAATATACTAGAAATCATTACTCAAGCTATTACTCAAGTTATAAGGAAAATGGCTGTGGAATAAATCTCACCCCTGTGCCCTGACCTTTGATCCATTTGGATGATATTCAACAGAACTGGTTCAGTATATCTCCGAAATAACATTAAAACGTTTTGTCGCAATCGAAGCAATTTTACGTAAGTTATGATGCATATGCGCTATGGAATAGATCCCGCTCCTGTGTCCTAACCTTTCACCCCATTTCGCCCATTTTCAATAGGATTCGTCCCCAGAGAGGTTCCTACAACATACCAACATTTCATCCAAATCGAAATATTTTTACGTAAGTTATGACTCATAATGGCCATGGAAGTGATTCCGCTCTTATGTCCCGACCTTTGACTCCCATTTCGCCAGTTTTCAATAGAATTTGTCCCCAGGTAGTCTCCTACTACATACTAAAATTTAATCGAAATTGAACCTTTTTTACGTTAGTTATGACACATAAGAGCAGTGGAATGGATCCCGCTCTTATGTACTGGCCTTTGACCCCATTTCGTTCACTTTCAATAGGGTTCCTTCCCAGGTGTTCCCCTACCACATACTAAAATTTCATCGAAATCGAACGATTTTTACGCAAGTTATCGTGCGGACGAACATACGCACACAACACGTGACGTAATGAGGCAGATGGGAATCGCGACCATCTGCTAGCAAGGTGTGACGTCATAAAACTTTAATAAGATCCACAAACAACGCGTGACGTAATGAAATAGATGGCATGACCGCGCGCCAACATCTAATGCGGCGACGCCATGACACCACACTAAAAACTTGGTAATTCGGGGTGGTTATTCAACCCACTAAACAAATTTTCTTAAAGTCGAGATCAAGCCAAATCGATTTCTAGTACCAGAAAACGGTAGGTTAACGACTTTCATCCAAATCCTTAGAGCCGTTTTCAAAATAAAATTTACATACATACAAGAATTGCTCCTTTAAGGTCAATGTCAAGTAATTTTGCTTCCTGTACTTCGAATGGAAAAAATTCTGTACACATTTCCTTCCCAATTAATGCGTTCCCAAGGATGAAAATTTGAACATCAATTAACATATCTTCATTTTATAACTTGGAATACTTAATGTTTTCTAAAACATAACCATAATTATGCAATCCAACATTTGTTTGTCTACTGACGTCATGAAAATACAGGTCGCGCCATCTTTTTTCTGGACAATTAATACATTCACAAGGATGAAAATTTGAACATCGATTAAAATAGCTTCATCTAGAAAAGTTTGAAAACCGGCGCAATAGGCAGAAATTTAAATTTAAGTTTATAAATTTGAGGTATTAAACATATTCCTTAGTGTTTTGCTATTATCGCTAAAGGTCCCTTCAAACAATTAAAAAAATAGTATTCACTTTGAAAGAAATAGCCATTAAATTCGGGGATCTCTTTAGAAACACCTTTTGACTGAACACTGTATGTTGTTCATCGTGTATTCACAAACTATAATTTCCTTTACTTTATTGGTTAACGCCACATAATAGAGAGACCCATATATAAACAATTTTTAGGGAAGGATCAAACAACCGAATGCCACTAACCATTCACAAATACCGCAAATTCCATCCCACAGAAAAATAAATATCGTTGCGATTATTAATAATGTCCACAAAAGCAGAATCATTTACTTTTGCGCATAACGAATAGATATCCCACTCAACTGAGAAGAGCAGCCGAATTCCTTTCATGTGAATAAATCTGGGTTTCTTTCTGGAGTAGAAGAAATAGCTGTTTATTATTCTGGTTCATTTTCGAGTGAACGGCAAATTTTAGGAGCACAGAGTGAAAGACCGGGGAGTATTTGGTGAACAGATGAAATCCCGATTGGACAGAAAGACAATGCTAAGCGTGTGTATCACTCCGCTACGTATCCCAGCACAGTAGTAAATCATCGCCTTCAAGCAAGTAAGAATTTTTTCACTGTAAGCAGTAGCGGATAAATCATTCCTCATAACGCAACAACATAGCATTGTGCAAAATGTCACAAGTACAAAAATACTGTCGGCTTTTTTGGTTTACCGTCCTGTTCCAAAGTTTTAATGCGCCAGTGGAGTTAAATTATCCTGCGCAGTAAAAAATAGTTCCGTTCTGGGAATTTCTTTTACGCCCCAGGATACGTCTTCCGTCTCACTTTCTTCTGACGGAATAGAACTGTTTTTGTGCTGCTGAATGAGGTATCGCTACTAGTGACTGACCAAAACGCTACTTCGTGTTTTTTGCTAAGCTTCGGCACTGCGCTTTCAGGCGATTCTGCTTCAGTATCAATACGCGGACTATGCACTACACATAACCTTTCATTTCTCATTAGGCAAACAAAATCCCACTGTTTGTTTTTCTTGCTTTGTTAGTACAAACCTATGTTTATACTCATAGGCAATTTTGAGATTTCAATTTCACCTCTTTTAAATTTGAAAAATGACTTAACACAACTTTGTGACTTATACCTTTAATTTAACCTTCCCTTCGAGTTTCTGTGTTCTCACGTAAATTTGTTATCACCTTGTTAAATATTTTCCGATCTAACACAACATGATTTCTTCCGACAAGCTCTTCAAATTTGGTATTCTGATAGTAGGTCAAAGGTTAATCAAGGTTAAACAAAAATAAAATATTCTGAGCTGAGAGGGAGAGTTGCAGCCCCAAAGATCAGAAACTTATCTACTTTTAACAAATGTCAAAAGAAAAAAATATCTTAAAAATGTTTCTATCATTGTCCAGATGTTTCGTGCTCCATTGGTGCAACAGGGCTTCATCTTAATGGTGAACCATGTCGGGACGTAAACCTTCATTATGAAAGTAGAAATAGAAACAAGATTCGCTGAAGGATCTTCGGTGGCGATCTAGAGACGATGTACTCTCGCTGCTGTTGTTGTCCAAAGAGAATATGCTACTGAGCCTGGTTTTTCAAAGGCAAGGTCTTCAGAGCAATTGATAGATGAAACTGCTTGATGTACGTGATATAAGTAATTTTGATCTGTGATAAGATTATCTTGGTTAATAGTAGGGAAGTTATCAACTACTATGGGGTTAAATGAAGTGACACTTAGTTCATCATAATTCATAATAGCTGTACCTATAGGTCCAGAAAAGGATTTTGGGCCACGAGTACCACCATAGAGCTTCTCCATTAGATGTTTAAGTGGTAGGTCATTTGTATGTAATGGAACGTTCAGCCGCTGGAGCGGTATTTGAAGATCTAACTCAATTAATCTAATCACTCCTTTTTAACCAACGTTGAAATTTGTACTGTTGCATCTAATTGCAAATAAACGATTCATGTTAATTTCACCCTTCTCAAAGAAATCCGTTATGCTTCTTTTGATTGTTACTGATTCTCCTGTAGTAACAGTGATGTGGCCTGTATATTTGGAATTAGGTTCTTCCACAAGTGTAGCGTGTTCTTGTATAGCAACCACTAGGTGTAGCTCAGTAACTTTCTGAACTTGTGTCTATATTTTATCTTTCCTAACATCAAAAAACAATACTGATATTTCATTTGGCTTCGTCGCTCGTAATTCTTTCCATAACTTTTTACCTTCCGTTCGAATTTTACTTCTATCGACCACGAAAGAGGTATCAGTTGCAGTCACTATGCCAACACCTTGAAGAATTGCAGATGGAATGGCAGCAGCACTCTGGTCAAATAGTCCGTATCTGTCGCATTCCCTTGCAACCATAGACAAACTTGAACGCATTTGAATGTTTTCTCTTGAAGAGGATGCTTCACTTGCAGCCAGTGCAGTAAAATTTGCATCAATGGATACATCGTCCAAATTTTCACCTGTTTCGTCACTATCCGTTGATTCTTGGCTGTCCCGAGATTCGACAACAATTCTGCTTGCAGCTTGTAACTCTACCTCCCTACATTTTGACCTCATACTACACATATATGACAGGAATGGTAAATCCTTGAAATGCCACAAGCGACGCATATATTGGTAGAAATTTAAGCTTCCTGGGGTACCGTAGGGTTAATGCCGAAAATTCTTAATTTTTTTATATATCAATTATGAGTCATTATTTGCGTTTTCCAACCCCAGGCCAGTTAATATTTTAAAAATAATGGCAATAAAAACTTCTTATTATTCATGCAAAAACGACATTTTTTGCAAATGTCACCGTCCCGTGGGGCACCTGCAGACGGAGTGCTAGAGGCTTCAAATCTTCGCGTGATACACATGTTGGGTGTGTTCAAATTTTCCAACCCCAGCTGATATGAACTTCGAAAGAAAAAAAAAAAAAAAGAGATTGACTCCACTGTAATGCACAGTATGATTTGAAGTCATTCAATAACGGTTGTTCAGACTGTGAACTGAGGTTTTGGGTTTTAATTGTCAGGTGTCTCAAGATCAATTTTAAAAATGAAAAGAGATAGCACCCAAACAAACTTAACCCTTTTAACGACCATAACGCCCGAAACGCCGTTACACCTAAAATACCATGAGCGCCAAAAACGGCCGTCTACAATGAGAAGGATTTCCTATTTCCATCTGTTCTTTGAATTTGCGCGGCCTCTACGGGTTTCGCAGAAGTAACTTTCAGCCACCATTGTTATCGCGAAACAAATAAATACAGCAGGCTTTGGTATAAATTAGGCAATAATTCGAGATTTCAGGAACCTGGTCATTGAAGGGTAAATGGAGTTTATGCTTAAAAGTAAACGATTAGAAAATGATGTTTCTTCTCGTAATGTGGTGCCTTGTTCAACCTCCACAAAACAAGACTGTACTTCCGACTTGGATTCTGAAGAGCCGATTCCATCTAATACGAAGAAAGTGTAATAAGAGATGTAGCAGCTGTGTGCAACAATGGAAAAACTTCGATATCACAGACGCCTTATGAAATTTACTGTGTGGATATTATCAGTGCTTGTATAGGCCTAAAATTAAGTAACCATTATTTAATTTGATAAAGGACAAATTGTGATGGCACGACGCATTGGAACTACGATCTCGGAAACAGCGCCGCTTGTGGGTTGTTCACGTGCCGCTGTAATGAGTGTGCATCAAAAGTGATGCACAGATGGCCAAACGACGAACCGTCGGGCAACCATGTGTTGTCAGCAGCTCATTGACGCCAGAGGTGTCTTGTTCACAGCGACCGCAGGGCCACAGTGCGACAAATCACCAACAGCTATAGCAGTGGTGATCAGGGCAATGCGTCACAGCACACATTTCATCGCAGCCTGCACAGCCGAAGACCCAGCCGTGTCCCTATTATTACTGCACGTCATCGCCAACAATGCATGAAATGGGCCGAAGATAATCGAGATATACCGTGGATGATTCGAAGAAAGTGGCCAGGTCTGACGAATCAAGAGTCCTGGTGCATCACGTAGACAGCCGAGCGCGGGTACCCCGTTTACCAACGGAGGCTATGGCACCTGGATGTACTGTTGGGTGGAAACAGACCGGCGGCGGCGGTATTATGCCGTAAGCGATGTTTTCTTGGGACACTTCAGGCCTCATTATCCCAGTAGCCCAATCCCTGACAGCTGTCAGGTATCTGAACATCGTTGCGAATCATGTTCTGCCATTCATGGTAACTGTGTTCCCTGCTGGAGATGGCCATCCCCAAGAGGATAATACGCCATGCGAGACTACCAGAATCGTCAAGAAGTGGTGCGAGGAACGCGCTGGTGACTTTCTGTTAATGTCATAGCCTCCAAATTCACCTGTCACGAACACAATCGAACATTTGTGGTTCGACTTGGAAAAGCGGGTTCGCACTAAATCACCATCACCTCGACATGTACAGAAACTGGACGACCTGCTGTTGATATTATGGTACCCAATACCCCAGGACACTTATTGCTACTGCATCGAATCGATGCCGCGCCGAATGACCGCTGTTTTGCGGGTTAAAATGGGTCCTACAGCTTATCAGGTAGGTGTTTATAATGTAATGGCTCATCGTTGTATATGTTTCTAATAATGCAATCGTCATTGTTTTTAGTGTAAAGAAATACAATTACATTTTTATGTGTTCGACCAAGTTTAGTTATACATATTAATTTGTGTAATGCAATTTTATAAAAGTAAAACAATTGCATCAGCAATTTTTGAATGCGGAGTAGCATTCCTATGTTTGCAATTAGATAAACTTACGGACACTGAAATTTGCGCACTTAGAAGAAATCATGCTACAACCCCGAAACTTTGCAAATAGCTAGAGTGCGTGCGGGTGGGCAAATGATCTACGTTTGGTGCGATTGCGCATGACTGCACACCCTGTGGTGGTGCTACAAGCACGAACCGGCAGCCTTATAAACTGGCGTGTAGTCGATGACCCATGAAAGCCAAAAGCACCGCCCGAAGCAAGCAAGAGTACAGAGTGACAAGAATGCCAGGTAGATGCCAAAGACGTGGATTTACGCTACTTACTGACTTTGAGAGAGGCTTGATCATCTAGCTGAAACCCGCTGGGTGGTCGGCGCGCCGTATAGCCCAAGACGTGGATCGTTCTTACCATACCGTCCGACTGTGTTCGGAGTAGTAGACACGTGATGGCACTTCCGCACGGCGGAGAGCTCCGGACGGACCAGGAGTACTTCCGGTAGGAAGGACCAACAGATCTTGCGCCAGGCACTAACGGATCTCACGGGGACCCGGTCCTCTATATTAGTAGGTGTAGCAGCTCCTGTGTGCCCACGAACCATTCCCGACGCGTCGCGGAAGCAATTCTGTGATCCCAGCTTTTCTTACGCGTGCTGCCATTAACACCGGAACATCGCCGACTCCGTGTGCAATGGTGCCAGGCCAGAGCGATGTGTAGTGTTTAGCGATGAGTGTTGGTTCGTTTTGGGGATAGATGATCATCGTACCCGGGTGCGGAGGTGACTGGGACAACCGCACAACCCCAAGCTCGGTACCGAGCTTCATATCTCCCCCCCCCTGCAGGTATTATGGCCTGGGAAAGCCATACCCTACGATAGCCGATCAGTTCTAGTAGTGGTACGTGGGTCATTGACAGGCCAGCGGTATGTCGATGAGATCCCATGGTCTCATGTGCTCTCATTACTGGCTGGGATTCCAGGTGCGCTATAAGAGCAGTATAATGCCCGCCCGCCCAAGGCTCGGGTTGCCCAGTACTGCCTACGTCGCGTCCAGACACTTCCATAGTCTGACCGTTCCACGGACATGTCCTCTACCGAGCATGTGTGGGACCGGTTGAAACGCCGGTAGCCGCCGTGCTGCAGTAACCGGGTTTGGAGCACACCGTTCTACACGTGTGTGACAGTCTGACGCAGAACAACATCAGGCGTCTGTTCGCCTCCATGCCGGACCGTATTGCATGTATCCCCGCAAGATGCGGTGCGACGCTCTATTGAAGATTACCGGACTGCGAGCCACAGATCCCTCTGTAATTGTCTTGCAGCTCTGCTTTTGCCATCATGTGTATCTTTCACCTGTATCATTACGTCCATAAAATTTCAGTTCAACCCGATGCTTTCTTTTTGGTGCTCAAATTTCATTGTCCGTGAGTGTATTTTGTCCAAGAAAACACAGATGTTGAAATTCGTATTTTTTTGGGAAGTAATTTTGTACATGTAAGTCATGTATTATCAGTTATTACGAATTAATTATTATTATATTCATTATGATTATAATTTAAACTTATGTATGTTTTAATACGTTGATTCAGTCAAATAATCAAAATTTGCCGACTCAAGAAATAGTATGGGCTAGAGGTGGGGTAATGCACCCCATAACCCGACGTAGGATCGCCCATGCTGAGCCCCCCCCCCTCCCGCGAAAAAAAATCATGGCTACGCTACTACTGGTTTGTGGTCATGTGGTAGCGGATGTATAAACTCCGAAGCAGGTAAGAAAAGCTACACAAACGATCATAGTTTGATTGCTTTATTTGGTGCTACAGGAATCATTATAAGAAACTCAATGGACTATAAGCAGTCCCCGTTTCTTCATTTGGGGACGCTGGCTACCGTGAAAGAAGAGAGCCAGTGCCGTAGGAAAAGCACACAATCCATATCTCACTCTGAATTTGAACCCCAACTGACCTTGGGCACGTGATTATAAGCCAGCGCCATGTACCACTCGGTCACCGGAAAGCCCCAGTTCCATTCTGCTTCTCTCATAGAGATAATATTGGTGTATGTCGTTAATATTGTTTTGTCGGTCCGTTCGTCCGAGTCGGACCTGGTTCGAGACCCGCATGAGGCATGCGTGGTGTAGAGACCCGGATGAGGCATGGATGAGGCATTTGTCTTACGACACTAGCTTCTTCTTCCTTTCCAGGAACCAGGGGCTCTAAATTAGGTAACGACGACTGCATGTGGTCTTTAGAATTGCTCACTGTAATCGTTAAATCTCGAAATAATAATTAAAAAAAACATATATGAGGGAGCCATATTTTGTGGTTTGACCTTCGCCCAGAAATGCGTAGTTACACCTCTGCCTGAAGAGTACTCTAACATTTATGAAAATATTCCAGGACTTACCATGATGCAGAAATTTCCGCTGATGTGCTGCCACCTTTCGGCCAACGTGTGAGATTAAAACAAGTGAGCTGTGTATCGATTTAATAGACGCTGCTGTCTTGCCTAGTATTTAAAAAGTATTTGGGCATGTTAATCCAGTCCCTGCTCCGACGGAATAGGGACCAACTGCGGAGACCCTACTTGCGCCCTTCCATGGGCTTTTTCCTTGCAGTCTCGTCGCAGTTTCACGCACTTTGGCATTCCTGAGCACTTCTACTTATTAATTAAATTGGTTTATTAATAAAATATCTACTGTACATCTACTGTACTGCATTACCATTTTGTATTATTTAAATACCTTTTTATTATATTTAAATAATACAAAATGATTATGCAGTACAACAAATATTTTATTAATAAAGAAATTTAATTAATAAGTAGAACTGCGTAGGAATGCCAAAATACGTGAAACTGCGATGAGAAAGGCTTTTGATACCGAGAAACCATAAGCAGTTACAATGACGTTGAAATCCTGCGGTATTGAAGATACTTACATTAGCATTATTAATAACATTTATGGAAATGCAAGTGAAAAATTTCGGCTATTTGAGTATACAGCACAAATAAAAATTAGAAAGGGCGTGAGACAAGGTGACACCATTTCTTAATTGCAAACTGTCTTTAATCGTTGAACTGCAAAAACAAGTAAGCAATTAAATATTAATGGAGATCATTTAATGCACCTTCGTTTTGCTGATGACATAATCATTTTTTCAACTACATCTTCAGAGATACAGAGTATGATTCTGGAACCAGCTGACAAGAGTGAAGAAGTGGGATTAAAAGTGAACTTTCAGAAGACAAATCTGATGTACAGTGCTTTTACAAGGAATGAAGATTTATCAGTTGATGAGGAAAAGCTGGAGATAACCGGTACCTACATTTACCTTGGACAGCAGATATCAAGCAAAGGTCGCATTCACGAAGAAACTAATCGACGTATAAAACCTGGTTGGATAGCTTTTGGAAGAAACAATAGAATTTTAAAAGCAATAAACCATTATGTCGTAAAAGAAATTTTTGAATCAATGCATACTTCCAGTGCTTCTGCATGGATCAGAGACTTGGACCTAAGCTAAAAAATACATACAAAGACTGCAGACAACTGAAAGGGGAATGGAGGGATGCATGCTTGGTGTAACCAGGGAAGACAAGTTTGTAAAATCATGCAATGCATTGATTATGATACGCTTTCCAACATTCCAGAAATCATCACTCAAGTTATGAGGATAATGGCTGTGAAATAAATCTCACTCCTGTGCCCTGACCTTTGACTTCATTTCGATGACATTAAACAGAATTGGCTCGCTATACCTCCGGAACAACATACCAAAGTTTTGTCGTAATAGAAGTGTCAGCAAAACGAAGGTGCATTAAATGATCTCCATTAATCTTTAATTGCTTCAAGTTATGAGGATAATGGGGTCAAGTTATGAGAATAATGGCTGTGGAATAAATCTCGGTTCTGTGTCCTGACCTCGGACCCCATTTCGATGATATTAAACAAAATAGGTTCAATGTACCTCCAGAACAACATACTAAAGTTTTGTCACAATAGAAGCATTTTTAGTCAAGTAATAAGGAATAAATCTCACTCCTTTGACCTCATTTTGATGATATTCAGCAGAACCGGTTTAGTACATCTCCGGAACAACATGATGAAGTTTTGCGCATACGTAAAGGCGATGGAATGGATTTCCTCCTATGTTCTGACCTTCGACTCAATTTCGCCATTTTCAATAGGATTCCTTCCCAGGTTGTCCCCTACCACATACTAAAATTTCATCGAAAACGAACAATTTTTACAAGAGTTACCGTGCGACAAGCAGACAGACAAGCAGACGGGAACATCTGGAGCACATACGCTTCTTCAACCTACGGTTGTAAAGGTTAAATAAGAAGAAGAACTTGTGGATAAGGAAAATGACAAGAGTGTACGACTTCATGACCATAGCAAAATCACTGAAATGACAATGCGCTGCACATGTTGCAGAAGAACGTGCACCCAAAATTTGAGACTGCATTCCGAAAAACAGAAGAAGACCGCATGAGAGATGGATGGATGAAATTCGAAAGCATACCGGAGTAACACGGAGGAGAGTGGCTCAAATCGTACAGTTATGGAAGAAACTTGGGGAGACCTTCATGCAGCAGTGGATTGATAATCGTTGACAATGATAATGATTTAAATGAACGAAAAAACTAAAAACATATAAATAAATTAACAAATATCTTAATTTTACTTGGCCTTGAAAGATCAAGTTAGTGAAACCATGCAATGCTATGATTATGATACACTTTCTATCATACCAGAAATCATTACTCAAATTATTACTCACGTTATGAAGATAATGGCTGTGGAATAAATTTCGTTGCTGTGCCCCGACTTTTGACCCCATTTCGATGATATTAAACAGAACCGGTTCAGTACATCTCCGGAAAAACATGATACAGTTTTGTCGCAATCGAAGCATTTTTACGTAAGTTATGACGCATAAGAGCAATGGAAAGGATCCCGCTCATTTGTCCTGACCTTTGTCCTCATTTCGTCGATTTTCAATGGGGTTCTTACCCAGTCCCAGGTTGTCCCCTACCACATATTACAACTACATCGAAATCGAACCGTTTTTACGCAAGTGTTGACTCATAAAGGCAAAGGAATGAATCCCGCTCCTATATCCTGACCCTTGACCCCATTTTGCCCATTTTTCATTAGGATTCGTCCCCAGGTGGTCCCCTACCACATACTTAAATTTCATCGAAATCGAACTATTTTTACGCGAGTTATTGTGCGGGCGGACGGACAGACATACAGACAGACGGACGGACAAAGCTGGAGCATATACGCTTCTTCAACCTACGGTCGGAAAGCTTAATAAAATGATACAATGCGTTTCAGAACTTAAGAGTTTTCGACTGCAATTGGCTTTATCGGAACACGTGGATTCAGCTGCTAGTGTGTACAGGAAACTGAATTCAGACTAGGTATTCCGAATCAGCCTTTCCACAAATTAAGGGCAGAGAGGAATATATTCCCATTTTCTTCTTATACAATTATGATACAGGGTTACCAGGAAGGAAAGAACAACCGGCTAACCTACACTCAACAAATGCAGTGATACATAACGTCTGTGATTAGAAATCAAATCGCTGTTCCGTCGTATGGTTCATTGCATCCACGAACTATTCATTTCTGATATTTCTGAATTCCAAAACTTCCTATTTCTTTAACATTTTGTTTTTTTACGATTTTTATTGAATTCTTTCGGTATGCTGCCAAATGATAAAACTCCGGACAAAGTGTTTCTTTTAGTAAAATAATAATATAATAGCATTTAAATAAAATTGCTTTTCGTTTTGTGTAATTGTTATTATGATTGAGGTAGGTCGTGTTTACTGCTATTCGCAGCAGTTATTAGTTTAACCGAGAATCAGATTCTAACAGAGATTGTTGTATTTTGCAACTAGTCATCAGAAATAAGTTTCGTGGGCAATGAGTTTCTAAAACAGATAGTACATTGTAACTGCATTGCGATGTTTTGCGACCCCGAGATCGTACCGGCCTTACTTTAAACATAGTGATAACAACTAAACGCACTGTTGGTGAAATGCACATTTTCATTAGATGATATAAACTCTACTATATTCAATAAGTAGGAACTGTAAGAATTAGCTGATGACCATTTACCTGTACCGTCCAAATGCGGACTCCACAGGGTTAAAAGTGCTATCTCGAAAGAAATTGGGACGGCGTTACGCGAGCAATCCTGCCAGGAACCGGCAGTCCTTCACCCGGACAGGATCGATCCAAGGACTCGCAGCTTGCTGCTTCCCCGTGAGCCGTCACCTCTCCATCATAGCCAGTGTGCGTGCCATTGGGCAGGGGCTAGAACATTCCTCCACCTCTGCCTGGGAGAATCGATCGCAAGCGCGAATTGTATGGGGCTATTGCCCTTTTTTAAAAGAAAATGATTCATTCACATTTATATCGAGGGTCTCATTTAGAGGGAAATGAATCCTTTATTTAATGAGACCTCTCACACAGAAATGAAAATGAAAAAGAAACTATTTACATTGCCTTAGGAATAGGACCTGTTCTGCGGTGATGATGGCTCTAGGCCGGATTCATTCGGATCCTCTTCTCTGCCTTCTTCTGTGTTCTATCTTGCGTAAATGTACACCAATTATATTCAAAATAGTATAACTATAATAAGAATCCGAAAGTTCTTGGCGTAGAATACAAATAAGACTTTCCAAGCTTTCGCACATCAACCAGATGGCATTTACAAGGAGGTAGGCAGCTAACTGCAAACTGGATAATAGAACGTTTCAACAATTTGAACGCGGTGACTTGACTAGACAATTAATGAATATGCGTAAGCGTGATAATTCGAAGAAACGAGGTCACGTTGTTTGGGCATGCGGTACCATGGTAGAAAACGCAGCATTATTTGAAGAATTGATTCCAAATACGTGGCAACTCCAGAGAGACCTTATCGTCGTAAGCCTCGCAGCTAGTCAAGATTTCCAAGGTTTCGCGAGTAGCAGTAGATTTGGTTGTGGAGTAAGAACTATTTGCTTTACATCACTCCATATAGGATGGGCGGACTTGAACTTGACTGCTTTTGATACGGCAGTGGTTATTTTCCCTTCTCTTGTGTCTCTTATATGTTCGCTGATTCTAATTCCAAACGAACGTTTGGTCATTCCGATCTAGTATCGGCTGGAGCCGTCGGGATATTGTAGTGGGATGGCATAAACACCTGCCTTATTGAGAAGTGTGGCATATCAATATTTCTCTAAAGCATCGTATAGAAAGATGCCGGAGACCTTATGCCGACACCGAACTTCATTCACCTAGGCGCGTGTTTGAGTTGATAGGAAGCATTTGGTATGTAGGGAATAGAGCCCAGTAGCGAAGTTGCGTCATAGAAATATTAGTACGGTTGGTTCTGGCTTTCTCGATAAAGTTATGCATCTAGTTCGACGTATATCCTACCTCAGTGGCCAATTGGATGATGTTTTCTATCTCGGATTGTCTAGAACGGACATCGGATGAAACAGCGGAGCTCTTCTAATTCGAGAACGGAAGAAGGCCGTCTTGTAACCATCAGGGCAGAATGAACTGCGGAACATCAGGTTGGGAATGGAGGTGGGTTTATAAGAGAATTCCGTATGAAGGCAGTTGTCATACGATTTGCTGACTGAGACGTAGAGATAAGATAACGTACCATTGGAACGTATTTTCCATATGGCCACACGGAAAGGCGACTCCCGTTTTTCCTTGATAAAATAAATTATGTACACCCTACAATCAATTTCACCATGGAACTTAGAAAAAAATCTTTTTTTAAAGCTTATAATATATATTATAATCTTCTTTTACATCTTATTACGAACGAGAACCACCAACTGTTGTTTATTTTTTTCCTTTCTAGTCGTTCTTAAAACAGTAATTCTTCTACACTTTACTGTTGTGTAGAAAACCTGAAAGTTTGGTGAATTTGCAGACCGAGAATCAGTGACATACGCTTAAGTAGCTCACAAATGGGTTTTAGCAAGTTCAAATACCTCGAATAGCATTTTTAGCACTGACGACGGTTTATATCTTTTATTTTCAAAGAGATACATCTGAAAATAAAATAACAACGCTGGTTTTGTATGCAACAATTTTTTAGAAACTCACAGAGTAGCTCGATATGTATCAACTGTTTGTTTAATACATATCGTGCTATTTGTCCCAGTGCGTTTATAAGGTACATAATCCCATGGGGAACATTTTGGAAAAGGCTATAAAAATCTCGATGATTAATGCAGGTACGTTTTTTTTAATGTGATCATTCTTTATTAAACAGCATATGTAATTGCCAAGTTTCCTGAGATGTTATGTAAATCCGAGTCTTTTGATGTACTCATCAGAAACTGACCGGAGAGCAAGCATCATCTTTCTCACATTTCGGATTTCCCAAATCAAAAGGAATTTTTCAAATAGGACAAATATTTGCATACATATTCTATTCATAGACGGATGGACGGACGAAGTGGAGCTATAAGGATGTATTTTTATTGCCCAAAACATGTTCAAAATAAACGAAAGAAATAGACCAAACCCAGCAATTTTTGCAAAAAAGAAATCGAATCATTTTGCTTGATTTGCTCAAAACTGGTGATGACAGCATAATTGATTTCAGATAAAAACAAGTGCAATACTGCCCAACAAGCCAAAAGGGCACTTAACTTTCTTTTCTTTCTGTCCTTATTTCTTCTTATTTTTCTTTTTCCTTATTTTCTTTCTCCTTTATCTTAATTTTGTTGTATTTGGAACAATTCGTTCCATATGTGATAAGCAGAGAAAATTACGAAATTCCTACCGCTAGACTTTGTGAAAAATAAGACTGATAGAATAATTGTTGACCTAAAATTGTACTCTTCCTTTTCATTAAGTCGTGTTGTGACGGAGCTGCTGCTCCATAGTATTTGTTATTTTGATTGGAGGTTTGACGACCACCGTGAGTAACTCAATGGGCTATAAGCAGTCGCCCGTCCCTAATTTAGGGTCACTGGTTCCAGTGAAAGGAGAGAGCCAGTGCCGTTAGATAAACACAACATCCATGCCTCACCGGGATTCGAACCCGGACCCTTTTTGGACGAATGATCTGAGGCCATCGCTTAGACCACTGCGCCACCGGGTCGGCACATAGTATTTTCGTAAGAGTAACACATGGAATTAAATGAATTGTGCCCTAGTCTTTTAAAAATTGGAGTAAATCCGAAAACGTAACTACACAAAATAACCATGAAGGTTTTTAGCACGTGCTTGCTCATGTTATCACTATGCTAATATGGTTAACCCAACGAGATAGAAATAGGTCGAGTGCTTGCGAAGACGCCATGTTTAAACGAAATTGAAAGAGTAGCAGTCATCGCTATAATTAGAGAATTAGACAAAATGGCGGTTAACATAACATTATCTGTAATAATCAGATCAGTATGCAAGGATAAAGACGTTCACTAGATTAATACCGAATGTAAATGCAAGGTCCCTGTGAATTTCGGTTCTTAATTTTAATAGTTTAACGCTGCCCATTGAAAAATGTACAGCATAATTTTTTTATTTGAATGGTATCTGAAGATGGGGCAATTTGAATAGAAATGTGTCACAAATATTGATGGTAACGTAATTACAAATACACCACACTGTAAATACTCAAGAGACGCAAATAGCGTATTAAATCCGTTTATTTTTGCGGCGTTGAAAGTACAAAGATTCGCCAAGCTTTCGCATTCCACTGGGACGCTTTAACAAAGCAATGGTAGACATAAAAATGCAGGGAATCGGAACACGTAAGGAACAAAGATGATTTTTGTAAATATCGCGGGGGACATCAAGAGCGTATTACCCGAATTTTCATCACGGAATTATACTGAGTATCGCAATGTATTTTCATCTTTTAATAACGCTGCCGAGCTCTTGGTATTACAATAGAAACTATATCATTGCACACCAGTTTGCTGGATAGGATTTCGACTGTTTCCCTGATGGCAGTCTCTTTGAGGTTCGTGTATGGGGCGATTCTTCTAATACTATTCCATAGAGGAGCGGCCGATGAATGCATGACTTCTCTGGCGAGGGCACTTTTCTGCATGTCCTGTTTGACACTTCGCCCGTGCTCTTGGCATCTAGTGTCAAAGGATCGCTTTGTCATTCCGATATATATATTTTCCGTGTTGTTAGGATATATCAACGGTATAGCGTACACCCTTGCCTTTTATTTCTCACACTGTGTCTCCTTGCTATTTGATATCATATGTGCTAACGGAGTCGGGAACTTCAGTGTTATCAATATGTTGTATTTACGTAATAAATTATTTAACCAATATGTAAAGTCTGGAACATACGTGATGGATCCTGCGAATCTCACAATCTCAGTAGGGGATTTCGTTATTACTGACATTATAGGATGTCTTACAGTTCTATGTATTCTGTATATGTCATCTTTCTTATATCCAGTTTTTAGACCTTTGCTATAAATATTATCAATTTCTTTATTATTTGGGTAGTCGTTTTTGCATAAGTTATATGCTCTATAGAACCATGCTCTAAACGGAGAAAGTTTGTACTCTTTTGGGCAGTGCGAATCAGGAGAAACAAGGATCGGTACTGCGGTCGGTTTATAATACTACGGTTGAGTGCTAAAGCTTAGCGAATCTTTGTACATACTACGCCGCAAAAATAAACGGATTTAATACGCTATTTGCGTCTCTTGAGTAAATATTGATGGCGTATAAAATTGAAAAATGGTTACGTCTCAATTGTTTTAAGTTACATCATGCGAACGAGCAGTAAGATCTAATAAAAAAAGCATACAATCTATTTATTTATTTCCAAGCTTTAATCCTGTTCATTTATTATCTTGGAGCCCAGCGGCGGTCTTCTTGGACTGCTACTGAATGCCAGTAGTTTGTAGAATCCCGCTGCGGAAATTGTATGGTAGCAAAACTACGAACTTCGCGAACGTATTACGGAGGGTGATCATATTCAGGCCCGTTGATCTTTTTGTTACAGGATCTTTAAAGATATTGGGTTGGAGAATCGGAAGTCTGATTAAGATGTGTGCCAATGGGAAAACTAATTAAAACATTTGCATCAGTTTAACCTGAAAAAATGCCTAAAAACATGTGATAAGTATGAATAGTAAGTATGCTTAAAATTGGATATGATAAGTATTTCCGAGGAAGAAGTTGAAAGCTTATTTGTGTTTCAGCTGTCCAAGCGAAAACATGTCCGAGTCTGGTGCTGCAACTACAGCTTTTCCGTCTAATGAAACCAGTGCTTCCACAGCATAAAAATTCAGTACCCTGTATTTCATCTCATATTACCCTAAACGTATTCAAATTACCCTAAATTCGAATAATAAAATTATCTGTTTTAAAGCTGTTTTTAAATTAAAAAAATTAAACTAAGATTCTACCTTTTCCTTAGCCACACGTAGTTCGCAGATTTTACAATAAGCCAGATCTATTTTAAAATGCTCAGATTGGCTCTTACTAGATTTCTGTAACCAGTTTCAAATTTGCTTGTTGCAACAAGTTCCTAAATTTTTGTGAGTACTGGTCATTAGCAATACCTAGACATTTCTTTTTGGGTGGAGTTGCATGGATGCTCACACCTCTTCCACATTCATAATCAGAATAATCAAAACAGCTACTGTTTCTCTCCCAACATTTACTCATCATGCTGGAGTGCACTTTTCATTCATACTAAAAATCGTCAGCTACACTGCCGGACAATTGCTGAGGACGGATGACAATAGCAACGATAGCGACCATAAAATGGAAGGCAGGAAAATGTGGAAATTAGCATAAGTGCGGGATACAGTAAGACGTGATGTGCGTATGCAAATTTTGGATTGCCGAACTTGTTCGTGACGTCATAGTGCTGATAAGAGATATAAAGGATTTGACGCGCATTGACCGTTCTTGTTCAAACGCAAATTTGAAAGGGAAAGAATCAATTGACAAACTTGCAATTTTCAGTATGTCTTCCCGACATCACCTAGATGATTTTACACGTGGCCGTATTATTTGCAAGACTGAAGAAGGGCGAAAAATAACAGATGTTGCCAGGGAGTTCGACGTCAGCCACAGTGTTGTTTCAAGGCTTTGGAAATCATTTCAAACAAATGGAGAGTGTAGCAAACGTCACACGGGAGGTCGTGTTCGCAGTACGACACCTGCAGAAGATTGGTGCATAGTGCTATCAACAAAAAGACACCGGCGCAGCACAGCTAGTGAAGTAGCAAATCAGTTTATGGCTGCTACTGGCAAGCGGATCTCCCGAAAAACTGTCGCCAGACGTTTGCATGAAGGAGGACTATACGCCCGCCGTCCTGTAGTGTGCATCATATTGTCCAGACGTCACCGTACCTCCCGTTTGCAATGGTGCCACCAACATCGCAATTGGACTGATAACGACTGGTCTGCTGTGCTCTCCTCAGATGAGAGTCGATACAGTCTATCGTCTGATTATCGACGACAACTGATCTGGCGTGATAGTGGTACTGCGTATTGTCCAGCAAACATACAGGAAAGGGACCAATATCCGACATGTAGTGTCATGGTATGGGCTGGCATCATGATCAATGGCCGTACGTCCCTCTATGTGCTTCCAACTGGGACTATGACTGGCCAACGGTACATTAATGATGTTCTGCTACTTCATGTTCGCATGTTCCGTGGTGCTGTCGGTTATAGATTCATTTTCATGGACGACAACGCAACATGTCATTGAACAGTCGCTGTCCAGAAGTGTCTTGAGAGCGAGGATATTCAACGCCTCGTATGGCCAGCATGTTTTCCAGATCTTAATCCCATTGGAAATGTGTGGGATGCTTTGGGGAGCAGTCTTGCTGGTCGCCAATGCCCTCCAATAAACAAGGGGACCCTCATCCGTGCACTGACAGAGGAATGGGATAAATTACCCCAACAGCTGCTTGATAATGTTGTGCAAAGCAGGACACGACGTGTGGAATCTTGCATCGCCCTCCATGGAGGCCATATCCCGTATTGAAATTTTACGCCGGAACGCCTGCGGACGGTAATTGCGTTTTTTTCACGTTTACGTATTCTGCACAAAATGGCCTGTTTGTCCCTTGAACACGTTCCAAAGCTTTCTGGATTTCAGAGCACAATAAATTGTCTTTCTTGTAATGTCCTGGCATTCTGACATTATTTTATTTCATTTGACATCCAACCACACTTTCTTTTGTATGTGCCATATAGCCGTTTATGATCCGTCCTCAGCAATTGTCCAGCAGTGTATAAATATATTTAGTTAAAAACAATCGCAGAGCTTACTAATGACCTGATTAAGGCTATGATACTGAATAATAACTGTATGAAACTCTCCTCTGGAAGCAAAGAAACAGTTGACACGTTTTATTACTCTCACCACAGTCTTAGCCTTAATCAGGTCAGGTACTAAACCGTGTGTCACTGTCACAGTCATGGGGATGTACTACTAGTTGACGCAGTAGTTGTCAGATGCAAACATAAACTTTCACTTTGTCCAACTCTTCGGCTAAGTGTACTTGCAGAAACCAAGAAACCACGTTCTGAAAAAGATTCAAATTACCCTAAAATAACCTACAGCCGTATAAAAATTATTTTTACCCAAAAAGGACCACACATTACCCCAAAACAGGGTAATTACCCTAAAAGTGGAAGAACTGGTTGCTACTCCGAAGAAGAAGTCAGCTTGATTGCGTTCTGCAGCGGGAGTTCGTCGTCGTCTTTCCGCGTCGGCTTCGGTCGTTGCAGCCAAGTGGAAGTGCAATTTTTTTTTCACTTCAATTTTTTTTTCGATCTCATCGATTTTTCTTTGAATCCCACAACTCTAGTGCGGATACTTTGCAAGTGCTACAGTTATTTCCTACCTATTTTCAAATCATCAGTAAAACTCAGTGTGCCTTATTTCTTCAATTCTTTATCGATCTCAACGATTTGTTTTGGTGTTCATTACAATTACGGTGCGGATTCTACGTTAGTGCCAAAGTTTTCAATCAGCCTTCATACAAAGCTTCAGTGCTATACAGTGTGCATTTTATAAGATTAACAGTTTTGTGTGCATCAGAGTTCGCATCTGTTCAGTGATAAAAGTAAAATCACAAGTGGTTTACTACGTTCTCCCAATTTCTTTACAGTTTTCATAGTGGTTTGTGTATTTCATCTTATTTTAAGTGCAATACGTAGTGCATCATAACATCTAGGTGAAATTACCAGCGCTTTTTTACATTCACAGCAGCTTCTTTCAAGAGTTAGTAAAAAGGTGTTTTTACTCCATTCACGCTAATAGTGTTTCAGTTTTCAGTCGTTTTGGATTAATATAGTGCATTGGAAAGTACTTACCGGATTTTTCACCTAGAAATGTAGGTTGTGGAGTAGGAGAACTTTCACTAATTCAACTCTTTAGCACCGTGTTTACACAAAATATATGATACTTTTGTAGAGTGTATATTTTGTAATTCATGTAATATAATAGCTTAGAATAAGAATTTTAGTGTTAGTTTTGCAAATTTAGTCAAAAATAGACATCAAATTTTGAAACAGTAAATTGTGACATTTTTGTAGTCCGTGAAAATTTCAGTTTGTCGTTGGAATAATTTTTTTATATATAAAATCTTACAGAAGTAACGTTAACTTGAGATAAAAACATCTTATTGGTTGATTACTGAGATTTCCAACATTGCTGCGAGTTTCCGAGCGATTTGAGTCGGTTGAATTTGATTTGTGCATATATTACACACTGATAACTTGTTTGGTTCCTCACGTAAATTTTGAAAATTTAACAGAATATAGTAGAAAATAATATGCTTTAAAGAAGTCTTATTAGTGTATATTATGTCATCAACTTAATTTTTCTTTTCACCTAAATAAATAAAAGGATTTCCGTGTAAATTGTTGCTACTCGGCCGCTTAAAAATTTGATTTCTTCATTAATTTTTTATAAGGGGTTTGTTTCGGCAATGCTATGTTGTTCCCTTACTTATTTAAAGCAGCAGTAAGTGAAGTTTGTCTTTGAAAATATTTAAAGCAGCAGTAAGTGAAGTTGGTCTTTCAAAATATTTAAAGCAGCAGTAAGTGAAGTTTGTCTTTCAAAATATTTAAAGCGGCAGTAAGTGAAGTTTGTGTTTCAAAATATAGTGCTTGATATCACTAACTATTTTGTGTATTTATTAAGACCGTTTCAAAAGGCTTTGACGGACTGATTTTTGTGGATATGTTGACAAATTGATACCTTAACTCTATTTGCGTTCTAGTTTGTGGCTACACAGATTATGTTCTACATCTGCTGTGCAATAATGGCTACTGTGAACAATCCATAGCTCAGAAAGAAGTACTTAATGAATACAGTTACAGTCAGATTTAGGAATATGAATCATTCAACAGAAATAGTGAATGCAATTGCGAGAAAAATAAACTTTAATAAGCCTTTTATAGCAATAGAAGAGATATCAGCTTCGAAACAATTGCTCATTTCCCTTACCCGACAATGCAACTATCAAGATCTAATCAAAATGCAAACCCTAACTTCCGAGGACGGTTCTACGGTGATTTTGGGCCCTTTGGCTAACTCTAGAATCTCCGTACTTTTGAAGGACATCCCCTTGTGTGTCCCGGAGAAAGAGATAAAGTCTTTTTTTTTCTGAATTTGGAGAAAACATCACAATAAATTACTGCAAACATAAAGAGCGAAATAGATCGGAGTTTCGTGGTCTTCCCAATGGGAACAGGGTCCTTTTCCTAAATTTGAAAAAGAACATTCCCTTTTATGTATCCATACTTGGTTTTGATGGTAATGTCACCTATGAGGAACAGAAAACGACATGCAAAAAGTGCGACTCACATGCGCACCATGTTACAAAGTGCCCAGGATTTTTCTGTCGTAACTATGACATGTTTGGTCATCTGAGATATGTTTATCAGCTCGCCTGTCAGAAATGTGTTGATTCATCCCATAAATCGCTCGAGTGCGATAGTAGAACCAGATACGCAGCTGCAGTTGTCCCCTTTTTTCCCTCTTCGCAGAATCATATTGGTGACCTACTGTCTGCGGAAGAGCTGCGTTCCAAGGAATCTTCCTTTTATCCTAAGCTTTCAGCTCTGCACGCTGCTCATGCCTTTACAGTAGGAGTTTCTGCTCAACAACTTTCAACTCCTTCTCTCAAGATAACCTCTCAGCACACAGTGCAGGATTGGCTTGATGAGCCGAATTGCCAAACTGTTTCTCCTACAGCTTTAAAGTCAGCTTACCGCTTTAAAATCAGCTTCCCGCTTTAATATCAGCTTCCCCTAATCTTCAAAAGAAAAATTAAATGGACTTGTTAGAATTTCCTCAGCTCGGAGATGCTCGGAGATGCTCGGCAATCTTCCCCTTCCTGTGTTAATGGAAATGTATCTACTGTACTTGCAGTTGACTCTGCAGTCAGACCCATTTGTGAGACACTTGCAAATCAAAATTTGCAATCCAACATTTCCGTATATCTGGAGTCTCCTGCCTCTTCGGAATCACATTTGGCTACTGATGTAAGACTTTTCCTCCACTCAAGGACTCTATCTTAAGAGAAAAGAAGTAGCTGCAGTGTCTAGCACAAGTTCAAGTCCCAATGACCCTCGAATCGCCAACACTACCCAGAAGAAAAAAAGATTAAGAAAAAAAGACAATCGCAATCACTGTCTATTGGAAAAACAACTAGAAGAAATAAGAAAAATTATTAGTTTTATATACACTTTTATTGGAATTGTAACTCTTGTATTCTCTTTGATGTTAAAATATAAGTCAAAGTCTTTTGAAAACAGTCATCAGCTGTTTATTTCCTTTCGGTAATTCTGTTGTAATTTCACAATTCATAAGAAATAGAAAAACAATCTTGGAAACCGGTGTTTCCCCTATCACATTTACTGTTAGTCCCTATTTTTGTTTAGTATTTTCTTGGAAACATAAAAATTTAAATTTTAATTCCAGACGGACATTATATGTAACCAATCACAGTTAAGCATAGCTCTCTCTACTCTTTCATTGGCTCGGATTTTTCCGTAAGCATTCACAGATGATCTTTGTCTATCTGTTTCCACCTTAAAAAATGTTCTTCAGTATATTTTTGGTCTTTAAATTTAAATAATAGTCCTAATACTTTAAATTTTAGAATCAGATTTATGGACAGTACTTGAAAGCCATGACTGTCGAACCAGAATTCTTTTCCAAGTAGACTTTCCCTGGGATACGCGGGAACAGCTGGTGTCTCTGTGATATTTAATTGAGAGTTAATACATTCTGATAAAAATATAGGTAAATGTGTACTTTAGAGTCCTAAATTATTTCGTCGGAAAAATTTAACTGGGGGGAGGGAGGGAAGGGCGATGTACAATATTTTAAGCATGCAAAATAATGGGGAAAGATGCAAAAATATATTATTTTTACATGAAAGGAAAGAATTTTTCCAAATAACTTACCTGCGAGTACGATGGTTTGCAGTAGTTGTTGCGGGAGGCTGAAGCGGTGCAATCGGCCACGACGTGAAATCTCCGTGCGTTGGTAGTGAAAGCGCGGAAGGACACAACATGAGTGGGGTGTATATCTCGGAGGAGCGTGATGCGTCGTGTAGTCGTGTGCAAGAAGCAATAGTTAACAAATATTTCATTAATTATTAAGAAAGAAATGTGCTAAATGTTGTTGTTATTATTGTCAAAATGTGTGGGAATGTAAATAAATGAAGCAATGTAAATACAATAATGTGCGGAAGACGTTTTCCTTAAGTTTTGGTTCCGATTGAACCCCAAGTTTTGGTTATGGTTTCGGAGATGTTAACGGGTAGGTGATTTCTTCAAGCAACTCATTTGTACTTCTGCTGTTAATTCGTCCATCGTTGCTCCTTTTTCTGACTCGTGAAACGGATATAATTAAAAATAAACGATTCTCTTAAAATCAGGAATCGTACTATATCAGAGAGGCTTGGAGCTTCGTCTCGAATTGTGGGGAATGATTAAATTTTTAGCCCTGACCAAATCAGCAATGAAGTGTGGAGACTAGCAAGTTTGGAGACAGCTACTAACACTGTGGAAAAAGCTACAAAAAGGCTTGCGTGGCCACGGCTCCTCAGAATTCCATGTATCTATTCACGGTTTGGTGAAGAATGTAGCCTGGTCCGTTATTCCCAAGGAATTGATCAGAAACGCTGGAAATGTTGTAGTTGTCAATTCACTAAAAGTGTTCGATTTTCTTCGTTTCCAGGTAAAAGCCATTTGTCTTTGAAGAAATTAGCCGTAATGGCGCACTGCTGAACAAAAGATTATTAACAGAAACTTATTCACCACGTAGTTGTTTTGGGGAAAAAATCCATCGTAGATTGATGCAATTTCTGTAGGGAGGAGTGTGACAATTACCTACGTCGCAATGTGGAACCCTTTGGAGGATTTGATGACAATGGCGAGAGTATTATTGTGGAAATTGATGAAACGCATCTCTTCCACAGAAAATACACAGAGGACGGTACAAGAGAGGACACTGGGTTTTCAATGGAATTGAAAGGAACTCCGGGAAGTGCTTCTTGTTGGATGTCCGAAATTGCAAAGCCAGGACTCTTCAGCGCTTGATTACGTATCACATCCTGCCTAGGACTCGCATCATTTCAGACGGATGGCCAGCTTACGCAGACATTGATAATTTGAACAATGGAATTTACACTCATTCCGTTGTGATCCATAGTGACAATTTTGTTCATCCACTGGATCCTACCATTCACACACAGAATGTGGAAAACTTGTGGATGCGTCTGAAGAGAAAGCTACGACGCCAGTTCAGAACACAAAGAGGGCTTTTCGGCTCTTACATGCGTGAATTTATGTTCATGACACTATTCACAGATCAATATTTGCCAATTTTCTAATTACAATTTCGCAAAATTTCCCTTGAAAAAAAAGAAATTACAATGAATCCTGAAACTGACCTCTTTCTTTCAGCGTATTACTACAACCCTCTTCGATGACTACGTACTTCTGAACCGCTTCCTTGTGTATTCTTCCGCCCGTAACTTGCCGTTCTCAACGAAGCTTCCATTCACCGGACTCAGTCTTCATGCCGTCACCGCTCCTTCATCTTAGGCATACCGCACGTACTCTTCCGAGTCTTCGCACTCGCAGGTAAGTTCTTTGGAACATTTCTTTCCTTTCATGTAAAAATACTATATTTTTGCATCTTTCCCCATTATTTAACATGCTTAAAATATTGTACGACGCACTTTAGGTAGGCCTAAGATGACGGAGCGGCGAGAAGATTGAGTCCGGTGAATGGAAGCGTCGTTGAGAACGACAAGTTACGCGCGGAAGAATACACATGGAAGCGGTTCAGCAGTACGTAGTCATCGAACAGTGTTGTAGGAATACGCTGAAGGAAAGAAGTCGGTTTTATGCTGCATTGTAATATTATTTTTTCAAGGGTAATTTTGCGTAATCGTAAGTAGAAAATTGCCAAAAAGGCTTAAAATTTCATTATCCCCCATAATCCGATACGAAGCTCTGATCCTCCCTGCCATAGTACGATTCCTGATCATAAGAAAATCGTTTATTTTCAAAAATATCCGTTTCACGAGGGAAAAAAAGCAGACGAACGATGGAGCAGAACCAAAAATGAAGTGCTTGAAAAATCACCGACTACGTAACATCTCCGAAACCATAACCAAAACTTAGGTTCAACCGGAACTAAAACTTCTTACTCAAAACTTCTGCCGCACGTTATATCATTTACATTCTTTCATTTAATTACATTCCCAGACAATTTTACAAAAAAAAAAAAAAAACATTTAGCACATTTTTTTATTAATAATTAATGAAACATTTCTGAACTACTTCTTTTTGCACACGATTAAACGTCCCCTCACTCTCCTCCGAGACACACACCCCACTGTTGGTGTATTCTTCCGCGCATTCACTAGAAACTGTTGCTCCCTTCCGGCGCACGGACTCTTCACGTCGTGGCCGTTAGCATCACTTTGGCCTCCCGCACCAACTGCTGCAACCATCGTATTCGCATGCAAGTTCTTCGGAAAATATTTTTCCTTTCATGTAAAAAAACTATATTTTTTCACCTCTCCCCATTATTTTGCATGCGTAAAACATTGTACGTCGCACTTTTTAGACACAGTTAAATTTTTCCGACGAAATAATTTAGGACGCTAAAGTATACATTTACCGATTGGGATCTTCAGGATACACATCCCACCCTAGAAGCTGAATAACATGAAATTAATTGCAACATATACAACATACATGATCCTCACTCAACTATTTACAGTCATGTCTTTTTCAGATAATTAATCATATACATGCTTAGGATAATCATAAGAAGAATTTTGTAGCTTCTCTACTCACATGTCTGAACATACATCGGTGCACATTTAAGTCAATCTACTCTAACAAAATTCTAATATAAAAAACGTAATAGTAAAATCCAAGTTACTTTAAAATTTATAACAAATGTAGCTAGTCTATACACATGATGATCATTTTTGATATAAAATTAATGATTGGTTGGAAAGGCTAGCTTAAATAAAGACAGCATTAAAAAAGGAAGGTCAAATTATGGGAATTTTATAGTGTTTATTTCGGTGTCAAATTTTGAAATGCAATGTTAATGTCAAATCCATTTGAAGATTTTTATTATCACATCACATGTTTTAATTCATTTCGGTAATCCTGCTGTAATTTCTGGATTTATAACAAATAGAAAAGTAAGATCTTGGAAACAGGAATTTCCCCACTTCATTTACCATTCGTTGCTTTTGCGCTTGGTAAATTATTGGAGAAATAAAATTATGACTCCTAAATCCTGTCACATTTTTTAGTAACCATTCACAGTAGAGCATGGCTCTCTCTGCTTCACCAATAGTTTAGGTCTTTCGGTAATCATTTAATTCTAACAAGATACTGACTAAAATTGAGTCTCTTTTTATATAATTAGTTAATCATCCTTCTTACTCGTTAACTGTACTTACAAACAAAATAAAAATTCACCTCTCAGGCTATCCAAAGAAATTTCATTTTTGAATAATCAAGTATGAAAACGCATTCATTTACATCAGAAAAAAATGTACAGGTAAGTGTTCTTGGCTGATATAATTTCAAAGAAAATTTATAATCCCTTTGAGTCAGGTTAGTTTTTAATTAGTCTCCTACAGCTAAGTGTCATGTCATTATGAATCACAGAAATTCTCTGAGCAAGGCTTTATTTAATTTAAAAGAAAGCTTGGCTCTTCCCTTAAATCAACTTTGCTTATTTAGATACTTTTGAAAAGCCATAAACCCAAACTAGATGTTTACTTCATAAAACAGTAAGAAATATGAAATAACCAGATTATATATGAAAACGCATTATCTGTTTTAGTTCTTTGGAAGAAAGGTACTCATGTTAATTTGTAAAATCCAAGTTAATTTTTTTAGTGTTCAGTAAAGAGTTATAAAATTAGAATTAGAATTAGTAATTTTTCACTGAAAAATCACACAGATGAAAACTCATGCTGTAATTATTTCAAGCACCTCCTAATAGGAGATGTTGATTTTACGAAGATGCTTGGCGACCTAGCGTCCTCGCTGGCTGTGTTTCGTCCGGGATGTCGTCACTGAGTCCCTTCTGAAGGAGGGCCTTCCTCCTACCTGTACGCTTCGGCAGCGCCCGCCGTCCAAGTGACACATCCGACGCTTTGTGAAAAGGGTTACTGATACAAGGGCTGGTCCTTCGCGAAGCACACCTTGCTTCCCGACGAGGAGAATGTGACGTACCTGCTGTACCAGCTCTCTTCCCGAGAGAAGAATCCCCTCTTTCGAATTTATGTGCACGAAGCAAGAGTGGGGATGAATTAAAAAGAAAATATATTTGCTCCAGTGAAACCAAATAATGTTATTGAAACACTATAAAGCAGGAGGAATATTTGTTTTCAAATCCTTAAGTAGAATATTCCGTATTCGAAGATCTAAGAGCTAAATATTTTGTTAGTGGAGAAGTCAGTATGTATTTCACACTGAATGATCCTACATCGTCTTATAACACGATAAGTGAATTTATGGAAATTATAATTTTTTTCTGAAAAGATAAAAGACATTTCTTTCTCCGGAACCTAATGCCATTTATTGCATTTTTAATGGAAATAAACATTCTGCTTGATGTTTATGGTTCTGTTCTTCCGCTCCAAATGCAGGTTTGAATGGCTTGTCCTTGGCAGTAAATGCTCGAGGGCTATTCGTAATATCAAAATATATATCAATAAGTTGGAAAATTTCAATGCTTTTAAATTTGAAGTGAAATGTACTATTCCCTTCGCTGTGGCCGATGAGAACAAAGTTTTTTCTGAGGCTACCTTTTGTCGTTCATTTCCTTTTGCAGTAAGTAAGATACTGAGGTTTCAGTCCATGGCATACTTTGATTTCAGCCGAGTCTTTGCTTAATATTTCACTGATATCCTCTCCTGTTAAAATATTTCTATCATCCATTGTGAAACTGCTGTCGATAAGAGATTCCTCAGAAGTTTTGTGCAGCGAGGCATGTCAGCAAATACCCATATTTCAGACCCCTGAACAAAAGAATTATCAAGGAAAAATCTTTCCATGAAATTCCAAGTTCTATCTACAGCGTATTGCATCCTTCCAAGTCAGAAACAACGGCTTTTAGTTCAATCCTAGTAGATTCCAAACCATGAATAATTGAAATAAAGCAATGATTTCGTTATTTGGCAGTCAAAGTGAAAGAATATTAGCTATTTCCATTATGATAATAATCCTCGGATCAGCACAAATTGGGTTTTCTTAAAACAGCAGAGAATTTGGTTCGTTCTGGTATCGTAGCACAGCTTAGAGTCAATATAAATTTCGACAAAACTTAAAACACAAAGCTTTTCAGGGAGAATTACATTTTCACAAACCTATTTTTTTTTTGCATTAACTGTAGGACATCGTGTTGAATACCTGCATAACAGGTAAATTTTGCTCACCATCTTTTCAAAGTGTTTGCACTCAGTAAAGGGATTCTGATTCCCTCCAGAATTCATGTAATTTGGTCCAGAGGGCTCTGATTACGATACATTTTGATACATCTTCGTGTGCCCATTTTATACGCTGCGTCTTTTCTGTAAGAGCACTTACTTAGGCGTCTGTAAATAGGGAATATCATGAATACCTTTATCACATCTTTCCAACTTGCTGTATTTTATGTTTATTCATTTTATCTGCTTCTTCGGTTGGCTAATTTGTTTTAACCAGACTTTTCTATATGATGTTTATCTTTTTGGTTTACGCACAGACATCTTAGTAATATTGCGTTTCTGTCTTTAAAGGTTCTAGTAACTTTCAAGGTCAGACATCTTTTCCTTCCGTTGTATATTACTCTTCTTCATCTCTTCATATTTCAAACATTCTGAATTTGTGCAATGACTATCAGGATCGTTTTGAATCGAATCTACTCCGCTGCCGATACGGGATTTTTTGGACTTAAGGTTGTAATTCGCTCCAAAGCACTTACTAAATTTTTTCTCTTCTGCTGACTCTCATGTCTTGGTGTTATTTCTTCTGAATTTAATGCCGAAAAATTATTGTTCGGTAGAGCATATGATTTCAGAACCTTTCTTTCTAGCAGACAAGCGAATGGTTTCTCATGTGTCATTCCTGTGTGTCTTTCTGAGGAAAACGATGAAAAATTACATTTCCTCTTTTTTTACTCCTGTACTTATTGTTGCACGTAGCTACGACGCAGCAAACCAATATCATAAATATAATTAATCTCCTGAAAAAGAAAACACCTCTTTCGCTTTCCCAAAAAAGTAAGAGATATTTAACAAAACTTGAAAAACATAAACAACTGTCTTTCACCACTGGCTTACTAAATGCCCAGCTCTCGTTTGGCAACTTAGTGACGTCACTGACGATGCGAAACTTCCCCCTCTGGCTAACAGCGGTTCAGAGGATACCTTAAAGGTAAGGTCCAGAATAATTTATTCTATGCATCTTCCACATGCCAAGATCTCTGTGAGTGTTAAATAAAGCGAGTGATTCGATGTTACATATTTCAGTACATCACATTGTGTATATTCCTGTAACTCTCGACCATATCAAGCCACAGTCGCATACATGCTAAGTGGAACTAAATTTCAACAACACAACATACAAAATGGCTTAAACATTTCTGTCACTGCGCGGTACTTTGGAAGGTGGATTAATGAATGCTATTGTCGTAAAACCAAAGAAATGTGATATATGAGTCATAAAACTAAATTTTAACTAACCTCTGGCGGTGGAAATAATAAGTATTTACACTGCTTAGTTTTTCAAGAACAATTATTATTATTATTCAGATTTAAGCGGACATGAAAATCGACCGTCACACGGATGAAACGTGATGCAGCTACGGAAGTCCATCTGCGCGTGCGCAAGCTGAAATGTGACCTCCTAATAGAAGGAAAAGCTGAATAGCAAGTGTGCTATAAGGGGGATTGGTAATTTTTTATCTAGGATATCTACAGGTGACACCTCAATGTGTTATACATCATTTTAAAGCTCTCGTCAGTAGCAAGTAAGCCTCTTTTAAGGAACTCGAGAGGAAGCCCAATTTCGTTGCAACGCACCGTTTTCGAGACATTTGAGAAAATAAACCTAATGTGGCTGACCAACTATTTCTGTTACCAATTTTCGGTAATCAATTTGTTTTTATTGCGATTTACATTACGACTATACGGAAACATGCATAGCAACAAAAATCTGCTGAGCGAGAACAAGAAATTACTTTCACAGAACAATGCAATACTATCGCTCAGTGTTAACCCAATCATTTAGGTGATGTTGTGTTGCGTTTAATACTCGGTTCACAGTAACATGAAACAAACAAAAAGTTCTCATATTTTGTAGATTTTTTAATGGAATTTTTTTGCTGAAGGCAGAAGTTAGCTTTTCAATGTATATATTGGAGCAAAATTTAAAAAAAGGAAGAAGTATTGCGATATCACCGTTTGGGCATAAGAATTTCTCGAAAGAATCATTTTGCCAATTTGTAGATATTTCTCTTTTCGTGAACGCTGTTGACGCATGATAATTTCTATGAATACAGGAATAAAAAGTTCCAACACCCAGCGACAAAGATACCCTAGGTATAATTCGAACTCTAGCCAGCTGTCTGCAAATCATTCAGATTACAGATAAGCTGATAGACGGCAGCACGTCCTCTCTCTCACTGGCGTGTGCTTTCACGATTAGAAGCTATTACAGAGGATGTTCACACCTATCTAGAAAGTTATTCCAGTAATATAATTAATGTTTAAAACAAAAAATCCATTCTTAAGTGTGTCATCTGATAGCCTTTTCCCTGGACAGAGCCCGCCAACTTAATTCTCGAGTGCTTATGGACTGCGCTGGAATCATATTCAACCGCATTCCTAACACGTTCGTTAGGGTAAACATAACATTCTTTTTCTTCCATTCAGTTCTTTTAATTATATTCATAAATTCACTAAACTGCCTACTAAAGGCCATCCAAAACAATAAAGAATGCTAACAGTATTCGATTTACGAAAGTTGCTGTCACTACGAACTAAATCAGCGCAAGTTTAAGAAGTCAGCTCAACTGCAAAGATCCACCACCTGGCACCATACTGTATATAGGAACGCCAAATTCCAATTCTGTTTAGTGTATAAATATATTATTTCTTGGAGGGCTAACTATCCTTACTGAAGACTGGATGAAAACCATTGAACAATTTGGAAGAAGGTGTCATACGAAAACTAAGGGCAACTATACAACAACAATTTCCAAACGTTTCCATAGAAGCTGTATATATTCATTCCCCAGTGGGCACATTCACACAAAATCGGCATTTTAATCATAAGGAAGCTTCAGTCAAGAAAACTGATTAAAAACAAAAGGAAGTGGATTAAGTAGACAGTTTAAAATAATTTTTTTTGATGACAGGAGACTTTATCATGGACATGCGCAGCCTGGAATGTGCATGAAACTTTTTTTCCCTTTCGTGAATTGCTTTTTTGACAAACTTAGAGATTTATTATAATTGTTAAAATTGAACTTTTAAACACAGACACAATAACGTGGAACGAAGTTAATGAAAGAACTTTCTAAGTGCGACATGTATCACTCCGCGGTGTTTGCCCACCCTTATGTTTAGGATGAATATCGAATTAAACAACGGATTGTTAATTTTCAGCTGAGACGATAACTAGACAGCCAACAATATTAAGTAAATAGTTGCTTAATAACACTATTCAATCCAGTCGCACGACAAATTTTTTCTACATAAAACGGTCGAATCCGATCCAAGGAAAAGCTATCCAATCAAACCAAAGACGCTATTGGTTAACACGTCTTCCTCTAAATCCAGGTAAGTTTTGACAGTGAGTTCAACTGCATATCAAAGACCCTCCAAACAAGCGAAGAACACCATTTGGCATTTTGAAAGCCTGTTCTTATTCTACTCAACCACACGCACGCACGAGTTCTTTTGAATTTTGTTGTTGTACTATTTAGTATATGTCATACTGAGACATGGAAAGCCAGGACGGGAAGCGTAAACTGGCCGAGAGACACAGCTGAGGATATAACTGATGTCAAAATTAAATATCCGTGGCTTAAATCGTACTAAGCACGATTTAAGTATCTCAGGCACGTAGCACTTCGACAGTGCTTTAAGACGCTTAAATCGTATCTCAAGCACGCAGCACTTTGACAGTGCTTTAACTACTTGAGGGCAGAATGCGGAAGTCTAACCGTATTCCGAAACAGAGACAAATCGATGAATTGTTTATGTATACGTAGTTCACAACAGAAATATGGAGACGCATGTATTTTCCTTTACATGTTGAGCTGCTTCTTTGCTGAGAGTGTTCACCATAACGTCACTTTTTCAAATGAAAAGGGCCTGTGTTTGGACGCTCAGTAAGGCAGGGCTCATTGTCACTGAAGCAATGGCGATATTTAGGGTTCTACGCAAAAAACTCCGTGGACCATTTTCAACATTTCATTAGTTGAACTTCCACACATGTTAATCAGTGACTTTGATGAATTAATTTATCAGAGCCTATAAATGTTCGTCAGGGGCGTATACAGAAATTTTTGAGTGGACATAGGGGACGATGACGAAATATGGAGGTTTTTGAAATTCATCAGGACAAAGTGAAAATTAAAGAAAAAAAGAAGAAGAAATTAAACCTGTTTTTTCTAATTTATGTCGTTCTGTTTTCATTAAATTAAAGAATTGTTTCTAATTAAAGTCGCAATACAACCAAAAACAAAACAAATGCAATCCTTTGCGTGGGAAGGGCGTAAACACGCCCAAATGTGTGCATGAAAATCGCAACACTTTACGGGAAAAAATGAAAAATTGCAACGGGAAAATTGTGCAAAAAGGGAGTAAAGGGAAAACCCAAAACTCGTAGAGCAAGAGGATAACGAAGTTTTGAGGAGAAATAAATTTAAAATGACTGAGTACCCTTATTTCCTATGCATAGAAGTACAATAGAATGAAGATTTCCCTTTCTTCTTTGTCAGCGTGAAACAATGCCTAGGCATCAACAATAGCCTGCCTTGAGCAGACTACTCAACATTTCTTCTTCACCCAAACGCGAAATGCAAATATTCTGTTAACTGCGTATAAGGAACCAGAGTTATACAAGAGAACATATTCATAATGTGTTGAGTCATCTTTTATGGGATGGGACTTCGTGGTTTACAAAATGCCAGAAAAAATCTCAAACAAGCAACAGCCAGGCTGATTGGTTTTGCACAGAAGATTAAGAACTATATTGTTTTCTTCTGAATGTAGACGAACAACCTGCAACCGTGGTGATAAATAGGCTTGCTACCGCATTTCCATTTTGTTGTTTTTTAAACGAGGTGCTGTCGGAAACATTATTAAGACCGCAAACAAAATTGCCATTATCTTCCCTTCTGTTCAAAATGTAAGAATAATATCAAAAAACTGGAAAAGCAATGTTCATATCCTTAGGCTAAATTTCTATACTGAGAGATGTAACGGTTCCAAGCTCCCCGCCCTCTTCGGTCTCTTATTTCTGGATAGGAATTTTTATTGTCAACTACTTTTAATAGTGCTGAGAAATCGGAGGTGAAAATAAAGACATCCTCATTTCTGTTTCATTGGATATCATTATTCCGGTTTCCCATGTCATAATATATTTTTTCTGGAGAAATATATATTTGAAGGACTGATAAGCTGTTTCATGTCTAACATTATCTTTCACCTAGGCGATGGAAGTTTTTGTAAATAAAAGTTGCCTCGCGAACTGCTAAGAAGATATATTAAAGTGTTTAAGAAACGTGCTCTGAGAATTTCATCTATTACAGAATGTCAAGCAAGCTGTTAATGTGCCTTTTCCAAGAGGATAAACATTACACCTCTAGGTCTTACCACGAGCAATCTCGAAATGATACGCGTTTTACCAAACAAATATGAGCACCATTGATTTCTATTACACTGTAATAAGTCAAGAACTCGTAGAATGGGTATCGTGAGGCAGCTAGAGTACGTAGTAACAAGAGCACATTAGCTCCTTTTAGACCATGAAATAATCATTCGTATTCGACCATACTATGCTTGATTATACAATTAAATTCATTTTTACTAAAAATTTGCTGCTTGCTGTAATGAATTTGTTTTGTCATGGAATCAAATTACAGAATGATTAATTTTGCCTCTTTTTCATACTCAGATCTTTTAATTATTTCTATGGTAGTTAAAATGTGCAGCTGGTAGTAGAGAGGTAGGAATACAAATGCAGAACTCGTGAGTTTAGCTTGGGATCTACTCGAATGTCCAAATGCTTCGCCAGTTACTCTTTTGTTATACCTATCCACAGGTATAAGAAAAGAGAAGCTATATCATCTAGAGATTTGATTATTTTAGGTTTTAATCTGCATTAGTCTGCACTTAAACCATTGAAGATTAGGCGAGTCTTCCTGTGGGGCTGGTTTATTTTCGAAATACTAATTGGCTTCACGTCCCTTCCTGGAAACAAGGTCGACTGCGTCCACAAGAACCAATATTCTTACCAAGGGCCGGAACTGCCTAGAGATGTGATGTTCACAAACAATTCATTCAGAAAGAATGAATCAATAAAGTTAGTCACTGGAGTATGAAACTTTCTTGAAAGTAATCGATTCCCCAAACGAGCCGATTCTCTAAAGGAATCAGTCGGAATTACAGACAAAAAAAGCTTCACTAGTGTGTCTAGGTGAATTTCAAATTCTGGTCAGAAAAGCTTACCTTATTCAAAAAGGCATACCTGTGATACATTACGTGAACCTTTCGAAATAAAGTTATATAAAAACCGAGGGATTTAATTTTCTCAAGGAATTGAAAACTAATTTAAGTGTAAAAATCGCTCACTAGGAATCGACACAGAATCGATCCCTCTGGACACAAATCATTTTCTGAAATGGAAAGTTCACCAAACGAAATGAACTAATCGGTCCGAACAAATCAGTTTAGTTATTCGAATCGAAAGGATCGGTTGGTTAATCTGTAGACCACGCCAGAGGGGACACTTCGCTGTGCAGTTGAAATCGGCGTATTTCAAGTTACGCGCGACGTCACAGAGAAAACAGGAACTCGTATTGTAGCTCCCTGGCCGGCAAGAAGCATGTTGAAAGACGCTTGTTCGTTCATCTGGTTTACAAAATTCAAAAACATATTTCGTTTCGTTGATGAGAGCTCCCACTATTGATATTTAATCCTTAAGTACGTACTAGGTCTTGAACAACAAGCGGTGCTCGAGATTACTCTGTGCATCTTACCCGTCTTATTGCAATGCCCTATGTTAGTGTAACTTGCCTCCCATATTATCGTGTATTATGTGAATGTACCAGGGATGTGCAGTAGCATTTTGCTTGTCGTACAATAGGTAGTCCGAAGTTTGTGATATTGTTTTCCGTACGTTTCCAGATAATTTTAGTTACCAAATATCTGGATATTGAAATGCAGAGTAAAAGATTATTTTAGGGTAAGAAATTTAGTGATTGGCTTTTATTTTTTTTTTTTTTTGTCGCATAACTTGCATCTATTATTGACACCATTCGATTTTTTATGTTATTTTCGTTTGCATCTGTATAGTATAGTGCCAGAAATAAAAGTAACTTTAAAACCAAATACCTACGCAAAACAAATAGAAACGATGTTGTACAGAGCAATTTTTTCAAAAGTAAAATACTAAACATTGTGTTTCAAAAAGCGCTACTTTTACATAGTAATTACTGGTTATCTTATGTTACACAATTTTTTAGATTTTAAGCATAGTATAAAATTACATTTACATAATACTTCTTTTCTTCTTTTCGCTCCCTCAGCCGTTCACAGACTGTGGTTGCTGTGCTTGTGGTGTCGTGGGTGACGTGGTTTCCTCTCAGCTGGGTGCTTTAAGTCCTTCCATCTAGACCTGTCACCTCGGTTGTTTCTGAAGTTTTTTCTACCTTTCCCTCACTTTCTGTTTTTTTCCTTATCGAGTTCGCTTACATCTGTGGGTTTTTAATATGCTTAGGGCCGCCGTAGTTCTCAGGTCAGATACTCCCATAATAAAACTACTTATCGTCCAATTCAAAAGTATTATTTTTTCTTTGAAATCGCTACGTTCGAATTGTTAACAGTTCGGCTTGATTTCCGAAATATAACTCCCTTTGAACTAAGTCCAGCAGACGATTTCTGTGTCGTCATAGATACTTTCATTCATGTTGTTCCTTCATTTTCCTACTTCTGAATTTAAGCATTCACGTTGTTTCTAGTGTTATCCATGTGTTATTGTTGTTCCTATTACTTAAGAAAATCCAATTTCCGCCAAATACCCAAGCTAACATAGTGCAATACAAATATTTTTATGTATCCCATCGAACGTACGCATTGCACATATGAGAAGCTGCTAGGACTAACAGCACTAAGAATGGACATGTATTAATTATCATACTGTAGTACCTCGTAAATATGAACCTTTTTATATATTCCATCGAACGTACAACTAAACCTAACAACTGCCTAGGTTGATCTGCTAGTGCTTTGCTGTGTTTCATCATCACATGTCACGTAAGCATTTCAAACGTAACAAGTCGTTCGCCAATTGGTACGTTTGCCCTTCGCTCCTGGCCTATGAGATAACGCAGTAGGTGTTCTTGAGGTGTCCGTTTGGCGGTCCCCAGACACTAGCTGAGCAATGCTGAACTATTCATGCTTCAAAATGTACGGTGCGAGCACGGCTGAAAATTCAGGCTGGATAAGGTCACGGATATTATCCCATTTTCCCTGAACTCTCAAAAAGCCGTTCTAATGCGACTCTCAGTTCATGAGTGTCTTTTTCTGTTCTGGTTTGTAGCGTTAATTTTTGCGTCAAGTTTTGACCAGTTGACCTGTGATGTAAAAACGTGTGTTTCTAAATTTGAATTACGACTTTCCCCTCATGAATATTCTATTTGTTTTATTCCAGTTTACAACGTTTGCTTTTACGTAAAAGCCTTTTGACTCCTTTTGAACTAGGGTGTAAAACTTGTGTTTTTCAATTTTTATTATTACATTCCTGCCGATATGACACATAAACTACAAATCCCACTGTATATTTTCACTCTCTGTAAGTTACAAAATTTCACCCTGTTCTGAGAGCGAATGCTTTGTATAATTTAATTTTTGCTTGTATGTGTCATTTTGTGTAACTAATTCTTACGCCATAATGTTTAACACACCAGATATTAAAGGAATATGTAGCTTGATCAAATTTTGTATATTTTTAGCATCATACTACTTTTCACATATCAATCCTGCGCGTAACGCATTTAATCGATCTGAAAACCAACATGTTCTGGGATTTGTATAAAGCTTTTCATTTGATTTCAATGATCAGGACATTCTGTTTTATTAACTTTTTCAAATTAAAGAACGATATGCTAATTGCATCTATAAGATTTTTATTTTTATAAACATTTTGGAATATTTGATGATAAATCTTTTGTTGCAACGAAAGCAAAAATCCTAGCTTTATTGCCTTTTTCCTAAAATTAATTCTCCATGATTAAAAATAGATTACATTGAAACTTAAATGTTATTCTTTACCATTCTATATTAAGTGATTATACTGTGCCGAGTTATAAACGTGGAATGGGTCATTCCCTTTCGCTAAGACTAATTTTTTCTGTCAATATTAAAACAGTTTCAAAGAAGAAAGCAGAAGTTTCAGGAAAAATCAATAGATATTTTTGTTGCACTTGATACCTTTTTTTTTTTTTTTTTTTTTTTTTGATTGGAGGTTTAACGACCACCGTGAGCAACTCAATGGGCTATAAGCAGTCGCCCGTCCCTAATTTAGGGTCACTGGTTCCAGGGAAGGGAGAGAGCCAGTGCCGTAAGACAAACACAACATCCATGCCTCACCGGGATTCGAACCCGGACCCCGTTCGGACGAATGATCAGAGGCCATCGCTTAGACCACTGCGCCACCGGGGCGGCACTTGATACCTTATAACGAAGTGAATTTCTCCGTCATTTTTATCCGCGCCGGGGTTCGAACCCGGGTCCACTCATTCCGGAATAAGTTGCTCTACCAATTAAGCTACGCGGACGTTTTATTCTGATTCCTATCTGCCTTTATGTCGTGTGCGTCCTTCTGGCAGGTACGTCACATCTCCTGGTACGTTACATCATCTCCCCCTTATTTTTTTTTTTTTTTTTCGAAGTGCTGGAGAAGGGATTCTCTTATTTTTCCTATCTCGCGGTGTGGAAATAACATCACACCAATGCGAGATTTTGAACGGTCGGGTCATCCGGATAGTTCGGGCGCCATTATAACGAAGTGAATTTCTCCGTCATTTTTGTTCTACGTCGGGATTCGAACCCGAGTACGCTTATTCCGGAATAAGTTGCTCTACCAATTAAGCTACGCGGACATGTATTCTGATTCCTATCTGCCTTTATGTCGTGTGCGTCCTTCTGGCAGGTACGTCACATCTCCTGGTACGTTACAACCTTTATGTTATCGATTATGCAAAAATTTTAAAACAATCCAAAGCACAACATAAAAATTGGTAGCCGTACGCTCTACTTCGGTACCTGTATAACATCTCTGTGTCGATGAACTCTCTACAAGAATGAGCTGCAACAAACCTTTCTGTTATATTCAACACAAAGAAGCCTTAAAAGATCTGGTGCTTCATAATGGCATCTACATTATTGTTTGTAAATGTACCATGCGTCAAAATAACTGATATACATAAGACGCACTCCTAACTTTCAAACGATTAACTTTAGTACCTGACAATGAGTTTTTCACTATGACGACTTCCGAACAAAATTAGAATGGGGGAAAACATTTATCTAAAGTACCATAAAGTTTCCAATTTTATATTCAATAGTATATTTTAAACATACAGTTCCACGGTAAATTTGAGTCCTAGGGACCATTGGAGGTCTCAAGAACTGCAGACTAAGGTAGTTAATTCGGCGTATTTTTGCAGTAAAAGATAGGAATGATTTTAAATGTCATATGTAGCTCCAGAAAAGGAAATAGCTTGTATGCTTCTTCTGAATTTAGTTTGAGCTTTAACTAAATTCCTATACTATCGTAACGGATCAAATAAATGGCAATTTCGTTTGGCAATTGCGCGAAGTTTCGAAATCAAAACTCGCCTTTCTAATTTCGGCTTGTTCACATTGAAAACGAAATTAGGAGCGGAATAATTTTGCCAAACATATTGGAGTAACTCGGATTTCATCTAAAACAAGAAATGGACAAATTAATTAATCGTTGGAGCACTAAGCTACCTAAGAACCAAACTATATCGCACAAAACAAAGTATATTAGCAACGTTTTAATACAAATCGATAATTGAAGCATAATTGCTGTTTATTTGCATGTTTTCTTTGTTTAAATATGGAATACGTTGATACGTGAAGAAAATTTTTTAACAGAATGATGAAACCAGGAAAGACGGCATAAAAATAAATTTCAAAGCACACAGAAGACAAATAAATGTAAAGATGAATCCTAAACGTGTTGCTGTTAGAAAACAGCATCCGGCCTAGAATGAAAACACCATTAACACCTTCAACCTAGCCTCGACAGAGCAGCTAGAATACTTGAATACTTCAAAAAACATCCTTGTTAAGCCTGTCTTGACTTTTAAAAATATATATATTTATTTATTTAAATTACGGAAAATGCTAAAATACGTAGTGATTAAGTGCACGTAGGGTATTAAAATATTTCCATAACAAAAACGTGGGCCACGTCTACATAAACGGAATGGACAAAGTATGATATATCACTACATAATTACGTGTTACTCCAACTTCTGCCCTCACAGCAGCAGCCAAACGTCTTGGTAACGATTCCATGAGCTGCTGAACACACGGTGGTGGTATTGTCGTCCTTAAAGCAAGGATCGCTCTGTCATGCAGAATCCACAGTAACAGATGGGGGTTGACGGGCTCGAACAGAGCTTTTCAATTCGTTCAACAAAGTCTTAATCTATTTGAGACCTGGTGCTGATGGGGGAATTCCATTTGTGGTAAATTCCCTTGAATGTTTTGGAATATGTTGGGTGTCATTCGCACCCAACAGATTCCAGAAACTCCTGTTGAAAGATGACATCATGGTACGAAAAGAGAATCGTTACAATCGAGTGTAAATGGTCGGCAATGATGTTCGCATAACTCAAGTTGGTGACAGAAGTCTGTACGGTTGTAAGGTTAGAAAAGAAACCCGTTAAACGCACCCCGAATTATTACACCCTCTCCACGTTCCTCTATAATCCAAACTTGGCAATTTGCGTCAATCTCTTCATTTATTTATGTCACACACACCTCTCATCGGCGCAATAGATTTGAATCCGTGTTTTGTCGAAGCAGAGGACGTTTATTAAGTTCTTGGCACTCCAGTTGCCATAGGCCCTTGAAAACTACAGCCTAATCTTTCTGTGCGTTGCAGTCAATAACGAACATCATGTGGACTTCGACTGTCATAGCCTGGTTTGACGGATGATCTGTCCGTCAAATCATGGTTTTCTTCCATGGTTTGACGGATGGTCTTTGTCCATATGGTTGTGAACGCACCTTAAACAAAATCCAACATTTTGTGCTCCACGGTAGTCTTACGATTTCTTACAACGACGTGAAACATTATTCGATTACCTTCTGACTCGATTCCACGTCTATGGCCACACTTTTCACGTTGCTATTGGCCGTATTTTATGTAGTCTTGATATAACAGAAATACTCCATGCAAAAACTTACCCAAGTGTTTTCGATCTTTGAAATTATTTATGGAATAAATTCCTATTAGTAACAGAGCGTACACTATCAAACCTCATTTCATTTTTTAATTTCCGAGTAAAAACTGGTGTCAGTAACAAGTGAAAGAAAACAGCCCAATATAGATTTTAACTTCTGGTCGTACTTACAAGGAAATCATAGGAACACATACACATTTTGGCTATTTGTTACCAAAACGTCTGATTGCTACCTCTTTTTTTTACTGCATATAATTTGCTTTTCTACGAAGGGGTGTTAATAACGTACACCATTCCTTAGTCGGAATTATTGTGTTATCTGCGACAAATGAAAACCCGAAATACGAGTACCCTACGTTTGTTTTAGTAAAATGGGTTAGCAAAAATGTATTTACGAAGCAAAGATCATGTCCTTTTATGGCCTCATTAGCGATGACCACTTCTGCAACGATTCGTTAAAAGAACATCTCGGTTTAAAGTCATCCGTTATGTCGTTGATGAGATATCTCTTATCAATCCTCATTGATCTAACATAATCTTCGGAGCTCAAACAAGTCCAGATTTGAAACTACAATAACAGAACATATCAAATTGTACTTCTGCATGATTAATAAAAACATATACTTAATTTTAGCTCTTAACACATTATTTCTTATTAAAGCTGCAAAAATGTTCCATCATAAACAACTGCAACTTTGGCGTTATCAAGTGTCGTACGCATGTCAGTTCTTTCAAATAATATTTCTTAAATGACATTTCTATTCAACACAACGTATTCAGTGTTTGTGTATGGTTTCAACAGTTGTGGTTTTGTGTTTTTTACATATAATATAGCACTCTGACAATGCGAAATCCTTCCCATGCGAATAGAATCTGATCATAGCTCTAAGAACGGCTCTGTACATCATTTTGTCTTCAATAGTAACTTCAAATGTTTATTTTTATTGATATTTTTCACTCGATTCAGAAAGGATAAGGGCCGTTTCCCGCTGACATTTATTTTGAAATAAAAATGTACATTGAGTTGAACTTCATACGCAATAAGCGATATGCAAAACTTGGGTTTGTCATTCAGCTTTTTCCGTGCCAGTAATGCACGTCACACCGTTCCTAACGAGCACGTGGCGCAAGTAAATAATATTAAGTGCCAGTGAATCGAAAATTCTTAGCTGGATATCCCAGCAGTTTGAGTTATGATCATGTTCCTTTCTGCTTTCTGTCATTGGGAGTGCATTTTTTTATGCTTTGATACTAGCTTAAAGTATTCTTAATCTACGGTTATGTATATAAAATCAGAAATCCTGCACAGAATGAACCCAAAAAATTAGGTTTGCTGTAGAAGGATGAAGTTACATTATTAATATACACTGATGAGCCATTACATTAAGACCACCCCAGCCTAGAGAAGTGAACGCGCCTGGAGACCGAACGGTGGCGCTGGTGAAGTTCACAGAGCAGTAAATATTCAACCCGAGGATCGGCTTTCTGTTAGTAGAATACTCGGAGTCAGAATATGAAAAGCTGCCGATTTCTCGGAGTTTGATATAAGACAAATTGATGGCGCGGAGCCTCGGAACTACGATCTCGGAAACGGCGCAGCTTGTGGCCTGTTCACGTGCCGGTGTAGTGAGTAGGTATTTAAACTTTAGCACAGATGGCCGAATGACAAAGCGACGTGCAGCCGTATGACGTCCGCAGCTCATTGATTCCATAGGGGAGCGGAGACTGTCGCGCATTGTTCACAGAGACCGCAGGGCCACAGTGCGACAAATCAGCCGCAGATACAACAGTGGTGGTCAGGGCAATGTATCACAGCATACAGTTAATAGCAGCCTTCTACCAATAGGTCTCCTCAATAGGTCTATGTAGCTGACGACCCAACCAATAGGTCTCCTCTTTTGCCAATAGGTCTACGTAGCTGAAGACCCAGATTCTCAATGTTCTGGGTGGAGGTACAACTAAACACAACTTTAACCAACAAGGAAAAGTAACAAACAACTCAAATGTTTTGAAGCTGTTCAAAAAATGCGTCTCAAAATTGTAGGGCAACTTCTAAATAGTAATTCTTAGCAATGGAGCAGCAAATATTCACTTTTTCTTTTTTTACATAGATTCCATATTGCGAAAGAAAAAAAGTTAGTGCATGTTCGTAGTTGGCAAAACTATTGTCACTCTGAAGAGAAGAATATGTCTAAAAAGAATATGTTGGTTTTCAATTTGTGAACATTCAAATAGCAATGCGAATCCGGTAGAGACGGAAGTATCGAACAGAAAAATTATCGAAACATTTGGAGAAATAGGTTCATAATAGAATTTCGTATCATGATGCTCCTAATGGAAATTGTAAATACTCCTTTCCTCTGAAGACATAATTTGTACAACGCTAGCTAATATTCATAAACGGAGATTCTAAGACTCTCTATATACGGAAAAGTCGAAAGATTATTTAACCTGTTTCTATTTTTCTTTCCGGAAATATTAATTGCTCTTAGTTTTCTCAACATTAAATAGAAATATTTTAATGTTCTTAAGTTTGATTTAAAAAATTCAAAATTCTGATGTTATTTTCGGTTCAGTGAATTTAAATATCCTGTAACTTTTGAAATCTTTCATATGTCATTACATCTCGAAGACATTGGAGTAGCATAGACTAGCAAACGTACTAGCTTTTGTGAAATTACAAAGACCAATTAAAATGTGCAGCGCCATCTATGAATGGGGCGAGTTGGGAGGACAGATGCCTATTGGAAAGCAAGAATATTTGATTCAATTCGTAATGTACGGCAGAAGTTACTCAGAAAGAATTTTCGGATATGACCCAAATAATTTCTAGGCTAGATTGTAATTAGCAAGTGTTCCTATCCGAGGTTAAAGAAAAATAAATAGCAAACAAGAAAATACGAGGCTATACCGCTGCTGGCCTTATACACAGAGCAGAGAAACAAATAAAAAAGAGGAAGAAAACTACTAAACAGGAAACGTTTGCGTCACATACACTTAAATCTTATAGATATATTAAAATCTTAAAGATTTAGAGCTGAAATACTCGCACAAACACGTGAACACTCTAGGTATTCCGTACAGTGGCGGCTTTCTATGCACGCTCAAAATAGCATGATCTTTGCAAGTCTATTCGCTTTCGATATCTAAGTTACATCTTTATACTACTTGATATGTATGTGATTATTACAAATTTCATAAGTAATATTACAAATTTCATAAGAAATATTAGAAATTTCATAAGAAATATTAGAAATTTCATAAGAAATATTAGAAATTTCATAAGACTGTTACAGATTTCATAAGAAATAATCCAGCGCTCTTTGTTTATTTCGAGTAAAGTATTTCTCAGATAAAAGTGACAAAATAAATTTGTTTCAACTCACGGAAAAAATCTCGAATTGATAACTCAGGGAGAAAAAAGGATTGTACATTTAGCTACTCCTGTAGAAATTTATTTCTACCATAATCTGCGACATAATGTGCAATAATAATTATAATGTGTGTATTATAATGTGTAACGCAATAATATGTATAGGTCATTCATATTTACCATTAGTAAGCATTTTCTGTATCCAACCCTAAAAAGATATATATCTTTCCAGCAGAATGGCATTGTCATTTCAAAAATATATAGGCAACTATCCTTTCATAGTTTCTAAATCAGAACTCATTAGGTCTTCACAGTTTCTTTCTCAGTTCTGAGAACTGCCTTTGAAAGTTGCAAAATTGTAAACATTGATAATGTACACTGATGTCCAAAATTAAGGTCACAAAAACATAATTTGTGATATCTTGAAAAATAAATGGTTTATTGCAATGGGATTTGATACATAGATGCCTCATGCTATGAGACATGCAATAGCAATATAACAAAACGAACAGGAGGTAAATTGCATGCGGTATGCAAAATAGACCAAAAAAGGTCCAAACATGATGCATCATATCTCGAGAACGGTCCGGCTAATAGGGAGTGTGGCCACACTCCACAGCTTTACAAGGAACACAACAAGCCCGCATAACGGAGGTTGTTGATAACAGCTTGTAACCATAAATCCCATTCTTCTATAAGGGCGGTTTTAACGCCCGGAGGGTCCTGGGATGGTGTTGACATCGTGCAATGGCTCTTCTTAGAGCACCCCACACATGCTCTATTGGATTTAGGTCCGGCGACTTCGCTGGCCACACCATATGGCAAATATCCTTTCCCTCCAGAAAATCGTCGACAAGCTGAGTTCTGTGTTTCCTTATGTCCATAAAAATGAAGTTCCTTCTGACAGCTCCCCGGAAAAGCCTCCCATAAGGTTCAAGGACCTCATCCCTAAAGCGCTGTGCGCTCACAGTGTAACCATCGAAGACGCACAGTGGTGTACGGACGTCCAACATGATGCTTGCCCACACAAGGATTCTACTTACACCAAAGTGGTAAATTTCCCTTATGCTGGAGGGATGATTGCGGGCCTCACGCTGGCTCCAGATAAAGACTCGTCGAGAATCGCTTTGTGTACTGAATCTCGACTCGGCACAGATAAGGACACGGCCCCAATCTTGCTGTGTCCATGAAAGATATGTTTGGCTCCACGAAAGATGGGCTCTCTTCTGCGATCTGGTGAGGGGGATACACACCACTGGTCGCTGGGCGTAAAGGTGCTTCTCTGCTAGTCGTCTGTATACAGTTTGTCTAATTAAATTCCAAGAATTTGTCATTTTCTTGTAGGACTTCCGTCCTCAGTGAGTAGAGTTTAGGTCCCAGCCACCTACAGCGAGATCGCCTTTTGGGCAGGACACAGAAACGGAAGGAATGAAGGCAAGTCTAGCGACTTTGACAGAACAGTTCGTAGTGAGACTAAAGTACAGTAGATGGTGCCACCGTACAAGTACGATATTGCACATAGAGGGGTTAGAGAATTTCATGGGTGATATAGGAAATGATACCCATTTAACCAGTGGGTCCAGCCTGAGGGCCGTCACTTAACGTGCTCGTCCGATGCACGCCGGATATTCAGCGATTGTTAGTAAATCACACCATCTCCGAAAGATCAGCTCAGGCTTGAACCTGGGGACCTTGCATCGATAGTCTGAATCACTAACCACTAAGCCATCTGTGGCTGCCTCAATAGATTTACCGTTCGCCAAAGTATATATTGCAACAATTTTAAAGATTTTACTGGTTGCTATTTTGCATTATGGTAAAAAATGTGTTTGGGACCTTAATTTTGGACATCAGTGTATATTAGAAGAAAAACACATATATGCATGAAACAAATTCAAGTTATGTGCAATTGCAAGCAACCCAGAATCTCATGCGCTGAAAAATTATTCGAGTTTCAGCAAATCTGTGTGAATAAATTAAACATTTGCTTTGAATTTCATAACAAAGCGAAAAAAACGAGTATTGTCTTAGGCTTTAATTTATTGGAAAAAACTATGTGTTTTTGTATTTAACAATATCACCATTTAAAATTAGATTCATTTATCGGATGTCACCAAGATCGGTCGACTAGCGTCTCCAATAAGGCTTGGGGCGTCCTCTTGTTTGACCACGCTCAAGTGTCGGAGACCAATTAGATAACAGACAAACAGGAGCAAATGGGTTAGGATGTCGCGGAACCTGGTTGAGTACCGTCCTCTTCTGTAGCTAGGATGTTTGGCACGTTGTATCATTAATTATCTATTGGCATGGCTACCCCAAACCGATTAGGTTGTCCAAATTCTATAAAGACTTCCAACATCAAAAAGGATTTAAATAAACATAGAAGTTTTCACTTGTTCAAATTTATTTTATTGCATTTGTATAAGATGTACGAGGTAGGATCCACTTTAGCACTTTAGCAGCGCTCGTAAAGCTTCTTATCCACTGTAGCACTTTTGCCAGCGCTCGTAAAGCTTCTGGAAGTATTGCTGAAAGCCATGTTTTTCAAACCCTCGTAATGCCTACTACGTTTCTGCTTTTACTTCATTTGTTTACACAAAACGAAGTCCCTACAGATTTTGTTTCATCAGTGGAAGGAGGTAAAAATCGCAGGGGGCTAAGTTGGGAGAATAGACGGAATGTGGAAGCACATTATTACAAATTCTGGCGAGAAACTCCATGACCAGTATGGACCAATGTGCAGGCGCGTTTTCATAGAGAAGGTACCTTTGTCCACTTTTCCACGTCTTTGGCCGTTTACGACGCACTGACTCCCGTAAGCGAGGTAAAATGTCCATATAACGTTTCTTGTTTTTTTATCTTTTTGATTAAAGGTTTAACGATCACCGTGAGAAACTCAATGGGCTATAGCAGTCGCCCGTCCCTAATTTAGGGTAACAGGTTCCAGGGAAGCGAGAGAACCGATGCCGTAAGAAAAATACAACATCCATGCCCCACCGGAATTCAAACTTGGACCCCTTCACAGACGAATGGTCGTAAGCCAGCGCTGAGACCACTACGCCACTGAGGCGGCCCTTCTTTGTTAACTGTTTTACCCTCAGGAGTAAATTCGGAATGGACAATGCTGTGATAATCCAAAAACACCTCCAGCATAACTTTCCGTTTGCTGCGATCCTGCCTGAATTTCTTTGATAACGGTGACGACGGTAATTTCCATATTGAAGAAACACGCTTTGGCTGAATGTCAAACAAGTAGCACCATGTTTCATCACCTTTGATGATATTATCCGGAAATGTAGGATCGCTCTCGGCTTTGTCGATTAATTCGCTTGATATCCGCATCCGTTCATCCTTTTGTTCGGAGGTCAAATGGCGACGAATAATGCTCTGCCACACGCGGTAGATGTCAAGATCCTCCGTCAAAATGCGCTGGCATGTGGTCAGTAATAAGTTAGTTGCGTTGGAGATTTCCTCAATAGTTCGGCGACGATCCTGACGAAAACTGCGCCACCAACGTAATATTTCCCTCACTCCGTGCAATCACAGGTCGACCATAGCGCTCATTATCTGCGATGGATTCTCGGCCCTCCTCGAAAAGCCGATACAACTCGTACACCTTCAATATCGCCATCGTAGACTGACCGTGCACTTTCGAAAGTATTTCGAAGGTCTGTGCAGCTGTTTTACCCAAAACGCTGAAAAAATTTAATTGTTATAACGTTGCTGTTCAGAAGTCATGTTTCTCACATCGTGGAACACAGACGACTAACCACAACAGAAAAACGTCCGTGCGCGTATTGCAATCACTTTCCATAGGACAAAACATTCTGACTACGGGGAAGACGGAGTGCGAGATGTACGTATATCAGACGCCGTAACTTTAACTACGGGCTTGCGTTGTCGCAGGTAGGCGTTGTCTCGGAACTTTTGGATTCTACTCGGTATCGTAATCATGGTAGAAGCAGGTAAATATGAAAAACACAGTACTGGGCTTTTAAGAGAAGACTTGCTAGCCAAGCCATTGCAAGCATGTATGCAACTTAAGAAAATTTTTGCCAGCAATTGTTTTTCTGCGCCATTGCTACATGGTATCCAGAGGATTTCCCTCCGAGATTATAACTGTTCAAAATATATGTTAATATTTATATATAAGGTCAGGTGATGCGTAACATCACAGCCTCTCCTTGACAAATGTCAACCCCGCCTTCTCGTGGTGCATCCTGTTCCCACTAAAGGGGCTCTGACGACCGCTCATAGCGGTATAACTATACCATCGGGATTAGAGGAAATTCTATCCCACACTCACCAACCCGCTTGGCCAGCGTGGTGAGTTATGGCCAAACCCCTCCAAAATGACTCTACAACTTAAATCTTGGCCCTCAGTCTCCGGCAGCTGGAATGTACCTGGCCAAGGCAGCGGCCAGTGCGACATGAAGGCAGAGGGTGCTAAGAATCCCCGGAGGACCGGACTAGGCTGCCATCTGATGCTGACCTTGGCAACGTACAATGGACGCTCCCTATCTTCTGATTCAAGGCTTCTTGAATTGGAAGAGGAACTACAAAGGATCAAGTGGGACATCGTGGGGCTAAGTGAGGTAAGGAGAAAAGGAGAAGATCTCATCGAACTGAAAAGTAGACATCTCTTCTACTATCGTGGGACAGATACTGGCAGAACTAGTGGTGTTGGATTTATAATAAACAAGAAACTGAAGGATAAAGTTGTAGAAGTTGAAAGTTCCTCTGACAGAGCTGCACGGCTTGTTATCCAACTCTCGAAAAGATACCAGGCTCAGATTATTCAAACTTATGCACCCACTACAAGTCATCCTGAAGAAGAAATTGAAGAATTTTATGAGGAAATTTGTCATCTAAATAATAAAGGTAAGCAGCACTTGAAAATAATTATGGGAGATTTCAATGCAAAAATAGGGCAACGGCAACAAAATGAAACTTCAGTAGGTAAATTCGGTCACGGCAACAGAAACCAGCGTGGAAATACTCTCGTTGAGTTTGCAGAGGCAGAAGGGTTTTTCATCTTGAACTCCTTCTTCAAGAAAAAGCCACACAGGAAATGGACATGGAGACATCCAAATGGGACGACAAGTGAAATTGATTTTATTATGTGTAACAAAAAATTCGTCATAGAAGACTGCAGTGTGCTAAACAAGTTCAACACAGGTAGTGACCATAGATTGGTGAGATGTAAGATGCACCTCAACACTAAACTTGAACGTGGCAAGCTCATAAGACATACAAAATCTATTGACATAACCAACCTTATGGTGTTTTTTAAGAAATTGAAGAATTTTATGAGGAAATTTGTCATCTAAATAATAAAGGTAAGCAGCACTTGAAAATAATTATGGGAGATTTCAATGCAAAAATAGGGCAACGGCAACAGAATGAAACTTCAGTAGGTAAATTCGGTCACGGCAACAGAAACCAGCGTGGAAATACTCTCGTTGAGTTTGCAGAGGCAGAAGGGTTTTTCATCTTGAACTCCTTCTTCAAGAAAAAGCCACACAGGAAATGGACATGGAGACATCCAAATGGGACGACAAGTAAAATTGATTTTATTATGTGTAACAAAAAATTCGTCATAGAAGACTGCAGTGTGCTAAACAAGTTCAACACAGGTAGTGACCATAGATTGGTGAGATGTAAGATGCACCTCAACACTAAACTTGAACGTGGCAAGCTCATAAGACAAACAAAATCTATTGACATAACCAACCTTAAAAAACACCATAATACCTTCAAGTTGGAACTGAAGAACAGGTTCTCTGCTTTAGAAGGCCTAACATCGGAAGAAGTGGACATTTCTGAAGTTAACAGAAAAGTAACCAAAGCTCTTATGGAAACAGCAACAAAATTAGCTGGGTCTAAGAACAAGTTGCATGTAAATAAATTATCAGGAAAAACGAAAATGTTGATGCAAAAAAGAAGAGAGATGAGGACAACTAAAGAAGATGTGACTTCCAAAGTGGAATATATAGAGCTATGCAAGACAGTACGAAAAAGTATCACTGAAGACGTAAGAAAATTCAACTGTGAACTAGTGAGGAAAGCAATTCAAAACAACCAAAGCCTAAAGATAGCAAAGGGACATCTCAGTAAGGGAAGAAAACAGATTATGGCACTGAGAAAAGAAGATGGTTCTGTAACAAGAAATAGAGGCGAAATTTTGACAAGAGTGAAAGATTTCTACTCCAAATTATATGAAAGGGATGATACATGCACTCCAGACATCATGAAAGATACCAGTACCAGAGTTCCTCCAGTCCTTCCAGCAGAAGTTGCACATGCAATCAAGATCATGAAGCGGGGAAAAGCTCCAGGAGAAGATGGAATTACTGTAGACATCATACAAGAAGCAAGTGGAGAAATCGAAACAGTACTCGCCCAAATTTTCACTCGATGCCTTAATGAAGGAAAGATTCCTGAGGATTGGAACACCGCTACAATGATCCTGCTACATAAGAAAGGTGACATTGAGGATCTCTGAAACTACAGACCTATCAGCCTCCTATCAGTAGTTTATAAAATCTTCACTAAAGTTCTTTCACACCGCTTGAAGGTAACACTGGACATGGCTCAACCGAGAGAACAAGCTGGATTCAGGAGTGGCTACAGCACAATAGATCATATCCATGTGCTGAGAGAACTAATTGAAAGAGCGAGGGAATATGAACTTCCATTGTGCATGGCTTTTATCGATTATGAAAAAGCCTTTGATTCGGTGAAACCATCAGCAGTTACAATGGCTCTGAAAACCTGCGGTATTGAAGATGCATACATTAATATTATTAATAACATCTATGAAAATGCAAGTGCAAAGATTAGGCTGTTTGAAAATACAACACACATAAAAATTGGAAAGGGAGTGAGACAAGGTGACACCATATCTCCGAAGCTCTTTAATGCCACATTGGAGGGTGTTTTTCAGTCACTGAGCTGGGAAAACAAGGGGATAAAGATTAATGGAGATTATCTAACCCACCTTCGTTTTGCTGATGACGTAGTCATTTTTGCAACTAGCCCATCAGAGCTGCAGAGTATGATCCAGGAACTTGCTGACAAGAGTAAAGAAGTGGGATTAAAAATGAACTTTCAGAAGACAAAAGTGATGTTCAATGCTTTTACAAGAAATGAAGATTTATCGATTGATGGAGAAAAGCTGGAGATAACAGACACGTATGTTTATCTTGGACAGCAGATATCAAGTGAGGGTCACATTGATGAAGAAATTAATCGGCGTACAAAACTTGCCTGGAGAGCTTTTGGAAGAAACAGCATAATTTTCAAGAGCAATATGCCATTATTTCTTAAAAGAAAAGTGTTTGATCAATGCATCCTTCCAGTGCTTACGTATGGTGCAGAGACGTGGACCTTAACTAAAAGAGACATACAAAGGCTGCAGACAACTCAAAGAAGCATGGAGAGGTGCATACTTGGTGTAACCAGGAGAGATAAGAAGAGGAACTCGTGGATCCGAAAAATGACAAGAGTGGAAGACATCATGATCAGAGTTAAATCCCTGAAATGGCAATGGGCTGGACATACTGCCAGAAGGACAGATCATCGATGGACAGCCGAAATTTTAGATTGGATTCCAAGGGACAGGAAAAGACCCAGAAGAAGACCACATGGGAGATGGGTGGATGAAATTCGAAAGTATGCAGGGGTGACATGGAGGAGACTGGCACAAGACAGACCGTTGTGGAGGAAACTTGGGGAGACCTTCGTCCAGCAGTGGATTGATAATGGTTGACAATGATGATGATGATGATGATTTATATATTTTATACTTTACATAAAACTACAGGGTAGAGAAAACCATCGTTGGGCATGTCCAAGGCTAATAACATTTGCCCACCACAGCGCATATGAAGCGAATAGTTTACATGGTTTATGGGCTCGCGGGGTAACGAAGGGGAACACACAACACAATCATTTACTGCGGTAAAATCAGAATATACAGCTTGCATCTTAAACGGTAAACCCAAGCTTTAGCTTTGGAAGTTGCTAGGACTAAAAGCATATGAATGAACATGTGTAAATGTGTACTTTAGCGTCCTAAATTATTTATGTAAAAAATTTCGAAAAATGGGATGTAAATACTTTAAAGTATGCAATTTAAAAGTAAATGGTGAAGAAATTTCATTTTTACACTGTGTCTTGAAGATTTTTACCGTAGAACTTACCTTCAAGTACGACGACATCAATAAACCGTGAGGCAGGCCTAACACAACGCTGCGGCGATTACTTCAAGTAACAACTGTCCAATTCTTCGGGCAAAGCAGTCACCCAAAACGTCAAGCTTGGCTCCGCTGAAACGAAGGTTGACTCCGTTGGCCAATTCACGGGTGGAAGGCTACAAGAAGAATCGGTTACGTTCTTGTCAGGAAAGAGTTCCATCTTGTAGTGCTGCGCTACAGAAAACAGCTCATCATTTCGGTCTCAATTTTTCACATCACAATCTGAGAATATCTTGGCTTTTTTGCGTATGATTCCTTGATGCGGAATATATGAACATACGTCTCCTTCGAGATTTATTTTTGTAATCCAGTTTGAAAGCAACTGGGTTTTAACAGTTTTCTAGAGACATAAAGCATAATAATTCAGATCAACCAATAGAAGACATCGCTCTTTCCACGTTTTATAAGTGAGTCACGGAAAAATTCTAATCGTAGAAAGAGCGGTGACTTTTATTTGATGTTCCTAATCCACGTCAACTGTGTATTTAAAATAAATGCAGAACTCTTTCCAGAGGAAACTTCTATAACATGCTAAGGCAAACATTCACTTTGATTTGTCGTCGATGACATTTGAGCGAATGGTCCGAGGCGTAGGCTTCTGATTCTCTCAAACTGATGTTCTAATCGCGACTTATAACCGTTCGCTCGAGTGGGCCTGGGTTCGAGTCCCGAATGAAGCATGGGTTGTATGTTTATCTTACGGTACGACGCCCCGGTGGCGCAGTGGTCTAAGCGCTGGCTTGTGACCATTCGTCCCAAATGGGTCAGGGTACGAATCCCTGTAAAGCATGGATGTTGTGTTTGTCTCACGGCCCTGGTTATCTTCCTTCCCTGGAGCCATTAGCATTAAATTAGGGACGGGCGACTGGTCATAGCCGATTGAGTTGTTCACGGTGGTCGTTAAAGCCGCAATCAAAAGAAAAAAATCTTACGGAAGTGTCTCTTCTCCGTTCCTGGAACCAGTTCCCTTAAATTAGGAATGGGCGATTGCTTATAGCCCTTAGAGTTGCCATTAGTGGTCGTTAAACCTCGAATTAAAAATAAACTAGTTGCTTTAAACTAGAGACGGGTGACTGCTTATAACATTTACAGTTGTATGTAGAGCGTCCAGGTTGCGCAGTGGTTCATGCGCTCGCTTCTGACTATTCGTCAGAAGACGTGTCTGGGTTCGAATCCCGGTAAGGCGTAGATGTTGTGTTAGTCTTACGGCAGTGGTTTTCTCTCTTCCGTGGAACCAGATTCCCGAAACCAGGGACGGGCGACTGAGAAAAAATAGTTGCTCATGTTGCGCGTTAAACACTAAACAAGAAGTAAAGAATGAACAGCGTATGTGTTTCTAGAAAAGCATTCAAACAGGACTGCCTACCCTCCTGCCTTTTTTTTTCTCCTCAACTGTAATTTTGTGCCGCTACGACTAAGAAGTTACCGAATGTACTTCTGTCGGGGAAGTGAGATCGGAACTTGAACTCATTCATGTAAGAACCAAATAGTCCTCTGCGGGTGCCAAAGTGGCGCCTCAGTTTTTTTTTCAGTCTCTTCCACAAGGTTTTCACATTCTGTGTATGAATGCTGGGATCATCAGGATTAACAAACTTTTCACTGTGCATTAAAACGGAATAATCATAAATACCGTTTTGTAAAGTGTCTATTTCAGCATATGCCGCCCAACCGTCAAAAATCACGTGACTGTCTGGTAATATCTGTTCTAGAAGCAAGCGTTTCAATGTTCTTGCTTTCCGATTGGGCACCTCCAGCCAGAAATATTGCCCCGATTCTTTCATAGGAAATATGAAACGAATCGAGGAAATGTTTCTTGGAATCTATTTCTTTTATAGGAAATATTATCGAGGCCGTTACAGGAGAGAAAATCCAGTGACCTCTCCTGTAACGGCTTCGATGATATTTCCTATGAAATAAATAAATCTCGTCTATTACCACAACGATAATATCTCCATTGTCATCAAATCCTCCTATCGGTGTCCGATTGTGGCGAAGGTATGTATGGCATTCTTCCCGACAGTAATTGCACCAATCGATGACTGACTTCCTTCCAACAACAACTTTGTGGTGAATGAGCTTTTGTGAATAATTCAGGCACCAGCATTAGGCCATGGGATCACTCTTTTTCAGAGACAAGTGGCTACGTCCGGGAAACGATGAATACCTTATACTTTGGGCAAACTGGCATCTACTGCCTTTTCCACTGTTTCTTATCAGTTCCTTGGGAATATGGGACCAATCTGCATAAGTCACGGCACTGTGCAGAGGTCCAGGTATTTTTAAAGAGTCTTAGGCGATCCAGCCATTTCATAGCTTTGTCCACAGTGGTGGTCTCTCTTGTCAAAGTACTTAGCGTCCGGACTTCGTTCCGAACTGCAGCAGACGTAAGTAGTTCATGTTCTGGCACAATATGAGATGGAGTCCTAGGCCTTCCTGCCACAGCCGAAAAATATTGGGTAAAAGGTAGATGCAAAAGATGCGTATAACTGGGATACAAACTGAGCTGTGAACAACGCCGTCAATACCAGAACCAAAACTGCGCTGGGACACAAAATAAGCTGGGAACCACGCCGTTAGTACAACAACCAAAACTTTTACTTTCCGATAGGCCATGTAACTTCCGTTAGATGGAACGCGACATCTACTTCATGGCTTAACAATCGTATACGAAAGAACGAAGCAAATCTCATCATGTGTTTTGAAAAGCTGTGACAGAAATTAAGAACAATTTAACATGGCGTGGCACTTCAATATGTAAATTTTTCCTGACAAGAATGTTCCTGTTTCCTCTTGTAGTCTCCCGTCAGCGAATTGGTCGCCTGAGAGAGACACACGATGACCGTTTCAGCGGATCCAAGCTTGACGTCATCAACACGGCGTTGTGTTAGGCCTGCCGCTGGGTTTATTGACAGCATCGTACTTGGAGGTAAGATTTGCGGTAAAAATATTTAAGATGCCGTATAAAGATGAAATTCCTTCACCTTTTGCTATTAAATTGCATACTTTAAAATATGCATATCACATTTTTCGAAATTTTTCGAAATTTTTAGCCAAATAATTTAGGATGCTAAAGTACGCATTTATCTGAACATTTATTAAACTCGTTGTAACTCGTACTAAAATTCTTGTACTGTTATTCAAACCTTTAGGAATCAAAACTATATATATCCCACCCGCTATCTATAAAAGATTGTGCGAAGATCATTGTTAAAGCGGCGCGATGTTCTTACATCTTGGAACTAATACCTGCTATTTCTGTTTCAGCATCACATGTTAGACACGCTTTTTGCAACAAACGCCAATTGGTTATCTGATTCGTCCCCGCCACTCGAGCGCGGACCATTAAGATAGCAACTAGAGAGTTTCCAGGTCTCTCTCGAGACGCTAGTGAACTGGAGAACTATGAACAGTTAGAAAAAGAGTACCGGTAGCGTATTGGTCACAATTGTTTTGGAGATATGTTGTTTCCTGCGCTGAAGAATAATTTCTGGCAACAATGTTGCTTACGTTTCTGTATTTTCAAAGGTAAAATTCGATGAACCTTGAAGCGTATGCTTAGAATATCAATTCTAACCAAGTTTCATGAATGAGCAAAATCCAAGAGGAAATAATTTTCATGAAGCACGAGCAAATTTAAAGTATCTTAATTAATGTATTCTGTTTTGCATTGCACGATACTTTCTTCATTTTTATTCCACAAAAGCCAAAGAATGTGATTCTTCAGTTCCACTTTGTACGCTATGTTTTCATAAAAATCCTGGACAAATCGCGGAAATAATCCGCGAGTAAGTAAGTAAATAAATACATTTTCAGTGGATCTGTGGTTAAGTTACTTTATTTCACTCTAAGTTTTAACGAAAGCCTAACCTCGTTGACTTAATATCGGGAACAGATTCGTCGTAGAAAAGGTACGAGGAAAGGAGATTAAATGTGCTAGTTAGCTGTAGAATCTGACAGAATGGTACTTCGGCAGTCGAGAATTCATTGGATGAAATCCCGGAGAAAGGAAATGGAGAAGAAGTGAATCAGTGGGGTATGGAATTCGAAGAGGAGTGAATGTCTCAGGTTCAACAAAAAACTTTGTAATCGGAAATTGAAATACGTAGGAAAGTCCTGTAAGTGGGTATAAACTGCAGTGGCGGTAATGTTTGAGCTTGGAGCGAATTGCTGATGAGGCAAAAACCAAAATGGCGGACCCAGGAAATTACCGTATTGGAATCTTCCGCGCGTACTGCGTACTTTAAAAAATGGCACTAAAAAGACCACGGATCCCACTTGAGGACTTTTTTTTCAAATTTACCATCGCAGAAAAATTTCAGTTATGAAAAATTGGGGAAACCATCGGAAAAGTAAAAGTACAGTTGAACTACAAGGGAATATATGTTAAATAACGATATTTTTAAGGATGAAAAGAAAATTAATAATTAATGGATCAATGTGGCTCTGTCCCATTTTTAACACCGTAAAATGAGCTGAAATTGGGTGTTACCATCACTAGTGTCATCACTCTAAGCTAAATGGTTTACACAGCTTACAGCAACGAAAACCGAAAAACTACCGATAATTCAAAAACCTATCGATGCACTATCGATGCTCAGTTCTGGACAAAATTGTTGATAGTATCTCCAGCTTTAAATCTGGGAGCAATCGTTTAAAATGCAGTGGAGTCGTCATGTGGCATCACAGTCAGTCATTTCGCTTGTCGACGAAGGAGAAGGTTGATGCCGCGGTTTCGTTAGCAGTAACTGAATACGGCACTCAATTAGCTTTCATAAGTATGATAGAGTTTATTTACATTGCGTTTTGTTGAACATATGATCCGGAACAGGCGATCACTGGAGTTTCTCCTAAACGACCACCGCTTAACAGCGGGAGAAGCTTCCTCCTTGCCACGCTTCGTCACATGCCGGAAATTCAAAAGTTTATTGACTTTCGTTTCCCAACTCGTTTATTAATGGCTGGCAACTCAGTCATATTACAAACATCTCACCGTTGTTGAAGAATCACTGGAATCTATAAGGAATCATGTTTATTTATGATCTAATAATTGAATATTACACCTGTTTTAGTTTTGATGATTGACAAGGCGGCTTGCATGATTCTTTGTTATTTTTTATTTTTATTTCACTGCACGAAATGCCTGCTGTGTGCAGTTCGTAAATACAACCTTCGAGGTAATGGGTTTACGTTCACACAGAACTTTGTAACTGAATATATAATAACTTTGCAACTTTAAACGCACATCTGTCAGATAGTGAGTTTTATTTTTGCTTAAAGCAGTTTTGTTGAACCAAAATAAAAATATGCATAAAAATACGAGAGGATGGACTCAATGGCCCCCTCTGTATGCGCACTTAAATGGTATAATACACGTTTTATGTACACAAATTTCTTGCATTTTTGAAAAACTGACAGAAGTTTGCCTGCTCCCCAATTTGTTAAATCAAAAACAGGAATGTACATGCACATCCATTATGTAAATATCCCTTTTAAGTAATAGTTATAACCTCTTGAAACAGAAAATTTAGCTATACTTTCAAACCCGGCCCGCTGTCCTCGAATTATTGTGATTACAAGTGGGCGGAAAGATAGCAGCACGTTGGTTCTTTCATTAGCCGTACGCTTTTTAGCTTAGTAGCTGTTAGTTCCGATGTGTTTCTTGAGCGTGTGTTTACCGAGAGCCTGTGAGACTTTTTTTGTTTTGGACGCCTATTTTTTTACCGTGCCCAGTCGTGACATATTAGTGTGCCACCTGCTGCAAGCCACAAAGTTTAGGATTTCAACATCTAACGGTCAATCACTTAATTTCGTTGATCCACTTAGAGGGGCTCACACGCAAAGTTTGAAGAACAACTAGCATTTCATCAAACGAACTGTAATAGAAGGAAATAAAAAAAACGTCATTTGGCAGACCATATTCTGGAACATTTGGTCCGACATAACACTGTTTTTTACACAGAACACTGCTTTGAGGTGTTATTCTTGTCATCAGACAGTTCTTCTCTGCTACGTAATCAACTGAATTTAAATTTGCGTAATCAGTTGATATTCAATTCACGTAATCAGTTGATATCTCCTGATAGATAGACACCTTTCCATTCATCAGGAAACAAACCTATTCCGTTATAATAAAGGTTTCAGAGTAGGGACACAATTAACATTCCCAAAAGGTCATTTTAAGGGCCAGCTAAAATAGTCATGTAACGGGGTTAATACGCAACTCACACACTGCATCTTCCACAGACGCCGATAGATTGCAGCACGCAAACGCAGACTCCTGACTGGCGGGGAGCGCGCCAGGGTTGGAAGTACAGTATAACCCAGCGTTTTCCCCCAAAAGCAGGCTTTATCATGCGAATTTATAACAAACAGAAGCAATTGTTTTAAACATCTGTTAAAATATTGAGTTTAAGGTTGAATAATACGATGAAATGTCTTGTTTTTGTCTAAAAATCCTAATTTCGCAATGCGTTTTTTATTTAAAGATTTCCATACAAGAATGAAATTAAACCTGTGGATGGATACTTACTGCATTCATTGAGATCGAACCGATGCTTATTCTAAGTTTAATAATGACTGCCAAATCAAACAATATTTTCTGTTGGTTGGTTGGTTGGTTGGTTCATTGATTTGAATGGCGCAAGGGCCATGGTTGGCCAACGAGCGCCAAACAAAAGACATCAAAACGGTTGGAATATTTTCTGTGGGACAGAAAGTGGGTATCTGGGTTCTTAGACCTTTATTTATGAATTGTAAAAATATTTCCACTACACAATTGCATTTCAATCTCATACACACAGCAGGGTTTTTACAAAGCATAATTGTGAACTTCATGTTTGTTTTCGCACTGCGTTCTCATTTCTGAGGTGAAACGAACTTCCTCGAAACGAAAAAACAAAAAAAGACTGATACGTATATAGTCATAGTGAAAGTCAGGATTGTAAAGATTATGTTTGAATATTATTATTATTTTGATATGTAGATACTTATTTTCTTTTCAAGAAAAAAAATAGATGAAATATTTCAGTACCTTAAAACATTCTTCGTGAACAAAGAACTTCGCGTTTTCAAAGAAAACGAGGACAGCCCCGATGGCGCAGATATCTAGACGCTTGCTTCTGACTATTCGTCAGAGAAATGTTTCAAATTTGCTAAGGTATGGATGTTATGTTTTTGTCAGGGCACTTGCTCGCTCGATATCGTTGAACCAGTAATTTTAGATTAGCGAAAAGATACTGCTTATAGCTCATCGATTTGCTCACGGTGGTCGCTAAACCTTCCACTAACAAAAAAGGAAACTATGATCCACACCCTTCCCCTATATCCGAGTTCGTTAAAATGGACATGTGTTTGAGAGTTGAGGCGTTTGTGTGTAGCTGACTTACTAAAAACACTAAATGAATCAAAATTTCACCTTCAGTGAAATGAGTCACTCAAGTAAAGTTTAAGAAGTTCTTACTTACAGCTAATCCTCTATTGCTGTCAATAAGCACTTGACCACGTTCACTTCAACATGGTTAGTACAACTAAACCTCGGTTAATACCCCCAATGACAATTAAGTATGAAACACAAACTGGATTTTGAGTTAATATCTACAATAATACTTAACTACGAAACACAACACTTTCATTAAAGTCGAATGCGTAGCCTTCAACAATATTTTAACGGTAATTAAGCAGTCTCGTATCCAAAAGGTACTGAAACATACACATTCAAAATCCCCCGTCTCACAGTTATACTGTAGCCATTATATCTTGTCTTGTTTTTATCACATAGATACATACGTCACTTACGTACTGACCTCATGTTGTTGCCAACCTCCATTCATGTGAGAGAAGAGATATCACGTTACGTTTGCAAAGTGCAAAAGAGAACAAACTCAAATTTACATAGGAAAAGGAACTAAAAATGTAAGTTAAAATAGAATATACGTCACAGAGTCAATACCCAATCTCCGCTGTTAAGAAGAACAATCCGACGCCATATACAGTTTTTTGTTTATTATTCTGTTTTGCTGAAAGTTGATGCTAACATCTCAAGACACGCAAGGGATCTTCCTAATGCGTTACCTTACTGATAGGAGCCAGCCATATGGGGAACCAGATATCACTAGTTCAACAACAAAAACTATTAATGTTTCTGCTAACTCAAACGGAAATTACCTGTTTGTTAGAAGCGCCGTTACAACTGCACGTTTACCTTTACTGCAGCTATGTTGAGAAAATGGCCAAAAAACTAATGGCGCGAATTTTGTACGTTACGTTCGTTTCTGAATTTCGGCTTCCTTGAAGTTCAGAATAAAGAAGCCTCATACAATCTTTCGAAGTCGCTAGGCATAGTTTTTCTGTTGGTGTCCAATTAAATGGAAAACTCTGACCAAAGTTCACTGTCCTTTTCTGTTAATAAAAAAGAAAAGATCTAGAAGAGGGAACAGGATGACTTGGAAGCAGAGTAAAAAGAAAGCGATTAAAATTTTAGGGGAGAGGTGCTTACCGTTTTCTATTAAAAATTAGAACTCGTAAGTTGACCTTCAAAGTGTAATACTTTGTCAGATACATACTGTTTCCGAACAAAATGGAAATGGGGAAAATAATTTCTTTCTCTCCCTTGCAAGCTGTATAATAAATGATCAGCACACCCTGTGCGCTAGTAATCTGCTTTTAGTTGGAAGAAACATTTTCTCAAATTTCCCTACACATGCTTGTGAATATGGTTTCATCACCTGTTGGCTGAACATTTTCGTTATTATAGGCAGGGCACACTGTTCTCTTCTTCTAGTCAATATCTCATCAGGAAATCTCGAAATGTCACGTGATTTGAAAAATGTAGGCCCATCCTGTTTTAAGTAGTATGATTCGGAACGTAATTTCCGCTACAAGCTATTATACACTGGCGTGCAAAAACGAAGGACGAGACGGTTTTTCGAATGTAACGTCATGCAGAAATGTTCCACATCGACTCAAATCATACCATAAGATCCCCAAGATGTACGAATATGGGACAAGGGAGCAAAACCGTCCAAACAAGTAATCAAAAGGATACAAATGCACTTTATTGAAAAGGTAGCTCCGAGCACAACTGGAGAGAAGACAGAAACGTCCATGTGACAGGCGGCTGCCAAGAAAAACTCCGTCTTTAGTAGGGGATATGATCACCCCTGACTGCGTTGCAGGATATACAACGTCTGTCCATGCTGAGGACGCGGTTGTCGAGGAACTGTTGAGGCATCGCCACCCATTCCTCTTGTAGCGCCAATCGCAGCTCCGGAATCGTTGCTGGCGGCTGGTGACGCTCTGCCAAGCGCTTCCCGAGATGGTCCCACTGGTGTTCGATTGGATATAGGTCCGGGGACCTTGCGGGCCAATCCATGCGTTGAATATCTTCACTCTCCAACAGCTATGCGACAGCCACTGCACGATGAGATGTAGCGTTGTCGTTCATGAAGAGGAACTCAGGACCCACAGCTCCTCTAAACAGACGCACGTGAGGAGAGAGAACCTCGGTACAATAGCGGACACCAGTTACTGAATCTCCTTGGAAAATGTGGAAGTCAGTGCGGCTACCAAGCATGCTACCGCCACAAACGAGAACTCCGCCACCTCCAAACCGGTCCCTTTGAATGACGTTGGAGGTGTGATTGCGTGTTCCCTGCTCTCTCCAGATGTGTATACGCCCAGAATCGCTCGTCAGACTAAATCGGCTCTCATCCGTAAAGAGAACTCAACCCCATTGCTGATGTGTCCAGTTCTTGTGTTCCTGGTACCACAGAAACAGCCGTATCCGATGAGCAGGCGTTAATCGCACACACCGCACTGGTCGTCGTGCAAATAGCCCACATTTGTGCAGCTCCTGGCCACGGTGAAACGCGATAACGGACATCCAGTTGTCTGTTGCATGTGCCTAGCAATTTCTCCCGCTGTCTGCCGTCTGTCTCTTCTCGCCTGTAGCACAATATGCAGGTCGTCCGCCGCCGAGGTTGCTCGTGGGCGACCACTGCTAAACTCTCGGACAGCTGTTCCTGTGGTTTGAAATGCTCTAAAAGCTCGTGAAACGATGCTGTGTACGATTCCGAACGTCTCGGCTGCACTAGTCACACTTCGACCTTCTTCCAACTTTCCAATGACGCGACCTCGGGTAAAGTCATCCAGATGTCGTCTACTGGATTGCTTGTTGGCCATATCGCACGGTTGCAGCAACTCGACGTCGTTCAAACCGATGCACACCGTGCAATATCTTTCACCGAATTGCTGAGCGTTCACCGCACGTGTGCTTTATACACTTCCGACCCCCCCCCCGTCATGCTGCATATATGCGCATGCCCTACCGTACCGGACCCTAGTCTATCCCCTGAGTGGTCTTTCGGTCCTTTCTGCCTGCTCTTTCCGCTGTTATGCTAATTTCTCCTCTTCGTCCACGAGTTTTGCACACCAGGGTATTTTGTAGCGTGTTAATGCTACAGTTGTTTTTGCAGTGTTGTTTCGTGCCAAGCTACAATAGCAACACTATATACACTACTTTTGATCACTGGTTTATGTATATCTTAAATTTAATGCTGAACTATGTACATGTATTTTTATATATACTGCGAAGTATGGTTCAGGAACGAGCTGAAAATAGTACAGAATTGGGCTTAAAATTGAACTTGCGGGAAACGAAATTGATGTACAGTGCTTATTACAAGACAGCGGTCAATGGAGCAAATGCTGAGTCAAGAGACACCTACATCTACCTTGGGCAACAGATATCAAGCTAGTGCTACATCGAAAAAAATAATAAGTGCATAAAACTTGGTAGCAGAACGAATTAATTTTGGTTGGAAGAAAACGTATGACTTTCAAAACGGATTTAACGTTATGTTTCTTAAAAAAATGCCCTTAACCACTCTTTGTTCCAGATCTTTCTTATGGAATACTGCCATGGATCGCAACTAAAAAAGGCATACAGAGGATGCAAACTAATGAAAGAAGTATTGAAAGAGAGAGGTGGATGGTAGGAATAACCAGGAAAGGCAGGAACAGGAATTCATGGTCCAGGAAAATGGCAAGTACTGATGACATCTTTATCAAGGTAAATTCTCTGAAATGCCAATGAGCTGACCATATTGCAAGAAGAACTAACCATCGTTGGACAAGTGAAATGCTGGACCTGATATGAAGAGACAAGAAAATAACTGAAGGAAGACCACATGCGGTTTCCATGTCCGTTCAGAAATTGATTAGTATAATTCGGTCGACAGGATGGGGAGGATATAATTCAGGAAAAATATAATTGACTATCTGTGCAATAAGTGATTTAAGTTTTTTTTTTTTTTTTTGTTAAGTCGCGAATTTCTATTTTCCCCCACACGTTACAATTTGCTCTCCATTTACTGCTTTAAATAATTTCTATTAAAAAAAAAGATGTTTCAAATCTTATGATATGTATTTTGTCCTGTATTTATTGCATTTCTTTAGCACTTGACTTTCTTTCATTGCGTCGTAATTGCGTACGTCCGATATTTTTCATAAGCTCCGGACTGATACACAAAACGACTTGAATACTCTTAATGTGTACCGACGAGCACGAGCAATGCATAATCCAAGGCGATTCCACCTCCTTCTTGTATCTCTCCACAAGAAAAAGCGTGCAGTACTGAGTTTCTTTGATCGGTTAAGCACACCAGTAAGTAGTTCCATTGCTCTAGCATATATTTTTCGCTTTTAGCAAAGGAAACGTTTCACTCGCTGTATTCTGTGTAACACGTGGCACTACAAATATAAGCATATTAATTTTGGGGAAACCTTTGGCGATGGACTTCCGAAGAAGAACGCTTTTCAAGTAGTTCTCAGCTTCGCGCGTAACATTCTGCTTTGTTTATGTAAAAGCTGCTCACACCCAGGATGAAACATTTTGCTATAATAGACATTTAATCATTCTTTTTCTTTGTAAATGTATTTTATGAATTTGTTTTTATTAAATAACAATAATATGTCTTTTTTTGTCCGGAGCTACTCTTGCAACGCTGATTCCATCCTTTTTCGGCAAAATTTCAATGGCTACGACGGATGCTTCAATTTCTTTTTTCGGAAGAAATTATTGTGAAAGATATTTATTCTGTGCTATTTGCAACCAGCAGATCAGAAGGAAAGAATTAACGAAGAAACTTTCACACTATGAAAAGTGCATATCACTAATATTCTGTATCGAATTATGATGTATAAATCTTATTTGTAAAACAAACACCTTTTATTATTTTTCGTATGAATTTATTGGTATAAAACTACGATAAAAAGAATAATTGTGTGTCTCGTGAACTACTTCGTTTGCAGTTTCTTACTGGGTGTCTAGCTATGTAAACAAAGCGGAACGAAGCCCGCGAAACCAGAAATTACTAAGAGTTCTAATTCGGAAGTCCACCCTAGTTTGGTAACCCTTTGTTGTGTTTTCGATTCTAACAATTTTATTTTTCAATCTCTGCAGATATTATTTATTTATCTGTAGGCATTATTTATTTATCAATCATCTCATTGCAGACATTTTTTTCTTCCAATGTGTTTGGTCCATTTGGTAAGAAATATTTCTGTCAAATTTTGAAAATACATTGCACAAGTGTATTATCATGTAAAAAGAAGTAATAGTAAAAAGACGTGTAGTTCATAAACGATCTCCCATCACAGGATAATTTATCAACTAATCGAGCTAGCCAAAAAGCGTTATTATTTAATAATTGAATTTTTTCCTAAACTTGTCTACGTGTGCACCACACCAAAGAGGTGGATATTTGAAATGCCTTTCAAAGTAATATGGGTCGTGCTAATTAAAAACAAAGTCGTAATAGCTCTTTAAATTCGAAAGTGATGTCCTGATGTATTCAATGCTTTGAAACAAATAGGAAATGCAATTATTTTATGTGCAGTCAATTTATATGGAACATATTTAGCTACTACACATCTTTAGAAAATTAAATGCGAGGGCAAGCCTACGACGGAGCGGCAAATATGAATGGGAAACTTAATGCAGTCGCTACGGAATTCAAATAGGAAAACAGGAAGTTTCCTCCTATAGACACACCCACCCGTACACTGTTACATTCACCATTTACATATGGCTGTGATTCGTTTCTGTGAGTCTGAGGAAGTAAACCAAGTCAGAATGTCGATGTTGAGAACTCATTATATGACATCATTAATCTATCAGAAAAATGTTTTTTAATATTTAAAAGAATTTGTAGCAAGCCAGAGGACTTCATTTTCAGAAAACTTAGTAACTTTCCCAAATTACGCTGAATTTTTCGGCATATTTCATTATCAGCAGTACTTGAAGAGTAATGCATGAAAAAACGTTTGTTATGCACTTGAAAGATACAAATCATGGGACATTTACGGAGAACTTGTCTGCAAGAATTGCCTTCCCTCCAAACAAAAATATCAATTTATATTTTTTCGTGCCTTCTGCCCCAAGGGAAGTAATTAGTTAACAGGTTTTCGCTCGCCGCCGCGGTGGCGATGACCTCTGGTCATTCGTCCGAAAGGGGTCCGAGTTCGAATCCCGGTGAGGCATTGATGTTGTGTTTTTCTTACGGCACTGGCTTTCCTCTTTTCCTGGAAGCAGTGGCCCTAAATTAGGGACCGGCGACTGTTTATAGCCCATTGAGTTGCTCACGGTGGTCGTTAAACCTCCAATCAAATATACACTGCTGGACAATTGCTAAGGACGGATCATAAACGGCTATATAGCGCATAAAAATGTAAGTGTGGTTGGATGCGAAGTGAAATAAAATAATGTCAGAATGCCAGGACATTACAAGAAAGACAATTTATTGTGCTCTGAAATCCAGAAGGCTTTGGAACGTGTTCAAGGGACAAACAGGCCATTTTGTGCAGAATACGTAAACGTGAAAAAAATGCAATTACCGTCCGCAGGCGTTCCGGCGTAAGATGTCAATACGGGATATGGCCACCATGGAGGGCGATGCAAGATTCCACACGTCGTGTCATGCTTTGCACAACATTATCAAACAGCTGTTGGGATAATTTATCCCATTCCTCTGTCAGTGCACGGATGAGGGTGTCCTTGTTTATTGGAGGGCATTGGCGACCAGCAAGACTCCTCCCCAAAGCATCCCACACATTTTCAATGGGATTCAGATCTGGAGAACGTGCTGGCCATACGAGTCGTTGAATATCCTCGCTCTCAAGACACCCCTGGACAGCGACTGTTCGATAACATGTTGCGTTGTCGTCCATGAAAATGAATCTATCACCGACAGCACCACGGAACATGCGAACATGAGGTAGCAAAACATCATTAATGTATCGTTGGCCAGTCATAGTCCCAGTTGGAAGCACATAGAGGGACGTACGGCCATTGATCATGATGCCAGCCCATACCATGACACTACATGTCGGATATCGGTCCCTTTCCTGTATGTTTGCTGGACAATATGCAGTACCACTATCACGCCAGATCAGTTGTCGTCGACAATCAGACGATAGACTGTATCTACTCTCATATGAGAAGAGGACAGCAGACCAGTCGTTATCAGTGCAATTGCGATGTTGATGGCACCATTGCAAACGGGCGGTACGGTGACGTCTGGACAATGGGATGCACACAACAGGACGGCGGGTGTATAGTCCTCCTTCATGCAAACGTCTGGCGACAGTTTTTCGGGAGATCCGCTTGCCAGTAGCAGCCATAAACTGATTTGCTACCTCACTAGCTGTGCTGCGCCGGTGTCTTTTTGTTGATAGCACTATGTACCGATCTTCTGCAGGTGTCGTACTGCTAACACGACCTTCCTCGTGACATTTGCTACACTCTCCATTTGTTTGAAATGATTTCCAAAGCCTTGAAACAACACTGTGGCTGACGTCGAAATCCCTGGGAACATGTTATTTTTCGCCCTTCTTCAATCTTGCCAGTAATACTGCCACGCGTAAAATCATCTAGGTGATGTCGGGAAGACATACTTAAAATTGCAAGTTCGTCAATTGATTCTTTCCCTTTCAACTTTGCGTTCGTACAACAACGGTCAACACGCGTCAAATCTTTTATATCTCTTATCAGCGCTATGACGTCACGAACAAGTTCGGCAACCCAAAATTTGCATACGCACAACACGTCTTACTGTATTCTGCACTTATGCTAATTTCCACATTTTCCTGCCTTCCATTTTATGGTTGCTATCGTTGCTATTGTCATCCGACCTTAGCAATTGTCCGGCAGTGTATATATTCGCACCCCCTGCCCGAAAGAAAAACAACAGTTCGCACTTGTCCATGCCCTTCTCAAAATTTTCGGTCACGTTACGCCTATGATACTGATTAAAAATGTTCAGAGTATATTAGCAGTTAACAAAGTATTTATATTGCATGCATACAAGAAATTGTTTTTTTTTTTTTCAGTAATACGACGTATTACCATGTGCACGATTCTCAGAAAATATAGAAATTCTGCCGTATGAGTATCACATTGTTTGGTAACGTGTTAATTCAGATTCGCTTCCCGCAAGAAATAACATGCAGTTTTCATATTGAAAAAAGCATAAAGAAAACAGCAACAGAATTCACATTTCAAAAACCGTAGTAAATTCGGCAGAAAAATCGATCAGTATAATTTTGGAAATACAAAATAAATAAAATATTTGACATACAAGTTTTCCCCTTGTAAATCTCCCTAAATCACAAACGCAGCAACACCCAACAGAAAAGAAATTGGATTACCATATGCGGATGATGGATGCACAATAAATCGATGTCTGAAGACAACATGAATTACACAGAAGCTATAATTGATGCTTTCCGTGCTTCAAATTGTTTCGGTATAAAGGACTTCAATTACAATGGCACACAAAAACGAGTTTTAATAATAATATCTTGTGTTCCTGTTGTTCAAATTCAGTGAGATTTCGTGACATTTCATTCGACACGTTCACTATCTACTTTGAAATTAATGTCGCACAAAACAGGGTTTGATAACACAACCTTTATTAATAATTTCCCGTCAACTGGAATTTTTGGAACTATAATTAAATGAGCAACTTCCAAGTAGAACAAGTAAAAAAGCGAAAATCACTCCAAGATTAAAGTCTGCTGTCGGAAGATGCAAAAGTAAATAACTGCGGCCGGTGAACTAGAGCATGCGCGTTGCTTCAGAAAGAAATCGAATGTGTTCAAGATATTATCAGTGAGGCATACCCAAAATTTCCGTTCTAATGTAATGTACGGGCTTCCATAGGAAATTATAGTGACTAATTCTTTCCTTCTTTTCTGTTCTGACAATTCACTATCGTTCCGACGAGTTTTCGGGCAGCTTTAAAATAATGCCAGAACGTGGTAACTGCTAGTCTTCCTTCCGGTATTGCAGGCGAACTACCGAACAATCTACGCACACGTTAATAGTCTTTGTCAAATTTCAAATACGATCTTTGAAACAACGTCCAGCCACTCGAGAGGAGAAGTTGTCTAAGCACTGGCTTCTGGCCATTCGTTCCTGTCAGGATGAGGTCAACTCCGCATGAAGCATGGGTAGTGTGTTTATCTTACGGCGCTAGCTCTCTTTCTTCCCTTGGACTTGTGGCAACAAATCAGACTGACAACTGCTTATAGCTCATCGAAATGCTCATGTTGTCGTTAAGCTCCTCCCAAAAAACAAGCACATTCTGCTATGATTTTGCAAACCAAAATGCCTCTTTGATTTGTAATAGAAAATTGAGGATGTATCTCCAAAAATTTTGATTCTGCTAATATTTGATTTATTTTCTTCTTATATTTTTATTTTCTTTCTCTCCTTTCCTATAATTTTGCATACTTATTTTCCTTTGAAACTTTTGAAAGTGATAGCATGGGATTTTCGTTAGGTTTAATTTCTGGGATAGATTCATTTTTTTTTTATTGGAGGTTTAACGACCACCGTGAGCAACTCAGTGAGCTACAAGCAGTCGCCCGTCCCTAATTTAGGGTCACTGGTTCCAGGGAAGGGAGAGAGCCGGTGCCATAAGACAAGCACAACACCCATACCGGGATTCTAACCAGGACCCCTTTCGAACGAATGATCAGAGGCCATCGCTTAGACCATTGTGCCCCTGGGGCGGCATAGATTCATTAGAATTTAATGTAGATCAATAGCAGCATTACGTGTAATTTGCAACTTTATTATTAATGCTACTTCTATCATCACCTCATTTCGGTTTGCTTATCACTTCGTTAGTGTGTGCATTCCAGATTTAGTACCTGTCACTACCATTGATGTAATCGAATGGTAGTACAATTTGTGTTTGCTTCACTGTTTTTAAGGCGACTTAATTCCTGTACTTGCTTAATTTTTCACTAATGTTTCATAAACATACAACATGTACTTGCCTGTTGTACGTTTTCCATTCCTGCCTTGTAGAAAATCTGCGCCGATTTTTATTTAGAAACCTTTCATTTGATTTGCATTTATTCGCTTTATTTTTTTGTTCACACTTGTTTTATTAAACATTGCCATTGTTCTTTCATTGCATTTACTCAAATTATTAAGAAACGTTGGATAATAGTACATTCATACCAATAATGGTATTGCTTTATTATTCATCATACACTGCTGGCCACCCAAAATGCAAAACCAAAAAGGACACGAGATGGCAAAGCCAGATTTACTGGACACATAACACCAGATACAAAGATGAAACGATTGAGCTTACAGGCCCGTGCGGCTTGCGGAACACGCAGACATCAATAGTTCGTGTGGCCCCCATGGCTGGCAATAACAGCCGATACACGCCGCGGCATCTAACGAAAGAAGCTTTGGATGTGGGCTTGGGGTATGTCGGTCCAGGCTGCTTCCACACGTTGCCACAGTTCATCAGGCGTAGCCGCGGGTGGTGCTTGCGGGGCCTCTCGGTTGCCAATCAGTGACCAGACGTGTTCGATGGGCGACATATAGGGAGAACAGGCGGGCCACGGCAGCACTGACACCTGGTGGGCCGTGAAGAAATATTGCACGATGCGTGTCACGTGCGGACGCGCATTGTCCTGTTGAAACGTGGCCCGTGGCAGGTCCTGCAGTTAAGGGAGGAATACAGGCTCCAAAACGTCGGAGATGTAGCGGTGGCTATTGAGTGTGCCGGCGATGCGTACCAGACGGGTGCGTGTGTCATATCCAATTGCGCCCCAAACAATAACGCCAGGCGACGGACCGGTATGGCAATGCATAATGCAGGCGTCATACAGTCTCTCGCCGCGGGGCCGCCACACGCAGGTCTGACCATAGTGGTGTTGCAGGCAGAAGAGGTATTCGTCAGAGAAGACAATGTCTTGCCATTCCGTAGTCCAGCGGCGGCGTTCAACGGCCCACTGCCGCCGCACTCGCCGGTGGTGTAACGTCAATGGTAATAGGAGTAATGGTCGTCGTGCGACAAATCGCCGCTCCTGCAGACGACGTCGAACGGTACGTGCTGACACAGGTTCTTGCGTAGCACACCCTAATTCCTGCGCTAACGTTTGTGATGTGGCGGTGCGAGCCGTCATTGCCCGCCACACAACATGCCGGTCCTCTGGTTCTGTGGTGTGCCGCGGCTGCGGCTATCACTCACGTCGGTCCGTCCGTTCCTTCTGCACTCACCGAATCCATACTTGCCTCACTGTGACTGGATGTCGTCCCACACGGGCGTCGATGTCTCGGTACGGTAAACCGCTGACGCGATAAGCCACTTTTCGTCCTCTGTCGAACTCCGAAATGTGCTGGAATGACTGCCGTATTCTGCGACGAGGCATCAGGAAGTTTCCCACGCACTATATCGGCAGCACAACACATTTCCACTACTTACACATAGCCTTCTGTGTACCCTTCTTATAGTGCTTCTCGATGGCATGCCGGGCGCACATGATTTGCATATACCCTGCAATGCTAATCGTTTGCATGTCCTCTCGCGGGCGACGCATGCTGCGAATTTCAGGCCAATCGGATGCTTCTTTCTTGGTGTTGCATTTTGGTTGGCCAGCAGTTTAGTTCCGTGTATCGGTCCGCTTTGTTTACACGGCACCTGCAGACATCCACCATCGTGGATCAAAGTATCCAGCGCCACCGCTGTAGAAAATCAAAGCAACATAACAAAAACCAATTAGAATACTCTTTACGGAAAACAATTAATTTGCAACTTACTTTTATGTTTGACGTAATGACCTTCATTAAGAACAAACCAGGAAAAAAAGAAAGTAGGTTAGCATAAAAAACTCACTGAAAAGAGAAACTGCACTTCGGTTTTTGTATATTACTCACCATGTCATATAACATATGGTATTTTAATGATCCTTATAGCATTCTTCAAATACATGTATTTCCTGAACTGTGTATCCTTAATGTGTTGCTTAAGAAACGATGAAATAAAAACAAGGTAAGTTGCCATGAAAATATCAACAAGAAGTGCAGAAAAAAAGTAATACTTCTGATATCACGTAGAATATCTCTTTTATAAAGGAATTCTCGTTTTTCTTTACAAAACTGCTACTTATTAGCGTTGAAATTATTCAAATTATAAAAAATACTTCGCACTTAATATAGCGACGCTCCCTAATATCTTTGCTCGGTGAAGTCGTGGGAGCTAGGTGTTGTGTAAAAAAGAATTGCGATACACGGAACTACTTTAAAACATGTTAATTCGAAGGTTTACTGATAAAACTGAAATTGAAACTTCCGTATGTAACGATAGGATACATCAATTTGGCTCACATAAAATATTTCCATTTCTGAAGAAATCTGGTGCTCTACTAGAAATTTGGATTCAAGGAATTCATAGGTACGGCGATTATTTTTCTTTTTGTAAATGACATATTTTATGTGCGTATAATTTCATTATTTTACCCTAAGGTTTTTACCGGTTAAAACGAATTAACTCGGGGTAAAAAAAATTAGCTGAAAACAGCTTGTCTGGATCGAGTGAATCTGCGAATGAGTTAATTTCCCGTATCTTAGTTGTTGAAAGTAGTCATTTAACAGAACGATTGACACTAATTTTTTGTAATTGCTTATTAGTCAAATGGGCTATAACCATGGCGATAAATCTAAGAAAGGAAAGAAAATTTTCGAGTCATTTGTTTCTCTCCAGCGGCATGATGTCCGTGTCAGGAGGACATGCCCTTTCACATCATGTCGTGGGTAATGAATCGTAGACTAAAGGACTAGAAGGGATATAGTTATTTATTCATGTTATTATTATTTTTTAATTGTAAGTTCAACTACCACCGTAACTAACTTGATAGGCTATAAGCAGTCTCCCGTCTCTAATTTTAGGCCGTTGGTTCCAACGAAGGGAAAGAGCAAGTTCCGTAAGACACACACAACATGCATGCCTGATCGGGATTCGAACTGGGACCTCATCACGGACGAATAATCAGAAGTCAGAGTTTAGACCACTCAGTTACCGGGGCGGCAGTCACTTATTACTAGCAACCCGGACACTACGAAAACATTTCTGTTTGGGGAGCGCAAAGATTGGTGTGTACCATATGGTTCATTTAAGTACATCGGCCGTTAAAGGGTTATTGATACCTGAGGTTAATTTATGCTAATTCGCTTATTTAACTATTTTGCAAAACAGATTCAAACATCATTTTTTTAATCTCAGAATTAGATTATCCCACTGTAACTTGAGTTGTTTGTATTATGCGTAATGTCGCAACACTCAAGGCCTGTTCGTCACACGAGCATTCAGGGTCAGGGCCTTGGATTTCTGTTAAACAGGGGACACTTTAAAATTGTTTCTGGAAAAAACGTAATCGTTTCTATCATCGCTATTATTATTGTGAAAGTAATGCTTTGTTTGATGTCTTTTATATCATGTTGCCGGTCAAACTCCATTGCTTTCATTAAAGGAGTAGTTTCAATTTTCACAAAATATTTTTCCTTTCCCTGCAATTGCATTGTCACTGCAAGGTCACTGTCAATTTTCTTTCGTACCTCTAACATGTTCCATGATTAACAAATGTTATTATTACAAATTTGAAGTGCTTCGCTTCTGCAAAATTGGACATTACTAATTTCACAAAGCACCGGTGAATTTTCCCGTTACAAAAGGGATCACATTTCTTATCCTTTGATGCTAATTATTATCCACACCTGAGTGTTCTTCCTTGATGGCATGGGGGCATACAGCTGAGGATTTAACTGGTAGCATATCTCAAAACTAACATGAGACAGGGACATCATTAGAATGACAGAGATCGCTTTGCTGACACTGTATACCGATGCCTGACGACACAAAGCGTGATATGTTCTAGAGATTAGCCAAATATTTTTCATATGTTTTAGTTTAGAGATTAGCCAATATTTTTCAAAGTGAAGGATATACACTGCCGGAAAGTGAAAAAATAACACCAAGAAGGAATTGGCAGACGATCATGAAATTTACATAGGTTAATGGGGTCGAGTTTACGTAGGTGTGATGTTAATTTCGGGACCAACCTGTAAGCGCTTACGCCACAGCACGGCATAATATGCAAATTATCGTCGGTGATATTTAAGGAGTACGGCGAAGCGAATGTAATCAGTCGTCGGCGTACGGACACGTGCGCAGACCCTGAAGAAGCTGCAATGCCTGGACATAGAACGCGTGTACGATTTCAGCAGTAATCGGACTTTGGGCGAGGTGGTCTAGTCGGAATCCGCGAGGCCGGATGGTCGTATTGTCGTATTGCGGAGCGAATTGGACGGGAAGTATCGGTGGTGGTACGATGGTAGCGTAGATGGTCCGAAGAACATTACCACACGACAAGTCGTGGAACCGGGAGTCACAGACGGATTGATGAGCGGCGTTCTCAAGCAGAACATCCACTGCGACGCAAATCCGAGCTGCCGTTGCACCTGAGGTGACTGTGCGAACAATTCGCAACCGTCTACTGGATGCAGGACTATGTGCACGTGTGCCTCTGCCATGTGTAACTCTGACTCCAGCCCACCGTCAGGAACGACTGCAGTGGTGTCGCCAACGTCTGCACTGAAAAACGCAATGGCGATCAGTCGTGTTCAGCGATGAAAGCAGATTCCGCTTGGGAGCCTCTGATGGCCGTATGCGTGTTTGCAGACTGACAGGGGAGCGTCTTCACCTTTCTTGCATCCTCCAGGGACACACAGGGCCTACACCTGGTCTCCTGGTGTGGGAACGATCAGCTATCACTCCCGTACACAACTAGTGTTTGTACCGGGTACGTTAAACAGCACCTCCTACATCAACAACATCATGCAGCCCGTTGTTGTGCCAGTTGTAAGGTCGGTCCATCGTGGTGTTTTCCAGCAAGATAGCGCACGCCCCACACACGGCACGGGCAACGCAACATGCACTTCAGGGTGTGAGACAACTTCCATGGCCTGCACGTTCACCGGATTTGTCCCCCATTGAGCACGTGTGGAATTTTATGGGACAACAACTTATCCGGTCTGCACTGTCAGCCCCGACCATCCCCGATTTACGCATCCAGGTTGAGGATGCTTGGAATTCAATACCCCAAACTTACATCCAACATCTGTACGACAGACTCCATGCCAGAATTTCACAGTGTGACGCAGTTCATGGTGGTTCAACCTCGTACAAACCATGTTACATGGAAATGTTATTTTTCAGTTTACCAGCAAATACAGCTGTATTTTTCCATAATGTTTGATCACGTTATCCTCTGTATTCCGTTATCATGCTGTATAAATTTCGTTGGTATCAGACGTCTCCTTGTTGGTGTTCTTTTTTCACTTTCCGCCAGTGTAATATGCATTTGACTTATGGTATTTTTGGAAACGATTCAAAGTACTTTATTTGAAGACCTTGTATCACGAATATTAGATTTCATGCAGTAAATGTTCAGATTTTTGACTTCCCATCATATTGTGCATAGAGCAGTATGTATTACATCAAACTCCCGAATGTTTCACTTCATCGTTTTACATCTCTCTTAGTATTGTAAATGTGAGATACAAATCCAAAAATATACAGGCGCAGGGATACAGCACCAGACAACAGGCAATTGAAAAATAATTTGATTCGCGGCTGTTCCGAACACCAACTTCCATTCCACTGACAGTGTTATCCTTACCTGCTTGGTGTGTGACGCTGCTGCAAACGCCTTCCCGAGCAATCTGGCGACATCTAGCTGCAAATGGAAACTTAATGTAAACGACCGAAAGCGATAGCTTAGCCTTATTCAGAGCGGCGCACTTATAAGCTTAATTTAATACTACGTTTATGTGATTTCAAATTCTTTAACAAAAGGAATCACCAAAAGTTCCTGAAAATAACTTTTTGCAATGACCCTGCACATTATTTCCTTTCAGCTGAAAACCACCAAACCCGCAGACACACACAAGAAAATAAAATCGTTAGTAAATATCATACTACCATTACTTAGTTTCCCTTAAATAATATGATATAGCCTCAGGGTGTTCAATAAATTGCGTTTCCAAGTTAAATTGTTAAGACTGTTCAAAGTACATATTAATATATCTTTTCTTTCTAATTAAATGTTGAAAGCAAACGCACCGCTTTAACAATTATGCTTGAAGGAAATTTAAACTGAATTATTTGTTACAAAAAGGGTTATGAGGTGCCATTTTCAATATAAGCTGGAACAAAATTTTGTTTTAAGGAAGTTTAATTTGGAATATCCCATAATGTGGGCAGAGTGCCACACCCCATTCTCTCCTTTTGCCTCTAAAAAGTGCTCGTCAACTGGTAATCATTATAGTAAAAATGTCTCTATACTTGGGAGTAGTAGAAAAGGACCGATTCTGGCTTAAACGGGAGCCCATAGACTTAACATTAGGCTCCTTCTGGAGCAGGTGGAGCCAGCTGGAGCCAGCAGCAGTCGGGTGGATGGAGGGGGCGTGGTCAGTTGCAGCCTCCAATTCCCCGCTACAATTTTCCCCCTCGACCGAAGTGTGTGCTTATCTCCGAAGATAGTAGTATTTATTGGACTTTGTCGAATTTTGGGGGGAAATCAATGAAGGTTTATTCCTTTTTTTATAATTTAATGAAGGTTGTTTCTTTATTTATTTTCCCCTCTCTCGACCCCATCCCCTTAGGTTATTGTTATGTAAAACGTTTTTTCCTTCGTAATTTGTTGATTTTTCAATTAATTTTCATGAATTCCTCATGTGTCTTCCCTAATGAAAATTATGTAGGGTAAGTATTATTTCTCTTTTTTTCTCGAATAATACGATCATGTCCTCATCTCAGTAAATGTTATTCTGATATCTTATTTTTGTTCATAAATGGATCTTTTCTGTCATTTCGAATTTAGTTTTCGCTGTTATGCATGGTCGTTATCTTTTCCTTTGTTTCTAGTCTAGAAAGGCACGGAGGCTATTGACATAAGATTAGCCCTAACCCAACCCCCTTCACTAATGTACTTGAAGCGTCCTTCTGAGAAAGGTGAAGTAAAATGTACGGGAGTATTTTGTATCCTGTGTGTTCTTGTATTGACTTTAGATAAATCGGCCTTCCGTTGCGGTGTTTGATTTCTCCCAGAATATTCATTCTTGATATCAATGAAGGAAAGCATGGGTTAGTCACGCGTGTTCCCTCATTAACCTAATCTCTGTCAGATGCTGAAGGATTTCCTTTCCCTTTGTTCGTTGTTGTGAATAGTTAGAAAGATTACAAAGTTTAAAGTAGTCTATGATTAAAAGTATGCTATTTACGTCCTAACGTGCTGCGGTATTGACTTTAGATAATTGTCCTTCCTGTTTCTTCAATGATACAAATACCCCCGAAGAACCATTTTTGTTTTTCGTCGTCAGATAACCTTTTGCTGCTGACTCTCAGGGTCTGTTTACATAAGATAAATTCTCCTTCCGCTGTCTTCTTTTTGTTTCAAAGTACTATTCTAAGCTTGAACTGCTGATAAACACATCGGTCGGATATTCCATCGTGAGTGTCATGTGAGAAAACTAGATTTTTCCGGTTCCATGTCCCCTCTATAAATGTTATGATCTCTTGTGGTGATTCGTGGAAGTTAGGGGTCAAAGGGTATTCGCGTTTACTATAAAATTCAGCTTCGCCATTCCTCTTTCTCAGTTTTCTTATTCAGATAAAAGTACGATTGTACAGGTCTCAGAATAGTTAAACTTCTGTAACATAATGGATATTTCTAATAAAGGTGGATCTCCAGCAGTCTCAGCAATGGAAGAGGTAAGAGCTCGTTTCTTTGTATGCTATTTTTCAGTCATTGTTAGGTCCCCCAACGTGATTTCTAGAATTTAGATGTGTGTTATTCTCAGACAAAAATGATTTTATATTTTTCCCTTAAGGAAAAACAAGTTAGTAGAATCGTTTATTCTCTTGAGGAAAAACGTGTTAGTTATTTTTTTTTAAGAAATTTAGGAATTCATTCTTTTGCGTTAACTCCCCTTAGCTTTAAAAACAATTAAGAAGTTTATTCCCTATGTGAGAATTCAGTAATTTCCCAACTCAATTTTATTTTCTGAAAATGAATTGTTAGGGGAGAGGGCTAATTTTTTTTTTTTTTGTTCTTTCTCAGGATGCTTGGTGGCTTGCTGATGAACAACTCTTTCTTCAAAATTCCGACGTCCTGCAGGCCTTGGAGGAATTTCCCTTGAGTCAAGACCTGCTTTCCTCCTTCGTTCCTGATGAAGTTCCTCCTCGACATTTTTCTTGTGAGATCTGTCAGAAGGTCTTCACTTTGAAGAGGAATTTGTACCGTCACAAAAGAATTCATTCGGAGATAAAACCTTTTTCTTGTATTATTTGCAACAAGGGTTTCTCTAGGAAATCGAACATGAAGAAACACATTTCTAAATTTCATTCGGGAATTCAGGAGGGTGGGAACTCGACGAATGCGTCTTCGGCTGGCCCCTCCAATGCTGCAGACCCCAACCTTCAAGCGAGCCCCTCAAATTTCGTGGGGCCCAGTCTCCAGGATCTTGCTGCCGCGGGCCCCTCCAATGCTGTAGGCCCTGTTGTTGTCGGCCCAAGTCGGGAGGTCGTAGACCCCAGCCCTGAAGCTCCCATTCTTCCCCCTTTAAATTTGGGAAGATTCATACAAGTGCAGTCGGTGGCTCAGAACCGCCTGCAAACCTTTAAAATCGTTCCCGAAAGGGAAACAGCGGACTGTCTCTCCACATTTTTGAATGAGCTCATTCATTCTTCAATTAGTATTCTAGAACATGCACTGGCAGCCCACCCATCCATTAAAGTGAATGCATTTATGCAGGCAGCCTTTAAAAAGCCTAAATCCGATGACCCGGAGGAATTTGATCATTGTTCTCGGAATTTAAAAACAACTAATAAGCCAGTGTATCGGTCGACAAATCTCGGGGAATTTTTTGATATCATGTCCAGGAAACTACTCACTGAATGTTCCGAATGTGAATTGAAAGGTTCAGGCTGGATGTTTTCGCACGTAGAGTGGTTCGAACTCCGGGTTAATCGGTTTAAACCATTGAAAGGAGGTTCATTTATTGCGCTTCCCAGCCATATTCAGAAGAAAAAAGCTGTCGTGAACGTTCAAAATTTAGATACCTTCTGCTTTAAATATGCCGTGTGGACCCCACGCCTTCAAGATCAAAGAAATCGAGAAAAGGTAGCCTCCTATCTCAGCGATCCTCTTTTCGAAGGCGGCTACAAGTGGGATTGTGTAGAATATCCCATGAAGATTTCTGACGTTCCAAAATTTGAAAAGGTTAATAACATCAGCATTAACATTTATGGCATCGATGAAGCTGGAAAAATTTTCCCAATCAAAGTATGTGAAGAAGAGCTGGCGGACCATAGAGATTTAATATATTTAGAAAACGGAGGTTGCAACCACTTTGCTTGCATTACAAATTTTGAGCGACTTATTTCCAGTCAATTGTCAAAAATAGGAAAAAAAGTACACATCTGCAAAAAGTGTTTTAAAACTTATGACACTCGTTACAATGGAGAGGAAAAATTAAATGAGCACAAAAAATTATGTAATAAAAACAAATCTGTCCTGATCAAGATGCCTGAAGATAAAGAATTGCAGTTTAAAGACTTCAAGTTCAGTCAGCGGGTTCCTTTTGTTGTTTACGCTGATTTTGAAAGCGTGTTAAAACCAGTTCAAGGTCCGATCCCAAATCCAAGCGAGTCCTTCACCACTCCCACTCAGTCCCATGAGGTTATGTCATATGCTTATTACATAAAAGATGTGGAAGGTCGTTATGATGTTTTCCGATCGCATAGAGCAGAGCAGGGAGTTGTGAGTCATTTCCTTCACACTCTCAAAGAAGATGTTGAAGTCATCGAAAAAAATTATAAAATGATTATTCCCATGAATCCTTTGACGGAGGCAGAAAAAGAATCTTTTCGGAAAGCAAGCATATGTCATATTTGTGGTGAAGGTGGATTTAATTCCTGCAGCAAATCAAAAAAGAAAGTGGCGGACCACGATCGTCGTACTGGAAATTTCAGAGGACCCGCTCATTCTTCATGCAACATCAACTTTAAAAATCCTTCCTTTGTTCCTGTGTTGATGCATAACCTTTCAGGATACGACTCGCATTTCATCATTAAAGAACTAGATTGCCTTCCTGGAGAAATCACTGTCATCCCCGAGTCGACCGAAAAATTTATTTCATTTTCAAAAAAGATGGGTGGGCTTGAAGTTCGTTTCCTGGACAGTTTTAGATTCATGCCAAGCAGTTTATCAAAATTAGCAAATAATCTTCCGAGAACGCATTTTAAAATTACACGGCAGCTTATTCCTAATGATGAAGAATTTTTCCTCCTAACGCAGAAAGGTATCTTCCCCTATGATAACCTTTCCTCATACAGCAAGTTAGAAGAAACGTCTCTCCCTCCAGCTTCAGCCTTCTTCAATAAATTAACCGATTCACACATTTCCGAAGAAGACTATGAGCATGCCAAAAAAGTATGGGCGGTCTTGAAGATTGAGAATTTAGGCCAGTATGCAGATGTGTACTTAAAAACAGATGTGCTCATTTTGGCCGATGTTTTTGAAAATTTTAGAAATATTTGTCAGGACACTTATACGTTAGATCCTGCCTGGTTTTTTAGTTGTCCTGGTTTAAGTTGGTCCGCCATGCTCAAATGCACAAAAGTCTCTCTCCAGCTTTTAAGTGACTATGATATGCTACTTTTTCTGGAGAGTGGAAAGCGGGGTGGCTTGTGTATGTGTGTGAAACGGTATGCTGAGGCAAATAATAAGTATTTAAAAAATTTGATGTCTCCAAAGATGCCAGTTTCATCATTTATCTTGACGTGTGTAATCTTTATGGATTTGCAATGGATAATTTTCGTCTTCCTCACAAAAATTTCCGGTGGATTTCCGATGAAGAATTGAAGTATTTGGATGTTATGAACATAGCGGATGATGCCAGCACGGGATACTTTCTCGATGTTGACATCAGCTATCCGGACTCCTTCACAATCTTCATTCGGATTTACCGTTTTGTGCGGAAACGGAAGTTGTACCTGGAACCAGGCAGGTAAAATTATTGACTACGTTAAATAAAAAATCCAGGTACGTGGCTCATTATCAGCTTCTGAAGCAGGCAGTCAAAGCGGGTCTCATCATAACAAAAGTGCATCGGGGTTAAGCTTTGATCAGAGCAAGTGGTTGCAGCCCTATATTCAATTGAATACCGAGATGAGAAAGCGGGCTAAAAATGAGTTTGAGAAAGATTTTTTCAAACTCATGAACAATTCTGTCTTTGGCAAAACGATGGAAAATATTCGCAACCGTACCCAAGTTCAGTTGGTATGCGAAGACAATAGACTGGAAAAGTTGCTCAATAAGCCCAATTTTAAAGACCGCACCATACTAAAAAATGAAGCAGAAGGAAAATTTCTGGTGTCTATGCATTTTAATGTCACCCACCTCACCTTCAACAAACCCATTTATTTGGGAGTCGCCATTCTAGACATCTCTAAAACTAGGATGTACGACTTCCATTATGAGGTGATGAAACCTTTATTTCAAGAAAACATTTCCATTCTTTATATGGATACTGACAGTTTCTTCTATCACATAAAAACAGAAGATCTATATAAAGATATGGAAAACATTAAAGATGAATTAGACACCAGTTCCTACCCCCCATCGCACCCTCTCTTTTGTCTTAAAAACAAAAAAGTGATTGGGAAATTTAAAGATGAGACCCATGGAACTGCCATAAAAGAATTTGTTGGTCTTAGACCAAAAATGTATGCGTTTTCTACAGATGAAGAAGAAGTTAAGAAAGCCAAAGGCGTGAGCAAAACCGTCGTTTCACAGCAACTTCACCTCAACGACTTCAAGTCTTCACTCTTTCACAAGCAAGAAAAAAAGAACATGAGTTATAGCATTCGAAGCTTGAAACATTCTGTTTTTACTGTTGTCATAAACAAAACATCTCTTTCCCCATATGACAACAAGCGAGTCGTATCCTCGGACAATATACATACCCTCCCCTACGGTCATTTTTCATTAAATTCTGGAGAACCTCCAAGAAAAAAATAAAAACAAAATAGCTGCCTGTATTCGAACCACTCCATGCTAATAAACTGCTTGGCATGAAGGGGTCCACACGGCATAGATTGTTCAGGAAGAATTACAGAATGTTTCAAGTCTTTAACTCATTGTTCGAGAAGATTTCACTCAAGAAAAAAATTCTCTGCTCTATGCTATGTCTCCGTCATTTTGTTGCTGCTCGCTTGGATTTCTAGAAAAACTTTTCGAAGAAAATTTAATCAAAATTATTGTTTTGCTCACGTGAAGAATGCACCGTCTCAAAATTTTTAATTTTCTCTCATGAAGAATTTCAGGATGCTTCCCAAGATTTTTATTCATGAAATCTTTTCCTGTTGGAATTCGTGAATACGCATGTTCAAGATTTTACTCTCATGAACAAGTTGTGATTTTTTATTCACTTGGAATTCGTGAATACGTATGTTTAAGATTTTACTCTCATCAAGATTTTCAAGTTGCTTCCCAAGTTATTGCACTCCTGAAATCATTTAATGCAGGAAAAAGATTTGTTTGCATGAAAATCCTCCTCTCAAATATACCTCATCTTAAAAATGTGTGGAGCCAGTCCATTGTTTTAGATTCAGAGTTGAATTAGATGCTACCTACGTCTTGAGCTGTCTGAATTTCTAGTGAACTCAGGTGATCACGTTGCTATGAAAATCTACATTTGCCCTCAATATTTCCTCTGTTTCTTTTAAAGTACTTTTCGAGGACCTGTCGGAGATGCATTCAGCGAGATTTTTTTAAAGTCAAGTGTTGCCAACTCCATTTCTGTGGGGAATTATTTAATTCTACCAAGTAAATGTTTTGTCTTCTAACTTTATAGATTGACTATTAGGAACATAAGCTTTCTAAATTTCTTCATGTACGAATTTCTAGATAAAACCTTGTTTTTTTTTGTTTTTTTTCATGTTAGTTAGGGGGGAGGGGGATTTCTTAGTTTTCCCAAAGAGAAGATTCTTCTGACGGATCTCTTAGCTCATGGGGGAAAAAAAGTTCTTATCAGAACTATAATGAATTTCGCCTTGAGAGTCATGAGGTCACTCGTCAGCCTATCTCAAGCTCTCCTTCTTCATTCTCAATTCAGTTAATTTAGTGGACGGACTTCAGTTGTTTCCCTTCCTGAGAAAAAATGCTGCCTCTTCGACATAACAAGGAAAGACTTCATTTCCATTACTCTCAGCTGTTCTCCTCAACTCAAGCTATTCATTACTTTTCCCGCTTGGAAGAAGAAGTGGAATATTTAAGTGAAGAATTCTCAAAAATCAAAATTTATGGAAAATCATATTCCATTCCCAGACAACATGCTGCCTTCGGGGACCCCAATCTGAAATACACTTTTAGCGGTTTGTGCTTAGAACCTAACCCTTGGACGCCGTTACTTCAGGAAATCAAGCTTTATGTTGAGAAAGAATGTGGTGAATCCTTCAACTTTGTTTTAATTAATAAATATCGAAATGGAGATGATAGAATCAATTATCATCGTGATGACGAAGCTGAATTAGATCCTTTGTCTTGTATTGCATCAGTATCTCTCGGACAAGAAAGAGACTTTGTTTTCAAGCGAAACGGGTTTAAACCAGTTTCCTTATCTTTGAGATCTGGAACTTTACTACAGATCCTGCCACCAACTAATTCGTATTGGAGTCATGGTCTGCCTCGACAAAAGAATGCTCCAAACATTAGATTGAATTTGACCTTTAGAAAGATGATAACCGAGTGTTCTTTACCCCATGATCTGCTCTTTCCCTCTCAAGCAGTAAACAAGTGACGAACTCCAACCTCTTATCAGTTTTGCCTGAACAATTCAAAGCTAACTCATTCTGTTCTCTGTCTTCGAACCGTCAGCACCCTTCGCTCCCGACCTCAACGCTTCCAGCAATTTCCTTCGAGTCTCTTCCTTCAGCTTTCAACATGAAGCGATCATCTTCCTCTACTAAAGTTTCCGATGCTGTAGCAAAGAAGGTATGTACTGAAGCTTCCAAGTCATGTGTTGAATTGGGAATTTCTTTGAATGATATCCCCCCTCATCATTTCCATTTAGGGGGTAACGCATTCGTGAAAGTGTCTGATTTCCATAATACAATCAGAGTTCATGTAAGAAGATACAGGAATGAACAGGAATCTTTTTTCCCCACCAAGAATGGAATCACCATGACAGCTCTGACCTTCCTTCAGTTTATGAGAAAAGTCCGTTGGTTGCATGGAGAAAATGAAGATATGCTAATCAACAGAGAACTAATTATTTCTGCCTCTCCTTCTTTGGACGGACCTCACACTTATATATTTGAGGTGCTTTCCCCTCGGATCAATGGATTTCGTCGACTGAACCCTAATTCCATCAAACTGAATGGGGAACAATTTGAAGCTCTCGCTGATCAATGTGAGAAGATATGGACCAGCATTACTATTCTACTATTTGGTCCAGTTTTTGCAAAGGGCGTTTTGCTTCATCAGAGGATTCCACCCCCCGTTCCTTCCTCTCCACTAACGAACGAAGAGTATTACTTCATGCTTATTGAAGTGGTGTCGGATCTCGTTCAGGGGCATGCTGAAAAATTATTCTATTGTATTCAGTGCCACCTTAATCCGGATCGCATGCTTGAAAGCCTCATGGGCCACAGATGTACTGATGCCACCCCCCAATCGAAGTTTAAAGAACACTTCAAGGAGGCCGTAGCAATGCTAGACCCCAAGACTTTAGCGGATTCCTTCGCTGAAACCGTTGGGGAGAATATCCCATCCAAAGCCTTCTTGGAAGGAATATATGGAAAGGACTTGTTGCGTTCTGTGAAAAACATGTATTGAGGAGACAGCAGAGAAAAAAAGTTCTTTTTAGAACTAAAAAAAGTTCTTTTTAGAACTATCTTAAATTGTTGGTTTAAGGAATGGGGAAGGAGGTAGGGAAAAAATTTATAGTGTGAGAATGCATCTATTTTTCTATAATTTTAAAAGTAAAAGTGTGAATGTGTTTCATTTTTGTAAGGAGTTAAATAATAATGAATTTCAAGTTTTAAAAGTAAAAGAGTGAATGTGTTTCATTTTTGTAAGAAGTTAAATAATAATGAACTTCAAGTTTTAAAAGTAAAAGGGTGAATGAATAACTCTTAAAGAAATTTATTGGGGATCTGGTATTGAAGAAGAGATTGCTTATTTTTAAGGGAAAGGCTTAATGTATTTCATTAAGGGCCAGGAATTCAACTGGTCTGAGAGCAATGCTTTACAGTATTGAGTCGAAACCAGGACAAAAGGCTAAATTTAGGGGAGTTTGAAATTTTTTTTCAAACTGACTACACTTCATTCTCTTAGTTTGAAAAGAGAATAAGTGCTCTCACTGACGACCCCTCTAGCTATACGTAAATAAACAGTCTAGGATTCATAAAAATATCTTTCCAATTTTCTAGCTAAACTATTTTTACTTCTTTCAGAAACGCACATTAGGAAAAAAAAAAAAAAAAAAACGAAGTGATTCGTTTTGATTTTAGGAAATAATGAACTGTTCAGAAACACACCCTGTCTGTTTTCAACTGATTCGAAAAAAGACTTTTAAAATATTTTACTTGAACGAAAACGTGCTTCTTAAATTTCGCAGTTTCCCATGTTATTCAATGGGAAATTCACTGTATTTTCTATCATAAGAAATCCGAAATCTGTCATCTTAGTAAAATCATCAAAATCGTTTTTGACCCTATGCACTTTTATAAGATTCCAAAGTGTATCTTAGAAAAAACGAAGTGATTCGTTTTGACACTAGGAAGGAATGTACTTTTCTGAAATGAACTTTGTAAAATTCTTTCAATTTACTCGATCCAAAACAGTCTTTTATGCATGCTAGTTTTCCCATGTTATTCTATGAGATTTTTACAATTACCAGAAAACGAAAATTTCCAAAATCATCCTCTTAGGAAATCAACAAAACCATTTTTCGTCTTACTTAGAATTTTTCAATAAATAATTCTATTCAGTTGTAAAAATATGGAAACAGCTTATAGAAAATAAAAAAAAACAGAAATGATTCAACTCAAAAGAAAGAGACTTTATTTTCATTCAATCTAATTTTAATAAGGAATCCAACGAAATGATACAGAGTTTGGTTTTTTATAAATAATTTTGGCATTCGTCTTTTTTCGTTTAGAAGTTGAAACAGAATTTCCTTGTTGTACAGGAACTTTTAACATTTGTTTATTTTTAATATACTTTGAAGGCAAATTAATGTCATTTAATGCTTTTACAAATTCGTGGGGAATTACTAATTTGGATCCTTTACTTTTAAACATTGAATCTACTAAATCAATAATATTCGTATTTTTCACAATGTGACCCTTATATTTAAATTCTGCTTTGGGGCCCCATCCTATAATATCTGAGTTTGTTTTAAAGACGTCTAAAACATTTCTTGCATAGCGTTTCATATTAGCTGGAACAGACTGTATGACAAGGTCTTCTACAACATCTTTTTCTTTCTTGACAAGTTCTTCTTTTGCTGGTTCTTCAGTTCGTGGTGAGGATTCATGGGAAGAAACTGGGGGATTAAAGCTTGAAACATGAATGCGTTTATTCAAGATTTGGTTGTATAATTTAACTTTCACTTCGTCAGACTCTTTACTTAGTAGAATTTTTTTCATTTCTTTGTCCAAGTCAGTTAACGTTTCTTCGGTTGGCATATGACGGGAAATCCGTTCTTCGGGAATCAGAATCATTTTCTTTGCAAATTCCATTATTTCGTAAGAAGAGTCGTTAGCACACTGAGAGCAGCAGGAACCAACACACCTAAAAATCCCCCTTTTTGAATTAGGAGTTTCCTCTTTTTATATAGAGGTGTCTTTTTCTGAGAGAGGGCTCGCAAGGTGTGTTTATGACGTTGTAATGAATGTTTCTGGGCTGGAGTAAGCGGAACATTTCCTTTTAAGGTATTCTTACAAACTTCACAAATAGCTTTAATTCCATTTTTCCTACATTTCGTTAAAAGCTCTTTTAATAATTTTTTGGACAATGCTGAATTATGCGTAAAAGTTGGAGTTGTGACTTAGACAACGTCATGTTGAAAACTGAGAATTATTTCATTTCACCTAGGTTGATATATGACTTGAACGTCTCCCGGAAGTATCTGAGTGCGTAATCTTAATTCTTCCTTCGTCTCAGGTTTTAAATCGATCAATAAATAGCTGTAAGGAGACTTTGTGGCATCCATATACACTTCTTGAAAAAATTTCAGTTTGCTAGGGTACAACTGCCTCCCTAAATGAGTGATTTGATTCACGTCTCTTCGTGATTTGAACAGAAACAGGTAATGAGCATTCAGGGAAATTTCTCGCATTTCTTTACCTTTATGAAAAAAATTTTGTGTAATGAATATCACAGACACATTGAAATGATGGCTCCCTCGAGTGAACAAGTGAGTGATTTTCTTCTCGCTTCCACATTCAGTCATGAGATCGTCAATAACAAAAAGCGTTCTACCTTTCACATAGTCGCGGAAATTAGAAGGGAGGCCTTCCACAAATGTCACGTTTTCTATTTCATCATACAACGTTTGATGAACACCATAGAACCACACCACATGTTCGAGAGGGGAAACGACTTCCCCTTGATGCAGAAGTAAGCGTTTTACAAACTGTGTTTTCCCACAGCCCGTAGGACCTGCTATCAGAGCCGTGAAAGGGTGTTGTAGTCTCGGCACTTCCATGAGGTCAACTGAGACTCAAAAAAAGCTTACATAACAATTTAAAGACAAGACACAAGAAATAAAATTCAATCCATTTTTATTTTACATTCTAAATTTTGATACAATTTGAAATTTCTTTCGAACAAAATGAAAGACACGCAGGTCGTTTGTTTCAGAATTCGATCGAAAATTTCTTACAATAGAGAACAAACTTTTTCCACGACACCTAGAATAAAGGAAAAAAATACAAAATTGACCGCAAACAGCCGTAAACGAACTTTGAAGAGGTACATCATTAAAATTCACAGAGTCAAACTTGGAAGCAAATCGGGCAATAGGTCCTTGAAAATATTCTGGAGAATGTCCAAAAGAATCAAAAAATTCCATGGAATTTGGGTTTGACATATACACAGCTAGCCAGTGTTTCCCAGGATTTCCATATCGATCCGTATTCACAATAAGGCATGCTGGGAACTTGAAAATTCTCTTGGGAAGTCGGTCGCAAGCGAACACTCCGAGGAATGAACGTCGGGTCACAAGATCTTTCCTTAAAGCCTTCGTTAATTGAATACTGTTCATTTTTCTTTAATGGGAGAAATCACAAAGAATGTTTCTGGACTTGGAAATTTCAATAATGTTCTGGAACTCGGTGTAGATTAGTACAGAAATGGTTTTTAACAAAGCTTTTCCAAATTTGATTTCCACTCTTAAATTTCCTTGTTGTATCAAGTTCATATGTCCCCCATCACACAGGTCCGGGCTGAGATCGAATGCATAAAGAGTGTATCCCTTGGAAAATTCTTCTCGATCGATATATATTCCACGGTCCTGACCCAGTTTCTCGGTTCCTTGAAATAGACTATGGAAGGAACGAATTGTGCTTCCCTTTTCGAAATTGGGTTCTAGAGGTTTGTGAGGAACTGGTTGTCCGTCAACATACACCGCGATAAAGTTAACATCATAATGCTTGAATTCAAAGGGGTTTGATTTATATGAACCATTAAAAGCATCGTTATCTACACATCCAATAACCAATCTTTTAGGCATTTGTCCTAGGAATACATTGTCTTGCACGAAGGACATACTTCCTTGAGAGATGGAATACACTTTACATAAAACTCGATCAATGGGATACTTGGCAGGAGATTTTTCTAGAGCTTTTGCATGACCGATGGCAACTCCAGGGTTGACTTTCACTTTTCTCACAAAAATGGAAGCATGTTCGATGAGAACTCTGTAATTGGGGGCCTCGGAAGAAGAAACGAGGCAGAAATCAGGTTTACTCCGAACAAGTTTAATTTTCACATCCACTAAATTGAGAAGCAGCCTGTTTTGAAAAAATAAATCACAGTGCAAGGTTCCAATCATATCAAACGTTTTGCTGTCTTTCATGAGCTCATAACGCTGATGTAATCCCTTGTTCGTTGCAGCATTCGTGGGATTAATTTCGTGTAGATGTCCGGCTGTATCCTTGAAAAACCCTTCACATGCTAAATAGGTTTTCTTTGCTTCTTCTCCATAATTCAGAAGAGTTTCAATATAAGCTCTGTAGGGATATGTGTTGCTTGAGGACGAAATCACTCTTTCGTTTAAACTGATGTCGACTTGAGAAAACAGAGAATGAAGAAAACAGTTAATGGGGCCCACGGGCTCTTTGTCAGCTAGTGTAGAACTGTCGGCTTTCACAATTTTAATTTTCACGTACAGTTGGCTGGAAGACAAGTCCATGTATTCTTCTCCACTCCCAGAAATATTAAATTCTAGAGGTCCTCCATCTCAAATGTTGGCTAAAGGGTGATATTCGATCCATTGTCCTTTTTCTATGCTCGTTTGGGTAGGGGGTAAAGCAAATAAATCAAGTTCGGATTTTAAACATACGGAAGAATGACTATGTATCAGGGCCATGGTTTACGGATCAAAAATATCGCGTGCGGTTCCCTTGGCTTTCTTTGAATGAATGATTCGTTTCTTCATTTTTCTCTTCCTTTTAACGCTTCCTCCCAACATTTTCTTCACTTTATTAGCTGCTTTGTCAGTGAGGATTTGTCCCGCTTCTTTAGCTCGTTGTTTGGCTGCTGTTTTCACATCCTTGCCTAGAATAACGTCATTGGCCAGGTCCACACCCGTTCGAAAGACTTGTTTTCCAAGCGTTTTTGCTCCTTGTTTAAATAAGGGTACCGCCGCTGTAAATAACGAACGAAAAAGTCCTCCAAGTCCATACCCTTTTTGAAGGGGCACTCCTTGATAGTAGTCTAAACCTTTTCCAGTTTGTTTGACGTAATAATCCTCGAAGGATTTTGTACAACATCGGTATGGTTCATACATGACTACAGTTGTTTGAGACGAAAATGAAGTTTCACGATCGCTCTCCCACGTTCAAATGGCACTAATTGACCTGAGTGATTCCTTATAACGATTTCGACGGATTGAAAATGTTTTCTTGCGAGAGGCAAATAATGGGGACGGTCGTACAAGGCGCTCACCACATCTCCGTCTTCTCCGCTCACTTTCACGATGCGAAGGAGAGGAGCAACCATGTCTCCTACAGGCTGAGGTTCCACAATATCGCTGTACACGTATAACAGGGAAAGCGATGTGTTCAGATCGGCTACGAAATTTCCATGAATGGTAGCATCGCTTCCTCCCGAGGCCGAATACACTCCAGGTTGAAAACCTAGAATTTCTGCAATTCCTGGAAATAACTCCAGCTGAGAACCAAGAGTTAAAGCGGCTTTGACACGTCTCGTGGTTTTATTAAAAAACATCGTAATTTTTTTCGACCAATGCTGGGACATGGCTTTTACCACGTCTCCCACAGAATCATAATATCCAGCAGGGATTTTCGCCACTTTCAGTTGAGTTGGACCGAGACCGTAAGCAAAGGAATTTGAATTTACATTCACATTAAACCAGGAATGAGGGTAGATGAGTTCGACGAGTCCCACTTCCCAGTCACCATTGAGTTCGATCGGGGAAGGAAGATGCGTGATGAAATGAGAAATTTTATTGTCTGAAAAGTAACGGAGAGAGCTGTCGCTAGGTAACGTTAGATAGAAAGTCATGTTGACGAATGATGTTTCATCTAAAAAAAAGATCAGTTTTATAGAGAGGTCAAGTCTTCCGCGGGGATCCAAGCATTAAATTTATCAAGATACCCTTTAAATTTGACAAAGAATTCCATTTTTCCTTTTCTTTTACGTTTCTTTAGAACACGTTCGACAGTAAAGGACTCGGAGAGAGACACTTTTTGAAGCTCTTCGGCGTAAAAAGTTCCTTCCAGCTCTTCGTTCAATAAATCTTTAACTTTATAGACGGGTGGGGATCTGGGAACAAGACCGCTCACAACAAAAACTTCTTCCGTCCAATTTGATTCGTATCCTTTCTCAAATGTCAATTTCGCTTTACTAATCCTCACGTGTTCACCCGCCTGAAATTTATAGGAGGGTTTTTCCCTCTTGAGGTCACCATACAGATTGTCAAACACTTGTTTTTCATTATCTTCGTTTACATCTACAGGCTTCATTTTTATACTTCGATGGGGGGAATGATTGTAACTGTGAACTAAATCGTTGAGTACGTCCATAAATCTGAACGAATTTTGACTTGTAAAGTATCGCCACATTCGAGTTTTGAGCGTACGATTGAATCTCTCCACTACACTTGCTTTCGTCTCGTTGTTTGTCGTAAAGAAATGCACCTCATGCTGTTTTAAAAACTTTTGAAACTCTTTGTTCTTAAATTCAGTTCCTTTATCTGTTTGAAGTTTTACTGGCTTTCTTTCTTTGAATATCTGGGAAAAGGCTTGGACGATATGAGAACCTGACTTTTGCTTTAAAGGAATCACCCATGCATATTTGGAAAAAATGTCAATGCATGTCAACAAGTAACGAAATCCATCGTTATGTTGACTCAAACTGGAGACATCGGCTAGGTCTGCTTGAAACTGTTGATTTAATTTATTAACCATAACTCTATTTCTCCGAAAATGTCGTCTCACCGGTTTGTGAAGAGTGTACGTTTTCTCTCCCTTCAACCATTTCTTCACATCTTTTTTCTTGATGCCCTCTTTCTCCACAGCACGGAATAAAGCATTGATACCACCGAAACTTCCTATTTTCTGAGCTGTGTGAAAAGTCTGTTTCATCATTTCCTCCATTACAACAGTTCAACGAGATACGATCCACCGTAACAGAAAAACTCATGTTCATACCATCACTTGCAGAAAACAAATGAGATCAAGTAGGACCCCACCCCTTTTTTAAAAAGACTACGCAAACCTTCGTCTAACAAGCATCTTTTTTCAATGGTCGGGTGGTCTAGTGGGAAAAGGCGTGAAGCTAGCAAACTAGCTGACACAGGAACGAATCTCGCTGGGACCATCAGAGCATTTTTATGTACTCCGGAGTAAAACATTTCGAGAGAAACAACGTCTATACAAATTCCTAACACCTCAGGGAACTTCTAAAAAGGAAAGTTTTAAAAAATAAATTCGAGGGAAAAGGAACTTGGAAGGACGAAAGACTTCGCTTCCTTTTTCTCAAAAACATTTGACAAAGTCCAATAAATCTCCCGAGAAAATAATAAAGTTCCAAGAAGCACCGCTAGGGAGCAGCACATCGAGTTGACATCCCGCAATGTCGACCCCCTTTCCACACTCTGTCGTTGCCATCCCACAAAATCAAAGATCCATCGAAAGTTCCAAGAAGCACCGCAAGGGGGCAGCACATCAGCATCGTCCCAACACACAAGCGCCACCTACATCCTCACCCATGCCACACCCCCGCATCCTCCTGATGACTGCGTCAGGCCACGCCCCCCTCCGTTCGCTCGGCTGCAGCTTTCTCCAGCTGGCTCCACCTGCTCCAGAAGGAGCCTAATGTTAAGTCTATGGGCTCCCGTTTAAGCCAGAATCGGTCCTTTTCTACTATTCTTGGGTTTTCAAGAGGATTTGACGTGAAACATTGAGGGAACAAAGCAACGAATATATATTTTTAACGATCATTCCCTTTCTACGTTTACTTAAGTGCAAACTATATAGGGAACAACTGGATGTTTTTACAACTTAGTAGAGAATCGACTTTAATGCATGGTGTAGAATGTGGTTTTACACAATGTTCTTCGGAATAAATATAAGGAAAGGGCACTGCTGTGCGTTATTTAAAGGGAATAGAGTTTTGCAATACTTAGCGTAGTGAATGGCAATAGTGGAAAAAATAATCCGAATTTTAGAAGGATAAGTTACAAATAATCATGTAAATGAGGCCAGTTGACGTCAGAAGTGTTCAGTAAACAAATTTTGGAAACAATGCAATATGTTTAACGAAGTAAACGCAATTAAATATTAGTAAAATTTTATCAATCGTACTGAGCAGCACACAGGACGGAAAACCATGGAATTTAAGTTTTCGGCCACTCGCACAAACACAGGTTATTATTGTGGACAGGAAATATGTGCAAAATGTTTTAGGTTTCGATGGACATAATGTGTAAAAATTATTTATCAATTCGTTTCGTGCCAGTGTAGATACTGCTGCAAATATGTAGATATATTGGGGAAAATGTGAACTTTCAACCCCGAACGGGCATATTGTTCGTTGCAAGCAATTGAAACTAAATGCAAACTATTCTTTACCACGAATGTTATCCGATGCATAAAGTGTTTCCAAAATCGAATTTTTAGAAGTAGAGGTCCCAGTGAAATTAGATACTAGTTTACTCCCGCTAGAGATTAAACTGCACAATATTTGGAAATTGGTACTGCAGACAGACTTCATGGAAAATGGTATTGAAGGAGAAAGGAATTTTCTCAAAAGAACTTTTAAAACTGATAAGCCTGGTAAACAATTTTTTAGCACATCGAACATTTAGATTATGTTTCTAATGTAAAGTTTTACACTGAAATCAGACGTGAAAGACACATTTTCCTATCACACACGGTGTTTTGGGTGAGGTATTTGTCAGTATCGGTTATTGAGTTTTAGGTAATATGTCAACGGAAATAATATACTAAAAACGTGTTTTTAAATTATCGTTTGTTTTATTTTATTTGGAATACAGTATGGGAAAATTATCATTATACAGGTACTAGTGAATGTGTTCCGCCACAGTCAGGGATGATTCATGCACCCATGCGTCGCGACAACATCTAAGCACCCATTTTTCTGCCATTGTTGAAATGGCCTTCATTGTGCAAGCCCTGCGGATATTGCATTGTCTTCTTGAAGTTAATGATAACATGTGCAATAATATTGTGATTTAAATAGTGCCATTATCCCAAGGTAGTTTTTAAAAATCTTAATACTTTCCTTACATGTGCGGTGAAGTCACCTTCAAAACTCAGAGACGAAACTTTGCTCTATTAATTAAAAGGTTAAATTAGATTTATTTTATTTGTAAAATGGATGACTAAGATAAGAGTCGGGTCCCTCATATCTATCGGGTAACATGTGCCAGGCTCTAGTGGGATGGATGAATAATTTTTGCGACATGATTTTTGCAGTTTACGTAGTTTTGAAGGAGGGAAAAAAACACTCTCCAGGCCGTTATTTCTGTTTAGAAACATAAGAAGTCAGTCCAAACAGACGTAGAAATACCTTTGTCTTTCCGCCTGCAATAAGACTTGTTCCTCACAAAAAGGATTTACATGTGACACAACCTCCAGAAAATATGACATTAAATGATGATGACTTATACACGAAGAACAAGAGGAAAACGTTCATCATAATTCTGATTTTGAAGCAAGAACATTTTCGTGTAAAAATGTTCGTGCTTCAAATTTTCATTTATTAGCACAAGGAGATCTTGTTGCTTCGGCACGTTATTTTAATTTGACCATGAAGCAGTCTGATCTTATAGGATCCACGTTCAAAAAATGGAATCTTCTCCACCAAGATAAAAAAGGTATGATTTGTTCGCAATAGTTACGTTTAATTTAAAAAATTATTTTCACAAGAAAGAAAATTAGTGTTTTTACTGATGTTTGCTCTATACTGGAAGCTCTGGGTCACGAAAAGGATGTAACCTAGTGGCCCATTTTTATTGACTCTTCTAAAGTTAGGTTGAAAGCTGTGGTTCTAAGGAAATAAATTTCCGTCCGCTCCATTAACCTAGTCATCTCGCTTGAAAGAGTCATGTGAAAATATAAAACATCTTTTGAAAAAGCTCCATTATAAAAACTATGTTTGAAACACCTATGGGATTTGAAAGTCATTGCTCTTTGCCTTGTTTGAACTCACAAAATTTTACTGTTTCCTGTAGAACAGTGGCAGTAGAAACAAAGGAACTCATTGTACGAGACAGGTTTGAGTAAAAGGTGAGTCACTAACACCAGTGAAGAAAAAGGTAAACTCTCTACCGTTTATTCTCGAAAATGTTTACTTAAACCTGCCTACACATTTCTTTAGGACTTATGAAGAACTTCGTGATGACATTGTTGCAAATTCATGCTGGATTCGCATATGTTAAAAGAAAACTTCTCCAGAAGTTTTCTTGGAAGGGCGTAATAGGCGTAAGGATAAACCAATCACCTCCATACCTGCTCTGAAGGCCGCAACACACACAGCTTGGTTGGCTATATCTTCCAACTGCTACTGGCATTTTATTGAATTGATACCACGCCGTATAGCTGATGTACTGAGGGTGAAATAAGGATCTACGAAATATTAGGCGGGTATTCATAATTCAGTGATCTTCCAGTGTATATACATATTATCACGCATGTGTATTTTTACATTAGAATTTTTACCCAGAAATGAATTAACAAACGCTCGAATTTAACGAGAGTTTCCGTCGGTCCCGAGCTCCTTGTCATAAGCGGGTAATATTGTATTTTGAATTCAAAAGCACTGGAATTTACATCCCCAAGTAGCAATGTTCTACATTGGAAATACTGAAAATGCATGGATCATATTTCTTAGATTTTATGCTAACAAATAGCAAAAAAAATAAGTTTTGCAAATCCGACAAATACATACTAAATGATGATGATTATATGCTCACGGTCTGGATAACAAACATAAAGATGACGCAAGCATGTCCTCTTTTTTAACCTTTTAAACGGTTGGATCGAATTAACTCGGGGTTAGCAAAATCGGCTGAAATCAGCTCAAACGAGTATATTCGCTGGCTATGATGCAGAACACGTTTGCAATGAGTGAATCTCAGCATAAAAAGCGTTGCTTCCTCCTATTTGAAGTGGTAATTTAGAGGATGATGGACACTTATCCTGTCGGACTGATTACTTGCCAGAAAGAATAGCAAAAGTGGGAACGAAATTAAGGAAGGCAAGAGATGTGTATGAAACACTGGCTTTAATTCAACTGTCCCATGTCAGTGACAAGAATTACGGGTAGACGCCAGAGGCGTCGATTTACGCAACTTAGGGACTTTGAGAGAGGCCAGGGCATCGTGATGGATATCGCAGGGTGGTCGGCGGGTCGTATTGCACACCACGTGGATCGTTCTGACCATACCGTCCGACTGTGTTGGACGCAGTCGATACCTAACAGCTCTGCCACATGGCGGAGTGGCTCTGGACATCCCAGGAGGACCACCGGTAGAGAGGATCGAAGGATCCTGTACCAGGCACGAACGGATCGCACGGGGACCCGGTGCACTATACAGGCAGATGCACCGACTCTTTTGTGCCGACGAACCTTTTCCCGACGCCTCGTGAAAGCGAATCTGCGTTCCCAGCGCCCCATACGTGTGCTGCCATTACCGCCAGAACATAGCTGGCGACGTGTGCAGTGGTCCCCGGCCGGAGTGACGTGGAACGCCACAGCCTGGCGACGTGTGATGTTTAGAGATGAGTGCCGCTTTGTTTTGTGGACAGACGATAGCTGTGTAAGGGTGTTGAGGTCCTCAGGTCAACGGCACAATCCCAACCTCGCTATAGATCGCCCCACATCATCCACTGCAGGCATTATGGTCTGGGAAGACATTGCCTACAATAGACGATCAGCTGTGGAAATGGTACGTGGATCATTGAAGGGCCAGTGGTATGTGGATGAGATCCTACGGCCCCGTGAGCTCCCATTCCTGGCCGTGATTCCAGGTGCCTTATACCAGAAGAATAATGCCAGCCCACATACGGCTCTGGTTGTCTAGGAATGCCGACGTCACGTCCAAACACTTCCATGGCATGCCCGCTCCCCGGACATGTCATTTCGAGCATGTGTAGGACCAGTTGAAACGCCGGCTGCCGCCGTGCCGCACTATACAGGATTTGGGGCACACCGTCCAAAACGTGTAGGTCAGTCTGCCCCACGACAACATCAGGCGTCTGTTCGCCTCCATTCCATATCGTATTGCAGCATGTATCACCGAACGAAGCTGTGCGACGCGCTATTGAAGATGACCGGACTGCGTGCCACACATCCCTCTGTAATTGTCTTGCAGCTCCGTTTTTGTAATCATGTGTATCATTCAGTCCATAAAATTTCAGTTCAAGCTGATGCTTCCTTCTTGGTGCGCAAATTTCATTGTCCGTGAGTGTATTTAGTGGGAGATACGATTAGCGGAGCAAAAAGAATTACCGGTTTCTCAAAAAGCAATTATTTAATATTTTGGTATACACCTTTCACAGGGATTATATGACCTTGTTGTTTCCTTAGTTATTTGAAAGTTGTTTTGCGACTAGAACAGAAACAGATTCAAAAGACCTAAATGTGACCAGAAAACTAGTAACCATCGAGCTGTGATGGACATTGCACGGAACAACAGATCCTTCAGTATTTGGTTGAATTCAGCCAAGGCCTTAACATTAGAGAGATGAGTTCCGTTTATGATGTCACTCATGTTACACGGACTGATACATCAGTGTCGTGTTTGACGTCACACACAACGATGTTGTAAACCAATCGGAGGCTTTTGATTTCTGCGTGACGTCACTAAAGTGGGAACTCATCTCTCTAATGCCTTTGCCTTGCGTTTTCTAGGCGGCCTTGATTCAGCAGACAGCTGAATTCAACCAAGGCCAGGAGCAGCCAGTTTTGACCTAAACCGAGTGTACAGAGTTCAGTTGGGTCTTCGATGTCATCTGTTCGTTTGGAAAACATTTATCTCTGCATAAGACAAAAACCCGCTTACAGTAGCGCCGTAATTGAACAATAGAGCAATGGAAGGTAGTGATCTCGGCAGTGGCAGCCGGTGACTACGTGCTGTCGTGCTGCAGAACGCTAAAAATTTTGAATTATGATTCGTATTGTTTATTGTAGCTGAAAACCTGAAAGTGCATGCATATGATTTACTGACAGCACAGAATCGGATTTTTAGGCGGGCCGTAATCAAGGCTCCTGTTCGCCATTTGATCTGTGGTGTCGGTTAGACCACGGGAATACAGCGTGGTTCTGCTTCCGCCTACGCGTTCGGTCTTTTGTGCTGCAAACCAAATAGCACGGCCCAAACAGCGTGCCATTCCTGCCTCCTACACCACACCTCTCTTGGATGTCCTCTTCTCAAACCAGCCACAAGGGTTTCCAGCGTGCTGTATTTCGCTCAGTACGATATGAGAATGCCGGCAGCAAACGGCGTTGAAACCAAAGACCACCATCCCCCACTTTCTCCCATCGAAACTGGGAGCAGGGCAGTTGACCAATAGAATGGAGGTAAAACTGGTCTGTGTGGGAGAGGAGCTACAAATGAAGCAAAATATTTCATGTAATTTTCCAGTTTACTACCTTATATTAAATACATGTGCGTCCTGAGAAAGAAATCATCGACTGCCAAACAATCCTTTTGTTTTGCAATTTTAATCTTCATCTCGAATTAATTTTAATAGAACAGATCCCATTCGTGAAATAATTGCGCTACTGTGTAAAACATATTCAGAAAATGCAGAAACATATTAGTAATGCATCACGAATGAACAAGTTTCCAACTTGGTGTACTTAGTTTCATGAAAATGCACCTTAAAACTGACCTGAATCTCCATTCAGCACATTTAGTACAAAATGCAAGGTAATGAAATGCCCTACTGCAAATGGTGTTCATTTAAAAAGTCATCTTACACGTAAATCACTTGTGTGGCATATTTGCATAAACTGTATGTCAGGTTTTAAGTAGTTATCAAGTTTAATATGAAAAAATAATATAAGCTGTAATAGCAGTCTAAGCAGGAGCTATTGTAAAATGCTCTGTGAAAGTAGTTTCTGCATCTGTTTTTACCTATTTAAATCACAAAATTTTCGTACACGTATTGTCTATCAGACTCCGTGGAAGAGAAATATGGAAGAAACGGAAATTTTAAATTTTGCTTTTGAATACAAATTCTAAATTCTTCACATCAATAGGCGACTGATGTGACACAATTTAGAATTTGAAAACGTTGCCATTCCAATTTCCAAAGGACTATAGTTATGACTCTAGGTAAATCATATTTTTCCACTCTCCTCCGCACCAAATATATTTTTCTTTGTTTACAACATCTCTTGTTCAGCATCTTTCAACAACAGAAAAATATTTATTAAATGATAGCGATTTAGTTATTAGTCCAGAACCATAGGGCCAAAACTTAGGTACCGTGTGCTCTTTCGTGAAGAAAGCAAGGTAACTATGTTTTCCTATTTCTGTATATGTGGGGATGCCGAAATGCCTTGGTGCCACTTTCAAAATTGCGTCGTTTCAAAAAGGCTGCGATTTGTATCCCGTAGCATGTATTTACCCTTAACTCGGTTAATTATCATTCGATTTCAATTTTTTTTAAATGAAAGCTTGTTTTATGTTCTTTATTTTGTGTTATTACCAATATTCATGCATACCTAACTGGTTTCTCGTAAAACCTAAAATCCAAAACTTTTAGGGAGTTTTTGACCTCATTGCATTTCGGTTTGTTTTGATGCAGTTTGTAGGAATTTTATGTTTACCGTATAAGTTGAAGGTCTGTGTTGTATGATGAAAATAAGGATTATATTCGATCCAAAACTATACGTACAGTAAGAACAATATTTAAACAAAAATATATACATATTTCATTTGAGATAAACAAGTATCATGTTTAAACAAGAGGATTATCTTTGTCTATTTCACCGTCCTTACTTTCATCATCAGTGGAAAAAACTGTTTTACAAGGTTCCACAGTATTTTCACATAAGTCTTCAGCACCAAAACAACTAAAATTTCAGTACACGGTAGTGAATTAGTGGTACACTTACAGCGTTTACTACTACTTTTTGTTCTGGCACAGTTGCACTTAACGAGTTCCAGCACAGCCTGGGGTGTGGAGGAGTTCAAAAAGCATCAGGTACTAGACGGTTGTTTTCATGCTTTCACCTAAAATAAGTTGGATCTGGTAGGTTGGGATGTGTTTTGTCATATTTGTACCATTCCATGGCTTGAAGGTGTGCTCTTTGTATAGCTAGTCGTAGCGACTGCCGTGTGGAAGGGAGATTTCTCCTACTATCTGCCTTTGCGTGAAAAGCCACCACCTAAGTTCTCCAACAGTAGTAATCTTTATGTTTAGCATGTATACCTTGCAAGTAAATGTTTCGATAGAAAGCATCGTATCTTCCGATATTTCACTTGTTTTTCCAAGGTTTGCCAAAGCTTGCAGAATGTTGTCATCAGCGACAATGAAAAGCTTCCAAAAACTTAACTTTCCTTTTTCATAGAATGATCCGGTTACGTCTTTCATAGATATTGCATGTAAGCCAATAAGGCCTTCTGCTTTGAGTATTCCCAACTTGCTGTATATGGTCCTATGAGGAACACTTCGCTTCTCCCTTCCACTTCGTCATGAAGTTGGTATCTTGTGGCAGATAAGGACATTTGCTTAACGCTAGGACTAAGACATCTGTGTCAGGGGAGTGTATGCCCAACCGAGTTGCTCCTCTTTTTGTAGCTACTATTGTATGCAGAATTATTTTACTGTCAGCTTCTTTATGTGAGCTGATCAGTGATGTCATATCCTCATGTGATCCTTCAGGAACTTGACGCCAAACAACAACTGTGTTGTGGTTTATTACTTTGGCATTTTCCAAGAACCTTTCAGCTAGAAAATTGAATAATTCGTCTTGGGTTTAAGGAAAACGGATCTCTTTTCGATCAGAAAATTGAAAGTGTAAAAAAATATATACGTGTAATCCACAATTTCATACAATCGTAAAGGGTGGCTTTGAAAACATCATACGAACTAGCATGGCGAACACACAGAAATAGGAAATCATATGCACCAGTAGTCTATCTCTCTCATTATCTGCTGTGCAGTAATTCTTATAGCAGATAAAATCTCATAATAAACATGCAAATGCAGTGAAATCGAATCCAAATTCTGTCACGACTTCCTTTTAGTGGTGTTCATTGAGTTTTGATTTGGAAAAACCAGCAGTACCCGCACTCGAAATTTAAAGGTGTTCATAGTCAGGCCCGTTTTCGACTTTAATCCAGTTTTCTTCTACATTTATTTAAAATAAAGGAAGGCTTTCTTTGGAGAAACACACCTGTTCTACTGAGCTGAACTGCCTTAGCAGTTCAGCTCTGAACAGAATGTAACGTAGGAAGACGCACTGTATCTCAATGGAATTCTTTCCATAGATGAGAGGTTTTCTGTTAAAAATGTAAACGCTTTTCCTCTTCCACACTTAAATACGAACAAGGTAGTCTAGTGCACCAAATGTGTAAACAAATACTTCGAACTTCCTCATCTCCGTTGTAGAAACAAATCCCGCCAGAAGGCTGTCTGTTAAAATCTGTTTGTATCAACATTTTTCGGAAAAAGCAAAATGCTTCTTGTTTTAGTCACCGAAGCCAACAAAGGGAAAACGGAAATGGATTTCAAACTTTATGGAAATAAACAGGTCCATGTCAGACTCACATATTACCACAGATCTTGATGATTTCAATTATGATTAATGAACGCTTCCGGTAGCCGATGTACTTCCATGTCTCTCGTTTCACTCAGTGATCGGCACCATTCGATTATTTAATTAGTCAGTTTTCATTTTATGAGTCGAAACGGTTTTATTTAATCCGGGAGCAAAATGCCAACTTTACAGGTCAGGCTTCGGACCTCCCAGGTATAGAAGTTTTCATTTCACTGATGAAAAAAGAACCCCACTGCACCTTAGAATCCGGTCTTGCTAAGGTCTTATGGGATGGTCCAAGAAGATGTTGATGAAAGATCTTTAGAAAAAAGTAACCTTGGCAAACAATTTGCAATCCAATTTGATTAGTGAACTGACATTTAAAATGATTCCGAGTTGATAGCGTACGTTCTGGATTTTCGTGTAGAGAAACACGCCATTAATGACTAAATGCCGAAAAATAAACACAGGATGAAAAGTCTATATTTATTTCCAAGTATATAGTGATTAATATATACTTGGAAATAAATACAGCCTTTTCATACTGTGTTGATTTCCAAGTATATAATCAATATCACAGGACCTTGACGAGCAGGAAATGTTCGACTATACAAGGATATACCGTATATACTCGTGTATAGGTCGACTTTTTATAATGAAATATTTAGGTCGAAATTAGGCGGTCGAACTATACATGGAAAATATTTCTGATAGGTTGAAAACCAAACTTTTGATGCCTTGTGGAAATGCACTATCAGTTCATTTGCAGTTGTATATTTAGTCATTTTCCGGGTGTTACTGGTACAGAAGAAAACTATTGCTAAGAATTTTCTTGATTTTGTATGTACGAGTTTGTTTTATTCACTAATCAAAAAACTTATTCCTCAAGGATGTCTCAAAGTCCGTTTTAGATCTGTCGATATGGCCTTGACTGCCCCGCTGGTAAAGCACCCAGAGGAAAAATGTGAACGCGTCAGCCATTAGTTTAAGTTGCACCGTGCCGTGACATACGACCATGCTCAATTCTCGACAGGATAAAGAGGGAAAAGAACAGACTATTGCAAAAGGAGACCGCTGCCCCTGTTAGCAGCGGCGGAGAAGAGGGGCGTGACAATCTACAGAACAGCGGTAACTTGACTAATGCATTCCGAAAATGAAAGTCTTTAAACTTGGCCGATCGCTCAGAATAACATTGCCTCTGATAGTAAAAAAGTTAATGAGTTTAACAACCTACTTACGTTTGCTATTAAATTGAGTGTGCCCCGGCTCTAAAATTCAAACCAACAGTAACCTCTTCTGAAGACTAAGAGCGAGCAAAAAGGATTGCAGCTTTACTGAATGGGGGCGATGTTTGGTTTTGTCACTAAAGCCAATTGTTTGTCACAAACAGAGTGGAGAGGGGGAATGGAACTAGGGAGTAGATAAACGACCTCTCTGTCAATCACACACTCAAAATATGTTTCAGGTTTTTTTCTTTTTCATTTTAATTAACGATGTGACTTACGATGTTTATTAAAATCATTTTTAAATAACGATATGACTTACGACGTTTCTTAAAATCCTTTTTAAATAACGATGTGACTTACGATGTTTATTAAAATCATTTTTAAATAACGATATGACTTACGACGTTTCTTAAAATCCTTTTTAAATAACGATGTGACTTACGACATCACGATTCGTTTGGTACGGGAGCAAATGCTTTACTCTCCATGAATGAAGTAACTGCAGAAAACTCGCTCGCAAAAAGTGGGAGAAGGGGCGGAGGGGGACGGACTATGTGCAAAAGTGGGTTCATATATTGTTAAGGTGTGTAAACTTCCCCTGAAAACTCTAACCAGGAGGCTGAGCCTATCATCTTCCCAGAATTGTGCCTCAGTTCCGCCCACATTTTGCTGAAAACTACCGCAAGCAACATTGCGAGAGCCAGCTACAACAATAAATAGTAGATCACATGTCCGCATGCGGGCGCATCCACGGAAAATATTTTTTTTAAATTTATATACAAGATAGGTTGGTACACAAAAACTGCAAATATTCAGATAAAAATCGGAGGGGGGAGTCGACTTATTCACGGGATATATAAATACTGCAAATATTCAGATAAAATTCGGGGGTTGACCTATACACGAGTATATGCGGCATTCATACCGTTTTATTGTTTCAAAATATCAAGAATTGAAGTTCAACTCCAAACCCGTGGTCATTTCCATGGGTGTAACGTTTTCCTATGCAGTATGTTTGAATCATTTAACTTTTTCGAAATGATCCTTCCTCTTAGTATTCATTTGGTTTCTCATTTGGTCTTCAGAAATGTTTTTCTTCACTCATTCAGTGTATTTTAGCACCTATTTTGCTATACATAACGTCAGTAGCTGACGAACACTTATTTTTACAAGCAGCTAAATTTTTTAATGGCTGCTGTAAGTAAACTTAAGAATTGACACCTAAACTTCACGATTCTTCGTTTCTATTCCTTAATTCAACAAAATCTTTTACTAACTTTCTAGAAGAAATTATGTGCAATAAAATTTCTGTTCTTTGTATTTATTCGGTCCATGATAGTAGAATTTGCGGGATAAAATCGGATGTAGGATCCCTACTGCCTGAATATATATAACTAATCTCATACTTCGTTCCCTTTTTTGCGAAGTATGAGAAATATTAGATGTGTTGAGCGGTAGTAGAGGAAAATGGGGACTTCTGGGACAGGGGCAGCCCTCCATAGACTTAACATTGGCTGTCCACGAGGCTGCCCACGAGGCTGCCCCCGGCCGTCCCCGATGCTGTCCCAGCTGCTCACTTGTCAGAATTTTTGTCACGTGATCGTCCCCATGATGTGCTGCCCCCTAGCGGAGCTTCTTGGAACTTTCGATAGATCTTTTGAGGGATGGCAACGACCGAGAGGGAAAGGGGTCGGATATAGGGGATGTCAACTCGATGTGCTGCTCCCTAGCGGTGCTTCTTGGAACTTTCGATGGATCTTTGATTTTAAGGGATGGCAACGACCGAGAGGGAAAGGGGTGGATATAGGGGGATGTCAACTCGATGTGTTGCCCCCTAGCAGTGCTTCTTGGAACTTTCAATGGATCTTTGTTTTTGAGGGATGACAACGACCGAGCGGTAAAGGGGCAGATAAAGGGGATGTCAACTGGATGTGCTGCCCCTAGCGGTGCTTCTTGGAACTTTCGATGGATCTTTGATTTTGAGGGATGGCAACAATCGAGTGGGGTCCGTTGGGATTTTTTGTATTTATTCCTGTGGTTTTCAAGCGGGATGTTTCCCCTCTTAGATGTTATTTTTCCCCGGAGGAAATTTTTACGTAACGATGCTGGGGAATTTTCTTTCCAATGGAATAAAAATGCTCTGATGGTCTTAGCGAGGTCCTAACTCACGATGATTTGGTTTTAAAAAATTGGTCAGGTGGTCTCGTGTGCTACGTTATCACTCTATTTTTTTTAATTACTTTTACGTTATTTCTTCATGTGTTTTTTTATATATTTTTTGTATGTTTTGAGGGAGTTTTTTCGTGTAGATGTAATGAATTTTCTTGGGAACTTTTCTTTTTCATACATTTAATTTTATTTCAGACCATGAGTCGAGGAAATGCTTCTTTAGAAACGATATCGTTCCTGTTCGCAGTAACTATTGGACTTTGACAAAATTTTTGGGTAATCAAGCGGAAATGTAGACATGCTAATTCTGAGTCTTTCACCCTTCCAATATTTTTTTCTAGTCGTAATGTTTTCGTGTACTAAGTATTCCCTCTCTTTTTTTATAACTTTTACGTTATTTCATCATGTATTTTTTATATTTTTTGTATGTTTTGAGGGAGTTTTTTCGTGTAATGAATTTTCTGGGGAACTTTTCGTTTTTCTTTATTCAATTTTATTACGGATCATGAGACGAGGAAATGCTTCTTTAGAAACGATTTCGTGCCTGTTCGCAGTAATTATTGGATTTTGTCATTTTTTTGTGAAATGACTTCATGCTAATTCTGAGTCTTTCGCCTTTGCAATATTATTTCCTCGTAATTTTTTCGTGTGTTGAAGAACTGTACAGGTCTTTCACAGTTAAAATTCTGATGAAACAATATTTTCTTACTTTATTTCGCCTATCATTATAGCTTCCCAATTTCGCTATTTTACTTAATTTTTTTTTTTTTTGAAATTTCGTAAAACTTTTCAGTATGTCAGTAATTTTTTTCTTACTTGGTCAAACTTGTGACTCCTTTTATTTAGACTCTTTTTTTATTTCATTTCAACAAAACGATTATTTTAGATGTAGCAAATCATCAGATCTTTGTTTCCTTATATAGCATATTTTCCAACTTGCTTAAAAATATTCCTCAAAGCATGCATGTAGTCAAATATGCATTTTTTTATCTTTTCTTAGTTTGCTATACTTTTCGTGGACTGTCCCAACAAGAAAGCATTCATTGTCAAGACGTACAATCTAAAACCTTTTTTCTTACGATAAAATTTGTATTCTTTGGGCTGTATATTTTTCTGTCTCGTCCGAAAAAACATTCATTCTAGAGTCAAAGCTAGTGATTCCGTTCTTCCCATGAACATTATTTTTTTAGCGTTTTACTAACTCACCAGAAAAGCAGTTATTCCCCACCCCCATAGCGAAAATAAAGAAATTCTTACTTCTTTTTCATACATATCGACTCAATCTATTTCTTTTCGAAATGCTGGTCATGACATTTCAACTAAAATTTCATACTTTCACCAAAAATCATATTCTTAAACGAGCTATTCCTTTTTTTTACTTTATTTCATGTATAAATAATTTTTTTGCTTCCTCACCTCATCAAAGTTAATAAGAACTCCCCTAATCTCATTCCTTTCCCTCATTTAGTTCGCTTTAAATTGAGTTGTTTCAAAGTTTCGCGTATATTACTTTCACTAAATGTCCAGTTCTCCCGTATCTGTCCCATCATTTTTAACTTCTGTGCCTGCTGCATTTTTCTTTAGACGTTTAGTTTCATTGACATTTTCTTTCGTTTCAATTAGGTTTTTATTGTCGTATTTTTTATTTATTGTCTCAGCAGAAAAAGCTTTCATTCTGGAGACATAGCGACTAAGTACCGTACTTCCTGTAAACATTTTTATTTCACGTTTTACTAATTCGTAAGAAAAGCAGATGTTTCCAAACTCTCATAGTGAAAATATCGTATTCCCCTTATTTTACTTATTATATTTTTCCTTCTATTCAGTGTTGTATGATTATTAAAACTTTGGTTTATTTTTATGAAACTTCTTTTTTTTTCTTAGCTTTTTTTCTGATTCAACCTATCAATCTTTTCCTATCGATTTAATTGCTCTTATTTTTCCACTCGACTTTACTTTTGAACAGAAATGTATCTAAAATATTCAGATGCATTTTAGTCTCTAAGGCCGATTCTTCACTATTTCAAATAAAGTCATTGTAGGATTTTAGTGTAAATGCCCCTAAATCTTTGATAGTAAGCAAGTTCTGCTTTCACTATGCAAATTTTTCATCACAATCTGAACGAGCGTGACTTATAGTTACCACCAAAATTTATATAATACATTGAAAAAACGTTCGTAACAATGAACTGAAATATTTTCTCACAATTTACATATCATATTACGTATTGCATGGTAAACAGAAATTTTTCACAATCTGAGCCACCACTCTTTTCTTGCAAAAAAATAATTTTATTAAATAATGTGAGAAGCTTTGTTTCTCATATTCTTTAATAAAATTATAATAATTATATCAGGTTAAATTTTCTGTCTAATGATGCGAATCGAAACCTGGAGGCAGTGTTCCGATGAAAGACAATTCCGTCGGAAAACGTGTTCCACAATGTGGTCTGTCAAATGAATTTCTTATTTCCTCCTATTGATTTGCTTTTGAAGGGACAGAAAGTAGTTATCTATAACACTGATACCAGTCGGGAACTGCCTCAACGGATGTGGTAACTTCACCCTATGACGATTCTTCGATTACCTGAAACGTTATTACTCTGACACCTGAATTGTCCACAACGATGAGACCTATCAACTCTGAGAGTCATTGGATCACCTTCTAAACATGTTCTACTGGTTGGTATCAATCGCTGTCGCTCACACCACGAAACACGTTTCCTCATCATGGGCAACTTCTAGAAAAATGCGCTTCAATTCCATATGGTAGAATTGAGCGTTATTTCACTACCTGTGATTTGATCACGGTTACCGAAATGTCACAGGTAGCGCCTGCTACTGAAAACCGTGAGTAACAGTGATCGTCCAATAAACGTTCCTTACTCTGTCATTGCTACCCATCATGCTCTTCGTGATTTTTCACACCTCCGTCTTAACTGCTACCGAGTGCATTCTGCTCCTGTAGCTGTTACTCGTTATCTGCTGTTGCGTTTTGGCAGCTGCATGCTATTCGTGATTTTTTCACAGCGTTGTTTTTGAGCTCCTCGTTCTCGCAGTGAGTGAGGTTCAATTTTTTTGAATTAGGAGAAAATAGTGAATTGTGAACGTTTCTTAGTAAATCTTTAGTAGCTTCATCCATTTCAAGGCTGAAAAAAGTGCTGCTCGTTTCCTTCAAAGTTGCAAATCGACTGCTGTTCCAATAGACTCTGCTAGCAGAGCGAGGGGAGTGAATTGCTCCCCTCAAAATTTTTTTATTTCGATCCCTGAATATACAATAGGGTTTCGAGGCAGTGGGTTTGGACCTAGTTAAAACTGCCCTTGTAAGGGCAAAGTCCAAACCTCGGTCAAAGCAAGGTGCGCAACTCTGACAAACGAGCGGGTACGTCGTCGCCGTGCTGGTCCCCCTGATCTACGGATCAGGCCAAATCCCGCACTCAACCAGGGTCAAGTGCAGGTTACAGCGGAAGAACCCTAGGGTACCGCTGAGCACTTGACTGTCGAACGTACTAAGTCTGACCGACCAGGGACACAGGTCCCAGGGCTTACACTCGGTTAGCAACCCGAGTAGAGAGATGGCAGAGGACGCGGGGACTTCAATCCCCGGTCCCAGTGAGCCCGTTGAGGCAGACTGCGGCTTAGAAATTCCGTCGGAATTCGCAAGCGCAGTCAACTCCTTCTTTCAAGAGTTGGAGAGGATTCTAGAGAATCCATCAAATAAGGTTCTGGTTAACACCAGAACCAAGATAAGAAAGGTAGCGAACTCGCTACAGGCAGCTTGCACCAAGCAAGTGATAGAAATGAGTCTCGTCCAAGGGAGACTACAGGAAAGAAGTGAGCACGCTAGCGCGGCTCCAAAAACATATGCCGAAGCGGCTCGAGCGCAGCCCGGCAAGGGGAACACGGCCCCTAAGCAAAAAACGGATAAGAAGGAAGTAGCCAAGAAGGTGGTAGCCAAGAGGGTCGAGAAGAGGCACGTGCTTCTCGTTTACCCCGCAACAGACAAGGGTACTCCCACGTCAGAAGACGTTAAGGCGGTTCTGCAAACTCAGATTTGCCCCGCCAAACTCCAGATTGGGGTTAAGGGAGTTAGAAAGGTCAATGGGGGAGGAGTAATGGTGGAATGCTCCTCCGCCAAAGAAATAGAGAAACTGGATTCGGAGCTAAAGAGCAATGCAGTGACGAAGGAGAACCTTCGGTCCAGATTGCCAGCTAAGAGGAATCCAAGGTTTATCGTCTACGGGATAGACGGAAACCTGTCAAGGGAAGAGGTCGAGCAATGTCTCGCGGAACAGAACCCAGAGTTGGAGGAGAGCAGCCTCCAGCTCAAGTTCTCATTGAAGGTGAAGGGTGGGAAACGCCACTGGGTAGCAGAGGCGGACCCACTAACCTTCAAAAAAGTAATGAAGCGAGGCAAGCTCGGAGTGGGATGGACCGTCCACTCAGTAAGGGAATATCTGAGGGAGGTCCGTTGCTACAGGTGTAACGGGTTCGGGCACTTTAGGTCAAGGTGCACCGAAGAGCAGGATAGATGTGCCCGGTGTGGGGAAACCGGGCACAAGCGCCAAGAGTGCAGCAATAGCCCGGTCTGCACTAACTGCTTGGCAAACAACAAGAGATTCAAGCGTCGAGTGGATGTAGGTCACTCGAGTCTAGACAAGGAATGCCCAAGCCTTGTCAGAGAACTGGCTCTGCTAAAAGAACGCACTCATTATGGATAATAAACCAAAGAGAGGCGTTAAGGTGCTTCAAATCAATCTGCACCACGCACGGGCAGCAACAACACAGGCCCTGGTGACAGCCACTGAGCAAAAAGCTCATATTCTGCTATTGCAGGAACCATTCGAACAGGGGGAAGAGTGGTGGGCTTCCCTAACTCCTACCGGATCTACCACCCTAGGGTGGCAAAGCCCAGGGTGGCCACGGTCGTGAAAGACCCGTCCCTAGCGGTTCTCGAGATAAAATGCTCCGAGAACGTGGTCGCCCTGGGCGTGGAATGTGGTGATGCAAAATTTTTAATGGTGAACGTATACAGTTCTCCAGCAGGCAATTTGAGAGAAACGCTGAATGAGCTAATGGCTCTATTAGGGGAATTCCCCAGTCATGAGATAATAATAGCAGGCGACTTCAACGCGAAGAGTCCTCTCTGGGGCAATCAGAACGAGGACGAACGCGGCCAGCTACTAGTGGACTTTGCCAACGCGGCAGACCTGAGTTTCTTGAACGATCCAGAGAGCACCCCGACCTTCCAAGGGGCGAGGGGCTCCTCTTGGATCGACGTGACTCTCGTCAGAGTCTCAAAGCGCAGCCTTGTCCAGGATTGGCAAGTACTGGACGACGAGAGCTGCAGTGACCACCTAGCGCTATCTTTCGTTTTGGGATCGGAAAAGCCCATCCGACCCAAGCGCAAAAGATTCTTAATGAAGAATCTAGACTGGTGGGCTTTTAAAGCCAAGTTAACTACCTTGTTGGGGGGTAGGAGGGAAGAAGAGGCCGCAGAAGTGTCGGACCTCAACTCCCTCTTTGAAGAACTTACCAGTCAAATAACAACGCTATGCGAGAGTAGTAGGGGAAATAAAAGGGGAGCCAAGGACCCCCACCCCTGGTAATCGGAGAAACTAAAAGCTCTAAGGGCGAGAGCTAGGCGGAGTAGGAAAGCTCTGCAAAGAGCAAAAGCTACTCCGCAAGACAGGGAGTGCACAGAAGTGCATAAAAAGGCTCGTTCAGCATACAGGAGAGAACTGAATCTCTCGAAAATCTCCTACTGGAGAAAACTGTGTGAGTTTCAAACTGCGGCTGACCCTTTCGGGATCCCCTATAAGATCTCGAGGGGATCCATAACCGAACCGCTAAAACTAGCAGCGGTATAAAGGGCAGACGGTAGCCTATCAAAGACTCTTGATAGTACCGTAGAAAGTCTCTTGGATTACCACTTCCAAGGAGACGAGGGAGAAGGGGACTCCCCTCAACAAAAAGAAATAAGGGAAGAAAATCGGATCCCGCCGGACACTGGTGAGGACCCCCCCTTCACGAGAGACGAAGTGGAGAATGCCCTCTCCAGTCTAAATACGGGCAAAGCACCAGGCAAGGATGGGTTCGACCTCAGCATAGTCAGAGAAATCTACTATGCAAATCCCGGGTATTTTGTGGCGCTCCTAAACGAATGCCTCGGGAGGGGAATCTTCCCAGACTTGTGGAAAACAGCGGTGCTAGTTCTTTTCAACAAGACCGGAAAGAACAAAAATGACCCCGCAGCCTATAGGCCCATCTGCCTCCTCTCGGCGTGGAGCAAGGTGCTGGACAAGCTCATAACGAACAGAGCGCTTGGCTTTCTCATGGAGCAGGGAAAGCTAAACAGGAACCAATTTGGTTTCCTTCCGGGGCGTTGCGCAACGCAGGCAATTCGCAGCCTCCGAGAGAGGGCAGAGAGGAACAAAGCGGAGGGGCTCCATACCTGCTTCATCTCACTAGACGTGAGGGGGCATTCAACAGTGTCTGGTGGCCAATGGTTTTAACCAGACTTAAAGAACTTGGCTGTCCAAGGAACCTGTTCAAACTGCTCAGCAGCTACCTGTCTGATAGAAGAGTCGAGTTCGAAGCGGGGAATGGGCAATCCTCGCGTTCGTACCATAGAGGGTGTCCGCAAGGATCCAACTCCGGGCCGCTCTGGTGGAATATAGTTGCTGATTCAGCACTGAACCTAGACCTGGGGCCCGCAGTGGAGATTCAAGCCTATGCGGACGATTTCGTTCTCGTGGTCTCCGCCTCAGGGAGACACGTGATCGAAAGAGAAGCACATAGGGCCTTGGATGTGCTAGAAAATTGGAGCAGAGAAAGCAAACTGTGCTTTGCTCCTGAGAAGACCACTCTGCTAGCAATAGCTAAGAGAGGAGTAATGAAAACACCACCCCAGTGCAGATTCCAAGGGTGCACTATCAAGGCGGTGCGTGAAATGAAATACTTGGGTGTGGTCCTGGATCAGAGTCTATCAGGGCTGCCACACCTGAGGCACCTTAGAACAAGGTGCACGGTGATTCTCAATAGATTGAATGGCATGAGGTTAACGGGCAAAACCAAGAAGGCCATCTATCAGAGAGGAATTGAAAGAATTCTGACGTATGCAAGTGGAGCATGGTGGACTCCCACAGTCAGAATGAAGAAGGGGATAAACCAAATCCAAAGGTTGGCCCTACTGGGGATAACCGGTTGTTTTCGCACAACGTCGACCTTAGCACTCCAAGTGCTGGCGGGGTGTGAGCCGGCAGACCTAGTAGTGGAAAGGGAGGCAGCAATGCACTGCCTAAGGTCAGGCGAGGACGCCTACCTTCTCGGTGCGCCGCATCGAGCCTCCGACATGGAGATGGAAAGCGTGGACTGGCAGATCCACCCTGCCGAGGAAATTTGCCCACCGTGGGACAAGGAGAAACCCACGGGAGTTGGGCATGAGCTGTTCACGGACGGCTCAAAGTTGAAGGGACAAGTGGGGGCAGGCTTCTGTGCGTTCTCGGACGGGAACGAAGCCACTGCAGGAAGCGTGAAATTATCGCAGAACGCTTCTGTCTTCCAGGCAGAACTTCTGGCGATAGAGATGGCACTCACATGGGCACTCCCCAGGCGTAGTGAAGAAAGAATAAAACTCTACTCGGACAGGGAGGCAGCACTGCAAGCTCTGAGTAGATTCAGGGGAAGAAACCCCATCGTCCAGAGGATCAAAACCCTCTTGAGGGCAGAGGGAGATGGGGCAGTTAGTTTCCACTGGGTACGAAGCCATGTCGGAACCCTAGGAAACGAAAGGGCAGATCAGCTGGCGAAGGCAGCCACGCTGAAAGAGACGGTCGACGTGCAATGCAGAACGCCGCGAAGGTGTACTCGCGCAGCATTAGCACGTCGGACCATGACCGAATGGCAGGTCAGATGGGACACGGGAGAGACAGGGCGGAAGACACACAGAGTGTTTCCGAAGGTCTCGACCAAACGAGCACAGACAAATAAGTTCCTGAATCAAGTACTCAGTGGCCATGGCATCAGCCCTGAATACCTAGGCAGATTTGCCATCAGGAACTGCACTTGTCCCTGTGGAAATAGAGCGGCAAGCATAGAACACTGCGTGCTCGAATGCAGTGGCTTCGCCGAATGGAGAAACACGCTGATCCCAGGTGTGCAAAGAACGCGAAGATTGGATCTGCTCATCCAATCTTCCGTTAACAGGAGGGGGATAATAGCCTTGGTCGAAAGGCTAACCCTCCAGCAACATACCATCTTCCCCAATCAAACGGAGACCGAAACGCAGGAGGTGAACGTGCACACCGAAAGCGATTCGGAAGATGAATGAGGGTAGAAGTCTGTGGGAAAGCAGACGAAGAGACCACCAATGTAAATATTCTGTAAATAAATTTTTTGCTATCTCTTGATGTTGTAAGTCCTAAGCATGAGGACAGTGTATACATGTGTGTAGATGTTTTGAAAAAGAAAATAAAGGGAAATTATTCCCCAAAAAAAGTTCGAGGGCAAGGAATCTTCCAGTCAGCGAAAAAGTAAGAAACGACCTATCCCGCCAGACAGAGCGGGAACCCAGACAAGGTATACTAGGTCGCCTGCCAGCACGTCACCACGGGCTGGTCTCTGGGCCATTGGGGTGGCCAGGGTCCGAACCGGCGTCTCAAGGCAGGATAATTGTCGCAACAGGTCAAAATAACATCCAAGGTGCTCAATAAGTCCCCGTGGAGCCAAGACAGATTGGCGGAACGGGACAATGAAATCAGTATATTACCATGTTAGGTATAAAAGAACAGTGTATTTTTGATAATTTGAATTAGAAATTTAGCTAACCGCAAAAATCCTATAAAAGAATTACGCATAATTCAACTAAAAAAGCCATAAAAACTACAGCAAAATATCAGAATTAGCGCAGAATTACGTATAAAAGTTAGAAACAAGTTTAGGACAAGACAGACGTTGTAATTCCTGCAACGCAGTCAGGGGTGATCATATCCTCTACTAAAGACTGGATTTTGTCTTCCCAGCCCCCTGTCACATGGACGTTTCTGTCTTCTGTCCAGTTGTGCTCGAATCTACCTTTTCAATAAAGTGCCTTTGTATCCTTTGGATTCCTTGTTGGGACGGTTTTGCACACTTGTCCCATATTCTTACATCTTGGGGATCTTATGGTAGAATTTGAGTCGATGTAGAGCACTTCTGCACGACGTTACATTCGAAAAACCGTCTTGTTTTTCATTTTTACACGCCAGTGTATATATATATATACATATATATAATTTCTCCCTTAACAAGAAACCCCAAGAATCAGCTTAAAGTTCGCAAGTTTAGCTTTTGTGGCTGGATATTTAGTGAAAGTTATTGATAAAAGAGCAGACTTCTCCTCCTGCTTGGAAAAAATTGGCTAACCGTAATTGCATGGCAACCATTCTTAATATAATCGCAAATCAAAACCGTGGAGGACTGATTCCCCCAACATCAGCATTTATTATGATCCTCTGTATCAAACACGATTTTGTTGAAAAATCTCTTCCATATTTGCAACAAAACTTATTGAAATATTTTCTTCCAAAACTGGAAAAATGTCCAGTTTTAAAATGCCATGAAGAGGATTCCAGTAAACTAACCAGCAAGTTAATTTGCCAAAAATTTCTTCCAGCTCTGCTCTTAAAGCTTCTTTTTAGAAAGTGTTTGTTAAGTGTCTTCAGGAAATAAAAGGTTCCTTTGAATGAACTGCACTGCTTTCTTTAGATGTGCATAAGTGATATTCAATGAAATAATTATATCAGGTTATATTTCAAAGTGTACGAAAGCAAATTACCATGTGCTGTGTGGCAAAACATATATATAAAGTATAAAACTTAGTTCTAACACCCACCAACAGGGTGTTAAAATTAAGTTTTATTACTTTTATTCCTTAATTCCCCAAGATAATGCTATTACTTATGGCACACTGTTGGGCCAAAAATGAGAACATTTCGAACTATTAAACTGACTGTGCAAAAATATTTTTTAACTCAATATATACCAATTTTTTCATCTAACATATTTAGAGAAAAGTTTGTTTAACTTGACTGCCCTAAATAGTGTGTGTTGCAACTTTGGAGCAAGGGTAAGTATTGGAGATAGTAAGAAAAAATTATTTGTGAATGTGAAACGTAAATAAAACTGCAAATTATAAATGTTTCAAATAGAAAATATAAATATATCGATATCATGTTCGACTTCTTTTCGGTATTGTATGGGAAAAGTGAAAATATAATTATAAATTCGATTTTTCCTATACATCAAAGATTTTAACAATGCACTGACTATATTCTAATGTAGTCAGTGAATTATTTAATCACTACGGAACATCATAAATTAAAAATAAAGCATTTGGCACTAATTATATTAAAACAATTCAATCCATTTATGTTTTTTCATCTCCATCTTTTCGTACTATCGTGTTAGACTACTTTCCTATTTTTTCATAATTTAAAAAGTTATTTTGTTTAGTCTAGTTTATACTATTTTTTAATTTTAAATACCTTTATCATGAACCTCTTACAAAGTATATGTTGAGTGTTCTAAAAGGTGTTTTCTAAATAAATTGTATACTTCCTGTTGCAAGCGGAAACTCTTGTGCAGGCTCCCACCCACTCAGTTCGTTGTCTGATCTGTGTGGAAGGAAGTGAAAATGGCATTTTTAAAGGATCCTTACTTGAAGTTAAACAACATTTAAAAAGTTAAAAGAAAGTGTCTATTAAACATCTTAGTTTACTGAAAGAATGAATGAATGAGGTTCTGAATGGAAAAATAAGGTAAAAGATTAATGAATTCCTTAACAGTCCCTCATGCGTCGGCCTTTTGTTAGAGTAGGACATGAGTTATAAATTAAAGAAACAGGAAAAAGAAAGATTTGTGCTGAAAAAATAGAACAAGATCTGTGAACTCAATGCAACGACGTTGTCTTATTTATTAACTTTTTTTTTTTGGGGGGGGTCTTTCCAGTGCAAGTGGCAAAATTAAAACGGAATTTCCCTTTTTATTTAGCCATCAAAATAGCTTAAAATCGAGTTGCTGAACAACCCCCCCCCCCCCCAAGTTTCATTGCATTTGTTTTTCACTAATAGAATCAACGTATTGTATCACTTAACTTCGAACCCCCCACCCTCCCTAAATAAATTAATAAATAAAAAAACTTATGACATTGAGTTTACAGATCTTGTTCTATTTACTCCATACAAATACCTTTTTTTACCTTCACAAATACCTGTTTCAAATAGTTGGAAAAAACATAGTTTCAACTGTTATAGTTTCGTAAGCATCTAAGTACGGGAGATCACCGTCACGTTACACAGCACCAATCCACTAGGTAGTGCGGTCACAGCAAGGCCTTTCTGTGATGACATCAAGAACTAGTGCTGCGGCCTTGTTTCAGGGGGCGTTGGTCTAATCCCCAGCCTTCGGGGTTAATCTGTCACGGCCAGCCCTTAATGTGGCATCAGTAGTCCTCGATGTTGGTTAATAATCAAAAACAACCAACCATAGATGATAAAAATGGAAAATATTGGTGTAGTAAAACTGTATTCATGTGATCATTGTTCTGATATTTCACCGCTCTCCTATTTTTTATATTTGATTACATAAATTTAGTTTTGTATATATTACGTTTTTTTCTGTCAATAATTGCGATTTATTTTGCAATGAAATTTCTAAGTCGTTGTTACATTGTATGATTTGCTTTAACTTGATAAAAGTTTTTAGTAAGGGGTAACTTTTCTTATTAACATTTAAATGGTGGTACCAAATAGTTAAACATACCATTTACCAATCTGAACGAGTAAACCGTGTTTGCTCATAAATCATAACTGAAGAATCGTAGATTTTTCTATGCAGCTTTGCTGTGAATTCCACGCGTTATATTACATTATAATATGTAGTAATTTTTTTTAGCTGGATGTATGTATCATATATGTGGGCGTTTTAATCCTAACCCCAAAAAATTTCCTTTAAAAACAATACCAATTTTAATTTTTACTTAGATCATGATTTCCTTGACGTAATGCATAACAACTCTGGAAAACGCGAGTGAATTGTAGGGTTCCAGCGTTTCACCATCTCCGTGGAAAGAATGGGAACAATCAGATTATTCCTGCTTTTTTCCCCGATTCGACAGGACGTTAAGAGCGAAGCGTTACCACTCGCTCGATCGAGTAGGGCTGTGCTCTGTTGTAGCAGACGACGCAGGCCAGATACGAAGTACAGCAGAACAATACTTTGGTGACACAATACACTAGAATAATTTCGCTATCAAGAGGAATATGAGCATCTTGATGCCAATTTTCAAGTATACGGGAACACAGTTCATCCTTTCCTGAAACGTTCTTCTTCCGACACCTCAATTGTCCAAAACGATAATACATATCCATTTAAGAGTCATTGGATGACTCTCTGAAAATCATGATATTGGTAGCAATCCTTGGCTTTCACATCACGAAAGACATGCAGCCTCATCCCTACCAATTTCAATGAAGAAAGTCGTCCGTAACAATTAAAAATAAAAGCACACTCAGTAGCTCCAGCTACAAAACACACATTCAACAAACACATTAGAACCATACTCGGGGCAAAGCTAACTCGACTTTGCAGTTAAAGATACGGAGTGTGTACTTCCACTGCATAATACAGTTAAAGTTTAAAAACTGCTGTTCAAGCTTGAATCGAGGCCTAAAGAAGCGCATGGATATATACATGTTCTAAATGGCGTACGTACATAAAATAAAATAAAAGATCCCAGTTTTTAGTCGTGTTTCTACAAAATACAAATATTCGCATTTTGGCAGTCATTGTCACTTCTCTTTTGCTTCAGAGAGGTTATACAGTATACACTGTTGATATTTACTGCAACCTGGAGATAATTAAATTAGCCTGAAGGTAAGGGGGATAATGGCTTGGTCTTTTCTTCGTGGTAACTGTTTTAAAATACTTATTCGGAAATCGTTTGCCTGGTGGTCGGCAAAGTTCTGAAAGTGTGGGGTTTGAATTGGGACATCTGGATGGAATACGGGAAGTTTCCTTTTCCTTTGCCTTAACTTTTCCTGAGTGGGAAGAGTCCACGACATATGGTACCCCATTAGTGCGCGGAGAAATTCTGAAACACAAGAGATAATTTCTCGGTAAATCGGTTCCACAGAATTAGCAGTGTAGTCAGGTTAGCTTTGACCCTAGTATAGGCCTACTAAGCGCGCCAAGGAAAGAACGGACGTTGCCATCTATCGGCCCACCTGGAATCACAAAAGATAAAAATATTGAAAAGCGGGCCGTAGTTGCAAGTATAACCGTCTGACTTTCCCACATTCATTTGAATAAACGTTAAAACAAATGAAACACAACTTACCTTCCTTAAAAAGGCAAACAATTTCAGATCTTCCCAATAGGTAACGAAAAGTTAAGAAAACAGACATTTGAAACGAAATTTCTTCCAGTTCAAACATGCACTGCAAAATTCACTCAGTATTTACAGCGGCATACTTTCTTTTTCAACTTCTAGTGCCCCTCTGTTATTTTATTAGTTTATTTTTGTCTCTTCAATGGATTTTCATTTTTCAGCAGCTTTTTTTTTCAATGAGCATTTATTCGGTACAATGTGTGACGCGTTCTGAGGAATAAAAACCACAATTTAGCGCACCTATAATTAAACAAAATGCTAGTTTGGCTTCTGTGTTGAAACCAATGAATTATAGTCAAATTTAATAGTACAGTAAAACGCCGATTATATGGGGTCCTTCGTAGTACATAACAATTTTATTTTTTAAAATTATCAAGCCGCGTGGATTCGTAAGATAACAGAAGTTATTACTGCGTATTTTATATAACATTGAATTACAATTCAGCAGTATTGCACCATTCTTCTAGCAAAACTTGTATGCCATCACTTTTACAGTTTTCCATTCTGCCAACATTCAAGTGCATTACGAATTTAATTTGATTGGAACTTCCCTGTCCTGGGTGGTGTAATGGTTAGCATATTCGACCGGTAATCGGGAGATACGGTGTTCGATTCCCTCTCCAGGACGTTGTTATTTTCAAGTATTCAGGGAAGTGTTACGTGGATGACCAGTGGGTTGTGCAAGCAAATTCAGTTTGCTTAGCTTGAAATCCGTAATAGCTGCAGAAAAATTACTTAAATTCGGAGAAAGTTAAGATGGTGTTGATTACATTGAAGTTTTACAAATTAGTGGACGTATAAGTAAAATAAGACAAAAAGAAATAATGCTACATAGAAAAGAAGCAAAAAACACGGACTTTTGTGTCTAAAAAGATTTCAAATGTTCGGTTTTGTGCTTACATACTGCAACAACGTTTATCTTCTTTTTAATAGATCTTTTTATGTATTTAACCCGACAAACGCAATTTGGATTAACTGTGTTTGAATCATCTGGGCTCTAGCGTACCCCAGTTACTACGGATAACTAACGTTTCAGTGTACATATAAAATCTGTTGCTAATAAATTCCCTAACTATATCCTTTCAAAACACAGATAACAGTTTCTAGGAATATTTTGAATTCTTTGAGAAACGAATGGAAATTGAGTTCCTTTTATAAAGATACAAAATAATAACTGTATAAATAACTTTGAAGTTTTGCTCCTTAGGTAACCCTACCTCTTCCACACTATGTAGAAGCTCTTTTCTAGACTTCTTAAACGATTGCTATTTCATAGCTTTGTCTTTCATAGCTGTTGTATAACTCGAAGGTTATAATTACACCCAGAAACAAATTCGACTGTTTTCTCTTTAATTCCTAGAGGCAAAGAACAGGAATAACTAACAAAAACGGAAATAAAACTCTTGTTTTCTGTATGAACTCAGCGCGCGCAAGGCAAGTACTCCAATAAAATTCCAAACAAAATGTCGAAATCATGACTCAAGGTGATCGGTCATTTCACAGGCTGTGCCCCAATTGCCTTTTCAACAGACAAATGCATGTCTATGTCTCATATCGAAGCTCAATATGTCTTACGAAATCTTTTCATAGAAAACCACGTCCGCCAGCCAAGGTAGCAGGACGCTGCTTTTAATATACTCCAGTGCAAGAATTCAGTATGTTGTAAACTACTATCTGGAAAAACCGTATTGAAATTAATTTTTCCACGAAATGATCGATGATTACTTAAAGAACCGACTAAAAGAATGACTGAAGGAATTTTTTTAGAAGTAATCTACGAAAAAACTATTCTAGTTGAATGACGTCTTTATATCAGTCGTGGTGTTATTTTAAAGTTGTACACAGTAGTGCAATGCTGTTGTTTAGGAATAAATTCCGACTTGGTAAGTTCGTTTAAAAGCAACCCACTAATGAAGTAATTTAAATAGTTGGTTATGAAAGCGTCGTGGCATTGCCGTTCGCATTACGATATCTGTCCCATTTTTGATGCTATGCATTTTTCAGGAGAGTAGAAAAGTAAATCCCAAGTAAGAAATTTTGATGTAACAAAAATGGGCAACGGTACGTAATTCTCAAAATCATTGTTGAAATCTGAACTCGCGGCATGTGTCCCATGAAGTGACTGATAATAGTTAATTTTATTATTAGTCAACAATATCTTCTACTAAACTATCACCGAACATTATTTCATCACGCTTTACATAAAAGTCACAATATCTCATTGCAATTTGCGTAAATTACGAGAACCTGGTGTTAAATGTAATAAAAGCCATCACGAACATGGATTTTTGATGCTACTAAAATTGTGCATCGTAGCAAAATTTATCTCCTTTTCGATGCCCCTCCCCAACGAACAAAAAACTGGGTTACGTGTTATTGGCGAGTTTTAAAATTATGTTTAACAAGATGGGGTGTAACCTGTAGATATCTCAGACCAAACGTTACCGTTCCCTCTTACTAACATTCTTGCAGTTCAGCCATTCTTCCTATCTTGAGCTCAGATTTTAGCTTCCGCATGCCCAGACGGAGTTTCTTAGTTACATCACATTTCATCGAATTCAGAGTCATTTCTTACGTTCGTCTAAATCTGTATTAATAATAATAAATATTGTTTCTAAAATACTAAACAGGCGAAAGACTTACTATTACAGCCTCAGTAGTTTAGAAACAATCTTTTTTCATTGGTTCCTGAATAACGGTGATTTTTTGGACCGGAAAAAAGTGACCGTTCTCGGGAGTTAGCCGCAGTTCGGAGATTAGGCGAAAGATAATAGTGTTAGTACGTTGCGTTTGTACAAAATCAGAATAAATGTATGAAGCTTACGCATAAAGAAAACGGTTGTAGTGCTTTCCCTAAATGCTGAATCAAACTAAATATTATAAATCTTTCTGTAGAGGATTTTAGGAAACCAGTGTTTGACCTCTGGTCTATTTTACGCATTCCAACCGTAAGTTGAAGAAGCGTATAGGCTCCAGCTTTGTCCGTCCGTCCGTCCGCACAATAACTCACGTGAAAATGGTTCGATTTCAACGAAATTTTATTATGTGGTAGGGGACCACCTGGGGACGAACGCTATTGAAAATGGGCGAAGCAGGGTCAAAGGTCAGGACATACGAGCGGGATCCATTCTACTGCTCCTATGCGCCATCACTTGCGTAAAAATTTTCCGATGTCGATGAAATTTTAGTATGTGGTAGGGAACCACTTGGGCACGAGTCCTATTGAAAATGGGCGGAATGGGGTCAAAGGTCAGGACATAAAAGCAGGATCCATTCCATTGCCTTTATGCGTCATAACATGCGTAAATATGGTTCGATGTCGATGAAATTTTAGTATGTGGTACGGAACCACCTGGACACGAACCTATTGAAAATGGGTGAAATGAGGTCGAAGGCCAGACAGGGCATAATAGCGGGATATATTCCATTGCCCTTATGCGTCATAACTTGCGTAAAAATGGTTCGATTTCGATCAAATTTTAGTAGTTGGTAAGGAACCACCTGGGGACGAACCCTATTGAAAATGGGCGGAATGAGGTCCAAGGTCAGGACATAAAAGCGGGATCTGTTCCATTGCCTTTATGTGTCATAACATGCGTAAATATGGTTTAATTTCGATGAAATTTTAGCATGTGGTTGGGAAACACCTGGGCACGAACCCTATTGAAAATAGGCGAAATGGAGTCAAAGGTCAGGCAGGGCATAAGAGCGGGATATTTCCCATTGCTTTTATGCGTCATAACTTGCGTAAAAATGGTTCGATTTCGATAAAATTTTATTATGTGGTAGGGATCCACTGTGGGCGAACCCTATTGAAAATAAGCGAAATGGGGTCAATGGTCAAGACATTGAAGTGGGATCCATTCCATTGCCCTTGTGCATCATAACTTACCTAAAATGCTTGGATTGCGACAAAACTTTATCATGTTGTTCCGGAGGTATAGTGAACCGGTTCTCTTGAATATCAACGAAATGGGGTCAGAGGTCATTGCACAAAAGCCAGATTTATTCCGCAGCCATTATTCTCATAACTCGCGTAAAACTGCTTCTATTAAAACAAAACTTTATCATGTTATTCCGGAGGTATAGTGAACCGGTTCTGTTGAATATCATCGAAATGGGGTCAAAGGTCAGGACACAGGAGCGAGATTTATTCCACAGCCATTATCCACATAACTTGAGTAACAATTTCTGGTATGTTGGAAATCGTATCATAATCAATGCATTGCATGATTTTACTAACTTCATTTTATTCTTTTTTATTGAGGGTTTAACGATCACAGTGAGCAGCTCAATGGGCTATAAGCAGTGGCGCGTCCCTAATTTAAGGCCAATGACTCCAGGGTAGGGAGAGAAAACGTGCCGCCAGACAAACACAACATACATGCCTCACCAGGTTTCGAACCAGGACCCATCTCGGGCGAGAGATCAGAAGCCATCGCTTAGACCACTGCGCCAGTACTGTTGAAGACTATAGGGGCGGCCCTCTTGTCTTCAACAGTACTTAGAAATAGCCATGTAAGGGAAAAATGAAAACTGTTAGAGAGCAAAGTGGAAATGCGCAGTTAGCTCAGCGAGAAACAGAAGACAGGAACAAAACCCACTAGGACAAAGTCGAGAGATACCGCTCCAACGGGAAACATACCAGGCACCATCAACGACCCCGCAAACAGGGACTCTGACAGAAACATGCACGAGATCTGGAGCTTGCGTCACGGCGAAATAAATTGAAACTCCTTTCTTTTCATTTAAGCACGCCATAATGCTCCAGGTAATACGATCTATCCTGCCAGAGCAACAATTCTTCAGCGATACTATTTATTACCTCCCGAAGTAACTACGTAAACACTTAAGGAAAGGATGTCCGTAAGATTTATTTCGGGAATGACTAGGGTGTCCGATGTTCGATGCTAAGGGGTTTCGTTGTTCGAAGGTTGACTTTAATGTTAATCTTGTGGCAGTTGCTCTGTATCAACCAAAACTTACCGTTGCTGGGAGGTGACCGTTAATGGAGGTTTCTATAAATATTTTTAAAATTTAAAAATGAGTTACATTTTTTGTTAGGAAGAAATAATGTGGCTGATTTAGTTAGCGTCAAAGTTTCGAGGGTGTATCAGATCGTGCGTTTTTGTCCATGTTTTTCAGAGTACGAAACATGAAAAACATGTTACAACATCTGTAATTGTGTGTTCATTTTAATGTTTCTGCATCTCGCGAAATGCAACGAAAATGTTAATTAATGAAATGTTTTAATGTAATGCAAATGTTAATGTAACCAAAATGTTTTTTAATGTTTCTACATCTCGCGAAATATTAAAAATTAAAAAAAGGATTGACCAATTCTGCATGGTTTACATGAACAGAAAATGATTTTGGTGCAGTCTACATTTAATTCGGTATGTTGATACAGGCTGAATATTTAAACTCACTCTGCAGAAATATACACTCTACTCACTGAATTACGACCACCCCTATGCAAAGTGGGTTGCGGCCGATGCTGGACTATCGAGGAAAATGGCGTAGCTTGCAGGTTACGCCCTCATAACAATAGTCCAATGACGTAAGCGACATTTTCGGTGCCAGCAACTTGCGGATAGGACGATAAAGTTCAGAAGCAGGTGTGCTGGTTCGACGAATCTCGACATGTACTCCATTCTGGTGATGGTAGAGTCCGTGTTTGACGTCAGCAGTATAAGGTTATGGATCTCTCATGAACAGCGTCAACTATTCAAGCCGGCTGCACCATATCAGGCATATATAAGTGACACGAAGTGGAACCCCTGGTGCTTGTTTACTAACGTATGTACGCCGGATACTACAAAAGACTGCTTTCTATCCATGTACATGGCTCAATGACGTGTCTCCCTCTAGTGGGGGATCGGTTTGTTCGGCAGCATAATGCTGCATGTCGAACACAGTCCTGACACGGTACGTCCGAAATCGCCACCAAACTAGCATAATCTCAACAACATTGAACATCTATGGGATGTTGTGGAACACCAGGAGCAGAAACTGGGTACATCACCCCGCTCCATATTGGGAGTTGATCCCATGCTGGATGACGCCCCTTCTTCGGGAGAAAGGAAGGCCAAGTAAGTGGCTGAAATTTGTGAGCACTCGATGTATACAGATCACGACAAATCGAAAAAACACAAAGTGATTAGTTATATCATAAATTCTCGTCATAGGAATACCACGTCCCATTATGTCTCACAAACTCTCCCTCGCTCTGATGAAATTTACAGCACCATGCAGAAAAAAGTTTTGATGCATATAATTTCTAGAACATGTAGTATAAGATTTTGTGGAGTAACTTAAAAACCGAAACGCAAAACCGTGGGTTTTACAGGTACAAAGACTGTTGACAAACTAATTCCTACATTTCTTCATAACCGGCTGGGAAACTGTAACTGCCCCCCCCCCCTCCCGGTGGCGCAGTGATCTAAGCGATGGCTTCTGATCATTCGTCCGAAAGGGGTCCGGATTAAAATCCCGGTGAGGCGTGGATATTGTGTTTGTCTTACGCAACTGGCTCTCTCCCTTCCCTGGAGCCAGTGGTCCTAAATTAGGGACGGGCGAATGCTTATATTATAGCGCACTGAGTTGCTCACGGTAGTCGTTAAACCTCCAATATTATAAAAAAATGGCAACAAGTACATATACTGTATATCCCTTGTGTGTGGCGTTTTAGAAACTTCTACAAAAATTACAACCTACGAAGAATATTTGGAAAGACAATGTGGGCTGTTGGACAGAATTCTTCAATATCATGGCGACAGTTCTCGCAGTGTATTCACTGAGATGTTAAGCCCATCCATGATGCTTTGCGTAATACTACGCCTTGTACCAGGAATGCTGGATGGCAAAATGTTCTCAACCAATGTTTCAGGATCCTGTGGGATTTGGAGAACATGGTACAATTATCAACTTTAATTAGATGAGCAATGAATCTTGAAAAAAAGTTTAATGAAATAATTCCCATGTCATACAAAATATATGATCAAAGACACAGTGATTTGAGAGAATGGCTCGACACCCCGCTCCAAGTAGCGACTTGTCAATGGTTCAGAAACTTGCTAAAATTTATAAATACACGGTCGAGTCACATTATTGTGACCACCACCTAATATCCAGAGTAACCGCAGTGTGCAGCGCGGACAGCAGCTAGAAGGTCTGGGAGTAACTCAATAAGGTGCTGAAAGGTGTTCAGAGGTATGTGGAGCAAATCTGAAAGCAGTGCATCTGACAGCTGCTGGAGGGTACGTGGTGAAGGATCCATAGACCGAACAACACGATCGAGGTGGTCACACAGATGCTCAATTGGGTTTATGTCTGGGGAATTAGGGGGCCAGGAAAGTAATTTGAAGTCTTTATCAGGCTCTTTCCAGCACTCTCAGACCTTTCTAGCTGTGTGACACATCACATTGTCGTGCTGGAAGATCCCATCCGCCCTAGGGAAGGCAATAAGTATGTATGGGTGTACGTTGTTTGCAAGGATGGATTTATAACGAATTTGATGCATAGTGCCATCCACAGGTATGAGTGGACCCAGGGAATGCCTCGAAAACATTCCGCAGACCATACCGCTGCCCCCACCAGTTTGTGTTCTGCCAGCAGTGGTTGATGAGTGCTTGTTATCCTATGTTTCTCACCTTATACGCCAACGTCCATCATTTCGCTGAGGCAGAAAACGTAACTCATCGCAGAAGACAATTATTTGCAAATCAGCGGAGGTCCAATTCCAATGTTGCCGTGCAAATGAAAGCCTTTTCTGCCGATGGGCTTTCGTTAGCATAGATGCAGTGACCGTTCGTCTGCATCGGAGCCCAATGCGCAGCAGGGTTCGCTGAAGTGTGGTTTTAGACAGACTTCCGGTAGGCGCCTGGTTCATTCGGCCAGTGAGTTGCTCCACTGCTGCTTGTCGATCGACCCTCACGCACCTACGCAGCCGACGTTCACCTCTCACATCAATGTCACGTGGTGCTCTGCAGTTTCCACGTCGCTTATTCTCAATGGTGCCATTTCTCCAATCAGGATACACTTTAACCACAGCTGCAGGCGAACAGTTCACAAACTGCGCTGTTTCAGAAATACTGCCACCCTTGGCCCGAAAGCCGATAATCATCCCTTTTTGCAAATCTGATAAATCGCTCCTTTTATCCATGACAGCAGTGAATGATATATTTTCAGAATGCTTACATCACACCTTATAAGCCCTTCAAGCCAGATCACGATACGTGCTTTCTTTCATTGACAACGCGCTGTTGACGTCAAAAGTAGGAGGTGGTCACAATAATGTGACTCGACTGTGTATATTCATAACATTAACTCATTTAAAGATTCATTAATGTTACAAAGAACGTCTTCGACAAACTATCAAATTTTGTTAAAACTGCAGAATGTCCCATAGACATTGAGCTATGAAACGCTTCCTAAAGTTTATAGTAATAAAGTAGATGCTCTAAATGGAAAAAAATGAGGAAAGGAATCTGTTTAGGCTTGTGCTCAGATGGTAGTTTTCTGATTTAAAGATGTTACATGTTCCAACAAGCTCCGTATGTTCATGCAGCATAATTCTTCAATATTCAGTTACTGGAGATATTCGTCTTTAATGATTATAGAATACAACTTTGCCTCTTGCTTTGTATTACCGAAAGTAAGTGGTAGACTTTTATTCTTCATATTTATCCTGATTGCTCGTTACGCAACATGGAGCGGAGAAGAAATTTTGCCTTCAGGAACTGCATTTGAAATGTGTACCTATTGTCTTTACAGATATTCTTCTTCGGGTCTGTTAGGGACACCCGATGTCGCTACGTCTGTTTGCTTCCATCATGCGATGGGACAGCTTGATACGCACGGCGTCTTTAATTTTCGTTTTCGAAATAACTTTCGAAAGGACATGCTGCGTTTTTGAGGGGAAAAACCTATTTATTTCGGAAGAAAAATCCTCTATTTCGTTTCTCACAAACGCAAAGTGAAAACCACTCTGGTGTGTAATGAAGAGGGTAAACGTTTGCTTCAACGTCTTAAATTCTTTGGTGAGAAAATATCAACATTTCCTTTTTTTCGAAAGCAACGGGATTAGTTGTTCCGTAGGTAGTGAAATTAATAATTACCTACGATATAAAACGAGGCAACGAACATTGTGACGTGCCTGCCCCGAAGGACGCACATGAGATAAAGGCAGATAGCAGTGAGAGCACATGTCAGTGTAGTACAGTGGATAGCACTCGGAGCTCAGGTGCCGAGAGTTGCTGGTTGGAATCCTGCCCTTGGCATAAAATGATGGCGAAATTTTCTTCGTCATAACATCGATTTCACAGATGGCAATATTTATTCCTGGGCATTCTAAACGTGTCTTGTTGGACCAAACCCCTTTCTGCTGCAGGAAAAGAAACCCGCAACTTTACATATTTCGTACATGCCCACAATACAGGATGACTGATGTTGAAAACGCCACAATCAAAAGCATAACAACATAGTGAAGAAGTCGGAAGAGATAGGAATATATAAAATAGCTCTTTAAAAAATCATCACACATGGTGCTTCGCACAGAGCGCTAAAAGAATATATATATATATATATATATATATATATATACACTGATGGAGTGGCTACAGCGCAATAGCTCATATCCACCTACTGAGAGAACTAATTGAAAGAGCGAGGGAATATGCACTTCCATTGTGCATGGCTTTTATCGATTATGAAAAAGCCTTTGATTCGGTGAAACCATCAGCAGTTACAATGGCACTGAAATCCTGCGATATTGAAGATGCATACATTAATATTATTAATAACATCTATGAAAATGCAAGTGCAAAGATTCGGCTGTTTGAAAATACAACACACATAAAAATTGGAAAGGGAGTGAGACAAGGTGACACCATATCTCCGAAGCTCTTTAATGCCACATTGGAGGGTGTTTTTCAGTCGCTGAGCTGGGAAAACAAAGGGATAAAGATTAATGGAGATTATCTAACCCAGTTTCGTTTTGCTGATGACGTAGTCGTTTTTGCAACTACCCCATCAGAGCTACAGAGTATGATCTAGGAACTTGCTGACAAGAGTAAAGAAGTGGGATTAAAAATGAACTTTCAGAAGACAAAAGTGATGTTCAATGCTTTTACAAGAAATGAAGATTTATCGATTGATGGAGAAAAGCTGGAGATAACAGACACGAAAGTTTATCTTGGACAGCAAATATCAAGTGAGGGTCACATTGATGAAGAAATTAATCGGCGTACAAAACTTGCCTGGAGAGCTTTTGGAAGAAACAGCATAATTTTCAAGAGCAATATGCCATTATGTCTTAAAAGAAAAGTGTTTGATCAATGCATCCTTCCAGTGCTTACGTATGGTGCAGAGACGTGGACCTTAACTAAAAGAGACATACAAAGGCTGCAGACAACTCAAAGAAGCATGGAGAGGTGCATACTTGGTGTAACCAGGAGAGATAAGAAGAGGAACTCGTGGATCCGAAAAATGACAAGCGTGGAAGACATCATGATCAGAGTTAAATCCCTGAAATGGCAATGGACTGGACATACTGCCAGAAGGACAGATAATCGATGGACAGCCGACATTTTAAATTGGATTCCAAAGGGACAGGAAAAGACCCAGAAGAAGACCACATGGGAGATGGGTGGATGAAATTCGAAAGTATGCAGGGGTGACATGGAGGAGACTGGCACAAGACAGACCGTTGTGGAGGAAACTTGGGGAGACCTTCGTCCAGCAGTGGATTGATAATGGTTGACAATGATGATGATGATGATACACTGATGGAAAAAAAATCCCAACACCAAGAAGGGGTTGTGTTAGATAAACGACAGTTGGTAGGCGGTGAGAGTACATCTGTAAGATGACATCTATATAAATTTCGCGCTCGGCGCATACGTGTGGCGCTAGTAGCGCCCCTCTGAACATGCAAAGCAGCTTTACTGTAAATACACGCTGTAACGTTCGTGAGCGTTAGTTATCGTTGAGATTCGACGTAGTGTGTTGATATTAGTGAAGAATGCCTTTAAGAAGACGAAGAAGCCATTATCAACAGCTCACGGAGTTTGAACGAGGTCGTGTAATAGGGCTACGAGAAGGTCTTTCCGCAATATTGCAGAACGACTTAGCAGCAATGTAGCCACTGTGCCTGATTGTTGGCAGCGGTGGTCAAGGGAAGGTACTGCCTCAAGAAGACCGGGTTCCGGCCGCCCAAGTGGCACTACTGAGAGGGAAGACCGCCGTGTACGGCGTATGGCCGTGGCGCATCGTACCGCGTCTCGGCTGCAATTCGAGCTGCAGTTGCCCCCACACTGACACAACGAACTGTTACAAATCGTTTACTTGAAGGACAGCTCCGAGCCAGACGCCCTGTAGCGTGCATTCCACTTACTCCAAACCACTGCCGTTTGCGACGTCAGTGTTGTCAAGCTAGAGCTCATTGGAGGACGGAGTCGAGATCTGTTGTGTTTTCTGATGAAAGCCTGTTTTGCCGGGGTGCCAGTGATAGCCGTGTGTTGGTTAGAAGGAGGCCAGGTGAGCGCCTGCAACCAACCTGTCTGCGGCCGAGACACACTGGACCTACACCTGGAGTTATGGTCTGGAGAGCAATTTCCTATGACAGCAGGAGCACTCTCGTGGTTATCCCACGCACCCTGACGGCACAGTTGTACGTCGGTCTGGTGATTCAACCTGTTGTGCTTCCATTCATGAACAGCATTCCAGGGGTGTTTTCCAACACGATAACGCTCGCCCGCATACCGCTGTTATAACCCAACATGCTCTACAGAGTGTCGACATGTTGCCGTGGCTTGCTAGATCACCAGATCTTTCTCCAATCGAGCACGTATGGGACATCATTGGATGACAACTCCAGCGTCAACCCCAACCAGCATTAACCGTCCCTGTATTGACCGACCAAGGGCAACAGGCATGGAACTCCCTCCCACAAACTGACATCCAGCACCTGTACGACACAATGCATGAACGTTTGCGTGCTTGCGTTCAATATTATGGCGGTTACACCGGTTATTAATGTACCAGCAATTCACATTGAAAATGGCTCTTCTCGCGCTTACATTAAACTGTGAACTTGAAACCTTAATCGATTAAATATGTTACCTATACAAATGTATTGCCACCATTTCATTCCTCTACAACTACTTTTTCGTGGTGTTGGGATTTTTTCAGTCAGTGTATATATATATATATATATATATAATATGCACAAAAAAATGCTGACAAGAGAAAAAATTTGGTTCTCAGAAAGATTATGTTTTGAAGAAGAAACAATGCATTGTGAGGTAACGCAATTTTGTGTCTTTGAACGTTTTAATGAGAAACACATATAATGAAAAACTTAATGAGAAATACACCTGAGAGTTAGATGACGGTGAGTACGTTGGAAACATAAGAAAATCTGAAAAAATACACATACACACACGGGTCTGATAAAATTTAGTGCCAACGAGAATTACTGTTCTAATCTCTTAACAAATTGTTTGCCGATTGTGATGGTCACCGTTGCTTTACTTAGAATAATATAATCCTTAAAACAAATTCTCATGCACTTTTTATGGTATGCTGATCCCTTATGCTGAATATATTTAACGCTGTCTTTCTCAAGTAGAAAGGTTCTTCATTAAACTTCTAAAGAGCTGTTATGCGGCAATTTCTCACAACGTAATCCAGCCCACATTTCCCGTGAGTTTACACGAAGTATTTCCAAAAATGTAATTGATACTGGCGCTGCTACTGCCAGCATTAGTAAATAATCCAGGAGTAATTGTAATAATAATAATAATAATAATAATAACAAAAGAGATAAAAGTAATCTTAGCAGGCATTTATCTGAAGCGGAGCAATTTCGGTAAATTTAAAAAATAATGATAACATGAAATAAAGCTAACCCCACTGCATGCATTTTTTTAAATTCAAGATTGTACGACCACCGTGAGCAGCTAAAAGCATTTCCCTAACTCAGAGCCACTAGTTCCAGGAAAGGAAGAGAATCAGTACCGTAAGACAAAAATAACATCCATGCGTTACTGAGATTCAAACCCGGACCTATCACGGACGAATGGTCAGGAGCCATCGCTTAGACTACTGCGACACATGGATTTGCCGCTATAGTTGTGCATTGGTCTAAGCTCTGGATTCTCATCACATGTCTGAGATGAGTTCGAATCCCGGTTTGGCGTGTAGTGTTGTTGTCTTACGGTGCTGAAACTCTCCGTTCTTTAGAACCAGTGGCCGTAAACAAGGTCGGTCGACACCCATCGAGTTTCTCACGGTGGTTGTTTAACTCACAAACAAATAGCACGCATTTTACTGAGAAATTTTGAGAAATAATAATGTTATTGGATATAGGTGCGATTTTAAACCTGTGGTACCTCCCCGGTGGAGAAAAGGATCTGGATTCGAATCCCGGTGAGGCAAGGATATTGTGTTTGTCTTACGGCACTGGCGCTCTCCCTTCCCTGGAGTCAGTGGCCCTAAATTAGGGACGGGCGACTGCTTATAGCCCATTGAGTTACTCACGGTGGTCGTTAAACCTTCAATCAAAAAAAAAAGACGTGGTAAGTGTACCGCTGGAGTACGGCAAAGACACCCCAAGAGATATGTAAATATATGTAATAAAATCAAGACATATTTGTTAAAATTTCTTCATTTTACTTTATTTGTTTGCCATTTTGCATTCTTTTCAAAAAAGGTTCACGCACGCAAACTATATACAACCGCTGACAGGAAACTGAGACTTGCGGGAGTCATCACTGCTTGCGTATTTCGTATGGATTCGTTAATTCACTTCGCGGGCGTGGCGTCCCGAAGCCGATCGCAATTCAAACTCCCAAGAACCCAGTCAAACTTTCTCACCACACATCTGCTTTTTCATCATTTTGTGCTTGAGGGTGAGACCAGAGCTGCACTAATTTCGTGAAGTTTCTTTAGTTTACTCTTAGTACAGTGTGCTGGTTTTGTTTGCCATGTGTAAATTTTGTGCTTGAGGGTGAGACCAGAGCTGCAATAATTTCGTGAAGTTTCTTTCTTTTACTCTTAGTACAGTGCACTGGTTTCGTATGTCATGGGTAAATTTTGTGCTTCAGGGTGAGACCAGAGCTGCAACAACTTCGTGAAGTTTCTTTAGTTTACTCTTAGTACAGTGTTCTGGTTTCTTTTACCATGGGTAAATTGGTTGTAAACAGAAAGCATGCCCGAAGTTGAGGACAAGAGTTTTAGGAGTGATAACGTTGAATCACAAAAAGTGCAGCCCAGGTGGTGCAGTGGTCTAAGCAATGGTTTCTGACCATTCGTCCGAGATAGGTACGGGTTTGAATCCCGGTAAGGCATAAATGTTGTGTTTGTCTTACGGCACTAGCTTTCTCTCTTCCCTAGAACCTGTGGCCCTAAATTAGGGACGGGCGACTACTTACAACCCACTGATTCGCTCATGATGGTCGTTAAACCACCAATCAAAAAAATCAAAGGAAGCTAGTTTTGTTCCAACTTGTGATACCTCTGCAAGCAGCGTTAATGTTAGTTTCACCCAATCAACACCGTCTAAACCCAAAATCTCCAAATCTATGTAAGTGAACAGTAAGGTGAATTGCGGATTCTGTGACAAATCTTACATTTAAAATGGATTCATTTCAAATACGTGTGGTACCCCTCTTCCACTGTGTGTAACTTGCAACTAAACATACCGAACAACAGCATGAAACCATCTCAACTAGAACGAAATATAATTACATATCATGAAGAGCTTAAGGAAAACCGGACTCTTTTCGATCGGAAAATTGAAAGTATAAGAAAAAAATATGCGTGTAATTCACAATTTCATACAATCGTAAAGGGTGGCTTTGAAAACACCATACGAGCTAGCATTGTGAACACAGGGAAATAGGAAATCATATGCAGCAGTAGTCTCTCTTTCTCTCATTATCACCGGTGCGTTATTTAGTATAGCCGATAAAATGTCATAATAAGCATGCAAATGCTACAAAAATGAATTCACATTCTGTCACGACTCCTTATTAGTTGTCTGCATTGAGTTTTAATTTGGAAAAACCGGTAGTGCTCGCACTCGAAATTTAAAGGTGTTTATAGGCAACCCTGTTTCGGACTTTCATCCAGTGTTCTTCTCCATTTATTTGAAATATAGGAAGGCTTTCTTTAGAGAAGCACACCTGCCCTACTGAGCTTAACTACTTTAGCAATGAACAGAATGTAACGTAGATAGACACATCGTTTCTGAAAGGAATTCCTTCCATAGACGAGGTGTTTAAACCTAACCACCTACATCTGTTAAAAACGTAAACCCTTTTCCTCTTCCACAATTAAATATGAACAAAGGAGCCTGGATCACCAAATATTTAAACAAATATTTCGAACTTCCTCATCTTCGTTGTAGCAACAAATCCCTACCAGAAGACTGATCATCTGGTTTCGTGAAGCTGAAAAACCTGTTTATTAGGTTGGTGCGAATGAAATGTCCGGCAAATGACCAGCTCACGTGGACGGTGTGAATGGAAAAGTAACACATCTTACCTAGGCAAGATATTCCCCCTCGGCATTGACACACAGTTGCTATCTGTCTGGCAAGTCCATGATCCCTGAACGAAAAACGTCTTGTGGCTTGGACCCGAAGAAACCATCAACTGCACGTTGAGCCTCGTTGTCTGTCGTGAACTGTTTCCCGGACAGGAAGTGATCCAGGCGACGAAACAGATGACAGTCTGTCGGAGACAAGACCGGAGAATACGCAGGATGAGGCAGTGCTTCATAGCCGAAGGCACTCAGTATCAGCATCGTTCGTTGTGCGACATGAGGGAGAGCGTTGTCCTGGAGCAGAACAACGCCAAGTCTGTTGACCAAAGCCGGCTGTTTCTGCAGCAATGTCCTGTGCATGTGGTGTAATTCAGCGCAATAACATTTTGCAGTGTTCGTTTGGTCTCTTGCCAAGAAACTCCGATGAATTATCACTGCTGTGGACCACCAGACAAGAAGAAGAATCTTCTTGGTGTGTAGGGATGGCTTAGGATGCCGTCCACCAGGATGTGTATTGCTTAACCGTTGTGCAGATCGCTTCCGATTTTCATAGAAGACCCACTTCTCGTCGGAGGTGAAAATTCGATGCAGTAGAGGTTCCTGTTTATTCCTGGCAAAACAGCGACGTGCATACTTCCAAACGCCTGGTCTTGTTGGCAGTTGGCAACGCATGCGGCAGCCCCATATACAGTTATTTGACCTCACTCAGCGCAGCCAGACGCCGAACAACTGTCGTGTGGTGGACACCTACCTCTGCCGCTATCTCACGACACGTTTTTCGGGGGTACTCTTCAACCACACGTAACAGAACATCATCAGAAATAGCAACAGGTCGGTGAAAACATTATTCGTATTGCAGGTCCCTATCTCCGCTTCGAAACTTCACAAACCATCGTCGAATGGTTCGTTCGCTGGCTGTATTCTCCCCAAGCGTTTTCTTAACGTTTGGAGCGGAAATTCCTGCAGAATGGCCCAGTTGAAATTCATACAGGCAGATGACTCTCCAATCCGGGGTCTGCATGTTTCGTTTGCAAGTCACGTTACGTCCAAACAAACCACGCCTCCACCTTGTTCTTCACACACATGCTAGCTATGTATACTAACTCTGTGACGTAATAGTCGGTACACCTGTGGGTTGTTCCATTCCGCTGTGGTGGGAGCCTGTCTCCACTGCGTGTTCGTGCCGGACATTTAATTCGCCTCAACCTAATATATCAACATTTCTCGGAAAAAGCAAAATGCTTCTTGTTTCAGTCGCCGAAGCCAACAAAGAAAAAACGGAATTTAATTTAAACTTTTATAGAAATAAACAGGCCCATGTCAGACTATCATTTTACCACAGATCTTGCCGATTTCAGTTGTGATTAACGAACGCATCTGGTAGACGACGTACTTCCATTTCTCTGGTTTCTCTTAGTGATCGGCGCCATTTGATTATTTAACAGGTCAGTTTTGTCTTTGTGAGTCGAAACTCTCCGGGAGCAAAATTTCAGACTTACAGGTCAGGCTTCGTCCCCCATAGCCTACCCTTTCATCAATATCTTCCTGGACCAGCCTGAAAGGGGGACGAAGCCTGACCTAGACTTACAGGTCCTGCAGACAAAAACGATGTCCCTAAAACCTTTACTTTGGACTTACAGAAAAAAACGATATCCCCAGAACCTTTTTTTTTTTGGCCCTGCAGACAAAAGCGATATCTTCGGAACCCTATTTAGTCCTCTCTTGTTGACTCCCGATCCGGGATGTAAGTTCTCTCGCGATGTACCCTCTGTCCGGTATTGTTGTTAAATATCATTTTACTGCATAAATGTTTGTTTTCAGTTTGCAGATGAAGGCTACAAATTTCGAAAACGGAAGTTAAAGGGATACCCTGTAATTTTCAATTCTTTTTCTCGGGATGTCCTCTGTACCCCAAATGGTTGTTAAATATCATTTTATTACATGATTTTTATCTTTAAGAATAAAAATGGAGGAAAACTTTTCGAAAACGGAATTAGGTTGAAGCGAAGATTTCTCTCGTGATCGTAAAATGTCGGCAAAAGTTTCGACAACGGAGGCATAAAGGTAGAAATGATTTTTCCCGCAACCGTTGTTTCTCCCACAATGTCTTCCTTGTACTGTATTATTGTTTTAACATCATTTAATTACATAAATGTTTGAAATTGAAATCGAAAATGGAGAAAAATTTTCCAAATAAGAAAGCAGAGCTGACTAAAGATTTCTCCTGTAATCGTAGTTTTTACCTTCTGTCCTGTATTCTTGTTAAACACAATTTTTGCTGTATAAATTTTTGAGTTTGATCCGAAAAATGGAAACAAAGTTCTAGGTAAAGAGGGAAGAGTGTACTTGAACCTACGTTTGATTGCAATTGCTGCAGCACATAGGCTAGGCTTTTTTTAGGTAAGAGAAATACACCGAGCAGCCATTACATTATGACCACCTGCCTAATAAGCTGTAGGACCTCCTTTAGCCCGCAAAACAGCGGCCACTCGGCGAGGCATCCATTCGATGAGGTGGCGATAGGTATCCTGGGGTATCTGGTACCATAATGCCTACAGCAGGGTCCTAATAAAAGAAAAACGTAGGAATACCCACTTTTCATCACGTTTGGAAATACGACACCGAAGCCTATCGTTCAGTAGAATTGACGGCAATCCAGGACAGATTGCGACACGTTGTTCCTCCTGCTGGGGTGACAATATACGAGGAACCAGTCAACGTCACCTAGAGGGAAAACGCTGCTGGTTGAAGTGAAGAACGTTAGTACATTAGGAAGGTCTTACCTCAGCTGCAAATTGTCATGTACTGGTAACGGGGTTCGTTGTAACAGCTTCTATCAGGGTGCCAGTGTTGGTAGTTTAGGATTTCCTGATCAATGCTTGTCTTCGAGCTTTGAAACGCCGGAACCATTTTCGTGAAAAGCTGCTGACCACTGTTTTCTGGCCTTCAAATGCGAGAATTTCTCATTATGCTGCTGCCGCGTGTTCAACTGATTTTCCCGATGATGTCGTAGGAGCACCCGAATAGCACGTTTATAGACTTCCGTCCTCTGCCCACCTGATAACTCAGTGTGGTTCTATGCCAAATGTAGGTCATGAACTTCGCGGGTTCCACGTTATCGCGGTAGCAGTCGATGCTGGCGCGAGTCTCACAGGGGAATTAAGGCGTACAACATCAAGTGTAGCTGAAAACCGGATGAACTCTCACCCTAGTTAAATAGATGTTACAGGCAGAGATGAATGCCAAATTCATCAAGCAAGTAGACATGCCTCAGGAAACTGGCAAATTATATCGTCCTGGAACGGAAATCGAAGAAATCTGAATCCCGAAATACATCCTCAGTTGCTTGGAGGTCCCTTGTTCAGGGTGGTGTAATGGTAACATACTCGAACGTAAATTTGGAGATGCGGGCTCGATTCCCTTTCCAGAACGATTCGATTTTCAAATTTTTTGAGTCCTGTCTTCTTGCTCTCACCCTAGTAGTTATAATATGTTATTCATCTACAAAATTTTTGTCTCTGCGTTATTCCATCCCACTATATCGCCTCAACATATCCTATTCATTTTCTTTTGACTCATTGTCTGTTTTGCCAAAAAGTACAAGCTATTTATGTAAATTATGTGACGTTGAGTGAGATAACCTTAACCGAGAAGTAACGAAATTTAAGAAAGGAAACTAAGCTTAAATTAAAAGTATACGTCAAAGAATATTATTTTTTAAGGACTTGCATTTGATGGATGAAACTGCACAATGAAGTGATTAATATACTTTTGAAGCTCACAGGTTCAATCGGCACTGATAGCTAGGGAATCGAAGATGAGTAAGTTTGTAAGAATGACAGCAGGAGAATCGAAAGTCCAATGGGCGAACTTACCGATTTCAGTTCCAGAAGTAAATTTAGAATAACTAATAATATGCACAAACGTATTCGGACACCTAGAGAAACAAGAGCATTCATTAGCCGAAATCTGTGCGCAGTCGGCCCACCTGTTGTGGCTGCAACGAACCTTCTAGGCATGCTTTCTGTGAGATACCGGTAGATCTGTACCGCCGTAATTTTCCTCCATTCCTCTTGCATAGATTTTGCCAGAACTGCCGTAGAGGAAGGTCTTACCAGCTGATATTCGCTCCGGTGTTCCAGCTCGTTCCACAGATGTTACAGCCAATCCAACACTTGGACGTCCTGCTTCTCAAATCAGGCCTGGACAGATCTTGGACAAATGTTGTCAAACCTATGTCAGACTTTGGAAAAGCCTATGACATTGAGCTTGATCTTGATGAAACTGGTATCCTATGTAGCACAACGACCGTTACATAAAAACTGAGGGTAAAATCACACAAAATGAAGAAATATAGGTTAAAGAAAACATGTGTTATTCCTCCTCAAAGTATCTTCTCTATAATGATATGCAACGGTCCCATCATTCAGTCCACTTTTCGAAACATGTGGCGAAGGCATTTTGTGGAAACTGCTTCAGCGAACGCTGTACAGCTTGAATAACGTCAGCGCCGCCCCGGTGGCGCAGTGGTCTAAGGCTCTGGCCTCTGATCATTCGTCCGTAAGGGGTCCAGGTTCGAATCCCGGTGAGGCATGGATGTTGTGTTTGTCTTACGGCACTGGCTCTCTCCCTTCCCTGGAACCAGTGACCCTAAATTAGGGACGGGCGACTGCTTATAGCCCATTGAGTTGCTCACGGTGGTCGTTAAACCTCCAATCAAAAAAAAAAAAAAAAAATAACGTCAGCATCTGTGTTGAATGTTGCGCCACGGAACTTCTCCTTCATTGATAGAAACAATAAAAAATCTCATGGGGGGGGGGGCAAAGTCAGGACTGTAGGCAGGGCTGGCATGATTTCAATACTGCATTTCGTAAGAAACTGTTTAATTCAAACAGCCACATGTGGGCGGGCGTTATCATGGTGTAGGGTCCATTTGCTCACCAGTTCCGGTAGCTTAATCGATAAGTGTCGTCGCAGACGCTTCAAGACTAAAATGTAATACTCAACATTGACAGTAATTTCTGGAGGAACGGTATTCTGGTAGACTAGACCTTTATGATCAAAGAAAATTATCATCATCACCTTTCCAGCTGATTTGGTGTGGCGAACTTTTTTCGGAGGAGGCGAACCTGTGTATTTCCAGACACTCGTTGCGCGCTTTGTGAGGTTGTTGAAATATGGGACCTATGTTTCATCGGTAGTTATTACTGCGTCAAGAAAGTTTGGATCCTTTGAAATCATTTGTTTCCACTCATGCCATACCTAATACCTGACTAAAAATTGTTCTCTCGTCAGGTGATGGGTTACCCATCTGGAACATGCATGATGCAGCACTAATTTGTCGCGTAGAATGTGAAATGCCGACGTTTTTGAAATATTAGTTGACGCCGCTATGTGTTCACACGTCATTCGTCGATGTTCTTGCAGGAAGGCCCAAATAATGTTAACAATATGCTCCGTAACAACATTTTCAGATCGACGAGGCCTTGGATTGAGTTCTGCCGACAAACGACCTTTTTTAGAAATCATGGTGCCATCTAAAAATCGTTGACTCACTGAAACATTTATCTTTGTAAGCTGGTTTTCCTAAATCAACTGTTTCTGGAGCCGTTTTACCCAAACAATCGCCCAATTTTATCGCACAACGCATTTCGCTTCTTAACTCTGAATCACTCACTTCCAAAGCTGTATTGAGAAATGCAGACGTACCTCAAACAACTGCGCAATAACAAAACCAGAATCGTCTGCCACGGATGATAACTGATTCCATAGATACTTCATTAATTCCGTTAGTCGTTTGCGTGGTTATTTTTTCCCTTCGCACTGTTGACAACTTAAAACAAAGTTACCCTCAGTTTTTGTGAAACGGGCTTTGTAGAATTACAGTATCCCATTTCCCTGATCTCTCTTTCCCTAAATTTCTTTTTCATGTGGAAAACACTTCCGCTCCTGAATTATGTCTAAAACACGTCTTTCTCCTAATGCTTTGGACAACAATTTCAGATTTTCCCTAATCGTTTTCCCTAATCATTCATTTTCTTCCGCTCTCGATAAATAATACTTCACTAAAATTAGTTGACCCTCGCTGTAGCACTTCGTTCTAAATGCATCCACTTTCTTCTTGTCTGAATTATCAACACAGCAATCCGACAACTCCTAATTGCGTGTATTTTACTGTTTCTCACGTAACATAGTCCCCTCAGAAAACTTGAAAATTACATCGCCTTGGAACGGGAATTGAACCCGTATCTCCCAATTTCTGTTCGAGCATGCTACCCGTTACACCACCCAGGACGATGCCAATGTATTTAAAAAGGATCTGCACTAAGTGTCAACTAAAAAAAAAAAAAAAAAGAAATTTGATGAAGGCTGGTTGTGATCTAAAACGATGTTTATGTCCCTTTCCATTATTGTAAGGATATGGCATTTACAACAAACGACCGTGCAGGCCTTATTCAAACATTTCTGTGCCTTTGACATTAAAAAGAAGGGAAATTGAGTTTTATATTTTAAAGAGCAAGGCACGTTAGTCTGATTAGCAGTCGTTCACAAAAACGAGGTGAAGCAGAAGAATGCTGTGTGTAGGTTGGTGCCGAACGATTTGTGTCGACCATTCATACGATTTCGCCTCCCCGACGGTTCGGGTCGGCGGCGCGAGGAAGAGTGTTTCTTATCCTGAAAATTATGTTTCTGCTGTTTTTTTCTGAAAGCATTGTTTCGTTTTTTTCTAAAAGCATTGTTTCTGTTTTATTTTGTATCGACTTGAATTATATACGTATATTGCTCCACTGGTCTGCAGAAAACGTCCGTACCTGTATAATAATTATGTGTACACTACTGTTGTATCATAGACATGAACAGAAGTTTGTTTTACCATTTTAAACCCTGCAAACGGACTACGGAATGTCTGACAAATTTAAATATCAATTTATCGCGCTGTCATCTGAAGTATGCTGAAACATTTGCTGCAGTGGTCAGAGTTTGTTAATTCCTGAGCAAAAACAGTCTTGCTCGGCCAGCACTGCCAGCGGTGGCCCAGCAATATGTTGCTGCCGTTCAACCGTAAATAAAATGTCCGTGCGGCCACCACATAGGCTAGCGGTTCGGGCCAACAGCGGCACCCACATCAGTTGTCATATGCCAGAACAGGGTCATTAGTTATCCATCACAGGCAGTAGCTGCCACAAGTGGTCCTTCAGCAGCCCTGCAAGCACGTGCCATAAATGATGGCTAGTCTGATGTGGTCGACTAGTTTCTCGGCAGAGACAGCCGACAATCACGTAACGTCACTTTTCCTAGAGTAGCCATAAAGAAAAATTTTCCTAGTAGTAGCCATAAAAAAATTGAAGGATAACCGCAGTTTCCCAAAGCTACAACTACTTTTTTCGCCTTACGAAACCGCTGCATTACAGCACTGCGCTGGGGAAATTTTCTCATCAAAAACGTCCGTTTGGACCTGGGTGGCAATGAACCACGTACTGTCTGCGTGAGAAGCGGGCGCTCTACCAATGGGACTGACTTGCCACGCACGAGCTTGTGCTTGAACCTGAGCCTCTTTCCAGTGGAATGTGTAACGATGGTTCTCTTTTTAATTTTACAATATTGCGAGGTATTTTTCACAAATGCTAATTTCATATAATTCATAAATTTATTTTTTCAACATAACGCTTGTTTTTTTTACCATAAGGGAACTTCACTCATTTTCAACAAGTGTACCAAACTTTCGTGCACCACTTGTCTTGAAAAGCAATTTTTGAATTTATATATTTACCCGTTCAAGTCACATTTCGTTAAATGTTTAACGTTGCATCTTTCCTTTCAACTGTCCGAAGCTACATTTGTTTTAAAGAGGAAATATATTTTATTTTACTTCTCGTTATTTTTAGAAGTGAATTCCTCCAGTCTTGTGTATTCAACCCATGGATGAGTACATTATATCCAGATAGCGTTTTTTTTTTCAAATAATTGGTAAATTTTGTACGCGTATAATTATTCTTTTTTTTTTCAACATAACGTTTTTTGAATGTTTTTCCCAAGACTTTTGTTTGAAGTGGTTTAGTGTATGTTAAAATGAAAGATCACACAGAAATTACTTCTTGTTATTCATGGGAATGGAGTGAATGCATTTCATGGTTGTGATTTAGTATTTCATGGCTTAATCTGATATCTTCGTCGACGTGGCATTTCATTATAGGAAATTAATTCGCCTCTCTGCATAAGTTTTTTTTTCATAACATCCACTAAAATATCACAATGGCGATAGCGTCGTCTTCAACTAACTGGTACCACGAGAGGCACATCACGTGTTGCTTATGCGCATGCGCAGTACCGTTCCTTCCACCCGGTGTTGAGGTTGCATCGGTGGCCAGCTACGTGCCACTAGTGGCACTTGCTTGGAGGCCCGCAATTCACGGCGAAGTTGCAGGGCCAGCAATGGCTGCCACCAACTGACCGCTACTGGGCCGTGAACAGCAGATTTTAGCCAGCAGTGACCATCACTGCCAGCTGGTGGCCAGCAGTTTCACAACACTTGTGTTTTGGCAGGGTCTTAATATCCATACTGTATCAGTGATGTGTGAATGTGAGCCGTTCGTTGATCTTCGTAAGGAACCTAAAGAAATTTGTGCTACACGTATTTTCTTCTTGATTCCTGTTATTTTGATTCCTTTCCACATGAAAATGTTTTTGTAAATATTTATGTGACATAGATGAATTTTGGAGGTTTTTTGGTTGACGTTTGTTGGTCTAGATGCGAGAGAAAATACGACGATTCATTCCTTATGACTTCCTCTGCACACTTGTCTTTCCCTGTTTTTAGTGGTTCGTTTTAAAGAAGTTCTAAGGGCAATGAATGCTGCCGTTAATTAAATTAGCCGAATTCTGATGTGGTCAGATATCTAATGATAAGAGATTTCGACGCATCTCCTGCCTTTCAGGTGCTTCTGTCACATTGATTAGACAGGTTATCGTTCAAATATTATTTCATCAACTCAAGACTTTTCCTCATGCGGAACTTTAAAGGCAAATAATTTCAGCTACTTTTCTTAGTTTCCATTACGATATTCTGATTTTAAATATCTGGCTTATGTTTCCAATCGTAAATCTTCTTTACATATTTTATTCGCAATTAATGAATTCCCAAGGATGAAAATTTGCACACTCATAAAACTAACTTTAAGTTATAATATGGGATACTTAATATTAGGTGTACAAATAAGTCTAAAAGCGTTTTTTGTGTGACGTATACCTCTAATTTCTATATCCGACACTCCCCCGCATTGTTGTCATGTGACCGTAACTGGTCCCGAGTACAAAATGTGACACAGAAGTTTGTCCAACAGTCAAACGCACTTGCACATCGGTAGATGAAAGATGGCAAGCGAAACTGCATTTATTCGACACTGCATTCGTTACAAATGTCTTAAAGGGAAAAATGCTGCCAAAGCAAGTGCATTGGTATGTTCTGTTCTGGGGAAGAATATTATATCGAAAAACAAGTGTGGGTTTTGGTTTAGACGGTTGAAAGCAGGAGATTTTGATGTTAGCGATTGAGAACGTAGCGGCGTCCCGCAGAAGGTTGCATATGAGGAACTGCAAGCATTGCTGGATGAAGGTTCATCTCAAACACAAAAATAACTAACTGAACATATCGGGGCAACTCAACAAACCATTTCCAATCGTCCAGAAGGAAGGAAAATCGGTGTCACGTGACCTGAGCCAGAGGAACAACAATGAGCGTCTCATGAAATTTTTGAATCTGTTGAATAAACAACACAGAATGTCTTTCCTAAGGGAAATCTTTACGGGTGATAAAAAGTAGATACGGTGCGACAATCCCAAACTCCAAAAACACTGGGTAGACGCCGGTAAAGCAACAACTTCGACCCAGAAACGCAATATTCACTCCAAGAAAGTTCTGCTGTGCATCTGGTGGGATATGAAGTGTGCTGTATTATGAACTATTGGAACAGGGTCAAAATATTACTGCTGATCGCTACAAGCAACTATTGCTGCGATTGAAACAGGGAATCTGTCGGAAGCGTCCATTCACAGGCAAAGGATTGCGTCCCGTGAAATTACTGCATGACGACGCTAGGCCGCATGTCACGAAATCTGTTAAGGAAACGTTCTTGACGCTTCACTGGGAAGTTTTGGAGCACCCGACGTATAGTTCCGACATAGTCTCTTCAGACTATCATCTGTTCCGATCGATGCAACATGGTTTGTCTGCTGTACGGTTCCGGACATGTGACGAAGTGCAAAAATGGGTTAACGACTTCATCGCCGCACACGAGGAAGCATTCTTAATGGCTGGAATCTGTCAGCTGCCAGACCTACGGCTGAAGCTGATAGATAATGACGGCACATATTTTTATTCGTGAAGATATTATTGTTTTCTCAAATTGCGTGTTGCGCTGTCTTAAAAAGCTTTAAAACTTATTTGTGCACCTAATAATTTCTAAAACATAACCATAATTATATTAAAAATCAATCATTTTTTTTTGAGTAATGTTCAATCCTGTTAATAGATGACGCGACCTGTACATTGATGAGTAAGTAGACAAACGAATGCTGGACTGCTAAATTATGGTTATGTTTTAGCAAGTATTAAGTATCCCATACTATAACTTAAAGTTAGTTTTATCGAAGTGCAAATTTTCATCGTTGAGAATACATTAATTGCGAACAAAATATGTAAAGAAGTTTTACCATTGGAAACATAAGGCAGAGGTTTTAGGTGGAACCACCTTAAACATAGATCTATCAACTATGTATCCCATTTTTCGCATGCTTTGCACTAAAGGTCTACTTTGGAGAGACAACCTATTGTTTTAACATACCACATCCATGTATGTTTGTGTAGTACATTACAGTTAATATCAGTTTGCGGAAAGCTAAGTAAGTCTCCGCATTTTTATATGAAACATTAATAATAGATAGAAAACGTTTTAAGGTGATCTTGAGCAGATATCGCATTGGCAATAAGTAATCTCATGAAGTGATCTGCCTCCAATGTGATGGAGTGGGAATTTCTGTGGTTGAAAGATTAAATGCTGCAGCGGATAAGAGCTGTAATCTGATCTGCTGCATTACTGTTCTTTGTCCCGAACAGCAAGAGATTTATTTTTCTCCTTCTGCATTGACTAGTGTGATATGAAAAACATGATACATAGGGCAATTAAAATAGGTTTGTAGTTGCACTCGCAGTTTCACGACCTTCAGCGATTTCAAAAGTGGAGATAAATATGAAAAATAAGTATATTTTACAGAGTATAATTACGGAAAAATGTCCATAGGAAGTTGAAGTTCTGCAGCTCACGCGGCCTTTCGGATAGGTGGCGTTCCAATTCTACAGTGGTGTGCAAAAAGTATTGCATCACCTGCAAAAACCGTGAAATTTTAAGTTTAATTCTTTTTCTAACTAACTAATCATCATAGTTATTTCATCATTTATATGTCATTGTATGCAAAATTTAATGGAGATTTCAAAAATGTCTTACTTTTTCCTTCAGCTATTTCTGTTCTTCAGATACACGACAAAAATCATGACCAAGCCGAAATCATTATGAAAAGAATCATTTATCCAATACTTAGGTTAACAACAATAAATGGTTTTTGTAATTCATACGGTATAAATAACATTTAAATACAGAAATATAATCAAGCAAAATTATAAAATGTATTTAATGTTCTGTTGCCCAGCCTTTAGCTTTAATCACAGCTTTGCATCTTGCAGGCATACTTTGAACAAGGTTTTGTAAAATATTGGGCTGAACAATACCATTCCAAGTTTGAATTACATCTTCAATGAGTTTAATTTTTATTCTTAGCTTCTTTTTCGATAATCCATACGACACCTTGAACCCCAAATCTTTAATCGGATTTAAGCCCAGTGATTGTGGTGGCCCATCATGACCCTGAGCAGTGATTTCCTGAAACCTCTTTTTCACTACTTTATCACGATAACAGGGAGGATTGTCATCTTGAAAAATAAAATTGCCGTATAAAGTCTAGATGATGGTTGCATCTTGTTTTATAATAACTAGATGTATTTCTGGGCATTTACCGCACCATCGACAATATGGAGGATCACAACGCCATATGCACACATGCAGCTCCAAACCATGACCTTCACCGAATGCTTAACGGTTGCCTCTAAACAACTTGGATGGAATTCTTCATACTTGAATTTCCTTACATAGGCACTGCTCTGCTTCCCATTAAGGCACAATTCTGATTAATCGCCGAAAAGAACATTTTTCCATTGCTTGCTTGTCCATGAGACATGCTGTTTTGCTCACTGAAGTCTACGCTGTCTTTGATTTGCAGTTAACACTAGTTTACGCTTGCCTTTGCAGCCCCATAAGTCATAGTTAAGCAGCCGCCTCCTAACAGTAGATGTACTAATAGTACCATTAGTCACTTCAGACCGTCTTTGAAGCAATTCAGGTTAACCGAGCCTCCTTTTTGCCAAGCTTACCGTTCTGGGCACTCTGCCCTGCCTGGTTGTAGTGGATATCGGCCTTAAACAGCGACGCCATATTTTTCATATCAGCAGTGTCTTTTACTTTCTTCAGTAGCCAAATAACTGTAGAGTGATTGCAGCCCAATCTTTCTACGATTTGCCTTGAAGAAAATCCGTCTTCATGCTGGACAACTATTTTTACTCTGTCCGCTGTGGACAATTCCGCAGTTTTAACCATTATTGAGAATGTACACAAATTATATCCTAATAGCAACAAGAAGCGACCACTACAATGTTCTAGTATAATCATATTATGATTATGGTCATATGTAGAGGATTTTAGGAAGGGATTGTCTGACCCCAGGTTTTAAACAACCCTTAGAAATAGGAAGCTAGGAGATTTGGGCCTGGGTGGCCGATAGGAAAGTCACACGGAAGCGAAGTAGAAAGGGGAGGAAGACGCCCTCATTTATTACCGGGGGGTCAGTACCCGGTGTCCGACGGCTTAACGTGCCCATCCGACGTACGGTGGATATTTAGTGGACCGAGCGTTCGTACCTGCTTGGGATCGAACCTGAGGTCCTTTCCGCGGCAGTCTCGAACGTTGCCCACTAGTCCACCCGCTGCCACAATGTTCTAGTAACGCTGCGTCAACCCTTATAAAGGATGGAGTAGGATTAGGATAGCATTACGAAGCAGCCAATCAGGAAAAAAGGTCTATAACAGCCTGTAACAACTGACATGCAACTATCGTGAATTTTAATGTGTTTATCAAACCCCATATTTTATGTCATATCTTAAGAACAGAAGTAGCTACAGAAAAAGCTAAAACACTTTTGAAATTTCAATTAAATTTCGCATCTAAGGGCAAATAAATGATGAAATAACTATGAGAATTAGTTAGTTAAGAAAAGAGTTAAACTTAAAATATCACAGTTTTTGCAGGTGATGCAATGTGGATCAAATACAAAGTAAGCATTCAGTTTTCTATTTTTGTTTTGGTATTATAGTAATTATACGATAATATTTTAATTCACTTAAAAAAATTGTGCCGTCGCTGTGTTTAAGAGCTTTGTCTTCAACTGATAGATTTTAATTTCTTCTTTTATGTACTGTAAATCGAAGGAATTATTATAGGAAGCACAAGCCTTTACTATTACTTTTGGAATAATGCAGTTAATGCAGCAAATTATATTGCACTATGTAAAAGACCCAGTTAGCCAGAATTCTGTTTCCGATTAACTTTTGTCTATGTAAAACAATAAGGTTCTAATGACTATATAATTTTTAAACGTTAACTACTAAGTTTTAGATTAAGTCGATACAAGTTAAAAATCGACTAAGGCGATTCATGAAAAAACTTGCAAACTTACTTAAATTTTAACTTTTATCGACTTAAATCAACTCATCGGCTTACTCTATTTCCTGAACCCTTAAGTTTTAACTTGTATCGTTCTTCTAGAAGCTGCAAACCTAACGATGAATTCACAGTCTCTTATTAAACATTTTAAAGTAGACGGACCCGGGTAAATGATTCAGCAGAAACAGTATTATTCATTCAATGTCCTCTTTATTTTTTCAAATATGGCATGTCAAGACTAACTCGTTCAAGTTAATTGACAAATATCAAGACGATGACATAAATTCAGAAATTCGGACTATTAACTTTCTATTTCTTAGCAAGACACAATTAATAATATAGCTCGCTGTAACAAAACAATATCTACATATCTATAAACATACACTTTTATTGTTCGCTTATCTCTTATCGCCCTTCTAATAACACATATCATATTGCACTTCACTCGCAGCACTCTTGTTTTATTGGACTTTTATTGAACTTTGACTCAGTGTCAGGTTGCCAACTTGGTAATTCGTCAGATGGGGAAATGCGTCTTTAAGTTAGAAAACTTTTAACTAAAAGAAATGAAATTGACATAAAACCACAGAAACTCAAAAGGAAAGTTAAATTAGAGGTGTATGCCATATCTCCTTCGCCGATTTAGTAAGTGCTCTTAAAGGCGCGTTGTCGCTGGGAACGGTACACTGTAAGCAGTTTAAGTTTCAAGTCCCCTGAAGTGTTGCCGCCAATAATAACAGTGATCCGATCTTTTGAGACCTTGAATCCAGGCATAGATTTTCCCTCTTCTGCAATAAATGTCCGTGTTTGCATCCTCTTCCAAAACAGAGCCATTTCATCGACAATAAATATTTGCTCTGACAAATATTCCCCCTCTTCAATTATGTCTGCCAGAAGTTCGGGAAATTCATTTGCCGGCTCTGTATCTGCACTTGCTGCCTCACCCGTGACTTTGATGCTGTACAGATGTGAACGCTGCTGGAATCGTTCGAACCATCCAGCACTAGCTTTAAATGTATTCTCCGTGTCCGTGATGCCGGTCTTCTCTTGTAAATCTTTTTGTAAAAACCTTGCCTTTTCCTGGATAATCAGTAAACTCAACGGTATCAGCTTCTCTGTCAGATTCTCGATCCAGTGAGACAACAATTTCTCCATCTCTGAAATCGGGCCCAGAGTCTTCTTGGTAATGATTGTGCCCTTCATCGTTACCGCACCTTTCGTGTTTTCAGCTATGCGAACTTTATCTTTCACTATTGTATTCATTGTAGAAATAAGCCGCTTTATTTCCTGAGCAGTTGTTGATACTGTAGAAGTTTCCCGTCTTCATACATACGAATTAATTTCAGCTTTTCTTATAAAGTAATTGCAGGTCATTTTTTATTTAGATTTAATACCAGCACATTCAGTTGTGCATTTCGATTGCATTCTAATGGTGAATAAACAACGGACACTAGCGGTGATAAACAAGTGACTAAGCAAACCGCGCGAGGCAAGATATCAAGTGAAACTGAAATGTGCTTACTGCGATAAGGCTATCAAAGTCGCAGCTGCGCAAAGCTGCAAACTATTTCACATGCGCTAGTAAGTAGTTCACAGAATTTTAATTTTTTTAAGTAAGGATGAAGGTCACGGGTGAGGCAGCAACTGCAGATAAAGAATCGGCAATTATTAGGTAACTGCGAATTTACGTAAGTCGCGTGTTACGCACATGGGAGGAGTTACGGGGAAGGGGGCATAGAAGGGCATTGCCCCCCCAACGTTGGAGGAGAAATTATTGAATTTTTCTACAAAAAAGATAGTCTATATCTGTAACCAAGACAATTATTGAAAGTGAACCGGTCTCTGAACGAAATGTAAACATCCAACAGTTGTCGCCCTCACACATTCCACAACAATTATGCCAATCACAAATAAAGCTGTCTCAAAAAGTCAAAATGCGCTCCTATATACATCAGAAAGTCAACTTTCTATCTAATCCGGTGTAATCCAGTCGCAATGACGTCTGGCTCATAGCAACCGCAAATCCTACCCCTGCCAATCAACGTGGGACTCGGACAGATGATCTCTCCGTCATTGATTGGACAAACGCCTGCTCCTCTCAGTCTCGAGCGATCCTTTTTCGACCACCCTTCCCTTCACAAAGCTTCGCCGGTGTGTTATTCTTAGCACAGTATTTGACTGCTTGTGTGCGTGTTCTCAATCTTACGCTGTTGTTTTTGTGTGTGGTAAAATATTATTCAACATCTTCAACATGTGCAAGTGAAGTGCTACGCGAACGAGATCTTCTTAAACAGGAACCATGTAATTATGTTGAGTTCATGGACGATCTGGGTGATTTGCAGAGCGGTCCATCACGCTCAGTCTTACTAGAGTATCTGCTTTCAGACTTCTCAGGCACTAAGCGTGGTTTTACAGCTTCGTATTTGAAAAAGTTTGAATGGCTAGAAAATAGTGTCAAAAAAGATGCTGCATTTTGTTATGCATGTAGGCAATTTCCTTCAAGTAACAAAGAGGATTTATACACAGAAAAAAAAGGAAAAATTAGAAAAAAGCAGATGAAAAGTTGAAAAACATGCAGTTAGTGCAGCGCACTCATTTTCTATGTCGAAATCAGTTAATGTTAGGAAACCGACAGAGAAAATAGCTACGAAAATATGTGCGTCTCATAAAGAACTTGTTAGTGAAAACCGTGAATATTTCAAAAAGGTTTTGGATATTCTTCCGTATCTTGCACAGCAGGGCTTGGCATTTCGCGGCCATGACGAGTCCAGTGAATCCCACAACAAGGGCAATTATTTAGAGTTGTTAGATATTTCTTGTAAATATGACGAAAAATTTAAACACAAGTATGAACTTTACCATAATTTTAAAAGTCCTTGTGTACAGAATGAATGTTTGCAACTTGTCAGAGAAGAAGTCTTGAAAACAATTGTGAACGAGGTAAACGAAGCTGGGTTCTTTTCACTTATGGTCGATGAGGCCAAATCCCATAGGGTTCAACAACTATGTATTTGTATACGATACCTTTACAGCCAAGAGTTAAAAAAAGAATACTGACAATGGAGGATGCATCGCTGGCACGAGCTGCAGATTCGTTAGCAAATATTATTCTGACCTTTCTTAATGGCATTGGAGTTAATACCCTGATGGTTGGCCAGTCATACGATGCGGCCAGTGTCATGTCTGGAGTGAAAAACGGACTGCAGAAAATTATAAGTGAAAATCCCTCTTTTGCGATATATGTGCATTGCTTGGCACATAAGCTCAACGTGGTTCTGGTGGCTGCTTCCAAGGACAATGACTTGAGCTGTAAGTTTTTCAAGGTTATGGTTATGCAGTCATTGTATGAGTATTTCTCATATCCGGACACTCATGCCATGTTCCAAGTTGTGCAAATAGTAAGAAATATCAAAACACCAGGACCTCACGAAATAAATAAATTGAGTGACACGCGCTGGTCTTGAAGGACCACAATTGTGCTGTCTGTCAAGCGAAAGTACATTGCAATTGTGGCGGTATTAAGCGGTACAGCGGCAGACATGAGACACTCTACATCGGTAGAAGCAAGAAGACTCCTAATGTCTATCAAATCACTTGCTTTCATTGTTTGCATAGTTGTTTTTGCTTAATACCTGTCTCTTATCAATATCCTGAGTAAAGCATTGCAGAGAGTGGACACTTGTATCGCACAATGTGCTAAGACAGCCAGTGGAGTAATTAAAGAACTTGATTCGAAAAGAAATGAAGTAGCTTGGGAATAAAAATGGGAAGGAGTGAAAGTTTTCGGAAAGGACTGTGAACTCGACATAACACCTGTTACAAGAGAAATGGAAGTAGAAGATTGGGAGGTTCAAAAACAAAAACGGCCCCGGATGATTTCGAAAAAGTTAGATCATTATACTGTGTTGTCATCTGTCGGTCAAAGAATGAGGAACGAAGGAGTAAGTGCAAAAGTTGAAGAAATCGAAAATGCTGAATCTCAATTGAAACAAAATTAAAGATGCAATTTCTTCTACCCTGTTGTGGACATTTTGCTGGAAGAAATGAGGATAGGAGTTACTGGTGATGCTCTTCAAGACGCAGAGTCCAGTGACGAGTTCCTTCGTTTAAACGAGGAAGGTTCCAAGATCTTTATTGACACCTATTCTGTGTCAAAGAAAAGATCACGCAACGTGTTAAAAGCAGAAATGTCTGTATTGAGAAACGTGATGGAAAGCTCGGGTGTCAGTTTAAAGTACAGGCCCCTTAAAAGTGTTCTTAAAGATATGAAAGAAAATATTTTGAACAAGGACATATTACCTTAACTCGAATATACGGAAACTCCTCAAGATCTGTTTAACTTTACCATCCAACAGTGCTACCTGTGAACGGCGTTCTCGGCAATGCGTCGTATTAATAACTGGTTAAGATGCACTATGAACCAGGAACGATTATCAAACTTGGTAATTTTATTTTTAGAATCAGATATAGTTAAAGATTTGAACCCAGATGCCTTGATTGACAAATATAACTCGAAATGTGAAAAAACGAAAGATTGTTTTGCAATAGTAGTTTGTGCACTGACCTCTGATTCAGAACCAGACTCATTCTGTAAGTGATTTTTATTGGTATATTAGTCTGACTGTGTTAATGCAATTTTATTATGGATTGAACAATTTAAAACAAATATAAGTAATTCATTATTTTTATTTAAATCATCTATCTCTTAGTTACAATGTTACATGTAATTTTCATCGTTACAAAATAGCCGCCATTCCAAACTTTTAATCCTAAATATAAAAATATATTCTACGATGGTTCTTATTGGTACGATGTCACAGGCCATCGTCAATCTTATCGTTTTTGTACTATTGACAATTGCAGGTCTTGGCATGATTTTTATCTTCTGGGATCAAGGATCACAACAATCCCTCCCCCCTCTATTACCCGACATATTTATCGTGCCCTCCCAAGCAATAGGCTCTATCTCCGCCTATGGTTACGCAACTCACGCTGTTACTGTACCGCTGCTACATTTCCACCTACTTTTTAATTTTTTCGATCGTTTTCGAGCACACGGTACTACTTACTTTTTTTTAAATTTTTGAATAACTGTCTACCAATGCTATATGTTACAATTAACACAGTAAACGTTTTCATAAATTCTGAAACGCCCTCAAATATCGACTGCGAACGATCGTACCCTGAGTATGCCAGCACTAGCATTTCTGGTCAGTTTCAGCCAATAGTAGTACGAACTGCAGTCTCTTCTGAGCCAATCAGAATTGAGCATTTATACAGCCACCTTAACGGTGAGAATGACATATAGAAAAAAGATACATGAGAAACAAAAGTTGCTTTCCAAACAGGAAAAAATCAGAAATTGCTATTCATTAACGTTACGTATAGTATTATGGGAATAAAAATTGAAAAAGAAAGAAAACAATTAGGTGAAAAATGTAGTGCGAGATTGTACAACTGGGAGTATTTCTGAATATATAGCCGGAAAAAAAATTATCAATAAGATACTGATTAGTTGAAATCCGAATCTCAGATGAGGGCTTTACGCAGCGTGTATGACGTGAAGTTATATTTATGTTTTTTTCAGTCGTAATAACGCATTCACCGCATTTCTAACTAAATTACTTGAAATAGTACTTACATTTCTCTTATCATTTCTGACAATTTACGCAGTTAATATAAATAATTAATCTGATTTTATTGAATTAGAAATTTCGTGCCGCCCCGGTGGCGCAGTGGGGTAAGCGATGGCTTCTGATTATTCGTCCGAGATGGGTCCGGGTTTGAATCCCGGTGAGGCATGGATGTTGCGTTTGTCTTACGGCATTAGCTTTCTGCATTTCCTGGAGTCGGTGGCCCTAAATTAGGGACGTACGACTACTTAAAGTCCATTGAGTTGCTCTCGGTGGTCGTTAAGCCCCTCAATCAAAAAAAGAAATTCGTAATTTTTTCTGCGGGAAACAGATTTTTTGGTCGGTGAAAATTCTTGTGAAATCCAACTTATGTTCTGTTTTCAAATTCTATCATTGACATCGGTAGATTTTACAGCTGTCAAACAAACAAAAATTTTTTATAGAAAACTTTCTATGTAAAAAATAAGAAGATATATTTTCTGTAGAACCTTTACATACATAGATCAGTAACGCAAAACGAACATGTTGCCAATTGTTACACTTAGTTTTCTTGCTGTTTTTCATGAAGCCTGTCTTTGTACGCACATTATTGTAACTGATTTTTATGTGCAAGTTTTATTCATCCCACTGTAGTGCGTTCAAATCTAATTACAGTTTGACAGTAGACCAATCGAGGTGGGCAGTAAATTATTTTTTCAGTTGTAGCTTTCTTTCAGCCGTTTCTATCGGCTGAAATAATATATAAACTATTGAAAAACCTACTGAACATAACGCTAATGCAACTGAATCCATCAGGTTAAAAAAGGATAGAGAAGAAAAGATGGCCGCCCCGGTGGCGCACTGGTCTAAGTGATGGATTCTGATCATTCGTCCGAGATGGGTACGGGTTCGCATCCCGGTGAGGCATGGATGTTGTGTTTGTCTTACTTAAGGCTCTAGGTCTCTCCCTTTCTTGGAGTCAGTGGCCCTAAATTAGGGACGGGCGACTGCTTACTGCACTCTGAGTTACTCACTGTGACAGTTAAACCTCCAATAAAAAAAGACGAATCAAAGAACTTTAGGTATAGCCGTAAGTGAGTTTGGTGAATTGTTTTACTAATTTCACTAATCAGTTTCAGGTAGTATTTCAAAATACCAGTCGATGTTCATAACTATCGTTTGTCTGCTACTTTTCATGAGCCATCGAAATTTGATAGTTTGTTATTTCTCATGAACTTTCATTTTCAGAGGAAAGGAAGCACAAAAGTTTCCTACGCAACTTTCGACATGTGACCCTCGTCACACTGATTGGATCATGACCAACAACAACAAAAAGAGTGCAAAAAATTGGAACCAATACTTGAGTGTGGGGTCTTTCCCCTAAGAAAAGAAGTTAACCCAACAGCGTTATGAAAAATATTACCTGAAGTGCCAATAAATGGCGCTACGCCTTATATGCTAAAAGAAGTCATTCTTTCATCCCGTTAGTTTCTGCTTGAAACCTGAGCATTCGTGTTTAACAGAGTGGTCGTACACAAAATAACTTTTCTTTGTTTTTGTTTTGTGCTCAAGTAACTTAACTAGACTAAAGTTTGGTAAATATGTAGTTTAGTATCATAAATGATTTCGTCGGAAATGTTGAAGGATTTCGAAAAAGTGAGACGTACAGATTTCAAAGTATGCAATTTGATGGCAAATGGTGAAAATATTTCATCATTATCGTGCATTTTAAAGATTTTTACCGTTATATTTACATGAAAGTACGACGCTTTGAAAAGAAGCTGCGGCAGGTCTAACACCACCTCGCCGCGACAACGCGCAGCATGGTTCCGCTGAATCGAAGGTGTCGTTCCGGCAGCCATTTTGATGGCGGAAGAGTACAAGAGAACCGGAGAACGTTCTTGAGCGCAAAGCGTTCTATTTAATTTTTAGTGCTATGCTACAGACAGTAGTTCAACATTTCTGTCGCAATTTTTCAAAACGCATGGTGACAATTGCTTCGATCTTAGGCATATCATTCCCTGGTGCGAAATAGAAAGTATGCAGATGCCATTCTTTCTTCAACAAAAACGTTAAAGTCCATGCCGTGTTCTTTTCAACGGAAGTTACATGGCATCGGAAAATCAAAGTTTTGCTCCTCCTTTTGTCAGATTTGTTCGCATTTCATTCATAATGGATTACAAGAAAATAAAAAAAGCTGTCGAAGAAGTGAGTTCATACATTACGCATCAAAGAATCATACGCGAAATAAAACCAAGAAATTATCAGTTTGTGATCTTAAAAAATGAGACTAGAGGGATCTATTTTCTGTAGCGCAGCAGTACAAATTCGAAAGCTTTCCTGGCAAGAACGTTCGCCGTTCGTCTTGTACTTTTCCGCCAGCAAAATGTCCGCCATAACGAGACCTTTGTTTCAACAAAGCAAAGCTTGATGTCGTCACCGAGGCGTCGTGTAAGGCCTGCCACAGCTTCTGTTCACAGCGTCGTACTTCCGCGTAAATATTACGGTAAAAATCCTTAAAATGCACCACAATGATTAAATGTTTTCACTATTTGCCATGAACTTTCATACTTTAACATTTGTACGCCTCACTTTTTCGAAATCCTACAACATTTCCGACGAAATAATTTAGGCCGCCCCGGTGGCGCCGTGGTCTAAGCGATGTCTTCTGATCATTCGTCCGAAAGAGGTCCGGCTTCAAATGCCGGTGAGGCATGGACGTTTTGTTTGTCTTACGGCACTGGCTTTCTCCCTTCCCTGGAACCAGTGACCCTAAATTAGGGACGGAATACTGCTTATAGCCCATTGAGTTGCTCACGGTTGTCGTTAAACCTCCAATCAATAATAATAATAATCATAATACTAATTTAGGACGCTAAACTACACATTTACCTAAAATTTATTTAATACATTCCCTGACAAAAAATGAAATCGTCCATTGACATGGAGGAAACGATTGCAGAATGTGTGACCTCTATATTTCTCTCTATGTAGTAACATATTGTTACGTGGGCTCTTTATAGTGGGGCCCCTGGAATACGAGTCTCTCTTTAAAAAAGCCAAGAACTTGTCGGAAGGATAGCTCCAAGTCTTGGATCCCTGAGAGAGAGCAAGGGACTAGAGAGACCGAGCTGCTAAATGATCTTGAGGGAGCTTATTTTTCTATTTCCGTCTCTCCCTCTTTAGCCAGAAAGATCGCTGGGCATCAACAGATTTTCTGTCTAGTGGGCTTGAAGAGATCCAGCTCTTGAATTCGTTTCGTCCACGGAACAGACCTTCTTCGGAAAATCCCAGTTGTACACTGCTGTTGGCTTCTCTTCTCCAGTGACCTCTTGACCCCCAACGCTCTTTCGAGGGTGGCAGAGATCTCTCTCCGTAACACACATTGCTCCTACTCGCTTGATGAAAACAAAACAGTTCAATGTCCTCTTAGCGATGAGAAGCGCGACTTACCCAGGGACTTTTGGGGAACTTCATCTCTAAGCGATTCTAACAAACGCCAAACGGATCTTGTAAAACTCAGCACGAAAACCCTATCTAATTCGACTTCGGAACAATATCAAAACAGTGTTCCTAGTAGAACTCAGCCCCCATACGCTTCTGCAGAGCAATTTCGGAAGTATAGAACTACTACTCGTAAGACTAATAAAGAATCTTGGACTAATAACAATAATAACAGCAAAATATAAAAGTCCTCACCGGTAGGCATCTTTACAAAGCAATTTGACAAATATGAAATATAATAATGAAAACCAACCAGCGTGTACAATTATAAATAGCAGTTTGCGAAATATGGAAAATAATAGCGAGGAAGAATGAATGCTATCACAGCCATGTTTTTATGAGTTGCGATTTGCGATATGCAGAAAACTATCATAATGTTAATGTGTCAGAAGCCTGCCTACAGCATGATACTTTGCGGAAAGATTTGAGAAATAATAATGATATGTTGAAAATGTTACCCCTATCGTTGATTTCTACAGAGAAATTAAGGAAATATAGAGAACCGTCTGGCTAGTGAGTGTTTTGAGGCGATAAATAAGGATCATGTGAACCATAAGGGTTCGGTGTTCGAGTCAGCCTGTATGAGGCATGGGTAGTTTGTTTGCCCGATTGCGTTGTTTCACTACCATCTCTGGAAACATTAGGGATAAATTAGGGACGTACAGCTGTTTATAGCTCTCTGAGTTGCTCATGGTGGTCGCTGAACGTCGAAACAGTAGGACAAACAATATTGCTCCCGAATCCACTTCTGCATACGTACGTTTCATACACGAAGTGACAAGTGGTTTTAGCTCCATCCAACTTGAAAACGGAGCATGCATTGGTTACAGGCAAAAAGTTCCTTCTTAATCAGCAGAAAAGGCACAGAATCAACTATGAGCAAGGCGGTGACTCAAAACTTCAAGTCGAACGAGCTGAGGGCAGAATGTAGCTCAAATGGTATCATCAGCCATTTCATCCCATTTTGTTTTCATTTAACGCACAATTTTGCTGAAAGATTTACAAAACATCTATACACGTTGCAAAACGAATTGGACTAAATTGAACAACAGCGACATACTGTAGAAGCAACATACCACAATGAAATTATCTCGCAGTTCTTATCAGTGATTCAGTAGTAGCATCAAGGGACGGCTTGAGAGCTTTAGATCTTACACAAATTCTTTCGGCCTCTCAGGGCCGTTACAAATAATAAAAATTGACATTTTAGTCATTTTGATAAGAAAAACAGAAAACTGGGTGATCAGAACACGTGTGTCACAAATATTTTTATGATATTTTCGAAGAACTACATGCGTGCGAATGCAATTTCAAGTTCTCTAGCCTTCTCGTTGGAACTAAATTGACTCACCTAAGCCCTTTCTTCACAGGAATTCTGAAGTCGGCACTACAGTTATTCTTTCAAACATAGTTTCCTTAATTAGAATGACAGGGCCTAATTTTTAAATGAAAATAAACTTCTCCTGTAGCAAAACGGTAAGCGAAAGGATTTTTGCTGCAGGAAAAGAAAGGAATATTCAATGTATATCCCCTTCTTATTTCCAATGCTTCTTCTCACCCTACGCCGAATTTGTGAAAAATAACTATTACTGCAGATTTCAGAGATTTTAATTTTGTGATTTTGCAAAGCATCCAAAGTTAATAGAAGGTGTAAGTTTTTTACCTGCTTCTTGGTCATTCAATCACATTGTCATGTTTTAAATAGCATTATTCATATTTCAAATTAGCATTGTCATGTTTCAAATAGCATTATGCATGTTTTAAATTAGCATTGTCATGTTTCAAATTCTCGCCATTATTTCTGTACGTAGCATTGTTTGTTACTGGCTGAAAGCTGTCAAAACTGCAGCATGTATGCTTTTTCACGGCATTTATTTTCATCTTTTAGGTACTGGAAGTCAAATTAACATTTTTGAAGTACAATTTGAAAGGCCGGAAAATGTGTAAGATCATTTTGAGGAGATATATAGCCTCATTTTCTAGATTTGTCAAAGATTTTCGACAAACAAATGCTAAGAATAATATTAATATCTAACATCTTTGCAGCATATTTTAGTTGTACAACTGGAAGTGCAAAACAGTATGTCTAAGATATTCTAATCAGTGAAAACATATTTCAGCATAAAAAGTATTAGCGCTTTAATAAAAATTTTAATAGTAGACCTTGAAATCTATTTATTTTAAAATTCTGATTATGTTGTAAGGTAACCACTTATTTTGTTATGATGTGTATGAACGGCTCTGATGGCATACTTATAATAAAAAATCTTTTGGGAGAAGTGTTGAAATAAAGCATTGAAATTCCTCTTACGCTGTTTGAAATTCTCCGGAGTTACAATTAGGTATATACTTTGAAAAAATAAATTAAGATAGTAAGGGTAGAAATAGGTATGCTATCGTTGAGATGGAATGAAATGGCGTTATAATAAGATTCGGTAGGCCCTCTGTTTGTAAAGTAGAGTTGCCTTCTTTTGGGTACCTTGACTGTCGGTGAACACTTTCCGATGCCTGCCGACTTCAGAGTAATACTTTACACTGTGTCGCCAATTGCCAGCTGTTCTGGATTTAAACACAAGGGCGCTGCCGTTGTTTAAAGTGATGTATTATGATTACATGATCTACAAAGAAGCAAGCATGCCTAGTGGTTTACCGTCCGTGTTAGTCACTGTTTCTCTTTTGAGAAATTTTATCTAGGGCGTGTTTCATCGCCGGAAGAATTTCTGTGCGATGGTTTTTATCGATTTCACGAGCTACTAATTGTTTCCTCACCGAAAGATTTTTTTGTGTGTGGGAGGACCGTTGTTATGGTGTTTCGTATGTGTGCTTTGTCACACAAATGTGTTGCTGAACAACTACTGACTTGTGATGACAAGGCACACAGATGAAGCAAGTGAATACAATCCCTGCCCAGTAAACGCAGTTACACAGTGAACAAACTCTCACCCCGGAAATACATCCACATTCACTCGTGTTAGCGCAGGCTGTCATAATAAGATATGTCACAATCATTTTGACAGAAAATAGAAACTTGATAGGGAGTCCGCATGGGTCTAACGCATTCAGGCTTAGTCTTCGGCTTTCAAGTCAGATAGGACTCCGTCAAAATGATACCAAGTAAGAAAACTTTATCAAAAATACAACAAATCTTTTTATTCCGTTTTGATATTTTCTAGAAACAAATAAATATATAGACGATGGTCACGTATTTTACTAGAGTTAGCTTTGAATAACTTAATGCAATATATATTTAAAGGCTCTGCTGCCTTCAATTACTATGAACTTTTCAGTAAATACTACACTGCTGGCCACCCAAAATGCAACACCAAGAAGGAAGCATCCGATTGGCCTGAAATTCGTAGCATGCGTCGTACGAGAGAGGAAATGCAAACGATTAGCATTGCAGGGCATATGCAAATCATGTGCGCCCGGCACGCCACCGAGAAGTACTATGAGAAGGGTGCACTATAAGTAGTGGAAGTGTGTTGTGCTGCCGGACCTGTGCGTGGGAACCTTCCTGATGCCTCGTCGCAGATTACGGCAGTCATTCTAGCATGTTTCGAAGTTCGACAGAGGACGAATAGTGGCTTATCGCGACAGCGGTTTATCGTACCGAGACATCGGCGCCCGTGTGGGACGATATCCAGCCACAGTGAGGCGAGTATGGATTCGGTGGGTGCTGGGGGGGGGAAGGAAGGATCAACGTAAGCGATTGCCATAGCCGCGGCACACCACCGAACAAGAGGACCGGCAAGTTGTGCGGTGGGCATTGACAGCTCGCACCGCCACATCACAAACGTTAGGATAAGAATTAAGGTGTGTTGCGCAACAACCTGTATCAGCACGTACCGTTCGACGTCGTCTGCAGGAGCGGGGACTTGTCGCACGGCGCCCATCGCTCCGATTACCATTGACGTTACACCACCGGCGAGTGCGGTGGCAGTGGGCCGATGAACGCCGCACCTGGACTACGGAATGGCACGATATTGTCTTCTCCGACGAATCCCGCTTCTGCCTGCCACACCACAATGGTCGGATCCGCGTGTGGCGGCACCCCAGCGAGAGACGGTATGACGCCTGCATTATGTATTGCCATACCGGTCCGTCGCCTGGCGTTAAGGTTTAGGGCGCAATTGGATATAACACCCGCACCCCTCTGGTACGCATCGCTGGTACACTCAACAGCCACCGCTATATCTGCGACGTTTTGGATCCTGTAGTCCTCCCTTGCCTGCAGGACCTGCCAGCGGTAATGTTTCAACAGGACAATGCGCGCCCGCACGTGGCACGCACCGTGCAACAATTCTTCACGGCCCACAGGTGTAACTGCCGCCGTGTACTGCCTGTTCTCACGATATGTCGCCCAGTGGCCCGGCAAGCTCGACTCGCGGCTACGTCTGATGAACTGTGGCAACGTGTGGAAGCAGCCTGGACCGACATACTCCAAGCCCGCATCCAAAGCCCCTTTCGTTCGATTCCGCGGCGTGTAGCGGCCGTTATTGCCAGCCATGGGGGCCACACGAACTATTAATGTCTGAGTGTTCCGCAAGTCGCACGGGCCTGTAAGCTCAACCGTTTCATCTTTGTATCTGTTGTTATGTGTCCAGTAAATCTGGCTTTGCTATCTCGTGTCCTTCTTGGTGGTTGCATTTTGGGTGGCCAGCAATGTAGATGGTCTATAAGCAGTCGTCCTTCCCTGACTTACGCCAACCGGATCAAGGAGAGGAGATCCAGTGTCGTAAGACAAACACACCATCCATGGCCTCCAGTATTCGAACCCGTGTCCATCACAGACAAATGATCGTAAGCAAGCGTTAAGACAAATGATCATAAGCAAGCGTTAAGACAAATGATCATAAGCAAGCGTTAAGACAAATGCGCCACCCGTGCGGCGCTATTAGTTTCACCGTGGAAGCATACAAATCCTGCTTTACACTATTGCCATTGCAGGGATAGAAAGACAGCGATTCCTCTATACATGATGCATTATCTATAATTTAGTATTTAATGGTCTCTAACATTTTCCTGTGGCAATTTTGAGGTAAAAAGGTAAATTTCTAGAAAGTTTATGGGAATTTGCATTTTGAAGAGTTAGCATCAATGAGGGGATACCAGAAAAAAACACTTGTATTTACTAGTTTTAACTACTCCTCTGAAGTGTATGTATGTACGTGCTTTGCGAATGGAGTAGCTGTTGTTTTAACGACAACGCCGTAAATAATAAACATATTTCACGTCGTATAAATTTGTTTTGATAATAACAATAATTTAAAACCCTGTAAATTATTTTTGATATTAACAAACCAATAATAATTATAATTACAGATTCTATAAATTGTTTTTATAATGATGATAATTACAGATTATATAAATTGTTTTTATAATGATGACAATTACAGGTCCTATAAATTGTTGTTTAACTTGCATTAACACTGTCCACTTGCCAACGCCAACTTGCATTTAGGTCTGTTATTTCGCCTTTAGAGTTTTTCATCAGGCGGACGATTTCCCAAATGTTTTAATTCTAATTTTGTTCGAAATTCACGCAGCTACACATAAATCACAGGGTAGTTACGGCGACTGAATCCTGCTCACCACTGAATTGGCCACAAGGAGAAATAAGTGACACTTGTCTCCAAGCCTCTGAAGATCTAGCGGGTGCCGTCTACATACGTGTTTCCCAAAACTCCGAAGGTCGAGAGCGGGCCGAAATAATCCCAACGAGGATTCTATTCTTCTTGACTTGTCCCTTCAGGCATTCTGCTCATGCGCGCTCATTACAACTTCTCGCCCGCTGAGGATCCTTTTTTTTTTTTTTTTTTTTTCTTTTGATTGGAGGTTTAACGACCACCGTGAGCAACTCAATGGGCTATAAGCTGTCGCCCGTCCCTAATTTAGGGTCACTGGTTCCAGGGAAGGGAGAGAGCCAGTGCCGTAAGACAAACACAACATCCATGCCTCACCGGGATTCGAACCCGGACCCCAGACGGACGAATGATCAGAGGCCAGCGCCTTAGACCACTGCGCCACCGGGGCGGCCTGAGGATCCTTGATTGGAGGATTGGAAACGACGTCGCTCAAATCTGGGGATTACTGCACTTGGTTCCTTCTAGTAAATCACCAGGAAAGAGGAGAAGACGTTCTCGATTTGGGGAAGCCATAATGAAATAAAGCTGCGAGTCAAATTGAGAGAGAGGAAGAATGCTGGAAAACGAAACAGACACGCGCAGAACGGGGCAATCTTTTGAAATCTCAGGTTTTCACTGTTAAAATGAATAAAAAAACAGTTTTGGCTTTTAAATTTCGATTGGGGATGGACCCCATAAAACCTTGGTAACAGCCGTTCAGATTCTACATACTTCTGTTTATTTTCTTTAAAGCAATGGTAAATAAAAGGATAAATAGACAGCAGGAGTTTCTGAGCGTACGGCTTAGGAGAACATTACGATTATTGCGTCACTTAACATGTCTGAGTCCCTGATTCTAGTTCTGAAAGTGTTTCAACTGAATATTTTTTTCACGTATTATTTGAATATTTTGACATCCGCAAATATTAAATGAAGAGTTCTCAAATGCGCATAAGACCTATCAAAATACATAAAACCCACAAATATACAAACATTTGCTATTCTTATCCCTTCACGAGAGTTTATTTTGCTTGTGTATCTTATTCCGCTGGACATTCATAATTTTCGCAGTACACAATTCACAATGAAAGATGTCTCTGCAGTTCTGTTGGAAATCCAAGAATCATGTTGAGTTTATGTGTTTATTTTTATCCCTTTCGCATCATCAGTTTTTTCTGTTATTTTTTTTGTATAGGGCTTAACGACGAACGTGAGTAGAGGGAAAGGACGGATTCTGGCTTAAACCGCAGCCCATAGACTTAACATTAGGCTGCGGCCGGGCGGATGGAGGGGGGCGTGGTCAGTAGTAGGCATCAGAAGGATGCGGGGTGTAGCATGGGTGAGGATGTAGGTGGCGCTAGTGTGTTGTGACGATACTGATGTGCTGTCCCCTTGCGGTGCTTCTTGGAACTTTCGATCGATCTTTGATTTTGTGGGATGGCAACGACAGAGTGTGGAAAGGGGGTGGACATAGGGGGATGTCAACTCGATGTGCTGCTCCCTAGCGGTGCTTCTTTGGAACTTTATTATTTTCTCGGGAGATTTATTGGACTTTGTCAAATTTTTTTGAGAAAAAGGAAGCGAAGTCTTTCGTCCTTCCAAGTTCCTTTTCCCTCGAATTTATTTTTTTTAAACTTTCCTTTTTAGAAATTCCCTGAGGTGTTAGGAATTTGTATAGACGTTGTTTCTCTCGAAATGTTTTACTCCGGAGTGCATAAAAAAATGCTCTGATGGTCCCAGCGAGATTCGTTCCCGTATCAGCTAGTTTGCTAGCTTCACGCCTTTTCCCACTAGACCACCCGACCATTGGAAAAAGATGCTTGTTAGACGAAGGTTTGCGTAGTCTTTTTAAAAAAGAGGTGGGGTCCTACTTGATCTCATTTGTTTTCTGCAAGTGATGGTGTGAACATGAGTTTTTCTGTTACGGTGGATCGTATCTCGTTGAACTGTTGTAATGGAGGAAATGATGAAACAGACTTATCACACAGCTCAAAAAATAGGAAGTTTCGGTGGTATCAATGCTTTATTCCGTGCTGTGGAGAAAGAGGGCATCAAGAAAAAAGATGTGAAGAAATGGTTGAAGGGAGAGAAAACGTACACTCTTCACAAACCAGTGAGACGACATTTCCGGAGAAATAGAGTTATGGTTAATAAATTAAATCAACAGTTTCAAGCAGACCTAGCCGATGTCTCCAGTTTGAGTCAACATAACGATGGATTTCGTTACTTGTTGACATGTATTGACATTTTTTCCAAATATGCATGGGTGATTCCTTTAAAGCAAAAGTCGGGTTCTCATATCGTCCAAGCCTTTTCCCAGATATTCAAAGAAAGAAAGCCAGTAAAACTTCAAACAGATAAAGGAACTGAATTTAAGAACAAAGAGTTTCAAAAGTTTTTAAAACAGCATGAGGTGCATTTCTTTACGGCAAACAACGAGACGAAAGCAAGTGTAGTGGAGAGATTCAATCGTACGCTCAAAACTCGAATGTGGCGATACTTTACAAGTCAAAATTCGTTCAGATTTTTGGACGTACTCAACGATTTAGTTCACAGTTACAATCATCCCCCCCATCGAAGTATAAAAATGAAGCCTGTAGATGTAAACGAAGATAATGAAAAACAAGTGTTTGACAATCTGTATGGTGACCTCAAGAGGGAAAAACCCTCCTATAAATTTCAGGTGGGTGAACACGTGAGGATTAGTAAAGCGAAATTGACATTTGAGAAAGGATACGAATCAAATTGGACGGACGATGTTTTTGTTGTCAGCGGTCTTGTTCCCAGATCCCCACCCGTCTATAAAGTTAAAGATTTATTGAACGAAGAGCTGGAAGGAACTTTTTACGCCGAAGAGCTTCAAAAAGCGTCTCTCTCCGAGTCCTTTACTGTGGAACGTGTTCTAAAGAAACGTAAAAGAAAAGGAAAAATGGAATTCTTTGTCAAATTTAAAGGGTATCTTGATAAATGTAATGCTTGGATCCCGGCGGAAGACTTGACCTCTCTATAAAACTGATCTTTTTTAGATGAAACATCATTCGTCAACATGACTTTCTATCTAACGTTACCTAGCGACAGCTCTCTCCGTTACTTTTCAGACAATAAAATTTCTCATTTCATCACGCATCTTCCTTCCCCGATCGAACTCAATGGTGACTGGGAAGTGGGACTCGTCGAACTCATCTACCCTCATTCCTGGTTTAATATGAATGTAAATTCAAATTCCTTTGCTTACGGTCTCGGTCCAACTCAACTGAAAGCGGCGAAAATCCCTGCTGGGTATTATGATTCTGTGGGAGACGTGGTAAAAGCCATGTCCCAGTATTGGTCGAAAAAAATTACGATGTTTTTTAATAAAACCACGAGACGTGTCAAAGAAGCGTTAACTCTTGGTTCTCAGCTGGAGTTATTTCCAGGAATTGCAGAAATTCTAGGTTTTCAGCCTGGAGTGTATTCGGCCTCGGGAGGAAGCGATGCTACCATTCATGGAAATTTCGTAGCCGATCTGAACACATCGCTTTCCCTGTTATACGTGTACAGCGATATTGTGGAACCTCAGCCTGTAGGAGACATGGTTGCTCCTCTCCTTCGCATCGTGAAAGTGAGCGGAGAAGACGGAGATGTGGTGAGCGCCTTGTACGACCGTCCCCATTATTTGCGTCTCGCAAGAAAACATTTTCAATCCGTCGAAATCGTTATAAGGAATCACTCAGGTCAATTAGTGCCATTTGAACGTGGGAGAGCGATCGTGAAACTTCATTTTCGTCTCAAACAACTGTAGTCATGTATGAACTATACCGATGTTGTACAAAATCCTTCGAGGATTATTACGTCAAACAAACTGGGAAAGGTTTAGACTACTATCAAGGAGTGCCCCTTCAAAAAGGGTATGGACTTGGAGGACTTTTTCTTTCGTTATTTAGAGCGGCGGCACCCTTATTTAAACAAGGAGCAAAAACGCTTGGAAAACAAGTCTTTCGAACGGGTGTGGACCTGGCCAATGACGTTATTCTCGGCAAGGATGTGAAAACAGCAGCCAAACAACGAGCTAAAGAAGCGGGACAAATCCTCACTGACAAAGCAGCTAATAAAGTGAAGAAAATGTTGGGAGGAAGCGTTAAAAGGAAGAGAAAAATGAAGAAACGAATCATTCATTCAAAGAAAGCCAAGGGAACCGCACACGATATTTTTGTTCCGTAAACCATGGCCCTAATACATAATCATTCCTCCGTATGTTTAAAATCCGAACTTGATTTATTTGCTTTACCACCTACCCAAACGAGCCTAGAAAAAGGACAATGGGTCGAATATCACCCTTTAGCCAACATTCGAGATGGAGGACCTCTAGAATTTAATATTTCTGGGAGTGGAGAAGAATACATGGACTTGTCTTCCAGCCAACTGTACGTGAAAATTAAAATTGTGAAAGCCGACAGTTCTACACTAGCTGAAAAAGAGCCCGTGGGCCCCATTAACTGTTTTCTTCATTCTCTGTTTTCTCAAGTCGACATCAGTTTAAACGAAAGAGTGATTTCGTCTTCAAGCAACACATATCCCTACAGAGCTTATATTGAAACTCTTCTGAATTGTGGAGAAGAAGCAAAGAAAACCTATTTAGCATGTGAAGGGTTTTTCAAGGATACAGCCGGACACCTACACGAAATTAATCCCACGAATGCTGAAACGAACAAGGGATTACATCAGCGTTATGAGCTCATGAAAGACAGCAAAACGTTTGATATGATTAGAACCTTGCACTGTGATTTATTTTTTCAAAACAGGCTGCTTCTCAATTTAGTGGATGTGAAAATTAAACTTGTTTGGAGTAAACCTGATTTCTGCCTCGTTTCCTCTTCCAAGGCCCCCAATTACAGAGTTCTCATCGAACATGCATCCATTTTTGTGAGAAAAGTGAAAGTCAACCCTGGAGTTGCCATCGGTCATGCAAAAGCTCTAGAAAAATCTCCTGCCAAGTATCCCATTGATCGAGTTTTATGTAAAGTGTATTCCATCTCTCAAGGAAGTATGTCCTTCGTGCAAGACAATGTTTTCCTAGGACAAATGCCTAAAAGACTGGTTATTAGATGTGTAGATAATGATGCTTTTAATGGTTCATATAAATCAAACCCCTTTGAATTCAAGCATTATGATGTTAACTTTATCGCGGTGTATGTTGACGGACAGCCAGTTCCTCACAAACCTCTAGAACCCAATTTCGAAAAGGGAAGCACAATTCGTTCCTTCCATAGTCTATTTCAAGGAACCGAGAAACTGGGTCAGGACCGTGGAATAAATATCGATCGAGAAGAATTTTCCAAGTGATACACTCTTTATGCATTCGATCTCAGCCCGGACCAGTGTGATGGGGGACATATGAACTTGATACAACAAGGAAATTTAAGAGTGGAAATCAAATTTGGAAAAGCTTTGTTAAAAACCATTTCTGTACTAATCTACGCCGAGTTCCAGAACATTATTGAAATTTCCAAGTCCAGAAACATTCTTTGTGATTTCTCCCATTAAAGAAAAATGAACAGTATTCACTTAACGAAGGCTTTAAGGAAAGATCTTGTGACCCGACGTTCATTCCTCGGAATGTTCGCTTGCGACCGACTTCCCAAGAGAATTTTCAAGTTCCCAGCATGCCATATTGTGAATACGGATCGATATGGAAATCCTGGGAAACACTGGCTAGCTGTGTATATGTCAAACCCAAATTCCATGGAATTTTTTGATTCTTTTGGACATTCTCCAGAATATTTTCAAGGACCTATTGCCCGATTTGCTTCCAAGTTTGACTCTGTGAATTTTAATGATGTACCTCTTCAAAGTTCGTTTACGGCTGTTTGCGGTCAATTTTGTATTTTTTTCCTTTATTCTAGGTGTCGTGGAAAAAGTTTGTTCTCTATTGTAAGAAATTTTCGATCGAATTCTGAAACAAACGACCTGCGTGTCTTTCATTTTGTTCGAAAGAAATTTCAAATTGTATCAAAATTTAGAATGTAAAATAAAAATGGATTGAATTTTATTTCTTGTGTCTTGTCTTTAAATTGTTATGTAAGCTTTTTATGAGTCTCAGTTGACCTCATGGAAGTGCCGAGACTACAACACCCTTTCACGGCTCTGATAGCAGGTCCTACGGGCTGTGGGAAAACACAGTTTGTAAAACGCTTACTTCTGCATCAAGGGGAAGTCGTTTCCCCCTCTCGAACATGTGGTGTGGTTCTATGGTGTTCATCAAACGTTGTATGATGAAATAGAAAACGTGACATTTGTGAAAGGCCTCCCTTCTAATTCCCGCGACTATGTGAAAGGTAGAACGCTTTTTGCTATTGACGATCTCATGACTGAATGTGGAAGCGAGAAGAAAATCACTCACTTGTTCACTCGAGGGAGCCATCATTTCAATGTGTCTGTGATATTCATTACACAAAATTTTTTCATAAAGGTAAAGAAATGCGCGAAATTTCCCTGAATGCTCATTACCTGTTTCTGTTCAAATCACGAAGAGACGTGAATCAAATCACTCATTTAGGGAGGCAGTTGTACCCTAGCAAACTGAAATTTTTTCAAGAAGTGTATACGGATGCCACAAAGTCTCCTTACAGCTATTTATTGATCGATTTAAAACCTGAGACGAAGGAAGAATTAAGATTACGCACTCAGATACTTCCGGGAGACGTTCAAGTCATATATCAACCTAGGTGAAATGAAATAATTCTCAGTTTTCAACATGACGTTGTCTAAGTCACAACTCCAACTTTTACGCATAATTCAGCATTGTCCAAAAACAGTATTAAAAGAGCTTTTAACGAAATGTAGGAAAAATGGAATTATTATAAGCTATTTCTGAAGTTTGTAAGAATACCTTAAAAGGAAATGTTCCGCTTACTCCAACCCAGAAACATTCATTACAACGTCATAAACACACCTTGCGAGCCCTCTCTCAGAAAAAGACACCTCTATATAAAAAGAGGAAACTCTTAATTCAAAAAGGGGGATTTTTAGGTGTGTTGGTTCCTGCTGCTCTCAGTGTGCTAACGACTCTTCTTACGAAATAATGGAATTTGCAAAGAAAATGATTCTGATTCCCGAAGAACGGATTTTCCGTCATATGCCAACAGAAGAAACTTTAACTGACTTGGACAAAGAAATGAAAAAAATTCTACTAAGTAAAGAGTCTGTCGAAGTGAAAGTTAAATTATACAACCAAGTCTTGAATAAACGCATTCATGTTTCAAGCTTTAATCCCCAGTTTCTTCCCATGAATCCCCACCACGAACTGAAGGACCAGCAAAAGAAGAACTTGTCAAGAAAGAAAAGATGTTGTAGAAGACCTTGTCATACAGTCTATTCCAGCTAATATGAAACGCTATGCAAGAAATGTTTTAGACGTCTTTAAAACAAACTCAGATATTATAGGATGGGGCCCCAAAGCAGAATTTAAATATATGGGTCACATTGTGAAAAATACGAATATTATTGATTTAGTAGATTCAATGTTTAAAAGTAAAGGATCCAAATTAGTAATTCCCCACGAATTTGTAAAAGCATTAAATGACATTAATTTGCCTTCAAAGTATATTAAAAATAAACAAATGTTAAAAGTTCCTGTACAACAAGGAAATTCTGTTTCAACTTCTAAACGAAAAAAGACGAATGCCAAAATTATTTATAAAAAACCAAACTCTGTATCATTTCGTTGGATTCCTTATTAAAATTAGATTGAATGAAAATAAAGTCTCTTTCTTTTGAGTTGAATCATTTCTGGTTTTTTTTATTTGTTTTTTTATTTTCAATAAGCTGTTTCCATATTTTTACAACTGAATAGAATTATTTATTGAAAAATTCTAAGTAAGTCGAAAAATGGTTTTGTCGATTTCCTAAGAGGATGATTTTAGAAATTTTCGTTTTCTGGTAATTGTAAAACTAGTATGCATAAAAGACTGTTTTGGTCGAGTAAATTGAAAGAATTTTACAAAGTTCATTTCAGAAAAGTACATTCCTTCCTAGTGTCAAAACGAATCACTTCGTTTTTTCTAAGATACACTTTGGAATCTTATAAAAGTGCATAGGGTCAAAAGCGATTTTGATGATTTTAATAAGATGACAGATTTCGGATTTCTTATGACAGAAAATACAGTGAAATTCCCATTGAATAACATGAGAAACTGCGAAATTTAAGAAGCACGTTTTCGTTCAAGAAAAATATTTTAAAAGTCTTTTTTCGAATCAGTTGAAAACAGACAGGGTGTGTTTCTGAACAGTTCATTATTTCCTAAAATCAAAACGAATCACTTCGTTTTTTTTTCCTGACGCGCGTTTCTAAAAAAAGTAAAAATAATTTAGCTAGAAAATTGGAAAGATATTTTTATGAATCCTAGACTGTTTATTTACGTATAGCTAGAGGGGTCTTCAGTGAGAGCACTTATTCTCTTTTCAAACTAAGAGAATGAAGTGTAGTCAGTTTGAAAAAAATTCAAACTCCCCTAAATTTAGCCTTTTGTCCTGGTTTCGACTCAATAATGTAAAGCATTGCTCTCAGACCAGTTGAATTCCTGGCCCTTAATGAAATACATTAAGATTTTCCCTTAAAAATAAGCAATCTCTTCTTCAATACCAGATCCCCAATAAATTTCTTTAAGAGTTATTCATTCACCCTTTTACTTTTAAAACTTGAAATTCATTATTATTTAACTCCTTACAAAAATGAAACACATTCACACTTTTACTTTTAAAATTATAGAAAAATAGATGCATTCTCCCACTATAAATTTTTTCCCTACCTCCTTCCCCATTCCTTAAACCAACAATTTAAGATAGTTCTAAAAAGAACTTTTTTTAGTTCTAAAAAGAACTTTTTAGTTCTAAAAATAACTTTTTTTTCTCTGCTGTCTCCTCAATACATGTTTTTCACAGAACGCTACAAGTCCTTTCCATATATTCCTTCCAAGAAGGCTTTAGATGGGATATTCTCCCCAACGGTTTCAGCGAAGGAATCCGCTAAATTCTTGGGGTCTAGCATTGCTACGGCCTCCTTGAAGTGTTCTTTAAACTTCGATTGGGGGTGGCATCAGTACATCTGTGGCCCATGAGGCTTTCAAGCATGCGATCCGGATTAAGGTGGCACTGAATACAATAGAATAATTTTTCAGCATGCCCCTGAACGAGATCCGACACCACTTCAATAAGCATGAAGTAATACTCTTCGTTCGTTAGTGGAGAGGAAGGAACGGGGGTGGAATCCTCTGATGAAGCAAAACGCCCTTTGCAAAAACTGGACCAAATAGTAGAATAGTAATGCTGGTCCATATCTTCTCACATTGATCAGCGAGAGCTTCAAATTGTTCCCCATTCAGTTTGATGGAATTAGGGTTCAGTCGACGAAATCCAATGATCCGAGGGGAAAGCACCTCAAATATATAAGTGTGAGGTCCGTCCAAAGAAGGAGAGGCAGAAATAATTAGTTCTCTGTTGATTAGCATATCTTCATTTTCTCAATGCAACCAACGGACTTTTCTCATAAACTGAAGGAAGGTCAGAGCTGTCATGGTGATTCCATTCTTGGTGGGGAAAAAGATTCCTGTTCATTCCTGTATCTTCTTACATGAACTCTGATTGTATTATGGAAATCAGACACTTTCACGAATGCGTTACCCCCTAAATGGAAATGATGAGGGGGGATATCATTCAAAGAAATTCCCAATTCAACACATGACTTGGAAGCTTCAGAACATACCTTCTTTGCTACAGCATCGGAAACTTTAGTAGAGGAAGATGATCGCTTCATGTTGAAAGCTGGAGGAAGAGAATCGAAGGAAATTGCTGGAAGCGTTGAGGTCGGGAGCGAAGGGTGCTGACGGTTCGAAGACAGAGAACAGAATGAGTTAGCTTTGAATTGTTCAGGCAAAACTGATAAGAGGTTGGAGTTCGTCACTTGTTTACTGCTTGAGAGGGAAAGAGCAGAGTCATGGGGTAAAGAACACTCGGTTATCATCTTTCTAAAGGTCAAATTCAATCTAATGTTTGGAGCATTCTTTTGTCGAGGCAGACCATGACTCCAATACGAATTAGTTGGTGGCAGGATCTGTAGTAAAGTTCCAGATCTCAAAGATAAGGAAACTGGTTTAAACCCGTTTCGCTTGAAAACAAAGTCTCTTTCTTGTCCGGGAGATACTGATGCAATACAAGACAAAGGATCTAATTCAGCTTCGTCATCACGGTGATCATTGATTCTATCATCTCCATTTCGATATTTATTAATTAAAACAAAGTTGAAGGATTCACCACATTCATTCTCAACATAAAGCTTGATTTCCTGAAGTAACGGCGTCCAAGGGTTAGGTTCTAAGCACAAACCGCTAAAAGTGTATTTCAGATTGGGGTCCCCGAAGGCAGCATGTTGTCTGGGAATGGAATATGATTTTCCATAAATTTTGATCTTTGAGAATTCTCCACTTAAATATTCCACTTCTTCTTCCAAGCGGGAAAAGTAATGAATAGCTTGATTTGAGGAGAACAGCTGAGAGTAATGGAAATGAAGTCTTTCCTTGTTATGTCGAAGAGGCAACATTTTTTTCTCAGGAAGGGAAACAACTGAAGTCCGTCCACTAAATTAACTGAATTGAGAATGAAGAAGGAGAGCTTGAGATAGGCTGACGAGTGACCTCATGACTCTCAAGGCAAAATTCATTATAGTTCTGATAAGAACTTTTTTTCCCCCATGAGCTAAGAGATCCGTCAGAAGAATCTTCTCTTTGGGAAAACTAAGAAATCCCTCCTCCACCCTAACTAACATGAAAAAAAAACAAAAAAAACAAGGTTTTCTCTAGAAATTCGTACATGAAGAAATTTAGAAAGCTTATGTTCCTAATAGTCAATCTATAAAGTTAGAAGACAAAACATTTACTAGGTAGAATTAAATAATTCCCCACAGAAATGGAGTTGGCAACACTTGACTTTAAAAAAAATCTCGCTGAATGCATCTCCGACAGGTCCTCGAAAAGTACTTTAAAAAACAGAGGAAATATTGAGGGCAAATGTAGATTTTCATAGCAACGTGATCACCTGAATTCACTAGAAATTCAGACAGCTCAAGACGTAGGTAGCATCTAATTCAACTCTGAATCTAAAACAATGGACTGGCTCCACACATTTTTAAGATGAGGTATATTTGAGAGGAGGATTTTCATGTAAACACATCTTTTTCCTGCATTAAATGATTTCAGGAGTGCAATAACTTGGGAAGCAACTTGAAAATCTTGATGAGAGTAAAATCTTGGACATACGTATTCACGAATTCCAAGTGAATAAAAAATCACAACTTGTTCATGAGAGTAAAATCTTGAACATGCGTATTCACGAATTCCAACAGGAAAATATTTCATGAATAAAAATCTTGGGAAGCATCCTGAAATTCTTCATGAGAGAAAATTAAAAATTTTGAGACGGTGCATTCTTCACGTGAGCAAAACAATAATTTTGATTAAATTTTCTTCGAAAAGTTTTTCTAGAAATCCAAGCGAGCAGCAACAAAATGACGGAGACATAGCATAGAGCAGGGAGTTTTTGTTTTCTTGAGTGAAATCTTCTCGAACAATGAGTTAAAGACTTGAAACATTCTGTAATTCTTCCTGAACAATCTATGCCGTGTGGACCCCTTCATGCCAAGCAGTTTATTAGCATGGAGTGGTTCGAATATAGGCAGCTATTTTGTTTTTATTTTTTTCTTGGAGGTTCTCCAGAATTTAATGAAAAATGACCGTAGGGGAGGGTATGTATATTGTCCGAGGATACGACTCGCTTGTTGTCATATGGGGAAAGAGATGTTTTGTTTATGACAACAGTAAAAACAGAATGTTTCAAGCTTCGAATGCTATAACTCATGTTCTTTTTTTCTTGCTTATGAAAGAGTGAAGACTTGAAGTCGTTGAGGCGAAGTTGCTGTGAAACGACGGTTTTGCTCACGCCTTTGGCTTTCTTAACTTCTTCTTCATCTGTAGCAAACGCATACATTTTTGGTCTAAGACCAACAAATTCTTTTATAGCAGTTCCATGAGTCTCATCTTTAAATTTCCCAATCACTTTTTTGTTTTTAAGACAAAAGAGAGGGTGCGATGGGGGTAGGAACTGGTGTCTAATTCATCTCTAATGTTTTCCATATCTTTATATAGATCTTCTGTTTTTATGTGATAGAAGAAACTATCAGTATCCATATAAAGAATGGAAATGTTTTCTTGAAATAAAGGTTTCATCACCTCATAATGGAAGTCGTACATCCTAGTTTTAGAGATGTCTAGAATGGCGACTCCCAAATAAATGGGTTTGTTGAAGGTGAGGTGGGTTACATTAAAATGCATAGACACCAGAAATTTTCCTTCTTCTTCATTTTTTAGTATGGTGCGGTCTTTAAAATTGGGCTTATTGAGCAACTTTTCCAGTCTATTGTCTTCGCATACCAACTCAACTTGGGTACGGTTGCGAATATTTTCCATCGTTTTGCCAAAGACAGAATTGTTCATGAGTTTGAAAAAATCTTTCTCAAACTCATTTTTAGCCCGCTTTCTCATCTCGGTATTCAATTGAATATAGGGCTGCAACCACTTGCTCTGATCAAAGCTTAACCCCCGATGCACTTTTGTTATGATGAGACCCGCTTTGACTGCCTGCTTCAGAAGTTGATAATGAGCCACGTACCTGGATTTTTTATTTAACGTAGTCAATAATTTGACCTGCCTGGTTCCAAGTACAACTTCCGTTTCCGCACAAAACGGTAAATCCGAATGAAGATTGTGAAGGGAGTCCGGATAGCTGATGTCAACATCGAGAAAGTATCCCGTGCTGGCATCATCCGCTATGTTCATAACATCCAAATACTTCAATTCTTCTTCGGAAATCCACCGGAAATTTTTGTGAGGAAGACGAAAATTATCCATTGCAAATCCATAAAGATTACACACGTCAAGATAAATGATGAAACTGGCATCTTTGGAGACATCAAATTTTTTTAAATACTTATTATTTGCCTCAGCATACCGTTTCACACACATACACAAGCCACCCCGCTTTCCACTCTCCAGAAAAAGTAGCATATCATAGTCACTTAAAAGCTGGAGAGAGACTTTTGTGCATTTGAGCATGGCGGACCAACTTAAACCAGGACAACTAAAAATCCAGGCAGGATCTAACGTATAAGTGTCCTGACAAATATTTCTAAAATTTTCAAAAACATCGGCCAAAATGAGCACATCTGTTTTTAAGTACACATCTGCATACTGGCCTAAATTCTCAATCTTCAAGACCGCCCATACTTTTTTGGCATGCTCATAGTCTTCTTCTGAAATGTGTGAATCGGTTAATTTATTGAAGAAGGCTGAAGCTGGAGGGAGAGACGTTTCTTCCAACTTGCTGTATGAGGAAATGTAATCATAGGGGAAGATAACTTTCTGCGTTAGGAGGAAAAATTCTTCATCATTAGGAATAAGCTGCCGTGTAATTTTAAAATGCGTTCTCGGAAGATTATTTGCTAATTTTGATAAACTGCTTGGCATGAATCTAAAACTGTCCAGGAAACGAACTTCAAGCCCACCCATTTTTTTTGAAAATGAAATAAATTTTTCGGTCGACTCGGGAATGACAGTGATTTCTCCAGGAAGGCAATCTAGTTCTTTAATGATGAAATGCGAGTTGTATCCTGAAAGGTTATGCATCAACACAGGAACAAAGGAAGGATTTTTAAAGTTGATGTTGCATGAAGAATGAGCGGGTCCTCTGAAATTTCCAGTACGATGATCGTGGTCCGCCACTTTCTTTTTTGATTTGCTGCAGGAATTAAATCCACCTTCACCACAAATATGACATATGCTTGCTTTCCGAAAAGATTCTTTTGCTGCCTCCGTCAAAGGATTCATGGGAATAATCATTTTATATTTTTTTTCGATGACTTCAACATCTTCTTTGAGAGTGTGAAGGAAATGACTCACAACTTCCTGCTCTGCTCTATGCGATCGGAAAACATCATAACGACCTTCCACGTCTTTTATAAAATAAGCATATGACATAACCTCATGTGACTGAGTGGGAGTGGTGAAGGACTCGCTTGGATTTGGGATCGGACCTTGAACTGGTTTTAACACGCTTTAAAAATCAGCGTAAACAACAAAAGGAACCCGCTGACTGAACTTGAAGTCTTTAAACTGCAATTCTTTATCTTCAGGCATCTTGATCAGGACAGATTTGTTTTTATTACATAATTTCTTGTGCTCATTTAATTTTTCCTCTCCATTGTAACGAGTGTCATAAGTTTTAAAACACTTTTTGCAGATGTGTACTTTGTTTCCTATTTTTGACAATTGACTGGAAATAAGCCGCTCAAAATTTGTAATGTAAGCAAAGTGGTTGCAACCTCCATTTTCTAAATATATTAAATCACTATGGTCCGCCAGCTCTTCTTCACATACTTTGATTGGGAAAATTTTTCCAGCTTCATCGATGCCATAAATGTTAATGCTGATGTTATTAACCTTTTCAAATTTTGGAACGTCAGAAATCTTCACGGGATATTCTACACAATCCCACTTGTATCCACCTTCGAAAAGAGGATCGCTGAGATAGGAGGCTACCTTTTCTCGATTTCTTTGATCTTGAAGGCGTGGGGTCCACACGGCATATTTAAAGCAGAAGGTATCTAAATTTTGAACGTTCACGACAGCTTTTTTCTTCTGAATATGGCTGGGAAGCACAATAAATGAACCTCCTCTCAATGGTTTAAACCGATTAACCCGGAGTTCGAACCACTCCACGCGCGAAAACATCCAGCCTGAACCTTTCAATTCACATTCGGAACATTCAGTGAGTAGTTTCCTGTACATGATATTAAAAAATTCCCCGAGATTTGTCGACCGATACACTGGCTTATTAGTTGTTTTTAAATTCCGAGAACAATGATCAAATTCCTCCGGGTCATCGGATTTAGGCTTTTTAAAGGCTGCCTGCATAAATGCATTCACTTTAATGGATGGGTAGGCTGCCAGTGCATGTTCTACAATGCTAATTGAAGAATGATTGAGGTCATTCAAAAATGTGGAGAGACAGTCCGCTGTTTCCCTTTCGGGAACGATTTTAAAGGTTTGCAGGCGGTTCTGAGCCACCGACTGCACTTGTATGAATCTTCCCAAATTTAAAGGGGGAAGAATGGGAGCTTCGGGGCTGGGGTCTACGACCTCCCGACTTGGGCCGACAACAACGGGGCCTACAGCATTGGAAGGGCCAGCGGCAGCAAGATCCTGGAGACTGGGCCCCACGAAATTTGAGGGGCCCGCTTGAAGGTTGGGGTCTGCAGCATTGGAGGGGCCAGCCGAAGACGCATTCGTCGAGTTCCCACGCTCCTGAATTCCCGTATGAAATTTAGAAATGTGTTTCTTCATGTCCGATTTCCTAGAGAAACCCTTGTTGCAAATAATACAAGAAAAAAGGTTTTATCCCCGAATGAATTTTCCTATGTTGAACTAAATTTTTTTTTTAAAGTGAAGACCTTCTGACAGATCTCACAAGAAAAATGTCGAGGAGGAACTTCATCAGGAACGAAGGAGGAAAGCAGGTCTTGACTCAAGGGAAATTCCTCCAAGGTCTGCAGGATGTCGGAATTTTGAAGAAAGAGTTGTTCATCAGCAAGCCACCAAGCACCCTGAGAAAGAAAAAAAATTAGCCCTCTCCCCTAACAATTCATTTTCAGAAAATAAAATTTAGTTGGGAAATTACTGAATTCTGACATAGGGAATAAACTTTTTAATTGCTTTTAAAGCTAAGGGGAGTTAACGCAAAAGAATGAATTCCTAAATTTCTTTAAAAAAAAATAACTAACACGTTTTTCCTCAAGAGAATAAACGATTCTACTAACTTGTTTTTCCTTAAGGGAAAAATATAAAATCATTTTTGTCTGAGAATAACACACATCTAAATTCCAGAAATCACGTTGGGGGACCTAACAATGACTGAAAAATAGCATACAAAGAAACGAGCTCTTACCTCTTCCATTACTGAGACTGCTAGAGATCTACCTTCATTAGAAATATCCATTCTATTTGAAATATTATAGAAGTTTAACTATTCTGAGGCTTGTACAATCGTCCTTATCTGAATAAGAAAACTGAGAGAGAGGAATGGCGAAGCTGAATTTTATAGTAAACGCGAATACCCTTTGACCCCTAACTTCCGCGAATCACCACAAGAGAACATAACATTTATAGAGGGGACATGGGACCGGAAAAATCTGGTTTTCTCACGTGACACTCATGATGGAATATCCAACCGATGTGTTTATCACCACTTCAAACTACAAGCTTAGAATAGTACTTTGAAACAAAAAGACAGCGGAAGGATAATTTATCTTATGTAAACAGACCCTCAGAGTCAGCAGGAAAAGTTTATCTCACGACGAAAAACAAAAATGGTTCGTCGTAGATATTTGTATCATTGAAGAAACATGAAGGACAATTATCTAAAGTCAATACCGCAGCACGTCAGGACGTAAATAGCATCATTTTAGTCATAAACTACTTTAAACTTTGTAATCTTTCTAACTATTCACAACAACGAACAAAGGGAAAGGGTGACTAATCTTATGTCAATATGCTGACAAGCAAAAGGAAATCCTTCAGCATCTGACTGAGATTAGGTTAATGAGGGAACACGCGGGACTAACCCATGCTTTCCTTCATTGATATCAAGAATGAATATTCTGGGAGAAATCAAACACCGCAACGGAAGGTCGATTTATCTAAAGTCAATACAAGAACACACAGGATACAAATTACTCCCGTTCATTTTACTTCACCTTTCTCAGAAGGACGCTTCAAAAACACTGGGGAAGGGGGGCTAATCTTATGTCAATAGCCTCCGTGCCTTTCTACACTAGAAACAAAGGAAAAGATAACGAGCATGCATAACAGCGAAAAATAAATTCGAAATGACAGAAAAGATCCATTTATGAACAAAAATAAGATATCATAATAACATTTCTTGAGATGAGGACATGACCGTATTATTCGAGAAAAAAAAAAGAGAAATGAATAATTAATACTTACCCTACATAATTTTCATTAGGGAACACACATGAGGAATTCATGAAAATTAATTGAAAAAAAATACATCAGCAAATTACGAGGGAAAAAACATTTTATATAACAATAACCTAAGGAGGTGGGTCGAGAGAGGGGAAAATAAATAATGAATAAACCTTCATTAAATTTTAAAAAATAAGGAATAAGCCTTCATTGATTTCCCCCAAAATTCGACAAAGTCCAATAAATACTACTATCTTCGGAGATAAGCACACACTTCGGTCGGGGGGGGGGGGAAATTGCAACGGGGAATTGGAGGCTGCTACTGACCACGCCCCCTCCGTCCGCCCGGCTGCGGCTGGCTGCGTCCGCCCGTCCGCAGCCTAATGTTAAGTCTATGGGCTGCGTTTTAAGCCAGAATCGTCCTTTCCCTCTACTAACGTGAGCGACTCAACGGGCTATAAGAAATCTCCCGTCCTAATTTAGGATAACTGGTTCAAGGAATGGAGACAGCCAGTGCCATAAGACAAACACAATATCCATGCCTCATCGGGATTTGAACGCGCACCCATCTCGAACACATGGTTAGAAGTCAGCGTTTTGACCACTGACTACGCCACTGGGCTGGATGCCTTAGAGTAGTTTTGGTCTCATCCTACCCGATACGTGTTGACATATATAAAGATTATTACTTTCCTTGGGTCTGTTCTGTTTTTGCTTTGTCAAATTTCACTGAATTTATGTTGTTAAAAGCAAGTAAATTTCTCACAATGATTCGGGTTTATGTATATTTCCATTATTTATTAAAATTTACGTAAATATCTGTAATCTGGTGTTCGCGCTTTTGTTTTGCTGTCGGTATAATATTTGAAAAAAGTGATTATAAATTTTTCGAATCAACTTCAGTTATGAAGGTAAACAAACAAGACACTGATATTTAACACCCGTTCGACGCTATATGCAGTTGTTTTGGGGATAATTCGAATGTCAGTCACGCGTACATGGTAAGGACTAGTGTCACAAAAAAGAGGCTTGGGATCTCTCTAATTCGTTATCTGATTGGTGCGCGCTCGAGTGGCGAGGACGAATCAGATAACCGATTGGAGTGCGTTCGGAAATGCGTGTCGAGCGTGTGATGATGAAACATAAATAGCATATATTAATTCCAAGATGTAAGAACATCGCGGCCCTTTGATGTGAGATTTCATACCATCTTTCATAGGGGATATGTATTTGTGATTCCTAAAGTTTTAAATTGAAGTACAAGAAGTTTGATATTCGAGTTACTATGAGCTTAATGCATGTTCGTTCATATGCTTTTAGTCCTAGCAACTTCCAATGCTAAAGCCTGAGTACACCGTTTAAGATGCAACCTGTGTATTCTGATTTTTACTGCAGTGATTAATTGTGTTATTTGTACCCCCTTCGTTACCCTGCGAACCCGTAAACTATGAAAAATATTTGCTTCATATGCACTCTATGTAGGCAAATTTTATTAGCGGTATACATGCCCAATGATGATTTCCTCTTCACTGTAGTTTTATGTAAAATATAAAAAATAAAAACATTTGCATATATTTTGAACAGTTATAGTCACAGAGTGAAAATATCTGGATACCATGTACCAGTGCTGCTAAAAACCAATGGCCGGCAAACATTTTCTTAAGCCCAATATGCTATTTTAAATACACCAGACCGTGAATACCCAAGAAAAGCTTATACCGTAGTAATCTGTTTATTTTTGTGATGTACAACGCATAAAGATTCGCCAAACTTTCGCTCTCCACTGGGAGGCTGTTTCAAGGAAATAGTGGTCATACAATGCAGGGGATTAGAACAGGAACGAAACAAATCTTTTTTTTAGGGTACAACAGTCCACACCTGCGTTACATGTTCTAATTCCATATATTATATGTCTACCATTACCTTCAAAAAGTCTCCCACTGGTGAGCGAAAGCTTGGCGAATCTTTATGCGCATTACACCACAAAAATAAACTGATCTGTTACGCTATAAGCGTTTTTTGAGTAAGCCCAATACTATGTTTTGGATATTTACCAGCTTCTACCATGATTATGATATACGAGGGTTGTACCGAAAGTAATGCAAAGTGGGGAGAACTTTTTTATTAAGAGACAGAAATTGTTCAAATTGCACATGTTCGTAGAGTAACGCTTCCTCTATAGTAACCCTTCTTCTTCATTGCAGGTAAATAATGGATTCCAAGCAGAAGCAGCGTGGCGTCATTGGGTTCTAAACGAAGGAAGGATGCAGGCTGTCCGACATTCACAGAAGGCTACAGAATGTTTACGGAAATGACACCATTGACAAGAGCAATGTGCACAGATGGATGAAAAAGTTCAAATGGGAAACCATCATTAAGGACACACCACGGAATGGGAGACAATCATCTGCGACCACTGACACGAATAATCAGGGAGTGAATCAATTGATTCGCGCAGAGAGACGAGTCATAATCCGCGAACATGTGACACAACCGGACTGTGGTCACAATGACACACAGAAGGTGGTGGAAGATCTAGTGTATCGGAAAGTGTGTGCAAAGTGGGTACCTCGGCAGTTGACCCTCGATTTGAAACTGAGAAATTTGGAAGTCTGCTCTGATCTACTGGAAGCGTATGAAGCCAATGAAGACACGTTTTTTTCGATTGTTTTTTTCCCTCCGACTTCCACCTGTTCGGTTCAATGAAGGACAGTTCTCGGGGACAACGATTTGATGACTCAAGACGAGGTGAAAGTGGCTGCGAAGAAGTGGGTACAACAGTCCACACCTGAATTTTTTCAAAGAGCATTGGAGAGTTGGGTTCAACAATAGCGCAAATGCATCAGTTGTGATTTATACTGTGTTGAATAGTACTCGACCTCTGTCAGTTAACAAAAAAAGTTATGCCCACTTTTGCATTACTTTCGGTACAGCCCTCCTATACGTAGTCGAAGAGGACGAATAGTGGCTTATCGCGACACCGGTTTATCGTACCGAGACATCGGCGCCCGTGTGGGACGACATCCAGCCACAGTGAGGCGAGTATGGATTCGGTGGGTGCAGGAGGGACGGACGGACCGATGTAAGAGATTGCTGCAGCCGTGGCATACCACCGAACGAGAGGACTGCAATGTTCTGCGGCGGGCATTGACGGCTCGCACCGCCACATTACGAACGTTTGCCCAGGACGTAGGGTGTGTTGCACAACAACCTGTGTCAGCGCGTACCGTTTGACGTCGTCTGCAGTAGCGGAAACTTGTCACACGGTGCCCATTGCTCCGATTACCATTGAAGTTACACCACCGGCGAGTGCGGTGGCAGTGGGCCCTTAAGCGCCGCACCTGGACTACGGACTGGCATGACATTGTCTTCTCCGACGAATTCCGCTTCTGCCTGCAACACCACGATGGCCGGATCCGCGTGTAGCAGCAGCGCGGCGAGAGACTGTATGAAGGCTGCATTATGCACCGCCATACCGGTCCGTCGCCTGGCGCTATGGTTTAGGGCGCAATTGGATATGACACCCGCACTCCTCTGGTACGCATCGCTGGTACATTCAACAACCACTGCACCATCTCCGACGTTTTGGAGCATGTAGTTCTCCCTTACCTGCAGGACCGGCCAGCGGCCACGTTTCAATAGGACAATGCGCGCCCGCACGTTTACGCACGCATCGTGCAACATTCTTCACGGCCCACGAGGTGTCACTGCTGCCGGGGACCACCTGTTCTCCCGGAATGTTGCCCATCGAACACGTCTGGTCGCCGATCTGTAACCGAGTGGCCCGGCAAGCACCACCCGCGGCTACGTCTGATGAACTGTGGCGACGTGTGGAAACAGTCTGGACCGACATATCCCAAGCCCACATCCAAGGCCTTTTTTCTTTCCATGCCGCTGCGATAGCGGCCGTTATTGCTAGCCGTAGGGGCCACACGAACTATTGATGTCTGCGTGTTCCGCAAATCGCACGGGCCTTTAAGCTCAATCGTTTCATCTTTGTATCTGTTGTTATGTGTCCAGCAAATCTGTCGTTCCTATCTTGTGTCCTTCTTGGTGTTGCATTTTGGGTGGCCAGCAGTGTATATATAATCTCATATGAAACAATGAAATTTTAACTGAGGCATCATTAGTACAATTTTCTTAGAGAGGCAGTTAGGTTATGTTAAACACACAGGCTAATGCCCCTGATCATCTATCAATGAAATTATTTTTCTTAAGGATGAGCTGTGTTCTCCTAAACTCGGACGCTGTTCCATAATGATCATATCCTTCATTTGAGCTACATTTATTTCGTGGTGTCAAAGAAAGGAATTGCTCCCATCTTCAAAAGTTGTAAAAGGGTTACCCACTATATCTCAGAATGAATACGTCTCATCGTTTTGTAAAACTCAGGTTTCGGTAGAAGAACGTTTCTATAAATCGCATGTTCCATTTTACATCGATACTCAAGCTACGTGTATTTCGGGAGTGAACGGCAAGGTTTGATACCATCTTCAAGAGGAATTCAAGGGTCATTTAATTTTCTCAAGGCGGATATGTCTCTTCGTTTAAGACAACTCATGCGTCGGGAAAATCAAACTTGAGGGAAAGATTACTTTTGCTCTCGTATACTTGGGATCTGGTTTCACAATCACCATATTTCCTCTTTATACTCTCGTAATATGAAGAGTAACAGGAGTCCACGCACTCGTGAGCCAACAGAGGAAAACCAATAATTTTATCTGGCACAACCCATTGTGCAATTTTTATGGATATGGAATTGTCTTTTCGCAGAGCACTACTTCCATGTGTTGATTTGCATCACAGTTCTTCCTGGGCAGGTAATAAATGTACTTGGTTTATTTTACCGGACAGAGAGGTTCGGATTTATGAGGATACAATACTTAACCTTCAAAATAAATAATTAGGAGCAGTGACACAATTAATATACCTAATGTTATTTTTAAGATACAACATAAATACTAATGAAACTTGATAGACACAGAAGTTAGATAGCTTTACCTTTCAGATTGGCCGAAACTGGGCAGCAAGTCAAGGCTAACTAACATCTCATTTATTCAGACAAGGCCAGAAACGGAAGCCAAACCATATCAGAAACACTTTTGTTCAACGATGCCTGTTAAGAGGCGAAATCGTTATGTCCAACACTGGAATACAACGAGAATACCGTTTTATTGATGATGCATGTTTAAAATCAATTATATTGATGAATAACTCAAAAATTGAAGAAATTACCAATTTTAAATGATTGAAGATTTACGCAAAAAAATAAATTTATTCCCAAAATTGAATTATATCTTTAAAAAAAGAATATATATTTGACATGTACCGAGTAATTACAAACGTTTATGATAGAGTATAAAGTTGGAAGCAAATTATGTACAGATTTAAACTGGCAAATTATATAACTAAAAAATTAGAATATCCAAACAAACCTATCTGAGTAAAATATGTTGCTGCTCTTCATAAATCTTCGCTCAGAAGGAATCCTTTAAAGTACATATAGCGTTTTCCTCTCAATTTTTGTTCAAATAGCTGTGTTTTGCTGCTCTTCAGCAGAAAAGATAAGTACAAAATTAAACATTTATGTCTGCTGTACTTTCACTTCCCGCATACGATCGAAGATATATACTTTTCAGACACATAAAGCAGCTTTTGATCGCAAATTCTCCAGTTCACAGGATTGTTCATTAAATCGCGAAAAATAATCAGCAGTTGGTATTTCATAGATTTCATTCCAGTTGTTTTTGTCTATGAATTAAACTTAATTTAAGAATTTCGAAGTGTCCGTTGACTCAAATGACCTCCAAGATCATTAAGAGTAGCAATATACATATCTCCCAATTTAATACAATAACATTCGCTCACAACGAGGAGATCTGTACTGACTGAAGCACACCTTAAACACGTGTGCTTGCTAAATATATTTGTGTGAAAATTCACAAGAACAAATATGCTACGAAGTGATATGCATATATGCGTATATTATGCATACCTACAGCGAAGCGCTAAAACAGGCAGCGTGCTTCTATACAAATCGAGAGAACTGCATGTAAATGACGCACTGTCTGAAGGTCATGAAGTGATATAAGAATAAATAACGTCTGTTAGAATTATTTTGCTCTTCACGTGAGAAAGGCAGCGGATTTAACTGATTTTGACAAACGCCAAATTGTAACAGCCAGATGATTGGGTCGGAGCACTTCTAAGACAGCAAGGTCTGTGGAGGACTTAAAATCACAGTTGTGGTTGGTAATTTTAAAAACGTACCGCTGGGAGAGAAATACGACGAATCGCCTACAAGGTGTGGGTCGACAAACAGTCATCGATTCTAGAGATAAGCGAAGACTACGTCGTGTAGTATGCGCTTGCAGAAGAAATACCGGTACGCAACTCACTGGG